>JARQAC010000001.1:4674077-5874077 GCA_036172945.1 Meloidogyne incognita
ACAAATAAGTCATGCCTAATTAATTCAGGAAAACTAATTTTCGCTTTTATTAGAGTTTGCTCATTTGGTCTTAATTCGAATTTTTCCATTGCATAAATTTTTAAATTTCTAAGTGGTCTATTTATTTTATTATCCATGGATAGTTGGTTCCCAAGAATGCATAATCTTTTATTTTTAAGATCAACTTGGATAGGAGGTAATAACGCCATTGCATCACAACCCATTTTAAAGTGGTGGTCATGATTATCCCAGTGAAATTTATCATTGAAAAGGTGAATAGTTATTTCAGCTACAGCACCCGCAATTTTTAAATTGACTAAGGTTGCTTGTCGAGCACACATAGAGTGCTCTGATGCGCTCTGCAAGTGTGTTTCTGTCTTAAAAATTTTTGTACCTAACCATTCAGCTAACGATACATTTGCTACCGAAGTAATTGCACCAGTGTCTAACAAACATTTAACTGGTGTTCCATTTAAGGTTACATCAACAATTACAGTATTTGCACTTGACCCTAATACTCCAATAAACCCTCTAGTTCTATTCATTTCTATCGTGGACCTTGGTCTTGTGTTCATTGTACTTCTCGGGAGTGTGTTAGAACTAATCGTGTTCCTAATTGAGGGTGGCCATGAGGTTGATAACGGTCTATTACTTATTGGTTCTTCATAGGTATTGTCTACTTCAGGAATGTGTTCGGGTACTCGACGAATGTCCAACATCTGTCTTTGGGGTTTTTGTACCGCTGAACCAAATAATAGTCTTCCTAATCTTCCATTCCCCGCATACATTTCAGCTACTATCATTGCCAATCTTATACCGAAGTCTAAAACTAAAATTCCCAAAATAATATAAATAATTGCTTCCCACACACTTTCATAGTCTCCAACTGCCCTATTTACTATTTGCCTTTCAACCTCTTCCCATTCTTGAGACATAGTTGTTAATACTACTGTGTCTTTTTCATGTATTTTGTATGTCATTTGACTAACCTTAACCATGTTCGTTACAAATGAATGGTCTTTAATGTCAGTCATATTTAACAGCACCAGTTGGTGAAAAGCGTGGGATTCAATTTTTGGAATTAAATTGGTCCAATTTAATTTTAATTTTTGTAAGTTTAGTTTATTGGGTTTCACCGAAATGATTTTTCCTTCTATCTGATCAACTTCTAAAATTTGATTATTAATTTGAATAATTATTTTCCTAAATTCTTCACATGGACCCTTCTTAGACCAGGGTGAGATAATCATTGTTCTTGGATCAATAAATGATAAGCGCTCATTACTTTCAGTTCGTAATATAATTGGAAGAAATTCAAAACATTCATTTAATTTTGTGGGCTTAAACTCATAATCTTCTTTTTCTAAGGGTATACAGGGCCAAATTTTCAGGAGAGACCTCGCAGTCCTCTTAGCTACAAGGAATGAATTTGAAAATATTGAGCGTGCTAAATCAGTTGGGTTTGTCAGATAGGTTGCATCTGTCCAATGTTTGACCAGCTCAGTATACTCACAGAATGAATTGAACGATTGCGCAAAAGCAAAATTTGTGGCCTTGGTTATTGCAAGATCTAGGTATGTCAGCTGTGAGGCAAGCTGGGACGAGGTAACCACCCCATCAGAAAATCTTTTTGTATAGACTCTTTCAGAATGTCTTTTAGTCCTGTGTGGTTCTGATGTTGCTACTACTACTGATCCTAAGCCTTGATCCGATACTGTAATATTTTTACCACAGTCCTCTATAATTGTCTCATTTTCGAAAGTCAACCCTAATTTACCATCATCCGAAAGCCAGGCTTTGCCTAGACATCTGCCTTCTTTCTCACCTATGGGAATAAAGTTACATTTTTTGACATTGTCTACTGTCCATACAAGTACTGTTTTATCTTCTAGAATGCAGTTACCTTTGCTATAAGGACAGTCGCGAGCAATCCCTAGAGGGGTGACAATTTCGGAAGCACCAAAGTGCGAGTCAATTATACTTTCAAAAAGAAAACAATTTTTACTTGAAATATTTTTCCATGAGAATGAGCCTAGTACCCACAATCTTGGTGTTAGGTCAATTTTATTTTCTGTCTGCCAGAGTTCAGAATTTTTCTTGAGAATCCCTAAGGAACAGCTATGGTGCTTAATCATTTGATTACACTCTTCAACTGTCAGGTCTATTTCCTCATGACTTAATTTTTCTTCAATCGGCACTCCTGTTATTGTGGTATATTTCCTAGCATTCTTTCTTATTTTTCTACATGCCCAAGCTTTAGTCGAAAATTCAATGCTATTTGGTACATATATCCTTCTTTTTTCTATTACAGTATTGTTTTTCACTGTTAAATTGAGTGTGGGACAGCTAGGGATTTCCGGAACTTCCCATATCATGGCTTGCTTATGTGTTTGACATATCATAGGGCCTTTAGGTACTAATACAGGATTGATAGCTAATGTACAATAAAACATCATTATTAACATTAGTGAAGTTCCCATAAGTGAAGGGATCCTGACTCTGCGCCCTGTGCTCTCCCAACTTGAAATTTTCTTGGGCTCATCTTTTCCTTTAGTTTCAGGTTTTACTTCCACATTTTCAGGTGTTGGGGGTGGAATTACTGGTTGTAAAGATCTAATATTTCCTTGATTCGCCGAAGCGTACTTGCCACTCATTTTCATCTCGTGAACCTGGACCGCTAAATTTTCAACCATTTCCTTTATATTTTGGTCCTCTTTTCTTGCTCCCCTTCCATTAAACCTATTTCCATTACCAGTATATTCATTATTGTTTCCTCTACGGGCCCTACAGTTATATTGTTCATGACCGGTTCGTCGACAATAGTGACAAAATGGGCGGTTATTCCACCTACGATCATTCTGAGGTTGCCATTGACTTCTTCCCCGGTACCCTCTATATCCTAATGGTTGGGCGTTACTTGAGGTTGCACTTCCTTGCTGATTTCTATTAAATCCCCTAAGGGTACGTGGGTTATTATATGTGTTTATTGGTCTCCAGTTAGTAAATCTTCCACTGGGAATCTGACCTTGTTGATCAGAAATTGTATGGATTCCATCAGAAAATAACCTTCCCTCTTTTTCTGCAGCCACTTCAAGTTCTTGAACATAAGCTGTAAGCTTATCAAAATCTTTTCTGCCTATCAGAGGGCCTACTAATTGCAGGGATCGCTGGAATTCAGGTCTAACTTTTTACAAAACACCTACATAATGTTTCATCTTTGGCTTCCTGAGGGACATGGGACGACGTGGTATTAACTAGTGGTACCAGTCTTTTAATAAAATCACTGACTGATTCACCTTCTCGCTGATAGCATGCAGCTAGTCTTTTATACGCGAGCTCCCTAAAGTGCGGACTATCTAGTTTATTTCTTATATTTTTCAATGCATTTGACAAATTATTCCTTTCTGCGGGCAACAAGCTTTCAAATATACACCTTGCCTGAGTGCCTAAATATAGTTTAAGTCTATTGATTTTCTCATGCTCTGACCAATTGGTCCCAAAAACATCAATATAATCAGTAAATTTAACTATCCATTCATCAAACGCCGAAGCGGTTTCCCCATTAAACACAACTAGTTGCGGGCCTGAAGAACTAGCTTCACCCAAAACATAGTCCCATTTTCATGATTTTCTAAATCAGCCCCTTCATTTAAATTTTGGGAATTGTGAGGTTTACTTTTGTTGCTCCCTAAGGAAGTTGACTTTGATTTGTCTGCTATACTTGAGGATTGTGACTGGGTTTTGGGTGGTGGTGGAGGAATTATTTCAGGTCTTTTGTTCGTGTTTAGTAACCTTTCTGCACCACTACTTCTTCTAATCTCATCAAATTCAAAATTATCTCTTGTTTCTAAATCCTCTATAATTTTCTCAACTTTTTCTTCAACTAAGGTTAATTTATTCCCTAAGGTGTCAATTCTGCCAGCTACTTCCTTAAACCCAGCATTAGTATCATTTTCTATGGTAGTTATATTCCTATTAATCGCTCTGATGCTGCGATTAACACCATCCTCCAAAATTATAATATCATTATGTACGCGAGCTAAATCTGCTATTTTTGCTGGAGTGCTTGTTTTTCCCTCCATCATTTTTCTATCAACTACTGATATCTCCGTTTCCATTCCCACTTTTTATTTAATATTTATATTTTTATTTTATTATTTATTTATTTATTATTATTTTTTTATATTTTTTTTTAATTTGAAGGAAAAATAAAATCCCTTTTTTTAACCCACCTTAACACCGAAGTGAATTGATTAAGTAATAAATCGCCGAAGCAAAAGTAAAATCAAACAAAAACAAAAAGTTTGTTGATGACCAACTGAAGTAAACACAAAAGCTTAAAATAATTAAAATTATCTTGATTAAAATAATCAAAATTATTTTGTTTTGATTGTAGTCAGTCAGGGTAAAATTTATTTGCAGAGAGAGAAAAAATTTTTTTTGGATACCTTGCACTTAATTTCAGATTTGTGAGGTGATTTAAGAGATAGATCCTTAAATCAGATATGAATAAACATAAATGTGATATTAATTTCAAGAGGAAATGGGATTGGAAGATCAGTACAGTATAGAATACATTTAGAAAACTCTGGTTCAGAAGGTAAGAAATTTGTCTGGTACAGCCTTAGAGATTGCCAAAACCAAAGTTAAACCGGTTACTGATGAGAGAAAAATAATTGAAATAATCATTTTTAGTATTAGGTTATTCCAGCTAATTGAACCATTTTACTTTTAAACCAGCCATAGCCTTTTTTGCATTGAGTGAGAGAAAAAAAATTTTGAGAATTTGTTCCAATTATTTTACTCTTTAAATATTTTCCGTTACTACCTAGAGCATGTGAAATTAATACTAAGTATTGTTGACTGCTGTTTAATTTATTAAATAAAATCCTTTTCAAAGAGTGTCTTTCAAACATGTTTTAAAACGAAAGAACAATTAATGCAATTTGAGAAAGAAAAATTATTTGTTGAGAAAAAAAATTCTAGAGGGAATTAAATCACTTTAAATATTTTAATTATGTCCCCTAAAGGAAGCTAACTTTCACATAAAAATGAATTTAATAAATCAACATAAATAAGGAATAGGATTGAGGTTTGGACAGATCCGTGTGTTTGGAAAAATAATTTTAGTCCTAGACTACACTATTTCAAGATACTACTTTGAAAGTGAACTAAATAAAAATATTTGAAATTTTTTTGAGGTTGAGATTCAGTTTCCATTTGAGTAACCGTTTAAAAAGTAAAAGAAGAGATATGAGAATACAGAACAGAAAAGAGGATCTGGCAATTATTTAAGAATATTGAAAGAAATTTTATATATTAATATTAGAGAGCGAGCTGGGCCTGGACCAAGGCCTGGGTTTTTCCTGTACACAGAGTCCAGACATTTTTTTGACCTTCCTGGGTTTTTCCTGGGCCCGGGTTTTTCCTGTACTGCAGTCTCAGGCTTTTCAAACATCTCGATCTCTAATTAATATCTCTACAATAAAGACACAAATAAATCTCTTTTTGTTTTATAAATATATTTTTTTTGTATTTATCTATTTACAATTAATATCTTAAAATAAAACCTAAGTATTACACAATTAATCACAAAACAATTCACCATATTTTGCTGAGAGAAAAAATATTAGGTCGGCGGCTAAATTGGTCAATCCATAAAATCACCTAAAACTCCTTTCAGTTTAGGATTACCCTCAGCTGCAAGTAATGCGTGAAAAAAATGAAATAGAATGAAAATAAGAATCAGTAATTGTGATAAAGAAGAATACAGATGTAATGTTGCTGGGGGTGGGGGTTGTTGGGAAGGGAAGGGAGAGTGGTTCGACGGCAGCTCCGGTTGTCCTAGTCCACGGAAGAACTAGGGCCGGAGCCCCGGACGGTTTACCTAAGTTAGATTAATAGAATTAAAAGTAAATTTAAAAATAAAATTTATTTAATTAAAAATAGAAAAAAACAAATATATGTGTGGGGGAAAAGGGAATTAAGTGATTGGAATTAAAGTGAATTGAATGGGGAGAGGGTGTGGAAATAAAATGTTCGGCTGGCAATTAAAAGGCCACGCCTTATACCGTTACATGCCTCATTCTTTTTAAATGTCGACCCCGGCATTAAATTTTTAATTTTGAAAGGGGTATTAAAAAATTTAGTTTTTGAGGAGTTTAGAAGATGTGATATTTATTATTTTTTTTTAAAGAGGGGATATGAAAATATTTTTTAAAGAGTTTTTAAGGGGGGAGGGGGTGGAAGGAGTAATAAAAAATATTTTTTAAGGGGGATTTATATGTTTAAAAATTATATTTTTTTTAATGCGGCCGGCAAAAAAAGAATGACGACAGTATATGATAAAAATTGGTAAAAATTGTGGTAAAAATTGTTTTTTAAAAAAAAACATTTAAAAAATGTGGTTATTTAACTTAAATGTGGTAAAATATTTTTATTTTAAATAATTAAAGCTTACTTAATTTAAGAAAATCTTATTATTATTATTTTTTTAATCCTAACAAAACATTTCTTTTTATTTTAATTTTAACTTGTTTTCTTCTTCATCATATTCTTCTTTCTCTCTCAATAATGGGATCCAGCACGTCGGTAGCGGTCCTGTTGTTTAAAATATGGTTCATAGAAGCGTACTCCACGTCGTCCACGATAATTTCCTCTTCCTCCACCACCTCGATAGTGTTGATAGTTTCCACGTCCATGATAATTTTGTTGTATTGGCACTTCTGCTGCTGATGACGCCTCTTCCGAAGTAGTTTCTTCTTCTTTCTTCTCCGCAATTAATAAAATAGCCTCTTTTATGCCTTCCAAACTTTCCTTCAATTCAGAAACACAATTACCCTTACACTTTTTATCTTCCTTTTTCTTCATAATTTGTTGTTTTTCTTCATTTTGTTTCTCAACAACTTCATTATTTTTGTTATTATCAGACATTTCTAAGTAATTTTAATAAATTGAAGGCTTTATGAAATTCTAAATTATAAAATAGTTATAAATTATTATAATGGTTAAAAATATAATACTTATTATAAAAATATTATAAATTTAAAATAAATTTAAATGTTATTAAAACGTTATTAAATGTTAAAAAATGGTAAAAAATGTAAACTAAATGAATTATTAAAAGAAAATTTTTATTTATTATATGAATATTAATTTATTTTGTAAATACGAAGAAATGTTATATATCTGTTTCTGACTCCTCTCTTTCAATATTTTTATCTTTATATTTAATCTTTTCATTTGGCCTTTCATTTATTATTCTTAATTCAAGTGGCAATTTATTATTAAAGTGTTTCACTTTATCTAAATGTGTTTCGATTAACTTTGATTCACTTTCTTTCAATGTCACATTTGGTTTATTTATTGATATTATTTGGAAGGGACCGTCATATTTTTTGAAAATTTATGAGTTTGAACTTCAACTTTTTTCATTACATAATCTCCTATTTTGAAATTTGAGGGATTTGCTTTTAAATCAAAATTATTTTTTTGGTTTTCTTGTGCTTTTTCGATATTTATTTTTGTTTGTTTCCATATATTATTTAATTTATCTGTTAAATTTTCTTGAAAAAGTGTAATATCTGTATTATTATGATCGTTCTCTCCAATTTCTAATACTCTATCTATTGGTAATTTCATTTCTCTTCCATATAATATATAAAAAGGGCTATATTGTGTACTTTCCTGTTTAGATGAATTATATGCCATAGTGGCTAATTGTAAATATTCTTGCCAATTTCTACCTTCCTTATCTACATAATGGGATAAAATAGATTTTATAATTCTATTAGATCTTTCTACTTGCCCGTTAGCACTTTGGGGCTCGAAACAATTTTTAATTTATTTTTAAAACTACCTTAGAATCTAACGATCTCAAGGTAGCTGTAAATGAGTGACAACTGTATACTGTATTTGGGCGACAACTTTTGAGAGAAAATTAATTCTTTGACCAACTTTTTTTCAAATTTACCTATGATCATAAGCACACAAATCCAGATAAAGACCCTTTCCAATTTCCTACTTGATTTGTATTTTAATTTTTAAATTTTTTTCAATTTAATTTTTACCCTCAAATAGTGTTTATCGCTTATAGCGTGCCGGTTAATAAAATCACGGCAATGAAGTTCAAAGACTACTTGTTTGTTAAGCATTGCTTTAGGGTCATAGAAGCGACATAAACGTTCATAAATGCCTAGAAAATTTATTTTAAATATTTCTTCGAGTTTTCAACATTCTATAATATTTTTGGGTACTTGAAATTTTGAAAAAAAAATTTTCCTAAAAAATACCTTCAAATTTCCTCATTGCATATTCATCATTTTTAATCCTTTCAGTATGCGCCCAAATCTCCATAATTTTCCGTTTGGATTGTCTATCTTTATAAAAATCTGGGTCTTTTTTGTCTAGTCCACAAAGGATAGCCTTCAAAAAAATTTTTTTAATTCTTCAAAAAATTTCCTTTACTTTATGTCTGCTCACAATACGTCCAAGCAGTCTAACTTCAATATCCGGGACTTGACCTTTGTTTAATTTAATTCCTTTACATTCAAATTTGTGGTCTTTCCACCCCAGACTTTGACAGTTTTTGTCACAAAACATTGCGTTTTGACAGCCTGTACATCTTCTGTTTTGTTTAAAAGAAATTTTTTTAATAAGTAATCTGTGTAGAGATCGAACCTAGACAAGATCTGAACAAAAATCTGAACTATCCTAGACCGAGACCCAAGTCCGGTCTCTTATTACTAGCCGTTATCCCTCTTTGTAACTGAAAAAGATGAGTGTAAGTAATGAGTGGAACCTTTAAGGTGGACAAAGAACTTGCCCTTCCAGCATTTATTAATGTAGACAGGGACAATTTTAAGGGGGGATTTTTTATAGGGGATTTTGTGGACTTGGAGTGGACAAAGAGGTATTTTAGAGACATATTTTAAAGAGAGAGACATATTTTAAGTTGAAACCAACTTTAATTTTTTTCCTCGTCATCCAAGCAATACCAACAATGTTTTTCTAATACATTCATCAAACAGAGCATAGGCGAATGGATAAAAATCGAGTTTTGTTGAAGTTGAAGAGGATTCCATTATTTTTAAAAGGGTTAATTTCTCTCAAAATTTACTAGAAAATTAATAATCTTGTTAAAAATTTTTGAAGGAAAGGGGAATGTTCTCTTTACCTTTTTTGCTTGTTTTTGTTGAGAAAAGTGGCTTGGAAATCGAAGAAAAGGAAGCTTTTTTTCATATTTGCTTTAGGTAGATACTAGCAGCTGCTTTTATTTTTTTTTAACATTTTTTTAACTGAATGATTTTTTGTTTTCTCTGATTTTTTTTTTTATTATTTTGAGTGGAGAGACAAATGTTTTTGTGTGTAAAATAGTGGTGGTGATTTTCACACTATATTTTGTG
This sequence comes from Meloidogyne incognita, assembly GCA_036172945.1. Lineage (NCBI taxonomy): Eukaryota > Metazoa > Nematoda > Chromadorea > Rhabditida > Meloidogynidae > Meloidogyne > Meloidogyne incognita. Next base: position 4,683,482 of record JARQAC010000001.1, read on the forward strand.
GATTGAATAGTCTCGTATCTTGATTTTACAAGCACCCTTAGGGTTGGAAAAAGTTGTAAAATTGAGGCTGATTCAGTTCTCCTACCTTGGGTAATTATTGTTTCGATCTTCAGGAGGTAGTTAGTTAATCAAAGGGGAGGCAATTATATGAGGAGTTTAAAATTTGAACGTGTTTTGCAGGGCTTGATTGGGGCAATTATTGTTTCAATGGAGGGGATAATTAATAGAAGTAGAGGTATCTATTTAAGGGAGCAATTAATACATGTTATACGGTAATTTCATCTTTTTTAGATTATCCTTAGTTTAGTTAAACGTAGAATGTAAAATTTTAGAAAAAAAAGAAAAGGGAGAATACTAATAATATTTTTTAATTTTCTATCTAATCTTCATTTTTTAAATTTACAAAATCATACACCTTTATAAATTTAAATGTTTAATCGACTAGACAAATTATTAAACAAAAATTTTTTTAATACTATTTTTAAATGTTAATTATTAGAATTTTTTGTTGCGGGGCAGTCCGGAAACTTACAGCAAAACAAAACTGAAGATTTTTTAAATTTTTTATATAAATTTTTTTAAGGGGGATTTTATAAAATTTTTTTTTATTAAGAGGGGGAATGGACAAAGAACATTGTTTTTTATTAAATGTTAATCCGGCTGCCTCCGTTACATATTATTCAAAAAGCCTAAACTAATTAATTTTCAGAAAATATTATTATTCACATTGAGCAATTAATCAGGGTGTTTTAAATTTAATTTTTTGTTTGAGTGAAGAAAAAATAAAATTGAAAAAAATTTTGGGGAAGAAAAATTTTTTTTAAATAAATTTGCTATTTTTGTTATTATCAGAGGAAAAGAAAATTTTTGCGCCACAAAAAAAAGGTACAATTTTTTTAAATATTTTTTTAAAAATAATCGAAATTTTTAATTAATTAGGTTTCATGGCGCTAAGATTTATATTTTTAGGCATTCATTTTTGTAAGTTCCTCAGCAGCGCCAGTACATATTTGGTGTGCAAATGCTTTTATAGTCACATTTACCTATAAAAATGTATTTTTAGATTATAAATGTGTTTTCCGGAATTAATTGTGTTTTCCGGAGAGTATTAAAAATCATCTATGTATTTTATTATTCTCTTTCCGGAATCTATATTTTGTATTTTTTTCCGAAATATATAAATATCGTTTTGTTTATAAAAGTTTTCCGGAATTTTCCATATATATTATCCGGAAAGCATATAAAAAATATCTGTTTTTTAATATAAAAAATTTTCCGGAAAGTATTTTTCCCGGATTATGAAAAATACAGATATTCCGAAAAAACACATTCTTGTATTTTACTTTTATATTTTTAATTTTTAAAACTTGCCTCCGCTAATCGGAGGGTTGCCCTTAATATACATTGACTGAACTTCATCTCCTCACTGAGAGGCTCGCCTCTTTTTTATTCTTCAAAATTTTCATTTCAAAGCTTCTTCTGTGATGAAACCAGACTATAAAAAATAATTTATATTTTCAAAGAATCTTAAAAAAATTTCTTTCAACTTACGTCAGACTTATCCCACATTTGAAAAGCTCCGATAATCGTTGCTTCTGGGTCCAGTTCACTTTAATAATTAAAATTTATTTCTATCCAAAAAAGGCAAAAATATTTAAATTTACCAGTCAATCGTTCACCAAAACGAAAGTCAAAAAACACCGTAGAAGTTAATTGGCCCTGGAGCTTCTTTCAACATTGCATCAAATTTGTGACTCGCTTGCACCACGTACTTCCCAAAGTTGCATACAAATCTTTTAAATCCCCTTTACTTATAACTCCGTCTTTGTCTTGATCCATTATCGCAAAAGCTTTAACTTTAAATTCTTGAATTGTCTTTTGGTCAAAAGAGCTAGCCTCTGATCCGGTTCTAGACTTTCTTTTAACCTTCTTTACTTTCTTCTCTGACTGAAAAGAAAAATGATAAATATAAAGGTGTTTTCCGGAATAATATGGAAAATACTGTAAAAACACACCCTAAAGAATACACATTTCAGGAGAATGCTTAGAAACAAATAATTTGTTTTCCAGCGAGTTCTATTTCCGGAAAATACATTCCGGAATATAAAACACAAATAACTAAGGAATATACATTTCCGGAAAACACATAAAAACAACTATAATAATTCCTGTTTTCCGGAATGTATATTCATGCGCTTTACCAAAGCACAAATAGAAGGTATCCACATTTCCGGAAAATCTATTTTTACGGATTCGGAAAAATACAAATAGATACAAATAGAGAATATAAACATTCTCCGGAGACTCATTTGATTATTTAAATTTAATTTAAAAAAATAAAATTGCTTACCATTTTTGCTGTTTAGTAGAAAAACTTGGAAGCCAAAAAGTTTTAATAAAACTAAGAATATGAAACAAGTGGAATGTTATAAAACTATGGCAGTTGTGGGAGTTAGTTTACTTTTTAACAAAAAAAATATTTTATAGTTGGAAATTCTTTAAGCTAAAAACTAGTTAAAGCTATGAGAGATAAAGCACTTTAGAAAATCTGTTGTTTCTTTAAAGGTAGAGAACAAAACAAAAATGATGGAGAAAATCCTGACAGATCTACTAACGGACTTTTCTTTTTTCTAGCTTTAGTAAATCAACAACAGACTAGTCAATGTAAAATAAATAGAGCATTTCCCGGAAAAACACAAATATTTCCGTAATTATTAAAACAAGTTTTGTATTTTCCGGAAAATACATAATTTTAAAATACTCTTCTATTTTATTATAATAAAAAGTTTCCGGAAAATACAACATCTTTTTACTTGTTAGAATTTATGTATTTAAATAGAAATGAATAGTTTCCGGAAACATTCCTTAGAGTTGATTCTTCCGGAAATAATATTGTATTTTATATTGTATTTTCCGGATATTGTATTTTTCTATAATATTGTATTTTTCGGAAAGCTATAAGAATCCTATTGTTGATTATCCTTTTTAGTTCCCTATTGTTTTTATTTTCATTCCATTAAACCATAGTAGACGGTTACTCTCCCTTCTCAGGCAAAACATTAAACAGCCTTTCCTCGAATAAGCTTAGAAAACAACGACAGGTTTGAGAAGCTGATATGAGTGAAGAGAAAAAAAAGAAAAAAAGCGGAGGCGGATCAAGCAACTAAATAAAATTGAAAGGATTTTTAAGTACTAAAAAATAGAAGAGAAAAGCAAAGTCGACAACTGACAGACTAGTCTCTTTGGAACAAAATTCTTTGTGAACAAAAAGTAGAAACATAGCTAAGCTGAGGAGAAGATATTTAATAAAAGCGAGATCAGGCAAATAATGAGGCAGCCCTCTTATTCTAGCTATCGATCAGTTATTCTCGTTAATTGAAAAAAAAAAGATTTAAAGAAAAGTGGCACTTGGTAGAACAAAATAATATAGAGGTCTGTAAATCGGTTTCAGAGGTCCGTAATTCGGTACCTGTACATCAGACCGGCTTCTTTCCCCCTACTCGATCGTCGCTCGACGAGCTTTCTCAAATGACGTATAAATTGCAAAATCGAGTGATGAGAAAATTGGACAAAATGCCTAAAGGTGAGAACGGATAAGGCGATAAAGGGAAGCTGAACAAATTGCCGATAGACCAAAACTGGAAAAATGTCTGTAAAACTCGGTCCGTGTACGTCCAACCGCCTTTTTCCCCCGCTCAAGTCAGCTCGACGAGCTCTTTCGACTGAAGCATAATTGTGAAATCTGGTAGGCCAACAAAAACCCCTATAAGTCACAATACCCCAGGGAATCAAATGGAAGGAGATTTAAACATCGATGACGGGAATTTTTTAGATCAGCAAGTTCCAAAAAGGGGCAACGGTTAAAAAAGTAAACGAAAAATTGTGGAAACCAAATAGTCAAACCAATTAATTTTCAAACCTAATTTGCTGAATTCTAACAAAGGATTGCAGTTTTTCAGTCATTTTTCTGCTGATTCTTGTTCTTCCAAAGCATACTCATCAAATAGTCTTCCCGCAACAACTCACTGATCTAATAAATACATTTGAAACCATAGCAATTAAAAATAACCTCTTTAAAAATTTTATCAGCTTTTCTGGCCAACATTTGATGGATACTCTGTAAAAGCTGAAAATTAAGTAATTGAAAAACTCTTAAAGATAAAAACAACCTATCAAAAGACCAACCATTCAAAACAAGCAAATCAAAGCATCTAACCAATGGACATTTGCTGTACGTCTTCTCATTTGACAAGAACTTGGCCACCATTAATTGGCTTTAACATTGGGAAAGGATAAACTTATTTAGGGGGGAAACCTTGCGGACAAAACTTGCGAATTTAATAAAGTAAAAAGCTAACCATGTAGACGAGAGCATTGGAACTTAATCGTTGCACATTGGAGTGAAGATCGCCCAGCGATCTCCGAAGAAATCACTGGTGCTTTTTGCCCAGCGATCTCCGAAGAAATCACTGGTGCTTTTTGCCCAGCGATCTCCTTAGAGATCTCTGGTGCTTTTGTTGTTGCTGCTGTTGAAGTGTTGTTGCTGCTGCTGAAAAAATGGAACACATTTTTTCAAAAATTGAAACAATGCAAGTCTTGTCCGCAAGTCATCACTCCCCACCCCTCAAAAAAGTTAATCCCCAAAAAGGAAGGAAAAAACCATGCTCCCTATTGAAGACCATTTTTGCTGTAAATGGACAACAGAGAACCTAGATGAAACATTAAAAATCGATTATTGATTTTTGGGATGAAGTGTCATTTATTCTTAAGGTGTAACATTATGCCAAACTTATAAAATATGAATAAATAAATAATTTCAGGACACTTGAGTCCTGCCTTAGTAAAGGGAGATGTGAAACAGGATCCCGCGCGGGACTTGACGGAATCTCACGTGCGCAATCCTTGGCATTTTTTTTAAATTTGTGGGGATTTCTTCCGCAAATTTCTATCACCCAAAATTTTTAAATAAAAAAATGTAATTTTTTAAAAATAATTTTAAAAATTAAAATGTAATTTTTAATTAAAATTAAATAGGTATATAGTAAAATTTATTATATGTATTATGGGATATCTTTTAAAATATTATGTAAATAAAGAGGGCCGATAAATTTTTAAATTTCAAATAATTTTTAAAAAATTATTAAATCCTCTTTAAAAATTAAAAAAAAATTTCTTCTAATTTATCGGCCCAAAATAAAAATTATTTTTAAGTTTTATAGGAAAATAGAGAAAGAAAAAAAAAATAAGGAATTATGCCTAAAAATAAATGGATATACATATTATCAAAAATTTCTAATTCTTAAAAGAGACAAAATTTGTTAAAAAGGGAGGGGAAATTAAAATTTTAGAGAAAATTTTCTATAGGAAAAAATAAATTTAAAAGGCAAATAAAAAAATTTTTTTAAATAAAATTGGAGGCAACGGGAATTTTTTTTTGTGATTTGTTTTGATGAGGCAACGGGAAAATTATTAAAATATTATACTTTCTTTTTGGTTTTAAATAAAATTCTTTAAAAATATTTTTTTAACACACACACACTACTCCTTCCAAGACCCTTCTTCCTTCTTATTACGTTGTTTTTTTTCCTTTTCATCTTTATTTTTTTCTTCTTCCTTTTCTTCTTCCTTTACCTCCTCCTCCTTCTCCTCCTGTTTTTCAAATATTTTTCGTACTTTTGCCAATTTTTCTGTTGAAGGCACTTTTGTTGGATGTGTATTTAATTCACACAAACGATGATCTCTTGGATCACTCCAACCTCCATTAGGTTTTGAAGGTTTTAACATTCTTTTTCCAACTTGATTTAAGGTTAATTGAGCAGGGAAAAATGAAGAATTGTGTTGAAGAAAAAGATTTCTAAAAAAAAAAAAATTTTTGTTTAATTAAACCCCCCCCCCCCCCCCACCCCTAGAATCAAGAAAAAACACTTACAAAGCAACATTAACAGCTTTATCAACTTCACAATTATGTGTATGTACACCACAATCACCAATATGTATTATACGTGGAGCTTCAGTATAAATTACCGTAATTTACTTGGAAGACACTTTACACTTAATTGCATTAATGTCCAATCCCAATTATAATCATCATAATTACAGAAAAACTAGAAAAAAAATTTTATTTTAAAAGATTTTAGTCGTTAATATAAACAACGAGATAATTTCCGGAATAGAAATACAATATTAATGTTTTCCGGAATTTAAATAAAAATACACGAATATAGTTTCCGGAACAACAATATAAGCTTTTCCGGAATGAAAATACAGCAATATAAAATTATCCGGAATTGTTGTAAGAAAATAAACAATAACATCCTTTCCGGAATTAAAATAGGAAGATACAAGAATATATTAATTTCCGGAAAACTAAAATTGTATTTTTCCGTAAATTATAAAAATACAATAATTTATAAAAATAAAAATACAAAAATACAATAATTTCCGGAACAAATACTTCCAGAATAAAAAATACATGTATTTTCCGGAATGTATTTTATTTTCTTTTATGCTCCCAAAAGTATGTACAATAGGGAATAATTCTAAATACTAATTAATTTAACCTCCTTACATTTGAACAATTTTTGCTTCTAATTTTTTCCCATAAATTCTTTCCAAATATTAAACCCATATTAAATTTGCTGCTAAACCAAAATTCTGCTCCCAATTTATCCAAATTATTTCCATATGTATTAAATGATTTTGGGTATGTTCCAAGACATAAAAGTTCACAATCAGGGAAAACTCTGAGGAAAAAAAATTTAAAAAAATTAAAAAAATTTTTTTACTTTGCTCTTTTCTTTTCCATTAAATTCAAAAGATGAATAAAATCAGGTGCAACTAAATGATCTTCTTCTAATAAAATAAGCAATTTTTTCTTCTAAACCATATGCAGGCAAAACAGAATCAAACAGAAAATTCATCTGAAAAAATTTTTTTTTTGAATTTTATAAAATTTTCCCCAACCCCCCCCCCCCTTCAAAAATAACCCCCGAAGACTCAAAAATTAAATTTTAAAAAAAATCAAAAAAATTAATTTCCAAACCTTCCACCACCAATGATGTTTTATTTGTGTTAATTTTGGATTTCTATAATGTCCACCAACATCAGCAAATTCTTCACCCAAACAATTAGTTCCTTTGGCTCTTAAAATTATTTTTGAAAAATTAAAATTTAAAAAAATACTTTTCTTTATTAGTAGTTGATGGACAATCTTCTGGGCTTTCGCCTGGGAAAACATTTGGGAAAAGTTGGAAAGTATATGGGAAGAATAATTGAATTACCTGGAAAATAATAAAAATTGGGGTCACTTTAGTACGTGGGTGCAGGCTTTAAATTACAAATGTTATATCATTTGAAAGAGCTAGTCGAGCTGAGTCGAATGCCACCAAAATTAGCTCTAGGAAAAATTTTTGAACCGAGATACAGGCGATTGAAAATCGAAAAACCATAGGGGGGACCAAGCACTTTTTTGGGATGAAAAAATTCGAAAATGCAAATTATACCTCATTCGAAAGAGCTCGTCGAGCTGAGTCGAATAACACCAAAATCGACGAAATCCGACTTGAATGAACCGAGATATAGACTCCTAAAAATCGAAGGTCCAAAAGGGCGATTTTTGGAATAAAAAATTTTTTATACAAATAATACCTCATTCGAAAGAAGGCTCGACGAGCTGAGTCGAATGACACCAAAATCACCGTGATTGGACAAGATTAGACAAAGTTATGACACAAAAAAACAAAGAACCTAAACCTATGGGGCGTCGGCGAGGCGCTTGTGCAAAACCCCGCGCTTCGCGCGGGGTTTTGCGGCACGCGCCTCGCGGGGAGTCTACGGGCGATGGGTCTGGGTTCGTAACATAAACCTATTCCTATCTCCCTTGCTCTGGACGTATTTGGGGCCTCCGTAGCAGCAAAAATCTCCACAGATGCCATAGGTAAGGAGCTAAAATAAAAGATCATAACTTTGTCTAATCAAGTCGGATTTCGTTGATTTTGGTGTTATTCGACTCAGCTCGATGAGCTCTTTCGAATGAGGTATCATTTGCATTTTCGAATTTTTCATCCCAAAAAAGTGCTTGGTCCCCCTATGGTTTTTCGATTTTCAATCGCCTGTATCTCGGTTCAAAAATTTTTCCTAGAGCTAATTTTGATGGCATTCGACTCAGCTCGACTAGCTCTTTCAAATGATATAACATTTGTAATTTAAAGCCTGCACCCACGTACTAAAGTACAGCCTAAAAATTTTTTAACAAGAAGAACAAAATGTCAAAAATAAAAAATGGACATTTTATCACAAATCTAAAAAATGGACAATTCGTCCAGAAATAGAAAATTGGAATTCGTTCAAAAATAAACTCCATTGCCCCCCTCCCCCGGAAAAAATCCTGGTTAATGGACAAAACGTTCAAGATAAAAAACTGGACAAATGTAAAGAAAATGAAAATAAAACAGAAAAAAATTTGACAAAATGTCCTTAAAAATAAAATTTCAAAAAATCCAAACCCTGCAAAAATTAATTGACTGAATAATAGCATTAATAGGTGCAGATATCATATCATGAGTAAATACCAAGAGTGTTTGTTCTATTCCTTTTGCTCTAGATAAACTTCCAATTAAATATTTGAGGTAATCTATTCGATTATGGACCTGAAATTAAAAAAATTTTTTAAGACAAAAATTATTCAAAGAAAACCTGTACAACAACAACATATTTAATGGTAGCGGAATTTAAAGGGCCAAAAAGTTGAGCGTTAAGTACTTCATGGTTTTCGTTTAAAAACTTAAAAATTTGGAAAATTTAAATTTTAAGGGAAATTTTTGAGAGCCTAAAAAGCCTGAATTAATATTATAATCTATTGAACAGGGCAGTGTTTCCGTTTCCAGAACTATTGAACAAGGGCGTAGCCAAGGGGTTAAATTTCTGGCAGGCTAGAATGGCGTATGCGTCAAACCGGTGGCGTTCTCTCACAATTTTTTACTTTAAACCATTTCGGATGGGGGAGTTCTAGACCACTTAGAATACACACAAGATTATCAAAAAACATCTAGGATATTTTTCGGTTATTTAGTACACTGCCTCTCTGTTATCGAAAAATCAACAGTCCATAGTTTCTGAAAACTGAAAAACACCAGCCGAATTCAATCAATGTCAGGTACAGAAAAACCCCATCACCATAACAAAAAGCTAATTTCCCACTTTTTAAAGTTAACAAGAATTTCAAAAATCACTGAAAAAAAACCTGAATCGAATTTAATGCTTTATTTGGATCCACAACCGAAAATTTGTGAAAGATAGCATCGGCATTTTCAATTTGAGATTTTGAAGAAGGCAGTGTCCAACTTGCATTATGCAGAAATTCTTCTCTTTCCAAACTTTTTCTTCTTTCTTCCAAATTCTCCAAATTTTTATAGGGAGTTCCACGTGGTTGAAACCTTTCATTAATTGTTAGCCTTTGCGAGAGTGAAATATACAGAAGGGAAAAGACAAACAAAAGGATCTAAAAAAGGAAAAAAAATATTTTTTTGAATATTTTTGAATATTTTGAATTTAAAAGATCGAAAAAGAAATTGATTTTTGATTTAATTTACTAAATAAACTTTTCTACATATTTGTATTAAAAATGTAAAAATTAAACAAACATTCGATTAAAAATGTCATAAAAATTTTTCTTAAAGAGTGTGGAGTTTAATAGTAAAAATGCTGTGATTTAAAGGCGGTTTTTTTTTGTTTCTTAACCGATTTTGACAAATAAAAAGTTATTTAGAAAAAGGCTTCGAAAAATGAGAAGAACTAGTATGGGAAGATGAAACAAAACAAGTCTTTCCTACAATTTGGGATCAATCGAGAACTTGTTTCCCTGCTAAAAAGACACTTCTTTTTTTCGAAGCCTTCCGAATGACCTAACATTTGTCAAAAATCAGTTCAGGATAAAAAAGTGCCCGAGCTAAAAACGGTCGAGACCGGGAAGTGAAGAAAAATGTGCCCTTTCTAGCTCGAACACCTCGCAACCTTCCCTAGTTAAAATTAAAAATATCAAGTCACAAAGGAACTTATAAATAAAATTGGCCTTATATTTTTCTTAAAAATTGTTCTAAAAAATTTTAAAAATTCGAAAAAAAATTTTTGGCTTGAAAAAATATAAAAATCGTCTTTCCAACCACAAAAAAAAGACCAAAAAAAAAGAAAAAAAATAAACAAAACAAACCGAAGAAGCAAAAATAGCACCAGATGCACGTCGTAAATATCGACGCAATTTGACAATAAAACTCATCTTTTCTTATTCAAAAAATATTTTTGTAGGCAAATAAATAATAAAAATTTTGTTGTTTTTTGAAAAAAATAAAGGTAGAAAGAAGAAAAAATATTATGCAATTTCTTTTTTAAATAAAAGTTGAAAATAATTTTTATAAAAATAAATTCTTCACATTATGCTGAAAAAAAGAAAGAAAATTTATTAAAAAAATTTTTTTCTTAAAAAATTAATGGGGAGAAATTATGGAGAAGATAAAAAGAAAAAAAATAAATTTTAATAATAGGTAATTTTTTGAGAAAAAAATTTTTGAGTTTGACAAAATTACTTTAACAGAAAAATTCAAAAAAAATTTAAAAAAATATATAAACTACAAAATATTCTATCAAAATTACCTAAATATTTAAAAAACATAACGTGGCAAATAAAAAGATTAAAATTTAAAAAAAGTGTACCAAAAAAAGAGAAACAAAAAGAAAATTAAAAAAACTTTTCAAAATATCTAAAAACAAAATTTTCTCAAAATTCCCGAAAAAATTTTTTAAGCTTAAAATTTCTAATAGAATGCCCGGGCATTCTATTTTTCAATCCCTTTTAAAGGGGCGTTTTATTAGAGAGGGGTTTCCGTTAGAAAGGACATTTTATTGGAGAGGGGCATTCCCCTTCCAAAGGGGCGTCTATTAGAGAGGGGCGTTTTATTAAATCGGGGCACTCTTTTAGAGATTTAAGGGAGCTTAAAAGAAGTTTTTAATTTAAAAAAATAATAAAATTCTTTTCTCCAAATAAAAAGCATTCAAAAAAATATATAAATCATATATTCAAAAAATATTGCTAATAAAATTGCTCACTGTGCAAACATTTTTTTATAGAAGAATTACATATTTTTGGAATTTAAAAAAAAAGTTTTTTTTGCTTGTAAAGCAAACAAACTGTTTTAAATTTTATGGCGTTTTGGGTCTGTGGCAAAATGTCCACAGACGAAAAATTTAATTAAAATTGGAAAAGATTGTCTCTCTTCATTTTGTGTAGTCTCTAACCGATGATTTTTTATTTTTGTCACAGCTTTTAATTTTTTCCAATTTTTAGATTTAATTTGTAATTTAATTTATTTATTCTTATACTTAAAATGTCAACACCTTCTAGACGCCGTTTAATGCGAGATTTTAAAAAATTACAGGTTCCTCCCAGCAATTTTTTAAAATCAATTTAAATTTTAAGGATGACCCTCCTGCTGGTGTTAGTGGTGCGCCTACAGAGGTTTTCCTAATAAAAATAATTATTCAATCAACTTTTAGGAGTCCATAATGCATTGGGAAGCTGTCATTTTTGGACCACAAGATACTCCTTTTGAGGATGGGACTTTTAAACTTTCGCTTGAATTTTCTGAAGAATACCCAAATAAACCGCCACATGTCAAGTTTGTTTCAAAAATGTTTCATCCTAATGTATATGCTGATGGAAGTATTTGCTTGGATATTTTACAGGTTTTATTAAGTTTGGGGGAATTAGTGGGAGAAAGGCTGTCCACTCCAAACAGTCTAACTCTCCTCTAGCAGAAAATATTAATTTTCCAATGAGTAAATTTATTATTAACCTAAAAATCAACGATAAGGTGCCTGAGGTCTTTATTGTCCCTTTTCTCGATATTTTCAAAAGATTTTACTCTGAGCGGATTCGAACCTTCTACCCCTCTTTTTGAAAAACTCCACTTAACCAAAAAAAATCAATTTTTTAATTCACAGAACCAATGGTCGCCAACTTACGATGTTGCTGCAATACTTACTTCAATTCAATCATTACTTGATGAACCGAATCCAAATAGTCCTGCAAATTCACAGGCAGCTCAGCTTTATAGAGAGAATCGTAGAGAATATGAAAAACGTGTTCATGCAATTGTTGAACAGGTTTAATTTAAATTTTGTTTTGTGGACATTCCGCCCCTTTCAGTTTGAGTTTCCGAGCTTTCCTTAATGTGTACATAATCATCATTTGAAAATACCTCAGGAAAATAGAGTAGGAGTGAGGAAGGAAAAAGTCCGGGGTAATAGTGCTGTTTACAGACCATACTTTTTTCTGTTTTGTAGAAAATGGTCAGACTTTTTCCTTTCTTTTTCTTTTCTCCATTCCAACCAAACTAGGGGAGATACAAAAAGTACCTTAAATTTTATTTAAAAATTAACTTAATTTTTCTTTCAGTCTTGGATGACTTTTTCAAATGACGATTCAGACGAAGCTGCAGACCAATTAGAAACTGCACGTGAAGATAATGAATCTCCACACACAGCAGCTGAATATGAAGTTGGTGGGGAAGAAGAAGGAGTTTTGGATGTAACACAAAGTTCGTTTCATGAAGAAGAAAATGATGAGGACGAGGAGGAAGAAGGGGAATTAAGAAATAATGATACTGATAATTCTGTGGAACAGGACTGAGTTTGGAGTATTTAAGTATTTTTTAAATTTGTGTATATGAAAAGATTGATTTATGGGGACTTTTGAAACAATAAAAAATTTTTTTAAGTATCAGTCCAATATTTAGTCGTTTCGTACTATGGATCCGCTTCCGCCTTCCTCTTTTTTAAATTGAAAATTCTCCACCCCTGCTATGGATGGATGGACCTGGAACCCGAAAAGGTTCTCCCAAACATGTCTGGATCAATCCTAGTATAGAACGATTGGACATGGAATTTATGACTTAAAAAATTTTTTTTAGAAAATTATCAGTCCCATATCCATTCGTTCCATACTCTTCTGTGCATCTTTTCTTTGAAAATTAATTCTCTTTTATTTTTATAATTTTGTAAAATAAAAAAAAAAGACAAAAAAATTCCCCATTTAAATTTAAAAAATTATTTTTGTCAAAAAATTTTTTTCGATTTATTAAAAATAAATATTATAAAATAAAGTAACAACAAAAAATAATCTAAAAATAAAATATTAAAAACATTACATGTTCCATTAAATTGATATAAAAAATCTGCTGGCCAAAAAGGAATTGAGTTGGCTGATTTATTATAATATTTTTCTTCTACAAATTGTTCTGAAAATTAAAAAAAATAAAATCAGAATTTGTAAAACTTAAATTAATCTGCGTTTGTAATTTTTAAGTTTGTTTTTTACAATTTGTAAAAATTTATTTTTAATGAAAAAAAAATAAACTTGGAAAAATAAATAAACATTTTTTACAATTGAAAAATAAACTTTTTTTACAATTTGTAAATAAATAAACTTGGAAAAATAAATAAACATTTTTTACAATTGAAAAATAAACTTATTTTTACAATTTGTAAAAAGTTGTATTTTTAAGGTTGTAATATTCCGGATTATATTCTATTCCGGAATTTGTATTTTTCTTTTTATTTTTAATTTCCGGAAAATACAGAATATTTTCCGGAAGGCTAATATATTTATGTATTTTCTTGTATTTTTAGGGTTGTAATTTTACAATTGTAAAAAATAAACCCTCTTTACAAACTTTAAGTTTTAATAACTGTATTACCCTTTCGCCCCATTTTTAATTCTTCTTCTTGTTCAACTTGTCGCCTAAGCGGCGTTCCTTCTATTCTGGTTGCGTGTTTTTGTTTATTTCTTTTTACTACAAAATTGGAATTCTTAGAAATAATTTTAAGTTTTACATTTTTGTGAAGTTACTTTTGTAAAAGTTTTTGTCTTCTTCATTAATTAATTTGTTAACTTTTCCGGTAATATCTTGAAGATTTTTGTCTTTATTTGAATTCTGATGGTTGTCTGCTGTAAAGATTTAAAAATTTTTAAATTTGTCTTGGAGGGTGAAAAATTTTATCTTATAATGAGTGGTATCTTATACGGAGGGTATCGTATATAATGAGAAAATGAGAGTCGCTTCTAATGAGGGGTACATTAAGTGGAGGGTATCGCTTGGCCCACACCCAGTAGGCATCCAAATGTTAAAAAGTGCCTTAAATTGAAAGTACGTAAAATCGAGGTACGACTGTAAATACTTCACCAAAATCCCTCCATAAATCTTTTCTTACCCCCAATCCTCTCAATTTCTTCAAAAATTGCTGGCTGTTTCCTTTCATAAACACAATCCGGACATTTACACTCCTGTGCCCTATCAAATGTACATCGATATTGAGTATCCAGTGGGATTTGTGCCAATTCAGAAATTAAAGTTTGATTGTCTAATAAATTTGAATAGGAAAGGCAACGGGTGGATCTGTTAATTTTTTTTAATTTTAGGAAAAAATTATTTTTTTCTCTCCACCTTTTCAACAAAGCTTCCCTTCCCCAATACTGCTCGTCACGGCTTAGACAATAAATTAATGAATCAGGTTCCCATTCAGCACAATCCCGGGGGTCTTGCGAACAACTTTGAGTTAAGCCACGTATTTGAACACAGTAGGAGCACTTCTAGAAAAATAAAAATAATTTTGATTTTGTAATTTAGCTCCTCTCCCCCAACAGCCAATCTACCTAATTAAAGAAAAATTACCTGAATGTCTGGAGAAGGCCTAAAATCCAGAGATATTGCCAATAAACAAAGCAATGAACAAGAGGTTGTCATTTAAATATTTTTCCTTTTTTTTTTTTGCAAAAAGCAATTTGACAGATGAATGAGCGGAAGCAAAAAAAGAGAATTTGTAGAAAAGGAAGAAAAAAAATGTCAAAAAATTTAACTATTATGTAAAATGCGCAGCAAAAATTTCAAAAGCAATTATTCAATAGAAATGGGCGAAAATTTCAAAAAATAAAAAAGTTGGTCAAAATGATGCTCAAAATCATCTCCCTTCCTTTATTTTTTTTTAAATTGACTAAAATTGTTGAATCTTTTGTATTTTTTAATAGAAAATGTGCTTCTTTAAAGAATCTTTTTTAGGTCAGATTTTAATTAAAATTCTGATTTAATTAATTCTTTGAAGAAAATTCTGTTTGTATTTTTAAAGTGTTTTTAAACAAAAATTCTGATTTTGAATAATTCTGAAAGTTATATAATTATTCCGGAATATACATATTATTTTTCCGGAAACTTTTCAGGAATTTCTTTTCCGGAATTTCTTTTTCTTTCCAATAATCTTTTCCGGAATGTATTTTCCTATAATGTATTTTATTTCCGAAGTCTTTTCCGGAATTTATTCTTTCATTTCCGGAAATCTATAATTCTTTCCGGAATGTATTTTCCCTATAATATTTCTTTCCGGAAAACATTTTATGCATTATTAGTTAAGTTGAGTAACTCATTTTTAAATTAAAATACCGGAAGCAGTTAAAAGAATTAAAAATGGGGAAAATTCTCTTTGAGGTCAAAATTTTAGTACAAGTTAAATAAATGATGGACGTGTATTATGCAATCTCCCATCCTTTCTAATAAATTAATCCCCAATTTTTACACAATTGGTCGTTATTTTTTCTCTAACGGAAAAAGAATTTAAGGAAAATACCCCAAAAATAATTACGTATATTTTTGATTGTTTTGCTTTAAAGGCAGATGAAATAGGAAGATAAAAATAAAAAAATTTAAAAAGGATAAAAAAATTTTTTGTGAATCTTATTTGGCGGAAAATTTTTTGGGGTTTGATGAAAATTTTTTTCTGAAAAAGTTTTTTACAAAAAAATTCTTTTTAATTAAAACGAAATTAAAATTTTTTTTAGCTAATTATAATCCTTCCCCTCTCCATACCCAATTGTTTACACTTGTCTTTAAGCTTCTTATTTTTTTATTAAATTTATTACACTATAATATTTTGGTCAAACTATATATTTTTTAGAAAAACAAAAAAAAATACCAATTACTCTCTTAATAAATCAAATTGTAAAAATAAACTTAGAAAAAAATGAAATTAGTCACACGTTAAAAAATTTAGGGAGAAAAAAACTTAATTATTTTAAAAATAAAATGAAGGAAGATCTTCTTAAAAATATTTTTTTTTAATTTAATAATTTTGGACGATCTCCTTAACATCTCAAAAAAATTATTAAAAGAAAAAATGTAAACAGTTTTTTTTATTATTTATTTTTTGGATGATTTTTTAGACATTGTTTTTAAGGGGAAAAATATGTAAATATTTTTAAGAAGAATAGAAAAAGACAGCTGGCGCGCATAATAATAATCAAAAAGAAAATTATTTTCACTAATTTTTTTTATAAATTTTAGATACCCAAAATAAAATGAAAAAAAGAAAAAAATTAGTAAACAAACCCGCACGAAACTTAACAAAAAATATTTTTCAGACAAAACGAAACGTTTTTTTCGAGTTTTTCTGTTAAATCTACACACACACACACGTGTTATTTTATTTTTATTTTACACGCAGCGGGAATCGTTCTTTTTTTCACCTAATATTTTTGAAAAATATTTTTATTTGTTTTACCAAAAAAAATAAATGGAGAAGTTCCCGTGTTCCTTCTTAAATTCTTTTTAAAAAATAATTGTTTTTAAAGGTTTTGGAAGTTTTTAAAATTTTTTTCAAAAAAATTCAAAAGATTTTGACTTTCAAAAAAAAAGAAAATTAAAAAAAATTATTTTATGGCGCTAAATTGGCAAAAAAGAGAAAAACGTTGTATATATTATCAAAATGAAGAAAACTTATTGGATAGAGAGAGGAATGTCTTGACAAAAGTCTATGGGAACATTAAAAAAATATTTAATCTTATAATTAATGCATGGATGAAGTTTTGAGAAGGAAAAAAATTTTTTTTGAAAGTTAAATGAGGAATATTGGAAAAAAAAGTTTTGAATACTCAAAGAAAAAAGTTTTTAAATAACCATAAGTCTCTAAAAAAAAATTTTTTCCCTCGAAAAAATTTCACCTATTAAATAATCAAAAGTTTCATGTTTTTAATTAAATAGCCCTAATACCTATTTTTAAAATTATATTATTAAAATATATATCACCTCATTTTCTCTTGAAAGTTATTTAGAATAAAAAGTTATAAAAAGTTATTTAGAAAAAGGCTTCGAAAAATGAGAAGAACTAGTATGGGAAGATGAAACAAAACAAGTCTTTCCTACAATTTGGGATCAATCGAGAACTTGTTTCCCTGCTAAAAAGACACTTCTTTTTTTCGAAGCCTTCCGAATGACCTAACATTTGTCAAAAATCAGTTCAGGATAAAAAAAGTGCCCGAGCTAAAAACGGTCGAGACCGGGAAGTGAAGAAAAATGTGCCCTTTCTAGCTCGAACACCTCGCAACCTTCCCTAGTTAAAATTAAAATATCAAGTCACAAAGGAACTTATAAATAAAATTGGCCTTATATTTTTCTTAAAAATTGTTCTAAAAAATTTTAAAAATTCGAAAAAAAATTTTTGGCTTGAAAAAATATAAAAATCGTCTTTCCAACCACAAAAAAAAGACCAAAAAAAAAGAAAAAAAATAAACAAAACAAACCGAAGAAGCAAAAATAGCACCAGATGCACGTCGTAAATATCGACGCAATTTGACAATAAAACTCATCTTTTCTTATTCAAAAAATATTTTTGTAGGCAAATAAATAATAAAAATTTTGTTGTTTTTTGAAAAAAAATAAAGGTAGAAAGAAGAAAAAATATTATGCAATTTCTTTTTTAAATAAAAGTTGAAAATAATTTTTATAAAAATAAATTCTTCACATTATGCTGAAAAAAAAAGAAAGAAAATTTATTAAAAAAATTTTTTCTTAAAAAATTAATGGGGAGAAATTATGGAGAAGATAAAAAGAAAAAATAAATTTTAATAATAGGTAATTTTTTGAGAAAAAAATTTTTGAGTTTGACAAAATTACTTTAACAGAAAAATTCAAAAAAAATTTAAAAAATATATAAACTACAAAATATTCTATCAAAATTACCTAAATATTTAAAAAACATAACGTGGCAAATAAAAAGATTAAAATTTAAAAAAAGTGTACCAAAAAAGAGAAACAAAAAGAAAATTAAAAAAACTTTTCAAAATATCTAAAAACAAAATTTTCTCAAAATTCCCGAAAAAATTTTTTAAGCTTAAAATTTCTAATAGAATGCCCGGGCATTCTATTTTTCAATCCCTTTTAAAGGGGCGTTTTATTAGAGAGGGGTTTCCGTTAGAAAGGACATTTTATTGGAGAGGGGCATTCCCCTTCCAAAGGGGCGTCTATTAGAGAGGGGCGTTTTATTAAATCGGGGCACTCTTTTAGAGATTTAAGGGAGCTTAAAAGAAGTTTTTAATTTAAAAAAATAATAAAATTCTTTCTCCAAATAAAAAGCATTCAAAAAAATATATAAATCATATATTCAAAAAATATTGCTAATAAAATTGCTCACTGTGCAAACATTTTTTTATAGAAGAATTACATATTTTTGGAATTTAAAAAAAAAGTTTTTTTTGCTTGTAAAGCAAACAAACTGTTTTAAATTTTATGGCGTTTTGGGTCTGTGGCAAAATGTCCACAGACGAAAAATTTAATTAAAATTGGAAAAGATTGTCTCTCTTCATTTTGTGTAGTCTCTAACCGATGATTTTTTATTTTTGTCACAGCTTTTAATTTTTTCCAATTTTTAGATTTAATTTGTAATTTAATTTATTTATTCTTATACTTAAAATGTCAACACCTTCTAGACGCCGTTTAATGCGAGATTTTAAAAAATTACAGGTTCCTCCCAGCAATTTTTTAAAATCAATTTAAATTTTAAGGATGACCCTCCTGCTGGTGTTAGTGGTGCGCCTACAGAGGTTTTCCTAATAAAAATAATTATTCAATCAACTTTTAGGAGTCCATAATGCATTGGGAAGCTGTCATTTTTGGACCACAAGATACTCCTTTTGAGGATGGGACTTTTAAACTTTCGCTTGAATTTTCTGAAGAATACCCAAATAAACCGCCACATGTCAAGTTTGTTTCAAAAATGTTTCATCCTAATGTATATGCTGATGGAAGTATTTGCTTGGATATTTTACAGGTTTTATTAAGTTTGGGGGAATTAGTGGGAGAAAGGCTGTCCACTCCAAACAGTCTAACTCTCCTCTAGCAGAAAATATTAATTTTCCAATGAGTAAATTTATTATTAACCTAAAAATCAACGATAAGGTGCCTGAGGTCTTTATTGTCCCTTTTCTCGATATTTTCAAAAGATTTTACTCTGAGCGGATTCGAACCTTCTACCCCTCTTTTTGAAAAACTCCACTTAACCAAAAAAAAATCAATTTTTTAATTCACAGAACCAATGGTCGCCAACTTACGATGTTGCTGCAATACTTACTTCAATTCAATCATTACTTGATGAACCGAATCCAAATAGTCCTGCAAATTCACAGGCAGCTCAGCTTTATAGAGAGAATCGTAGAGAATATGAAAAACGTGTTCATGCAATTGTTGAACAGGTTTAATTTAAATTTTGTTTTGTGGACATTCCGCCCCTTTCAGTTTGAGTTTCCGAGCTTTCCTTAATGTGTACATAATCATCATTTGAAAATACCTCAGGAAAATAGAGTAGGAGTGAGGAAGGAAAAGTCCGGGGTAATAGTGCTGTTTACAGACCATACTTTTTTCTGTTTTGTAGAAAATGGTCAGACTTTTTCCTTTCTTTTTCTTTTCTCCATTCCAACCAAACTAGGGGAGATACAAAAAGTACCTTAAATTTTATTTAAAAATTAACTTAATTTTTCTTTCAGTCTTGGATGACTTTTTCAAATGACGATTCAGACGAAGCTGCAGACCAATTAGAAACTGCACGTGAAGATAATGAATCTCCACACACAGCAGCTGAATATGAAGTTGGTGGGGAAGAAGAAGGAGTTTTGGATGTAACACAAAGTTCGTTTCATGAAGAAGAAAATGATGAGGACGAGGAGGAAGAAGGGGAATTAAGAAATAATGATACTGATAATTCTGTGGAACAGGACTGAGTTTGGAGTATTTAAGTATTTTTTAAATTTGTGTATATGAAAAGATTGATTTATGGGGACTTTTGAAACAATAAAAAATTTTTTTAAGTATCAGTCCAATATTTAGTCGTTTCGTACTATGGATCCGCTTCCGCCTTCCTCTTTTTTAAATTGAAAATTCTCCACCCCTGCTATGGATGGATGGACCTGGAACCCGAAAAGGTTCTCCCAAACATGTCTGGATCAATCCTAGTATAGAACGATTGGACATGGAATTTATGACTTAAAAAATTTTTTTAGAAAATTATCAGTCCCATATCCATTCGTTCCATACTCTTCTGTGCATCTTTTCTTTGAAAATTAATTCTCTTTTATTTTTATAATTTTGTAAAATAAAAAAAAAGACAAAAAAAAATTCCCCATTTAAATTTAAAAAATTATTTTTGTCAAAAAATTTTTTTCGATTTATTAAAAATAAATATTATAAAATAAAGTAACAACAAAAAATAATCTAAAAAATAAAATATTAAAAACATTACATGTTCCATTAAATTGATATAAAAAATCTGCTGGCCAAAAAGGAATTGAGTTGGCTGATTTATTATAATATTTTTCTTCTACAAATTGTTCTGAAAATTAAAAAAAATAAAATCAGAATTTGTAAAACTTAAATTAATCTGCGTTTGTAATTTTTAAGTTTGTTTTTTACAATTTGTAAAAATTTATTTTTAATGAAAAAAATAAACTTGGAAAAATAAATAAACATTTTTTACAATTGAAAAATAAACTTTTTTTTACAATTTGTAAATAAATAAACTTGGAAAAATAAATAAACATTTTTTACAATTGAAAAATAAACTTATTTTTACAATTTGTAAAAAGTTGTATTTTTAAGGTTGTAATATTCCGGATTATATTCTATTCCGGAATTTGTATTTTTCTTTTTATTTTTAATTTCCGGAAAATACAGAATATTTTCCGGAAGGCTAATATATTTATGTATTTTCTTGTATTTTTAGGGTTGTAATTTTACAATTGTAAAAAATAAACCCTCTTTACAAACTTTAAGTTTTAATAACTGTATTACCCTTTCGCCCCATTTTTAATTCTTCTTCTTGTTCAACTTGTCGCCTAAGCGGCGTTCCTTCTATTCTGGTTGCGTGTTTTTGTTTATTTCTTTTTACTACAAAATTGGAATTCTTAGAAATAATTTTAAGTTTTACATTTTTGTGAAGTTACTTTTGTAAAAGTTTTGTCTTCTTCATTAATTAATTTGTTAACTTTTCCGGTAATATCTTGAAGATTTTTGTCTTTATTTGAATTCTGATGGTTGTCTGCTGTAAAGATTTAAAAATTTTTAAATTTGTCTTGGAGGGTGAAAAATTTTATCTTATAATGAGTGGTATCTTATACGGAGGGTATCGTATATAATGAGAAAATGAGAGTCGCTTCTAATGAGGGGTACATTAAGTGGAGGGTATCGCTTGGCCCACACCCAGTAGGCATCCAAATGTTAAAAAGTGCCTTAAATTGAAAGTACGTAAAATCGAGGTACGACTGTAAATACTTCACCAAAATCCCTCCATAAATCTTTTCTTACCCCCAATCCTCTCAATTTCTTCAAAAATTGCTGGCTGTTTCCTTTCATAAACACAATCCGGACATTTACACTCCTGTGCCCTATCAAATGTACATCGATATTGAGTATCCAGTGGGATTTGTGCCAATTCAGAAATTAAAGTTTGATTGTCTAATAAATTTGAATAGGAAAGGCAACGGGTGGATCTGTTAATTTTTTTTAATTTTAGGAAAAAATTATTTTTTTCTCTCCACCTTTTCAACAAAGCTTCCCTTCCCCAATACTGCTCGTCACGGCTTAGACAATAAATTAATGAATCAGGTTCCCATTCAGCACAATCCCGGGGGTCTTGCGAACAACTTTGAGTTAAGCCACGTATTTGAACACAGTAGGAGCACTTCTAGAAAAATAAAAATAATTTTGATTTTGTAATTTAGCTCCTCTCCCCCAACAGCCAATCTACCTAATTAAAGAAAAATTACCTGAATGTCTGGAGAAGGCCTAAAATCCAGAGATATTGCCAATAAACAAAGCAATGAACAAGAGGTTGTCATTTAAATATTTTTCCTTTTTTTTTTTTGCAAAAAGCAATTTGACAGATGAATGAGCGGAAGCAAAAAAAGAGAATTTGTAGAAAAGGAAGAAAAAAAATGTCAAAAAATTTAACTATTATGTAAAATGCACAGCAAAAATTTCAAAAGCAATTATTCAATAGAAATGGGCGAAAATTTCAAAAAATAAAAAGTTGGTCAAAATGATGCTCAAAATCATCTCCTTCCTTTATTTTTTTTTAAATTGACTAAAATTGTTGAATCTTTTGTATTTTTTAATAGAAAATGTGCTTCTTTAAAGAATCTTTTTTAGGTCAGATTTTAATTAAAATTCTGATTTAATTAATTCTTTGAAGAAAATTCTGTTTGTATTTTTAAAGTGTTTTTAAACAAAAATTCTGATTTTGAATAATTCTGAAAGTTATATAATTATTCCGGAATATACATATTATTTTTCCGGAAACTTTTCAGGAATTTCTTTTCCGGAATTTCTTTTTCTTTCCAATAATCTTTTCCGGAATGTATTTTCCTATAATGTATTTTATTTCCGAAGTCTTTTCCGGAATTTATTCTTTCATTTCCGGAAATCTATAATTCTTTCCGGAATGTATTTTCCCTATAATATTTCTTTCCGGAAAACATTTTATGCATTATTAGTTAAGTTGAGTAACTCATTTTTAAATTAAAATACCGGAAGCAGTTAAAAGAATTAAAAATGGGGAAAATTCTCTTTGAGGTCAAAATTTTAGTACAAGTTAAATAAATGATGGACGTGTATTATGCAATCTCCCATCCTTTCTAATAAATTAATCCCCAATTTTTACACAATTGGTCGTTATTTTTTCTCTAACGGAAAAAGAATTTAAGGAAAATACCCCAAAAATAATTACGTATATTTTTGATTGTTTTGCTTTAAAGGCAGATGAAATAGGAAGATAAAAATAAAAAAATTTAAAAGGATAAAAAAATTTTTTGTGAATCTTATTTGGCGGAAAATTTTTTGGGGTTTGATGAAAATTTTTTTCTGAAAAAGTTTTTTACAAAAAAAATTCTTTTTAATTAAAACGAAATTAAAATTTTTTTAGCTAATTATAATCCTTCCCCTCTCCATACCCAATTGTTTACACTTGTCTTTAAGCTTCTTATTTTTTTATTAAATTTATTACACTATAATATTTTGGTCAAACTATATATTTTTTAGAAAAACAAAAAAAAATACCAATTACTCTCTTAATAAATCAAATTGTAAAAATAAACTTAGAAAAAAATGAAATTAGTCACACGTTAAAAAATTTAGGGAGAAAAAAACTTAATTATTTTAAAAATAAAATGAAGGAAGATCTTCTTAAAAATATTTTTTTTTAATTTAATAATTTTGGACGATCTCCTTAACATCTCAAAAAAATTATTAAAAGAAAAAATGTAAACAGTTTTTTTTATTATTTATTTTTTGGATGATTTTTTAGACATTGTTTTTAAGGGGAAAAATATGTAAATATTTTTAAGAAGAATAGAAAAAGACAGCTGGCGCGCATAATAATAATCAAAAAGAAAATTATTTTCACTAATTTTTTTTATAAATTTTAGATACCCAAAATAAAATGAAAAAAAAGAAAAAAATTAGTAAACAAACCCGCACGAAACTTAACAAAAAATATTTTTCAGACAAAACGAAACGTTTTTTTCGAGTTTTTCTGTTAAATCTACACACACACACACGTGTTATTTTATTTTTATTTTACACGCAGCGGGAATCGTTCTTTTTTTCACCTAATATTTTTTTGAAAAATATTTTTATTTGTTTTACCAAAAAAAATAAATGGAGAAGTTCCCGTGTTCCTTCTTAAATTCTTTTTAAAAAATAATTGTTTTTAAAGGTTTTGGAAGTTTTTAAAATTTTTTTTCAAAAAAAATTCAAAAGATTTTGACTTTCAAAAAAAAAGAAAATTAAAAAAAATTATTTTATGGCGCTAAATTGGCAAAAAAGAGAAAAACGTTGTATATATTATCAAAATGAAGAAAACTTATTGGATAGAGAGAGGAATGTCTTGACAAAAGTCTATGGGAACATTAAAAAAATATTTAATCTTATAATTAATGCATGGATGAAGTTTTGAGAAGGAAAAAAATTTTTTTTGAAAGTTAAATGAGGAATATTGGAAAAAAAGTTTTGAATACTCAAAGAAAAAAGTTTTTAAATAACCATAAGTCTCTAAAAAAAATTTTTTCCCTCGAAAAATTTCACCTATTAAATAATCAAAAGTTTCATGTTTTTAATTAAATAGCCCTAATACCTATTTTTAAAATTATATTATTAAAATATATATCACCTCATTTTCTCTTGAAATTATGTCTCATCTTTTCACACAATCATAAAAAATTTCTTCCCTCAACAACGTGTCTCATAAAGTCCAGATCTTCCAATATAACGAACCCATTTAACAACTTCATGGTCGGAATAACCCAATTTTGGTTCAAACACTTTCAAATAGCGAACTTTCAAACCAGACGGAGCAAATGGAACCTTTAAAAAATTTTTTTTTAATTTCCACAAAATTTTTAAAAAATTTTCAAAACCTCAAAATTCATAGAAACAGGAGGACGATTCCACTTTTTCTTTTCGGCAGTTCCAGTATTAAGTAAATCAATTTCAGCAGAAATTTGTGATTCTTTCATTCCTCCCATTCGTTTGATCCTAAAAAATTAAGAAAAAAATTTCTTGAAATTTTTTCAAAATGGTAAAATTTCAAAAGGTCCCAATTTTCAAAAAATTTTTAAAATATCTAAAAAAAATTTTCTTACTTCCAGCAAATACAATTCTCTCCAGCTTTATATTTAGCCTTTCCTTTCATGCAAATAAGTTGAACTCCACTTGTATTTGGCGGCGTTGGGATACGAACTTCTATTTTTTGGGCAAGTAAAGAAGGTTTAAAGTTGGATTTAATGACTACCTAAAAATTGGAAAAAATAATTTTTTGAAAATAATTTAAAAAACCTTCACTTCCATTTTATTACGAGAAACTTCTCTTACAAGAGGAATAACTCGAAAAGGTAATTGAATGTCTTTTGTAGTTCGATATCTTAAATTTTTGATTGAAAATTAATTTTTGAATCATATGTTCTAATAGAAGCACAACTCCGCTAGAAATTGGGCTAATGGTACCCATCGAAGAATAATAGTCGAGGCATTCTATTAGAACATTTTTAGAAAAGTTAAAAACCTCATCAATTCATATTCCCCATCTGGCGGTATAAAACTTATTGCATGTTCTATATCAAATTTGGTCAGTTTAACACACTGGTGGAATTGACAATCATCTATTGCTACTGAAGAACGATTTCTGAAAATTTTTTCAAAATAAAAAATGGACTACTCCACTTTTGCTCTTTTGGTTAAGTGGTATATTTGTAAAAATAGGTGACGGGGGTTCGAACACTTTCGGGATAAAATAATTTCTTCTTTCAAATTTAATACAAAGCAAGACTCTTAATTATAGGAAGGCTCTTTAAATAAAAAAAATTAATTTTTAAAAATATTTACCCTCTTAAAATTAAAACAAACGATTTATTAGGTTCTTCACTTCCAGCTCGCCCCTTCCCTTCAATCGTCAACTTGTCATTAATTCCAAATTTACATTCAGGCATTCCACTCAAATAAGATTTCATTGCCACTTTGCCGGCAACATGTGCAGAAAGGACTTGGCCTGAAAATTAAATCTGAAATATTTTATCTCACTTTTAAGTGGTATTTTCATAAAATATTTGATAGAGGTTCGAACCCTTTCGGGGTAAAATAATTTTTTCTTCAAAAAATCTTTGAAAATTAATCAAAAATAAAGTTAAAAACCTTGTTGACTCATCAACAAATTTACATATTCAATGACATCCAAAAATAATTCATTTCTTCGATATTTAATGCCTTCACGTCGCCACCCAATTTGTCCAGTAACTTGTGACGTTATTTGAGCTTGTTCTTCTTTTGTCTGAAAAAAAAATAAATTTTAGAAAATTTATTTTATAAAATCTAAACCGCTGTTCGCACTCCTTGTTGTGTAATGAATGTTTTGAGAACACCTGGGTCCGTATTTTGGAGGTAGCCAAAGTCAAGTATTTCTGAAAAAGATGTGAATCATTTAAAGTTAAAGTAAGGGAAAGGTAAAGACGGGAGCAGGCCAGCCACTTTACCGCGAGCCCATTATACCGCCGAGCTATAACTTCGTTCAAAATTGTCAAATCCGGGAGGCCCTGGTATGGTTCGATGCGCCTCAACGAGCTGAATCGAACCATACCAGGGCCTCCAGGATTCGACAATTTTGAACGAAGTTATAGCTCGGCGGTATAATGGGCTCGCGGTAAAGTGGGGTGTACCCGTAAAAGACGATCCCAGAGAAGGCCCTCCTAACATAAGAATTATTGCTAGGCGCTTCCGTCCACCAAGTACGCTCTAACCCTTATCGAAGAATTGCTTCACCTCTTTTAATGGAAGGTGAACACCTTTTAACCATCTCCTTCTCTTCCCTACATTAATTTTTAAATTATAAAAAATCCAAACCGTCCAACAATTCATAAATCAACACAAAATTGTTTTTAACATTCTCTTCATTTAATTTTCCAAAATATGACTGCATTGTATCTGCAAACCTATTCATAAATTCAAAAACCATTGAAGCACAAATATTGTGTCGAGTAACAGCACAGATCCAAACATTTCCTCGTTTAATATGGAAAAAGGAAGTGCGCGCCAAATTGGTGACTGGGCTACGAATCTATCAAAAGAAAAGAGGTTCAAAAATCTTCAATTGAAAAAAAAACTTGTTGTCTAGCATGAATGACAGAAACTCTAAAAGCATCAACAGCGTTTCGATTGACATCATCTCGGTAAATACGAGAAATAAGGACCTCTCCTTTGTGATTATAGACGAAAAGTCCACCAATCATTTTAAGTAACTGAGGATGATTTAAATGATATGAGAATTTAAAAAAATGAGAAGAAAAAGCATTAAATGCTTAAATCAAAATAAGAATTAATTTTGAGAAGTAAAATAAATTATAAGGCTCATCATATTTATTTTTTAAAAAATTATTTTGTTTATATATAAAAAGAGCTCTTTAATGAGAAAAAATAATAAATTAGAACACAGCAGACCAACTTTCGGTGGTTCGAGAGGCTTTAATAACTTCGAGAGGCTTAATCTCGAAAAAATCCTTTGAAATAAAAAGGCTATCTTAAACAAATTATGAAACAAAGTCTTAGCTTTGTTTTAAAACTGAATTTGTAGATTTTAAAGGGCCAAATAGGCCAGTTTTATAGAATGAAAAACTAAGGGAAAATTTCAGTTTAAAAAATTTTTGAATTAAAAAAGTCATTAAATGTTAAGTAGAAGAGATATGTTGGAATTTTCATTCAATAGAACTCATTTTCATTGTAAGGGTTCGAACCTCGCTCTTATTTCGCTTTAGACAGGGCGGTCTAACCACGACTAAAAGCCTATACCTATTTTGATCTGCTGTGTAAAAAAACATTCGAAATTTATTTAAAAAATTTTTTTGTAGTTAGTACAGGAACAGCATCAAAATTGTCCTTCATTTTTATTGATCAAGACTCATCCACTCAAATTCTTTAAGGTTTCTCCTGAGAAGAGCCAGGATGTAACTTCACAGTCCCAATATCCAAATCCTAAATAATTAAAAATAAAATTCTTATTTAAAAATAAAATTATTACTTAAAAATCTTATCCTATTTTTAATAAAAATAACCCAAAATCTTTATTTTTGTTAAAACAATTAGAATTACTCCCACTCCCCCTGACTACAAAAATTTATACCTCAGCAGCGGGTCGCTTTGTTCCACGTTCACCAACATCCTCCATTATCATCCCTTCATTAACACATTTAACCCATCTACAGGAAGTGCACTAAAATAAAAAGAAATGCTTTAAATTTTCATTAATAGCGACCTCTCTAATTTCTCCAGGTTTCAAGTCTGCACACGCACCATGTTGGTAACGACATTGTTTTGATACTCCACCCTTCTTTGTATTTATTCGGAAAAACTCCTGGAAAAAAATAAAAAGTTAGTACCCAGAAATTTTTCTAAATTTTAATGAGATTTCACAAAAAAACAATGATCATAGAAAATCAAAACCAATTTCCAAATAAATATACTTACACTACATGACTTGCAAGAAAGAACATTATTGTGGATACCTAAAATGGATAATTATATAAAAAACAAAATTTAAGAAATACCACAATCCAAAAGAAGACGGCAAATACGACACTCACGTAGAGGGTGAGAAGTAGACGAAGTTGGTTTTTTACATTTACAATTCACAAGCAATTGCGCCAACTCGGAGATGCGGCGGTCCTGTTCATCCATGCGCCCTTTTTGCTCGGCTAACTCAGCTTTCAATGATTTAATCATGTTCTAAATATAAAGTTAAATGTGTAATTAGTTGCGGACTTTTTTTGCGGACAGATTTTTCCCTCTTTACTATTATCCCTGTATCATTGTCAACCAATCAAACATAGTTTTTAAATTTTCAGGACTCTGAAACTCGGCCCCGGAATGTCGGATCAAATTCTCCCACCCCAAATTCGTCTCAAGTTTTCGAGCTGACAATGAATATCCAAGGAACTACATCTAGGATTTTCATACCAAATTTTTTCAATTAAATCAAAAATATTTTAAGAAAACCTGGCATTTTGGGTCAGTACAAACTTCCTCCGAACCACAAGCCAAAGCAGAAGATGTTGCAACGCTGTCCTGGTTAGTGGAAGACATGATTATTATTTATTTAAAGAAAATAAATTAGGTTTTAAATGTTCTAAAAAATTTTAAACTAAAGTAAATAACATGAAACCACGAACGATTATCTTTCCCTAAAGAATAAAGAGAAATGTGACTGGGACAAGAACCTAATTTGTTTTTGAGTACTAATCGATAATAGAAATCCGCAAAGCTTGTTCTCAAAACAATCCCTCAGTCAATAAATTAATAATACTACGTATGACAAGGAATCTTTAATAAGCTATTTAGTCAAAAACAATTAAACTCGAAATGGAAGCCCAATTTAATTGCATATTAAAATTAAGAAAGGAAGAAAAGTGGAAAAGTGATGCATAGAAAAAAATTAATAAAACTAAAACTTAAAAAGATAACCGCGGCCGGAACAGGATCATTGAGTACTGCCGTTTGGGTACCGCCGTTTGTGTAACTGGTCGGTTGTGCACCGCCCCTAAATGGGGTGCTCCAATTTTCTTTATTTTTTAACAAATCTTGCCTTATAGTTGGCCGAGTACTTAACCAAGTCCATCCGGACACATGATTTTCAGTATCGAAAGGAACAGGAGCGGTGGCATCGGCAGAAGAACATCGCCAACAAACCTAGACTCCCCTTGCCACAGATTTAATCACAAACGCGGCACACAAATGGCAGTACACAATGGTCCTACCGGATAACCATAGTTTATTTTTTTCAAATAACGCAAGGTTTGGCGTTATGCCATTCTTCTTTTTGGGGAATCTTCAAGTTTTTCATTGATTTTTTAATTTCAGAATTCCATTTTCGAACACAAATTCTGGAACTGGGATTGATAATTGAATCCATATCCCTCTCCTCGATATCTCCAAAAAGGCTTAGGGAATTTTAGTTTTTACGCATATTTGTTTTTAGACAACTGATGTAATGTTTTTGAATTTAAAAATTCAACTATTTTCTACTAATTTTATTCTTATGATTTTTATTAACAACCTTTGCTCGACGGAAAACCTCTCCTATGAATGAATAGACTATCAAAGAAGAAGTCATCAACTTTTTAGCATATTTACTCCACAACTCTTGTTGTTTTGCTTTAATTATAGCGATATCCGTATCCAGAGCCAAATCTGTTGGAAATCCATCTGAATAAGTGTTGATGGTTCTGAAGACATCAACAAGTAATTCAAGAGGTAAAGTAGTTCTGCCTTGCTTTAGTTTTTTAATTTTAGGTGGGGATGAGATTTGAGTTTGTTGTTCCAATTTCATAATTTGATTGTAGTATATTAGGGATTATTAGGGATAATGATGAGTAGGTATATTGTTAGGGGCAATCAATTAGTGGGGACAATCAACTAAAATTTTATTTAATTATATTTATAATTCAGGAGGCACACTGGAAAAGATTCGACAACATACAATTATCCCATGTTGTGATCGTCGTGGTTATAAAATGATAAAGGACAAGGATTCATTATTATTCTATTAATCTACATATATAAAGCTCTCACAAGCTATTATCCAACAGTATTGCTTATTGTTAGTGTAAGGGCGCCATTATAAATATATTATGGAAAGAGGACGGTTGAGTCACACCAAATTAGTCTCGGATCTGTCCTGAAAGGTGAGACTCGATTGTCCTTAATTTTTCAAAATACCAAATTTTAGAATATAAAATATCAAATTTTGTCTGTTCGTTTTTTCTCTCTTTTTTACGGCTTTATTTTATTTACAAGCTGTAAATAATATATCGATTTGTTTGCCGTAAATGAATAATCGAATATGTTCATTTAAGTCTTTTTTTGTTGAAGGGATTAAAATTTTTAGAAAAATTTTTTAATTTTTTCGACCTAAAAATTTAATAAAATTTAACTTTTTTTCAAAATTTCAGGTTTTTATTCTTTTTACTAAAAGAAACGAATGCATAGTTTTTGGCGTTTACTAAACAAACCTCGTATTGATGACTGGAGCCCTTTAGCCAAATTTTTCTATGCAGACGATGCTCTAAATATTATTGCTCAAGAATTGGACTCTTTTGATGGTAGGCGAGATCCTGAACGTTGTAGTCAATTAGTCAGTAAATTGAGACAAGCACAAGACAGAGTTCTTCATATAATATGTTTGTTTTTTCTTAAAATTTTTTTAGAAAATTTTTTTGAAATTTTTTAGCGGAAATGGTTTTAATTTGTTTTCCACATGAAAATGAAAGGACGGGTCGAGATTATCGAGTTAAATTTCCTGATGAGATAGTTCATGATAATTTGCCTGGACAATTGTGGTTTGGGGCTGAATGCTTGGCTGCTGGATCTAATATTGTAATTTATTTTATATTTTGACCAAACAGGCAGTGGCCGGTCTGTCGGAATGCGATTTTCCGACATTTTCGATAACCGGCACCTTCGACATTTTTGACCCTGCTCATTACAGCAGCCCTTTTTGAGGGGAAAAATTTCAAAGTTTATTGAGAAAATGATTCTTCTCACTATTCATGTTCTTTAAATACCCAAAATTAATCCTTTTTGATTGGTTATAGGCAAAGTATAGAAAGGCAATCGTGAGGGAATTAAAGGAAAAGTCCGACCATTTCAAATATATCTGGGAAAGAACTTGGGGAGAAAAAAGGGGGTCCGTTAGGACCCTATTACCCTAAAATCTTCATTCTTTCATTCAGGTTGACCGCGAAGCTGAAAGCGAATCAATTCGCCCTATGGCTAAAACATTTGTTCGTCACCTTGAAAAATTGAGAGATCAACTAAAGGAGCAAGCAATTCGCGATCCTAGCCACTACCCCGACTCTATAAGAACTCAATTACAAGTTTTTGACCGTTTATTTGCTGAATTTGAATTTGCGTATGTTTTTTAAAATTTAGTGAAAAACTTTATAGATTTTCTTTTTAAGCTATGTAAGCGCCATGGTGCCTGTTAAGTCTGTTCGAGAATATGATCGACAGCTTGATGTTGCCGTCCTTTTTTCTGATTGTCTTACGAGGTTTTTTTTTATTATTTAAGTTTTGTCTCCGATGATTGTGGTTTCCGAGATTGTGGCAAAAGACCCGTTTCAATCTTTACATTTGTCAGAAAACTTCCAAAATATTTTTAAACGAGGGCGTAGTCAATAAGCATGGACATATATTCTGGCAAAAAATTTTGGCTTGACACGCTTTCTTTTTAGCCCTCCTAAAATCCAACCCCTTGATAAGCAATAATTTAACATTTTAGAGCAATCAAAGTTGGATATATCAACAGGGAACAAATTGATGACTGTGATCCAAATGTTATTATTGCATTGCCAAGACTTGCTATTGTTTGGTATATTTAAAAAATAATTTTTAAATTCATTAAAAATTTTTAGGGGCCTTCTTTATTACCCAGATGGGGCTTTAGACGTTAAAAAAGACAAGGACGCCTTTTCTGAAATGTTCCGTCATTTTCATAAATTACTTATAATTGTGAGGAATTTGTTGTTGACGCTTTCGGCCGAGGAACTTTGTCAATTGGAACTTAAATTGGTTACTGGAAGTGATGAATATACCCCTCCAGCTTCGATTAGAACACTTGAACAACAATTTGGTTTTTTTTATTTTTACCATTTTGCGTTTATATCTATTAGGGTCGTTCAATACCGGTTATTTGTTGTTTTTGGCGGCTCAAACGGAGATTAATAAGAGAATTTGAGCGCCATAGGCGAAAAATTAACCGGGTCTAAACAACTCTAACACTAATGTAAGCTTAATACGATTTGAGTGGACCTCTATCTCGGTAAATTGGTTTACATTGCAAAGTAGTTGGGTTTGTTTTGGTTCCTGAAATTGATTTTTGTTTGGTTTTGTGTTCCACATTTTTTTATTTTAGGTTCGGGTTCCTGAATTCTTAAACTATTTTAATATATTTTAATATTCCCTTTTTTCTTTTACAGAATGTGACAGTATAATAAACAGTCCAAAAATTGAAATGGACCAACACAAATTAATTGAGCGTAATTCAAATGAATATGATCCAAGGGATGATTTTCCTGAACCTGGAATAGGTTATGTTATGAGAAATCCGAGATGTTCTCAACTTATTCCTTTGAATGCAGAAAAGTATTTTTTAACTTTAAAATTAAATTTCCTTTAAAATTTTCAAAAGATCTGAATGTTGTGACCGTTCACTTTATGGAAATTCTGATAGTTTAATTCATCGCTTATTTGTTTGTGTTGCTGGTATTGCTGATCAATTACAAACAAATTATTCGTCTGAAGTTAGAAAAGTGTTAAAAATGGTTTTGCAGCCAGTTGAATCTGTGCCCGTCTATGAGGTGAGTCAAAAGGTGAATTTGAAGAAAAAATATATATAAAGGGTACAAAATATTTTTAGATTTTTTAGGAAAAAACTTAAAAATCAAAAAAACTAGGGAAAAAATTTTTCGAAAATTTTTAAAAATTAAAAAAAAATTTTTTTGTTTTTAAAGATTAGTGGAAAAACTGCCCCAATTCCTGAAAATGAAGAGGAGACAGGTGTGGAAGTAAGAGAAACTTTGCCTTTACCTACTTTTGTTGGTGTTCGTTGGGTTCCTGATTCTGAATGTGAACAATGTACAGCTTGCTCAAGGTTTTTTTTTGAAAATTTTTCTGAAAAAAATTCTTTTTTTAGTTTATTTACTCTAGTTCGTCGTCGACATCATTGCAGAAATTGTGGACGGATATTTTGGTATATAAATTTGTTACTAAATTATAATTTATATTTTCAATTTTTCTTTATAGTGGTAATTGCTCAACCAACCAAATTGCTATTCCAGAATTGGGTTATGACAAAAAGGTATACACAATTAATTTTAAAATTTTATAAAAATGTATATACTGTTGAGTGGGTATGTGGGTGTCTTTCTTGGCACCTTGTTGGTTGGCGGTTTGGGCCAATCAAAAAATTTTTGGTTACCTTTACTGGTTCCATATTACCCATCTACTTATACCTTTTATTTAGTAAGATACACTTTATTGCTAATTTTTTTCACAAATAGTGGTATTCTTATAGTGAGATCCGGCTGTATTATTAAAATATTTACTTAAAAATGTAATTTCCAGCCAAAAATTATTTATTGAATAATTTTTCTAAAGATTAAAAATTAAATATAGGTAGTCTCCTCAATATTTATTTTTAAACTTTCATTTTTTTTCTAAAGGTTCGTGTATGTGACTTATGTTTTGATTCTCGTATTGATCAATCATCACCACAACCACAACAACATTTACTAGAATTATCTCCTCAAAATTCCATTCCTTCTTCACTTTCATCACCAATAGAAACAAATAATAATAATTTACATCAACAACAACAAATAGTAAATATTGAAAATTCTTCCCCTCCTTCATCTTCCTCCTCATCTTCTGCTGCCTTTCCTTCAACAACAACACTTTTTTCTTCTTCTTCTTCTTCTGCTCAACAAACACAACAACAACAACCAGCACAAGCATCAAATTGTTGATAATTATAAATTAATGACTGAAATAAAATTTTTACTACAAAGAAAAAAATTTAAAAGAAAAAACTAAAGATTAATTTTGTGTGAATAATACATATATATTATTTTTTAAAGAAGGGAAAAAGAAAAAAAGGTCGTTTATATATTTTTTCTTTTTAATAAAATAAAATAGAAATTTCCGGAAACAAAATAGACTCTATGGAAATAAATTAAGAATAAAATTTCCGGATAAAGAATAGAGCTTTCCGGAAAATTGATTTAATAATAAAATTTTTCGGATAGAAAATATAATTTCCGGAAGCTAATTCAATAAAAATTTTCCGGAAACTTTCTTCTGAAATTAAATAAAAATTTCCGGTTCTAGAATATAATTCCGGAAAGAATAAATAAAATTTGCAAATTAAATAAAAATTTCCGGAAATAATGGGAATAAACGACATATCTTTTTTTTAAATTATATATTTTACAGGGCCTGTCTATCGCTTTTTTTTCATTTTATATATCTTCTAATTTGTGGTTTTTATAGTAAATATTTAATATACAGTGGCGGCAATATGTTTAGAAACACTAGTGTTGTAAAATTTTGAGGGCTTATAACTTGGCAAAATAAAAGAGTTGGAAAAAAGTGCTTGGTCTTTTTTGTAGCATTTTTTATGGTGTATCTATTACAAAAGATTTTAGTTCCATACAAATTTTTTATTTTGAGATATTTAAAGTTAAAGTCGTCTGAGTCGAATTTTTGGTGGAAAAAAGTTTAGAAACACTTCCAGTTTTCCAATATTAACTGGAGCCAAAATTCTAAAAAATTTTCTGTGGACATATCCGTCAATACAGAGTCGAAAAGTAAAAAGAACGAAGTCTGTACCTTCTTTCTTCATTGAGATCTAGAGTCTCAAAAATCAACGGGAAATGGGGGTACAGTATTTCAAAAATTATTTAAACCCCCCTAGAGCTTAAATTAAAAAATTCTTTTGGGCTCATTTGAAAGCCCATAAAATTTGCTACAAAATAGTCTAGGTCACAGTTATTACAAAAAATAGTCGTTCGACTTACATCCACTTTCACATAAAAATTGTCAAAAATCCCCTAAAATACCCCAAAAATGATAACATGAAATGTGAAAGTGGATCTACCTCAAATAGGCATATTTCTAGAAAAATCAAGCCTTAGCTAATTTGTAGCAAATTTTCTGGGCTTTCAAATGAGCCCAAAAGAATTTTTTAATTTAAGCTCTAGGGGGGGTTTAAATAATTTTTGAAATACTGTACCCCCATTTCCCGTTGATTTTTGAGACTCTAGATCTCAATGAAGAAAGAAGGTACAGACTTCGTTCTTTTTACTTTTCGACTCTGTATTGACGGATATGTCCACAGAAAATTTTTTAGAATTTTGGCTCCAGTTAATATTGGAAAACTGGAAGTGTTTCTAAACTTTTTTCCACCAAAAATTCGACTCAGACGACTTTAACTTTAAATATCTCAAAATAAAAAATTTGTATGGAACTAAAATCTTTTGTAATAGATACACCATAAAAAATGCTACAAAAAAGACCAAGCACTTTTTTCCAACTCTTTTATTTTGCCAAGTTATAAGCCCTCAAAATTTTACAACACTAGTGTTTCTAAACATATTGCCGCCACTGTATTATCTTTATTTTTAATATTAGGGATTGACCTGAGAGAGTTATTTTTTAAAACTCAATTTTGGGGTTAAAAAAATTTGTTTTTTAAATTTTAAATTTGTTATTTAATAATTTCTTGGCCCTTTTCGCGAAGCTGTTCGGCTAACTACATGAGCAACACTTTTTAAATCCCCAGGACTAACATTAGGGTGAGAGTCAGTATTGTTTGGAGTTTGTTGTTGAAAAGGTTGTTGAGGAGATTGGTTGTTGTGGTTAGTCTCTTCTGGTACGACCTTAAAAGATAGAGTTGATAGATCTTTCTAGATTAATTACCTGGATTTGTCCTTCTTGATTCACATCTACTATTTGTGTAGGAAATTCTGTTGACTGTTGTATTTCTTAAATTTTCCGGAAAGATTAAAATTAATTTTCAGGAAAATATATAAAAGAGGAAATACAAAGAAATAGTCTGTTAAAAGTTTCCGGAAAATGAATAATAATAGTTTCCGGAAAATACATATTAATTTCTACCTTCATGTTCCCCTGTTGTTTCCTCTGTATTTTCTATAATTTCCTGTTCTTCCATTTTCTCAACAATAATTCCATCACCTTCCCCAAATGAATTGTCATTGTCAATGTTATTTTCTACTATATCATATTTTTTGTGTAAAGCATCATCCAATTCTGGAGGTATTCGAAATTCATTTAAAACTTCTTTTTTCACCATAAAATCACATCTGAGATTTTTTTTTAAATTGAAAAAGATTTTTCTATAAAAATTAACTGATGTGGTAAAAATGCCCCCATAAACGGTGCAATACTGCCATAACTCAAAAATTCTTGTGCTTGAGAAATAGGTCTAACAAATGCCTCAGAAAGTAATGTTCCGGCAGAACCTCCACATTTTGCGTCAAATTTTACTCGAATACTTTGAAAAAAATTTTTTGAAAATTTTGAAAACTTTTTTGGAATTTTTTGAAATACCAAATTAACTGACAACGAGCAAGTTCACAACCATCTTGAACTACAGCCTTTAATTTTGTTAAAAAAATTTTTTCTTAAAAAAATTCTCTTCCTTACACGCATAAAATCAGGCGATAATCTTTTCACTAATGGAGGTCTATTAATCAAATTTTTATTAAGTCCCCCAATCTTGGGTTGTTCAACTGCTTCCCCAGCTTCTCCAAGAGGTAATGACTGCTTTGAGGCAACTGCTTTAGCAGCCATTCTTATTCCTTTTGCTGTTGCTTCAGCTGCTGCTCTTTTAGCACCTTCTAACACGGAATTTAACATCTTTAAAGAAATTTTTTTGAGATTTTAAATAATTTTTTTTCTCGTTTTTATTCACCTCTGCATTTCTATGAAGTCCATTCCCACTTAATATCCCCAGCCCTTGATCCTGCCGTCCCAGCATTTTCGTAGCAAAAGCTTCACCATTAGCTAAGCTACTAAGGGCGCCTTTCATAAAACTGTCTAAAATTCCTGATTGAATTGCCCAGTGTGCCATCCTTTCTTTTACATGACACACACCTTCACATTCTTGAAAAAAATTTTTTTGAAATTTTTGAAAGAATTTCCAACCCTTCTCAACTTGATCAGTCTGAGCATCAATACATTCTATAACGGCTTCAAATGCTTTTCTTTGCTCTATACAAATATATCGCAATCCTTAAGGACTTTTATTGGAGAATGTGTTTATTAATGTTACCGCTTGTAATAACGTGAAATGTTTCTTGATTTGTACAGAGCTCACCTTCCAATTTGTCCATGCAATGGACGGTGTTATTATAGTTGCTATAATTAATTAATATAGCCTTCCGGAACATAATAAATAATTCCGGAAAATCTTTCCGGAAACTAGTAATAAAATAAAGACTTTCCGGAAACCTTCAAAACTTTTCCGGAAATTTTTTCCGGAAGATTTCCGGAAATTAAACTCTTTCCGCAAACTAGCAATAAATAAATTCCGGAAACTTTCAAAACATTCCGGAAACTAATAAAAATTCCGGAAAGAAAATACAAAAAATAAACACATACAGACAAACACCCCTATAACGCTCAAAATTGCTACTCGACTGTATAGCTGCTTTTGCTGCCTCACTAAATTTGCCTAAACATTCTCTTTGGCATAAAGGCAATGTATTAGATGAAGAACTTGTTTCACTTTAAATTAATTAAAATATTTTTAATTAATTAGAAATTACTACCCATCATTATTATTATTTTCAACATCAACAATATCTTCCTCATTGTTTGGCAATTTTTCTCCACTCTCATAATAATAATCAGGAGGGAAACCTTCATCCAAAGGACTTCTATACCCTTCGAGTAAACGAACTTCGGGTTGTCGTGCTCGAGAAAGACGGTAACTTGAATTAGTAAGGATAATAGTTAATGGAGTAATTTTCCGGAATGTTTTCCGGGAAAGTTTTCCGGAAAAACAATTATAGAACATTTTCCGGAAGTTTATTTATATTTTCCGGAAACTTTCCTTATTACCTTTTAGAGCCTATACTCGATTGTAGAAAAATCAGAAAATAAAAAATTAAGTTTACAATCTTGAAAAAGTTTTTCATTCTTTTAAAACTTGGTTAAATGACAAAAGAAGAAACAATTCCAATTGTTTAAAGCCTTTAAAAATATTAATCATCTATTAATGTTCTTTTCTTTTCTCTATCATTTTTTCCTTTCTTGATTTTCTCGATTTATGAATAATCTTTTTTTAAATGACACATTTTTTAAGTCGATATTTTTTTGAAAATTTTTTCAAATTTTTTTTTATTTTTGAAATTTAAAAAAAATTTTTTTGAAATTTTTTTCTATTATTTAAATTTAATCAAAATCCTCTCTTCTCCTTTTCCCACCTTCCCCCTAAGTATAAGTGGAACAAGAGAAGCACAAATAAAATAATACAAATATACTACATCGACCGTGACTACGCTTTTTTGAGCTAAAATATTTAAATCGGTGGAAATCCTGTAAAATATATTTTAGTTAATAAATAAATACTTGTTTTTATTAAATGAACTGGTTGGTCTTCTTCCATTTTTTAAAAATATTTTTTTTTTAAAAAAGGAGAAGATAAAATTTTAGAAAATTTTTTTTTCAATTATTTTTTTCAATTCTAAAAAATTCAAAAAATTTTTTTTGAATTTTTTTTTATTTTTTAGAAATATTTTTTTAATTTTTAAGGTCAATAGGAAAGTTTTCAAAAAATTTTTTTAATTTTAAAAATATTTTCCCCTCTAAAAATTCCATAGGATACTCTTTTTCAATTTCAATTTTATTACCATCCATCACCAATTTCTTTCCCCCTCAATTTTATCCAGTTAAAAAATATTATTAAAAGCCGTCTTTTTGTAGCATTCTCGATTATTTTGTGCGCGTTAGCTTTTTGATATTTTTTAGAAAAAAAAGGAAATTAAATATTTTTTACAATGCGCAATAGATTAAATTTATTTTTTATTGTAAAATGTGGGGGAAAATAAAATTGTTTTATTAAATAGATTTTACAAGCGAGAAAGTAACCAAAAATAAATTTTAAAAAAATATAATCAAATCCGAAAAATAATTTTATTTTTATATTTTTATACCTAGAGAATCTCTATTTATTTATAAAAATCTTAAACTTCAAGAAATTCTTTAAAAAATTTTTTTTCTTAAAAAATTATGTTCATTCAACATCTACAAAGACTTGGAAGAATATTTATAATTTTCAAAATTTCTCTAATTTTAATTATTAATACATGTATGGTTTTAGTTGTTGCGACGGAAGTTGATAAAGGTTGGAAAAAACCTCTCCAGACTTTCCTACAGTTAAAAATTTTTTTTTGAATTCCAGTCCAGAGCGAAAATAAATATTTGGATCAGTCACAAAATGAGAAGAATAATCATCAAAATTCAAATATTTTATTACCATTTTCATTATATGAAAAAATGTTATTAGCAAAAGCATTGGATGAACACAGAGCTGTTGAATTGGATGAAGAAAATTTTAATAAATTAAAAGAAAATAAAAAAGAATTTCCAAAATTTCCAAAAGAAGAAATTGATAATGAGGAAATAAACAAAACAAAAATAATTATTTATCTTCCACCTCCACCGTTAAAATACCCTCAAGTGTTGGAGAAGACTTTGAGAAGGAAGGGGGAAAAGGTTGAGAGTAATAATAAAGAAGGTTTGGAACAACAAAGAAGACGAAGACCTAATCCTCAATTAATGCTTTTTAAGTAGGTATTTAATTAAGTATTCTCCCCTTTAGTCCCTTTGGAGTCTTCCCTCAAAAAATAGCTCCCCTCACAAAAAATGGCATTCCTTGGAGATTCTGATAAAAAAAGAGAGTATAGGAAGGAATATAAAATTAATTGACCTATCCAATTTTTGGCATTTTTAACAGAAAGATTTTAAGCTACCAACTCTCCAATTTTTTAAAATTCGTGTCTGTATATAGGGGGAAAGATTTGGGTCGAGCACATACATAAACAAATAAGCAAACAAATCCATCTTTTATAAAATAAAAATAAATATAATCCAATTTTTGAGCAAAAATATAATAATAGCTAATATGTAGATTAAAAAGGGATTTTTATGTTTATGGATGTTGAAATTAAAAAATAAATTTTTTGAAAAAATTTAATAAAAAAATTTTTTTTAAAGAAGTCACTCTTCAGAACAATATGCTTGGAAAAACAAAAACAATAAAAATGAAGAAAAATATGAGAAATTAAATAATAATAAACAAATAAACACAACAAAAAAACCAAATAAAAACAAAAAAGAAACATTTTCAATGTCTTCAGATGAACATTACACAATTAATAGGCCGATAACGTTGTTTTTACCTCCACCAATTAGAAGGAATAAAAATCAGAATGAGGATTATAAGAGAGAGAATGGGCGCCCAGTAAAGGCAAGTTTTAGTTGGGGAATAAAATCAGAATTTATTTAAAACATGAAGTTAAAACAGAACTTAGAACCAGAATTTAACTAAGACCAGAATTTTATACTAATCAGAATTAAATTAAAACATTAATTAAAACCAGAATTAAATCTAAACTTGTATTTAATCAAAATCAGAATTAAATTTAAACCAGAATTTAATTCAAACCAGAATTAAATTAAAACATCAATTTAATTAAAATCAGAATTAAAACCAGAATTTATTCTACAAGAATAAAACCAGAATTATTTGCTCCCTAAAAACAAATCAGAATTTGTAATAAACAAAAACAAAAACCAGAATTAAAATAAAATCAGAATTTTTAAGAGAATACTCAACCCCCCGCCTATAACAACAACAAATAATTTAAACAAAGAAATTGCATTAACTAAACAAATGATTCCTTTTGCTGTAGAACCACCTCCATCTCCAATAATTGCTAGTAATAACTTGGAAAATATGAGAGGGTTTTAATTAAATAAAATAAAAAAAAAATTAATTTTTATAAAGCAGCCAAGTTCCTTTTATTGTACCAAATGATGCTAATAATCAGAATGATTTTGCTTCAAAATTATTAGGGCAATTGTTTCCCTTGAATGGTGGAGGAGATAATAATAATAAGCTTATTTCTGTAAGCTTTTTAGGAGAAAAATTCTTTAAAAAATTAATTTTCTTTGTTAAAGCCTCGAATGGCTGCTGCTCCTTTAGCTGGTTCTCCCTTCGATTTATTTAGCAATGGAGGAGGATTAGCAGCAGCAGGTCAATCGGCTACCCCAAATCCCCTTCTTCAAATGCTCACTCAGGGGTCTACATTAGAACAGATAACAACTTTAACAAGAAATTTGCTTCAAATGTCAAATGGAAATAAAGAAATTCTGTCAACCTTAATGAATGCAATAACTGGGGGAGGAGGAAGCCAGGCTTCTAAATTAACAAGTTCAGCATTAGCAACAGCCTCTTTACAAAAACAACCACAATTACAAAATAATGCAATCTCTGCATTTTTGTCAGGGAATAAATCTTTAATACCCTCGGCGGTTATAATTGAGGATGAAGAAGTTATAGGGAATAGAAGCAACAGCGGGAGGTTTTTGGAAAGAGAAGAAATTAGGGAAATTGCTTCTAATGGTAAAATATAAAGAATTTTTAAATTTAATTTAAAATAAAGGAACAATTACGTCATTTAATGGATTTACCCCTGAACAAAGAAAATTGCTAGCAGCTGCAGTACTTAACGGTGAATTGGACCCAGAACAGGCAGTAAGGTAGAAAAAATGAATGTAACTAAATTTGCTTCACTTTTCTTAAATAAATAAAATATAAATTTAATTAACATCTAAG
The DNA here is from genome assembly GCA_036172945.1 of Meloidogyne incognita. Classification (NCBI taxonomy): domain Eukaryota; kingdom Metazoa; phylum Nematoda; class Chromadorea; order Rhabditida; family Meloidogynidae; genus Meloidogyne; species Meloidogyne incognita. Next base: position 4,725,800 of record JARQAC010000001.1, read on the forward strand.
TTTACAAATTGTAAATAAACTCGACATTTATAAAACAAGTTTTTTAAACAAACAAACCTTTCTCCTACGATAAAAATAAACTTGTTTTCGAACAAGTTTAATTAAAAACAAACTTACCTATTTAAATAAAACAAACTTTTTTCTCTAACTTAAAAATACACTTGTTTTTACAACAGATTATTAACTTCTGAAAACATTACAACTGCTAATGAAACAATTTCTGAACTTAACAGAACAAATATAGACAATTCTCTTTTTGATTATGAAGAACAACGACAACAAACATTTTTTGGAACAAAACAAAAACAAAATCAACATTTAATTAATGCAGAGAGTAAATTAATTGAGTGGATACAACAAAACAGGCCTAGACATTCTTCAGAAAATTTGAATGAAGTGATAAATAAAAATGTAACAACATCATCCTCTCCTCTAACAAGTCCTCCAAGCCATGATTGGAGTAATAACAATAATTTTGTTTCTTCAGAAAGGCTTCCTTATTATGGGAAATATTGTGGTAGTTTTGTAGAACAGGTATTTAATGTTATTTAAAGTTTAAGATTAAACTTAAGTTTAAAACTTAAAAACATTTAAACTAACAAGTTTATTTAAAATAAAACTTAATTGTAAAACAAGCTTATTTTAAATAAGTTTATTTAAAATACAAATAGAAGCAAGTTTCAAGTTTATTATTAGACAGATAGAGCTGCTTCGCATAACATTGCTGGTGCATTATGGGCAGTGGATGAAAGGCGTTTATTGATAACCAAATTTAATTTTATACCCTTATCACAATCTGGTAATATTTTTAAAATTTTTATTTTACTATTTAAATTAAAGAAAATGTAACATTTTGGGCTGGGCCTTCAAAACCCACAGGAAATGCTGCTTCAGATTTATTTCCTTCCAAAAATGGATTTATTGTTGAAGCAATTCCGATTGAATTAAATATATTTAATGGAAAAATTATTGAAGTAATTAATTAAAAATATTATATTTTTTAATAAAATTTTTAAATTGTTTTAGATTGAAGCAAAAATATTCTCTAATACATTACAATCTGAAACTCTTAATAAAAATAAAAATGGTAGCGAAAAAGTTTCTGAAATCAGAAATAAAAATCAACATTTTAATTTATTAGCAGAACGTGAAGAAGAAGATGAGGAGGAGGATGAAAAAATAATAATAGCAGGTAGGGGAAAATAAATAAACTTGAAGCATAAACTTGAAACTTTAACAAAATGGTTAACTTAAAAATATAAGAAGTGAAATAATAAACTTGAAACATTTGTATAGTAAATAAACTTGAAAATAAATAAATAAACTTGAAATAATTTGTAAACTTAAAATAAAAATCAAACCTTAAAATAAACTTGAATCAAGTTTGTAAACTTAAAGTAAAATAAATAAACTTGAAACAAGTTTTCTTAAAACTTTTTTAGCCAACATAACCTCAAATAGCACAAAAAGGGATAGAAGGAATTTATATAATGAAATTTTTGATAATATAACTGAAGAAGATAATGATAATTTTACAAGATTAGTTAGTTATGATGCTCAACAAGATGACATAGAATTTAAAGAAAATAAACTAGAGGAAAAAATAGTTTTAATGAATAATTTTACAAATTTGCCAGTTAATTTAGAAGCAAAAAAATGGAAGCTTTGAAAATGAAAGTTTTGCTTCAAGTTTTATTAAAAATGACAACGTTGCTTCACCAAATGAAGAAAAAATAATAAAAAATCTAAAATCAACTCAATACCAACAAACTTTACTTTTAACATTACCTCCAGAAAGATTAACAAAATTATTAGATTGGTTAGCAGTTTGGGAGCACGAGGAAAATAAAGAAGCATTAGCCGTTATTTTGATACCCAAAGGGCTTCAAATACCTTCAATTGTTCAGATTAGAGCATTTCCTTCTCCAGCTATTGGAATTAATGGAATTAAAATGTTACAGTCTGGACCGATAAAGGTAAATAAGAATTAATCTGATTTTTATTCTGGTTTGTTTTTTTCCAACTTTAAAATAACCTTGAAAATAAACATTCAAACTTGTTCAAGTTTATTTTAAAGTTGTAAAAGAATCAGAATAAAAATCAGAATCATTTTCAAGTTTATTTTACAATTGTAAAACTTGGTTACAACTTTTTGTAAAACTTGATAAAACTTAAGTACTTAAGTTTATTTAATTAACTTAAGTTTACAAGTTTATTTAGAACAAGTTTATTTGTATTTTCCCTAAAATAAAACACAAATAAATATTTTCAAGTTTATTTATTTTATAAAGGTATTGGATACAAAAACAATTGAAGTAACTGAATTCACTTTTCTTTCTGATAATCTTCCAGCTTGGTTTATGGTTGGGAAAGAAATTATGCCTAATGCTAAGGGACATATTGTTCCTATATTTGACAAGTTTGTAAAACATTTAAAAATTATTTTTTCTAATTTTTTAGAACAAATAAAAGCTTCAGTTGCGACTCTTTAAGGGAATATCACAACGAAACCGTAAAATTAAAAAAATTTTAATTAAAAAAATATATAAGGTAATTTTACGCCTTCCTGATCCTTTTGATATTAAAGACGTGTTTTGGTTTGCTGTAAGTTATTTAAATAATTTTTTTCATTTTTTGATTAGATTAAAATATGATTTAAATTAAAATATGATTAAAAAAATATTTTTTCAGATTTTCTCCATTCCCAGAAATATTCCACTTTCACACATTTATTTACCTTATGTAATTTTTATTATTTTTTAAATTAAATCCAACAATTTATTTTTTTAATAGAATGATATGCAACTTCCGCCAGATTTGATTAATTTACAGGTAATTTAAAAAATTTTAAAATGAGAAAAATAATTAATTTAGACACCTCAGTGTATTTGGAGAAGAAATATTGCCTAAATAAATAAATACAAAAATACAAAAAGTTTTCCGGAAAACACACAAGAAATACTATTCATATAACTTCCGGAGACACAATGGAAAACACATTTAACCTGAAAACACAAACAGAAATAAATATTTCCGCAAAGTTTATTTATTTTTACTTTCCAATAATACCAAATTATTTATTTCTAGCTAAAATACCTAAAACAAATTCAATTTTCAAGACCCCAAATTTGTTTTAAAAAATATAAAATGAAACAAAAATTTATTTTAATTTTTATTTTTCCATACATTTTCAATTTTCTTCTTCTACTAAACTAAATGCTTTCATCAACATAGTCTTCTTCTTTTTATTTTCATTTAACTAGCGCATTTTCTTTTTAAATTGTTTTTACTCACAAAATTAGCTACTAAACGATACTAGTAATTTACTTTACAAATTTGTAGTTTTTTCTTTTAAAATTTATTTTAATTTTTATTTGTGTTTTTACTTAAATTTGCTGGGTAAACTAAAATAAAAATACAAAAAGTTTTCCGGAAAACACTTAAAAATATTAATTTAATTTCCGGAAAGCTTATAAAAAATAAAAATACATTCCGGAAAACACAAAAAATAAATAGTCATTTAATTTCCTGAAGGCTTATAAAAATTAAAATACATACATCTTTCCGGAAAACACAAACAAAAATACATAATTATTCTAACTGAAACTTTCCGGAAATAATCATACAAAAGGAAATTCTGATTTTTCCGGAATGTATACCTTTGGGAAATATATACCTTTGGGAATATATACCTTTGGGAAAGGATGTTAGAGAGCATAGAGTAAGTTGCGCTACTCGTGTTTTTACATTTGATTTTTGGACATATGTCAGTTGAAAGTTTTGGCATTAATTTATTTTAATAAAAATTTATTTCTTTGTTGATACAAAAATATTTTTTCAAAAACCTCAACTCTTCTAAACCCAATATTTAAGCTTTTTTCTTCAATAAAAACTCAATAAATGAATGAAATTTGAGCCAATTGTATCTTTTTTTTGAAAATATAAATAACAATAAATCTCTCTTTTAAACCACACATTTTGTGCAAAAATGAAGGAATTTTTAGTGTGATTGATCTTCAAATTTTTTTTCTACTTTCAAAAAATATTTTATTAAAGAAAAATTTTTAGGAGGATTTTTAATTTAATTTTTAGTTCCAGGAAACAGAAAATTTTTTTGACATTTTTGGACAACAATGAAACCGAAACAAACAAAAAAGTCAAAAAACCTTTTGTTATTATTTTTTTGTTTTTTTTAGAAAAAAGAAAAAAAGCTGCAGTTAACCTCATATATACCTTTGGGAATTTGTTGGGGCAAAAATAGCATAAAATATAAAAAAGAAAAAGGGAAACTGAAGCAGGCGGAAATTTACTTTTTAGTGAAATAAACTAAAAATTCGCAACTTTATTTAAATAAACTTTTTTAAATTAAATAAACTTTGTCTAAAGCTTGATCAAAAAATAAACTTGAAGCGGGCGGAAGTTATTTTAATTCAAGTTTATTTAATTACAAACTTGAAACTTTTTTTAAATAAACTTGTTCTAAAAAAACTTTGTTTAAATAAACTTAAATAAATAAACTTTGCTTAAAACTTGATTGAAAAAATAAAAAATAAACCTGAAGCAGGCGGAATTTAATTATTTTAATTTAAGTTTAATTAATTGCAAACTTGTTTTTAATTAAACTTGAAAAAATTTTAAAGCTTAAACTTGCATTTTTCTAAATATTTCAACCAAATTTTTTAAAAATTTAAATCTTCTTGAAAATAGCTTATAAAAATCTTATTTTAAATTAATTCACATCACATTCTCCTCTATCTTTTGACATAAAAATAAAATTTATAGCTTTATTTAATCAAAAGATATAAAAAATTCAAGTCAGTTGCGATTATATGTATGGTTAACCCCTCCCCTTTTTTCAATAAATTCTGCCGTCACTGACGCGACCCTCACATTCAAAATAATTCTTTTTTCAAGTCTGTCGTCCTCAATAAGTTCCTTTTACCTCTTGAACCTTCCATCCACATAATATATTCCTTTTTTCAACTTTTTTTTATTCTCCCCTTTTTTCCTTTCCTTAGGGAAAATATGCCAGCCACACACCCAAAAACACACATAAATAACCTAAACTTTTTTTACAAATTTATCCGCTGTCATTTATCGAATTTTGTCCTCTTATAAAAATAAAAGCTTTTTTAATGAATTTTTATAAAAATAAAAATTTATTAATTTATTTGACAATATTTTTTGCCGTCATTTTCATAAACTTAAAAATATTTTATTTTTTCTTTCAAAAATATTTTATGCTTTGTCAAGCATTAGAAAAGGAGTACATATTATTGCTTGTTTAAACCTTTTATTTCATGGATTTTTTAAAATTACAAATTGTAAAATAAATTTTAGACAAACAACTTGTTTAATAAAAGTACAAATTGTAAAAACTTAATATAACTTTATTACAAACATGCTTATTTAAAAATCGCAAACTTAAAAATAAACTTTTCCAACTTGAAAAAAAATAAACTTTGCAAGATTGCAAACTTAATGAAAATGCTCAATTTAAAAATAAACTTGTCCATTGCAAACATAAAAATAAACTTGGCTAACTAGAAGCAAATTTTACAATTTTTTAAATAAATTCTTTCTCCAAAAAATTAAAAATAAAATCCTCCTAATTTTTCATTTCTTTATATAAATTCCAATATTTTCTATTATTATTAAAAAATTTCTTTTTTTTGTGTGTGGGATTTTCTAATGACCAACTTCAACCAACCAACCCTCCCCAACTTTGGAAAGCGTGAGAGAAGAGGAGTACTATATTATTATTATTATTAAAAATACCCACAAACAAATAGCTAATAATAATAACAATTTTCTATATACTTTAAAAAATCTCGCGACTATATACCCAAACAAGGCTGCAATTAAAAAAGGTTTTTTTCTCTGCAGGGGCTTTTTAAAAAATATTGTCCTCAACGGAAAAAGGAAAAAAGTTTTATTTATTTTTGCTTCAAGTTGGATATTTTTAATTTCAAGTTTGTACTTTTAATAAACAAATTAAGCATTTTTCACAAACTTGAATTTATTTTACAATTTGTAATTTTTCTTAAACTTGTTTTACAATTTGTAATTTTCCTTAAAACTTATTTTACAATTTGTAATTTTTAAGGTTCATATTTTAATTTTATTTATTTTTTCTTTTGCATAATCTTAAACAAATACTTGAAATATTGAATATTTTCTACTATTTTTGGCCTATACTTTCACTTAAATATTATGCTTTTTAGTTACCTCTCTTAGCCCTCTTTATCTTGTAATTTCCTTAAAAATATTTTTAAACGATTTCTGAATTTTTTCCTTCATTTAACTAAAAAAACATCCAACTTAATTATTAGTTCCCCCTACTTTACTTTCTCATGAACTAAAAGACTGATCTCTTCAAAAATCCATCATTTATTAACTAGCTAATTTCCCTTCTATTCCAATCCTTCCAATTTATTTTCACGTTTGTTATAATGGCCACCCCTCATATAGCCTTTACGTCGATGGCCAAAGGCTTGTTCCCCCCTTTAGCTCTTCCATTTCCTGGACAAAGGTACCTCCAAAGTCTTTTGCTATATCCTCAACAAAAAAATATGCCTTTCATTGCTTTTCCTTCCCTTTTTTCACTTTCCAAACATTTTTTGCCTGGTTTCCTGTCCCTTGCACTTGGCCATTTTGTTGTTTCTCCTTTTTGCTATTTTTTAGTTATTCCCTTGCTGCTCTTTATATTTATCCATCTCCACAAATGCACACATCCATCGCTCAAATGCCCTCCCATTATTCCATCGTTCGGTCAAGAGCAGCAATATATAGCATGCCTTAACATTGCTTCCCTACCATCTGTTTAAATATGTTGTACTTATAGAATAAATCCAAGAATATAAACCTTGAAAAATAAACTTGAAGCAAACACAATCTTAACTTATTTAATAAATTAAACTTGAAAACTTAATAAACTTGAATTATTCCATAAGTTCCAAGTTTTAAGCAAATTATAATCTTTAAAACATGCTTTTTCAAGTTGTTAGATTTAACAAAGTTTTAATTTAAGTTTATTTATTTTTCAAGTTTGTAATCTTGTAAAAATATTTTTAAGTTTCCAAATAAGTTTCTAAACAAGTTTTAAACTTTAAAACTTGTTTTTGATGACAAACAATTTGTTTTAAGTTTGTAATCTTTAACTAAGTTCTAATTTAAGTTTATTAATTTTCTCAAGTTTGTAATCTTTTAATTAATGTATTTTATAGTTTGCTTATTTTATTAAATAAAAGAAATAGCATTATTATTAATTACTAAAAACATTTATTTTCTGCACGCAAATAAAAAATAAAAATTTATTAAAAAAAGATCATAATATGAGGCACAAACCATTATTATTATAACAACCTTTCTTGTTTATTTTGAAATAAAACCTGCCTAAAAATAATTTTTAAATGTGAGTTTTGACGCAAAAATTGAATAAAAATAATTATTTTTTAAAGGTCTTTCCCAAATAAATATTTTTGTTTAAATAAAAATCTAATATAAATATAACAAGCAACACTGGCGAAAGGAGCTCGTAGTGGCATGCTTCTCTATTATTTTGCTAGTGCTGTAAAATCTATACAATTTCACGTTGATGATGATATTATTGATAAGCTCAATTATTATTATACAACTGCTATAATTATTGGCAAGTTTATTTAAAAAAACAAGTTTATTTAAAACAGGTTTTCGAAAACAAGTTTTATAATAAGTTTTTAAAAACATTCTTTATAAAATGTTTATTAAAAATTAAAACAAGTTTATTTAAAATAAGTTTAAGTTTATTAGAAACAAGTTTATTTAAAACAAGTTTAATTAAAACAAGTTTCATATAAGTTTCTAAAACAAGTTTCGAAACAAGTTTATTTAATAAGTTTTTAAAACAAGTTTTTGTTTAAAGTTTATATTTTAAATTATTTCAAGTTTGTAATAAATCAGGTTCTAATAAATATCAAGTTTTAATCTTGAACTAAGCCTTAATTCTTAAGTTTTTGCAATTCTGGTCTCAACAAAGGAATACCTCGGTGCCCCTATTCAATGCTGGGTCCCTGCTACTTTTACAGAGCCCATGGAGCAATATACAGAAAATTATTGTTTTGTTCAGGTAAATTTAATATTTTTTAAATTAAATTTATTTTTAAAATTATTATTTTAGAGCACCTATTTTTTGCCGTTAAACGACTACATTCCAAAAATACTTTCAGAACGGGAGCAACGACAAATTGGCTATTACCAATGGGTATGGGGAAAAAAATTCTGATTTTTCTGATTTTTTTTTATAATTCTGATTTTAGGTCCCCTTTGTATTGGCTCTAAAAGCCCTTCTTTTCTACGTCCCAACAATAGTTTGGAGGCTTTTAAGTTGGCAGTCTGGTATTCACGTCCAATCCCTCGTCCAGATGGCGTGTGATTCGAGGTTGTTGGATGCTGAGAGTCGCCAACGAGCAATGCAAACAATTGCTACAAATGTAGAGGAAGCATTACATGTAAAACACCAAGTGGGAAATTTCAGAAATTTTGGAAATTTTCTAAAAAAATATTTTTAAGCTTGGAGGTAGTCGTATGAGAATGTTAAATTTAATTATTTGCACGAGGAGTAGTGGGGCCGCTGTCACTTTTCTTTATATTTCTGTTAAAATACTTTACACGGCAAGTCAAAATTTTTGAAAATTTTTAAAAATTTTTTAAAATTTTTTTAAGGTAAATATTGTTGGCCAAATTTTTCTGCTCAACACATTTTTGGGTAACAGAAGTCGTTGGTATGGCTTGCACGTTTTACAAGATTTAATGAATGGGCACGAATGGGAGGAAAGTGGACATTTCCCTCGTGTCACACTTTGCGATTTTGAAGTTAAAGTTTTGGGAAATGTGCATAGGCATACTGTTCAGTGTGTTTTGATGATTAATATGTTTGTTTTTATTTTGGAGTTTAAATATTTTTGGGAGAAAAATTTGGGAAAAATCTGGGAATTATGAATAGGGGAACACAATGTGAATAGGGACACTATCTAAAAATTCCACAACTTTCAATTAAATTTGACTAAAAATCTGATTTTTATAACAGAAAAAGAGAAGAATGGTAGCTCCAACACCCTCACAAAAATTAAATTTCAAGACCCAAGTTAAATGGGATATGAATTTTTAAGTGTACCAAACTGTGAAATACTGAATATAAATAATAGTGTAAGAGGGACACAGCCTAACATTTAAAATTCCATAACTTTCCTTAACTTTCAAATAAAAATCTAATTTTTATACCAAAAGATAGAGGAGAGTCTAAGCTTTAAAACCTATAAAAATTAAATTTTAAGACCCAAGTTAAAAGAAGATATGAATTTTTAATACCCAATCATTCCTCCTATTAAATAACACAGCTTAACATTAAACCCCATAACTCTTTCTCTTATTTTAATAAAAATCTGATTTAAATGTCCAAAGATAGAGGAGAATGTAAGCTTTGAAATCACACAAAAATTAAATTTTAAGACCCAGGTTAAAAGGAGTTATGGAATTTCAAGTGTACCGAATCATCACTTATATAAAATATGGAGCAATTAAAAATAAACTCAAAATTCTAATAATTAAAAAAAAATTTTTCTAATCATTTTTAACAACAAAAAAACATTATTTTTCAAATTTAGGTTCAACGAAAAAATCTTTTTATTTCTCTGGTTTTGGTATTTTTTATTAGCAGCAGCAACATTTTGTTCCCTCCTTTATTGGCTATTTATTTCAATAATGCCTAGTCGACAATTAAATTTTGTTGGGAAATATTTGACGGGGATAGAAGGATATAAAATGGTTGATTCTCAATCTTTGAGACGTTTTGTTTTTCATTTTCTACGGCAAGACGGAGTTTTTCTTTTGCGCATGGTTGCGACACACGCGGGGGAATTGGCGTGTTATGAACTGGCAAAAAGATTATGGGACAATTTTATGGGAGGATCTCAAGAAAGGGGGACTAAAATGCATGATGTTTAACGTTAAAAATAAATAAAAATTAATTTAAAATTCAAAGAGCTTTCATTTAATTTTTTCAGGCAAATTTTCTTTCCATCCATTCCCTTACATAATTTTTTTTTATTTTTTAAATTGAAAAAATAAAAATTTTTTAAATAATTTTATTTTTTAATTAAAAAAAAATATATTTAAATTAATGACTGGGTAATAAATAAAATAGATGAACGTGAAAATGCGCGAGGAAAATGCCACAAACATTTTATTATTTTACAATGTTTATAAATTATTTGAAGAAATCAAATAGGATGCTTCAAGTTTTAATTAAAAGCAAACAAGTTGAAATAAAAATCGCAAACTTAAGTTTGCTGAATAATAGAGAAATAAACTTGAATTATTAAAACTTGTTTATAAATAAACTTGAATCAAAACAAGTTTATTTTTAAAATTAGAACAAATAATTTAAAACTTAATAAACTTTAACTTAAAACTTGAAAATAAACTTGAATTAATTATAAAGTTTTTAAGCTTAATCTTAAATAAAATGATTAAGGAAGAGGTAATATAAAACAAATTTTCCCTAGTAGTAAAAATTAAAAAAAAGAAACATTTAAAAGAAATAAAAATTTTATTCCCAAATTTATCAAAAAAATATATTTTGTCGTATTTATTCTAATAGAAGGCCTTTTGAATTTTTTCTTACAAAAAAATTTTTTCATCAATTTTAGGAAGAATTATCCCAAAATTAAAAGCTCTTCTATTATAAATAATTTAAAAAATAATAAAAAAAAAAGACAAAAATAATCAAGGAAAAAAAATTATAAAAAAAATATTTAAAATGGTTGATGTGCCAACTGTTGGAATGTTTGTTGGTTTAACGGATTCAACAAAAACCGCAAATTAATTGCTTGTTGCAGCTGTGCTGCTAATGGAGGCGTTGAGGCATTTGATGAGGAAGATTCACTTTCATAACATTTATTTAAATTTCCTTCTTTTTTTAATACATTACTTGAACTTGTATTTGCAACAGATTCGTTTTCAACTTCATGTTGAGTTGTTGTACTTGAGGTAGAGGAACAACCTTTCCCTTTCATTAAACTTTTGTATTCGGTAATTCGAACCTGCAAATAATTAATATTTACAATTAAATTTTCAGAATAAATCAGAATTTTGTTTAAAAATCAGAATCTCGAGAAAACCAGTATTTCAAAAATCAGAATATTTAAAATCAGAATTTTCAAAAAATAAGAATATTCAGAAACCAGAATCTTCAAAAAAAACCAGAATTACAAGAGATCAGATTAAATACAAAATTTGAAATCAGAATTGAAAATCAGAATTTTCAAAAATCAGAATTTTCATTAAAATCAGAGAATATTTATTCACCTTTTTCCCATCAACAATACAAGTTCTTTTAGGCCTCGGTCTGTAACGATAATCTGGATGTTGTTCCATATGTTGTTTAGAAAGACGAGATTGTTCATCATAATAAGGTTGTTTTTCGCCATTGGACATAGCCTTCCAACGAGAACCCAAAATTTTTGAAATGTTGCTGTTGTGCATGTCCGGATTTTTCTTTAAAATTTTTCGGCGTTCGTCTCTAGCCCAAACCTTTAAAAAATTTGAAAATAATAAAAGATTTTGAATTAAAAATCTGTTTCAAAAATATAAAAAGTTTTAGCTTTTTTATTAACAAAAATCAGAATTTTTGTAAAATTTTTAAAAATTCTGATTTTTAATATTATGATTTAGTAATTTATGATTCAAATAAAATTCTGATTTTTTACTAAAATCAGAATTTTTGAAAAAAGAATTAAAAATCAGAATTATTTAGAAATCAGAATTTTTTCAAAAATCAGAATTTAATTTTAAAAAACCAGAATTGTTTTTCAAAAATCAGAATTTTATTTTTAAAAATCAGAATTTCCCCCTTACCATAAAAGCATTCATTGGCCTCTTAATATGATTTGAAGATTTAGGCCCTCCGTCCATTCCAAATTTCCCCACACCATTATGATTATTATTTGGAGATGTTGCCCCATCATTTAAATAATGTTTTGAAGAACGTTTTGTTTTATTATAAGTTTTTGTAATTTTAAAATTATTTAAAGTTAAATTTTCTTCTTTTTCGTTTTCCTCCATTTTTGGTGAAGATAAATGTCCGTTATTATTTTGTTGTAAATTATTTTCTTCTTTTAATTCAGTCATTTCAATATTTAAACTAGGCGATTTTATTATATTTTCATTTGAATCTTCAACCATTTTTGTATTATTTGGAATTTGTTGAGGAAGAAATGAACTGTTGTTGTTGGTCTGAAAAAAAGAAAGAAAATATTTTTTTTCAAATTCTCAGAAAAAATTCTCAGAAGAACCCCTCAGCTGACAGAAAAACTATACCTTAGAAGGAGAAGAAGGAGAAGAATTTGTTGTTGTCAAAGTTGTAGCAGTAGCATTTAAAGATGTTGGAGAAAAAAAATTATTATTAATTTGTTGTTGTTGTTGTTGATCAACAAATTTGTTTGTAAAAAATGGAAGAGGAGTCTGTGGATATGCTAACAAAAAGGCCTTGATCGCCGCAGGCAAAAATAAATTAGAAGCTGCAAAAACATTTGTTGCATTGTTGTTGTTATTAATTGTTGTTGTTGTTGGTGGTGTGTCAAAAGCTGTAGAAGTGGGCGGAGAGTTAACTAAAAACATTGCTTTTTAAACTTAAAACTTTATTTTAGTAAATGAAAACAAGGAAGAGAATAAGTTGGGAAGTTTGTTTCTGTTATTCTTCTCACCTAATTTTAAGTTTGAAACTTAAAAACAAGTTGGAAACTTAAAAACAAGTTGGAAACTTAAAAACAAGTTGGAAACTTAAAAACAAGTTTGAAACTTAAAAACAAGTTGGAAACTTAAAAACATGTTTGAAACTTAAAAACAAGTTTGAAACTTAAAAACAAGTTGGAAACTTAAAAACAAGTTGGAAACTTAAAAACAAGTTGGAAACTTAAAAACAAGTTTATTAAAAACAAGTTTTGGTAATAGTTCGGTTCGTACCCCCCTTCTTTTTCCTTCCTAAAAGTATTAAAAATGGTCAGTCAGTTTTAGGTTATAGAACTCGTCGAGTTGTGTTGAATGACACCAAAATCAACCCCAGGCTTAACTTTGGGCCGAGATACAGACCCACGAATTGAAAAATAAAAGGGTCATTATTTGTGCTAAAAATTCGATTAAACAAATATATTAGCTCATTCGAAAGAGCTTGTCGAGCTGATTCGAATGACAGCAAAATCAACATAATTGAACAGGATTTGACAAAGTTATGCCAAAGTAATTCTATTGTAGTCGTGAGACGCTTTTGCATAACCTTTCTCTATGCGCAGGGTTTTTGTCTGTATCTCGGCCCAAAGTTAAGAACCTGGGGTTGATTTTGGTGTCATTCAACACAATTCGACGAGTTCTATAACCTAGGACTGACTGACCATTTTTTAACACTTTTAGGAAGTAAAAAAAGGGGGGGTACGAACCGAACTATTACCCAAGTTTTTTAAATTATAAACACACCTTCATTTCCATTTCCCCCCAAACCAAAATTGTCAAAAACATTGGGAAGCATTGAATTTGGAATTGTAGAAGCGCCATTGCATAACCGGCTAAGATTTAGAGGTGTTTCTTGTTGTATTGGTGGTTGTTGTTTTTGAATATATGGATTTCTATTTAAATAAAATAAAATTTTTATTTAAATTTATTTTTTACATATTCGAAAATTGTTCTTCTTGTTGAATTTGGTTATTAGATTCTTTAATTTGTTTAATTTCTTTCTCCAATTGAATATTTCTTTGCTTCAAGTATTCATTTCTTACCTAAATATTAATTAAATTTTCAAAAAAAATTTTTCTTTCAAAACCCACATCAGCCTCATTTTTCGCTGTTAACAATTCCAAACATTTTTTAACCCAAAAATCCTTAGTTTCAGGATTCTCCAAATTTTCTCTAATTAAAAATGCAGAAGATCTAGCCAATTCTGCAACCATTGAAAAATTGTTTTGACAAAAATTTAGAGGAGAAATTTGTTGTTGTGGTAAATTTAAATCATAATTTTGAGGTAATATTGGAGGTGTTGATGATGAGGAAGCTTTTGATTGGGAATTCATTTGTGCTGTTGTTAGGTCAAAATCTCTGAAAATAAAAATAAAATGTTAAGAGTGATTATATGACATTTGCGATGGAAATTAAAACGATTGTGGCCAAATTCTTTTTAATTATGGTTGTCGGTTTCAAACATAACCGAACAGGAAAAACGCGAAGATTTTCCGGTTCGGTTTCGTTTAACAGAAGAGTTTGGGGAAACCGAGAACCCTGTTTATAAGGCTACAAAAATTGCTTGTTTTTATAAAATTAAACAGTCTTTATGTTTATTTATTAGCGATTTTAAACTTAATTTAATAATAATTGTACTCTAATTTTAATAGAAAAAAATAGAAAAAATTAAATTTTACACAAAAGAAAATAATAATAATAACCCATAAAATGAAACAAATGATCTTAATGAATTGATAAGAAACAAGACACAAATATAAATAAATATATCGGTAATGGCTTGGGAAAGGGAGATGTTGTTAATTGTTTTATGGAAAAATAAAGGGGGGGGGGAAGTAAGCTGAGACAGTTAAAAATAATTTTTTTAGTTTAAAAGTAGTTAAAAAGTAAAAATAAAAATTGAATAGGCTATAGGGTAATTTTTGTAAAAAAAGGGGAAATTTTTTTATTGTTAAAAATTAATTGATAGAAATGATTGGGGAAACGATGGATTAAAAATAATATCTAAAATTCTTAAGGGTATAAAGAAGTAAAAAATAAAAAATCTTAAAAACAAGCAGAAGGGATATTCAAGGAAACTTGGCAATAATGCTAGAGGTAGAAGGAAGTGATCTCATCCTCGGTCCATACGGATCAGGGATCCCGCAAAGACGGATATATTTATTCACTTTATAGGGAATTTATTTTTGGCAAGGCTCAGATCTGTCTTTTATTTTAGGGGAATAACAAAGATTCTGGCATTTAAAGATAGTCTACTTATTTGTATTTTTGGAACTTATATACTTTAGGTACGCTTTTTTTAGCAACGCACATTTTCCTTATTTTTCATCCATCAACCATAATTTGTACGGAATGTCAGCCATCCTTTCTTTCCCACTTTTTTCCTTTTCCATTACAAAAATGCCGAACTTATTTCTCAAAACGCAGACCCGTGTACTTAAGAATATTGATTCAAATGTTAATTTCTAATTTTGGTGAAATTTGAAAGAAAAATTAATCTTCTCTTTGTTCATTTCTCTTATTGAACATGCCACAAGGAAGATTAAGTAAAATCGAGGAAGAAAAAAAGGTTGACCATTCTGGACAAATTATGGTTGATGGATGAAAAATAGGAAAGAGTGCGTTGCTAAAAAAAAGCGTACCTAAAGTATATATCAAAAGAACAATCTAATCCAAAGTTGTCTATTGATAATGAATTATATTTAATTAATTTAAGTGTAAATTAATTAAATAG
The DNA here is from genome assembly GCA_036172945.1 of Meloidogyne incognita. Classification (NCBI taxonomy): domain Eukaryota; kingdom Metazoa; phylum Nematoda; class Chromadorea; order Rhabditida; family Meloidogynidae; genus Meloidogyne; species Meloidogyne incognita. Next base: position 4,741,299 of record JARQAC010000001.1, read on the forward strand.
ATTTATTATTAAGAATAATAAATAGCAATTAAATAAATATTTTATTCAATAAAACAAATACAAAAATATTTAAAAGGAATAAAGTTTTTTAATAAAAATGAATTAAGTGTATAAAGTGACAAAGAATGAAGGAAAAGCTAATCTTAAATATAACTGAGAGTGATTCACCTTGACCCCCAACGGTCTTGTGTTCTTTCCTCACCACCTTCTCTCATCTCTAGTTATCCTTTCTTCATCTCTCATTTCTTCCATTTCCACTTTCGATATCCTCTCCGCCTGAAATTTAGAAATCAAAATATTTTTAATTTCTTTTTTAACTATTCGTCTATAATAATAATTATATAATTTCCAGGCCCACTTTATTGCTACCATAATAGTAATCAACTTAAACCATAATTCCCAAAAATTTATCTCCTTAAACCAATCAAAAATCGAGGAGGTATACATTTGGTTAAACTTGTTGAAAATAGCTTTTTGGTCCCCTAACGGACGCTTATCAATCAGTCTCGTATTTCTAAAGGCTTGCATAATTTCTAGCATATCTAACTGTTTATCCGAAAAATTGGTAATCGCATTTTGCCTAAATATTTGCAATGAAAATTCTGGTATTTTACTTTCCCATATATTATTATTTATATTCTTTATCTCTATATTTCTTACTTGCATAACTTGACCAGTTAACTGATTTATGGTAATGATTTTCTCATTAATTTTTGTACTAATATATTGAAATTCATTACATGGCCCTAACGCCGAATTTTCTGAAAATATATGAGTAACAGGATTAATATATCCTTTGATCCATTCCTTTCCTAATTGATCTATACTGACATTCAAAGGAATATCTTTATAACAATTACTCGTTATACTATTGGTCCAAGTGAAATTTACTGGGGAGCAATACCAATATTCTAAGTAATTTTTCGCTATCCATCTTCCTTCTAAAAATTCTGACCCTAAATTTTCCCTTATAAAAAGAGTTGCGTCTTTGGTATTAATTACATCTCCTTTAATGTCCTTATCTATATTGTGACACATGAGATCTATTATCGTCTTTAACAAATTTTTAAGGTCTTTATTTTGATATAAAGCTTCAGCTTGCAAGTGCGCTATTAATTCTTGTACCGTTACTTCCGAATTTCTTTTCCTTCTATTTTCATGGTTAGGCACTTTCATTAATAATTCATATTGATGTAATGGTACAGCAAATCCAGACAAACTAACTACTAAAGGTTGTTGACAAGAGTACATTGGTTGAGAATTATCTTCGAAAACAAGTGATCTTTGGTTATCTTGAGATAACCAGACTCCTTTTGTATAATTGCCAGATTGTGTAGTCATTTTCACGTATGAACATTGCGGGTTTCGGCCTATAACTTCTAATATTTCTTTTAGGCTCCACACAACCATGGCTCCACTCTCCAACTTACAATGTTCTTGTTCATAGTCACATTTTACCATATCTTCTATAGGACTTTCTAATTTTATTCTACCGGGTTTACCTATTACTGGTATTTGAGATAAAAAACAATTATACGCTTCAGAACTGTCCCATCCTAGTTTCCAATAACTCGGTTCAATCTCTAACTTATTATTCGTGTGAGCTTGATTATTTTCAAGGTCAGTTATCTGTAAGTGCCCAAACGCACATTTTTTATATTTAATCATGTCCCAACACTCTTCAACCGATATAGGATATACAGTTTGTATAATAGGTTTTATGTGTTCATAACCCAAAAAATCAACTCTGAACTGCGATGTTTGTCCTAATTTAACACATTTATATGCTTTAAAACTAAATAAAGCCTCGTTAGGTTTGTAAATATCTATATTCATAATTTTAGAATCGAGTGTTAAAAAATTAGTCATAGTCTTGCACGAAGATCCTCTCCTTTGAAATTTAACAATTTTTGAGTGAGAATTTTTTGGACAGATCATAGGAGTAGTGTTAACTCCGGTATTTAAACACAACCATAAAACCACTGTAATACTAAGATATGCAAACTTTCCTAATACCGATAATGCCTTAGGTATTTTTTTCTTTTTAAATTTTCCTAACAAATTGTTTTTATTACCTTTTTCTTCTTTTTCCTCTGTTTCTTTACTCAATTGTGTTTCAATATGTTCCAGTTCCTCTTTACTCAATAATATTTCATCAGGTGTTGGCTCAATATCCACATCTATTTCATCAATTTTGGATGCTGATTCCCCTAACGGTCCCGCATTTTTTTCTCGAACTCCTAACAGTTCTAATAAGCCATCTTTACATAGTTTGTTCACTTTTATTTGTTGCCAAGTAAAACTTAAAGATAATTTAATTCTAAGTAGTCCTGCTTTTGTGATTGATTGAGTGGAGTTGTCTCTACTAAAGGGTTCTTCTATTTCTATAGCTTTTTCTTTCGGCTCTTGTCTTTCGTAAATTTGATTTCCTCTAACGGAAATACCATGGTCTTCAAAATTAAATTCATTATAAAATTTAAAAAATCCAATTAAGAATTCAACACAATTTTTCTCTGATTTTTTATTATTAACATTTATTTCTTTTAATAACTGATTAATTTCTTCTTCTTTTGATGTTCGATTGGTGAATATTTGTTCATGCCTTTCTAACAAGGCTTTTGTCTCTTCATCAGAATTATAATGTAAATAAAAAATAATCATCAACATTAACATATATGATGATAGTGTACCATTTATTGGCTCATTAATTTCAAATTTTTTACACCATAATTGGAGTATGAAATAAGTTGGTTTCAACCAAGGATGAAAATTTATAATTGTCGTTATATATCTACTATTAAATATAGGTGTGAAATTATTAAATTGAATTTGAATTTTTAATTGTGTAGTTGATTGTTCTGTTATTAAATCAAGTATAGGAATCCGAGCCTTCTTTCGAATGTAGTATGAGTCGTATTTGAAATTATTAGTTAGAATATTTTTTAAAAAAACAAGCTTAGAAATCAGTATTTCTCTTTCTTCATTATTTGCATCTATAATTACTATATCTAAATCAGAGTCTTTCTTTGCTAACTGATTTGTCTGACTTCCTACTAAATAAATTTTTGTAATTCTGGTCCATTTTTCTCCAACGAAATTTTTTATTCTGTCATATTCTTTTTCTACCAGTGTATTTTTTATTTCAGTCGGCTTCAATTTTGCAGTAATATTTAAAACTTCTTCATTAATTTCCCCTAACGGAAATTTAATAATTTCTTCTAGATTTTCTTTTCCTCCATTAAATTCTATTTGTTTTCCTAATTTAACTACATTTTTATCTTCTTGTGTTTTATTGCTAGTTGATGTTTCTTCCTTATTCTCATTTGCTATATTTATAAATTTTTTCATCTCTTCAAATATCTCCTGAAATTGTTTTAATTTTTCCTCGTTTATTTCTTTTGTCTGTTCTTGCTTATTTTTATTTATCTGTAGGATCCCAACATCCTTAATTTCTAACCTATTACTTTCCCTTTTATTTTGTAAATTATTATTTCCTCTATTTGTTATATTTTCCGGAATTATAATTCTATTTTCTCTTACATTATTTTCGATTATTCTGGCTCTTTTAATTCTAGGTTCAATAATTTCTTCTCTTATTCGTTCTCTAGATGTATCTCGATTTCTTCCGTAATTATTTGGTCTATCATTAAAATATTGATTTCTTTCCAAATTATTCCTTCTAAAATTATTTTCATTTGGCCGATTTCTGTTGGAATTATTATTTATTGCTCCATAATTGAATTGATTACGACGCCGATTCACTAAATTACGATTTCTATTCCTTTCTTGTTGATCTAATATTCGTGGAATACGTGCTGCTTCAGACATTACAATCATATCCGCAAAATAATAAGGTTCAACTTGCCGAATTATATTTCCTAATCCTGGGTAGTCAATTCTTTCACTAATTCTCATCCAAATCTTTCTTCTTACACGACATCTTGAATTATTAAATGTATAAAGAAATTCCCGGAATCCATCGGTTCTTGAACATTTATTGACTATGCATACGTCTACTCGTGTTGTTATATTAATCTCTCTACCAATAGTATGTCGATCCCATGTAGCTGGTTCAAAAACCATGGATCTGTTTAAATTATTTAACTTCGAATTATTAAATAATTTTATAATTGATCTTAATTTATTATATTTAATTGTCAACCTAATATTCTCATTACGCAAATATTCTCTCAATTCTTCCACTCTTCTATCTGTGATTATCAAGAACGGCGAACGAGCCTCTAACGGCACACGATTTCGAATTTGGCGATTTTGAGCCATATCTATTATAAAAGAAATATTAAAATTATATTGATTAAAATTTTCAGTTATTTTTAATTTCTTTTGATTTGTAGCAGGTTCTTCCTCAACTATACAAACATAGTCTTTTAAACAAACTTTTTTATCATTATCTATCGCGATATAATTTCTCAAATTATTATCTTTCACTAACTCAACTAAATCTTTTTGTATAATCGTATTAACCTTTTGTACCTCTATTTTATCATTTTCGTTATCTTTTTCGAATGTTCTAACACATTCTTCAATATTTTCACTTTCATTTTCTGTTTCAAGCGGGAACAATAAATTGACTGGTCTCACTATGTATTTATTTCCTACCTGAATTTGTACTGTTCGGTCAGTAATTATTTTATTGATTCTACCAAGACTCCATAAACTTCTCGGACATTGATCATTTTCACTTTTAATCAATACAATTTGATCAATATACGGAAAACCTATACTTTTATTTTTTACTTGATGCCAACGTTCCCTTAAATTTAATAGGTAAGTTTCTCTCCATTGTTTCCAAAAGTTATGGCTTTTTAACATGGCCAATTGATGATCCCTTAGTAAATTAGTTACATTTGATTTTGTTGGTTCATAATCTGGGTCTTCGTCAATTAGGGAGGTCAAGTTTATTCCCGACGGATTTTCCACCGAACAATCTAAAATATCTATCGGCCTTAAAGGTATTACTAATTCTCTAGACGTGTAATAAGTCAATGGCCTCTCATTCAATATTCGTTCAACTTCTATTAATAACGTATATAATTCTTCAAATTGCATTATTTTCTTGCCTATGACTCTATAAAGATGATGTTTTATACTTCCAATTAATCTTTCATAAAATGCGCCCCTCCAAGGACTATATGCTGTGTTAAATTTCCATTGAATTTGTTTTAAAAGAAAAAAGTCTTGAACTTTATCTGATTTCATTACATCTATCCATTCATTTTTCTGTAGTTTTTCTTCACTACACATTTTTTGAATGACTTTATTTGATAAAACAAACGTAGGTGCGTTATCCGAAATAACAATATGAGGTACTCTTCTCCTTCTAACAAATCTAATAAAGGCTAAAAGAAATTTTTCACTAGTACAATCCGACACTACTTCGAGGTGTATTGACCTAGTGAGTGTACATGTAAAAATTACTCCCCAACATTTCTTAAATTCTAAACTATTAGTTGTAAAAGGTCCAAAATAATCAATCCCAACAGACTGGAATGCAGCTGAACCACTAACCCTACACTCTGGCAGGTCTGTAGGGGTAGTACTAAAAGATTTGGCTCCCCAACGAGCACAAATACCACAATTAGTTTTCTTTTTTGATTTCAACCAATTACCTATAGTCCGTCTACTATTAGTTATCCAATATTTTTGTCTTAAATTACAATTAATCAATTCAATCCCTCCATGTTTGGTTTCTAAATGAGCTTTTCTTATCAATAAATGTGTTATTGGACTATTATGGTGAATAAAAATTGGATTTATCATATCATATTCCATAACACTTTCATTAAATCTGCCTTTAGCTCTCCATATATTTTGTTCATCCAAAAATAAATTCAAATTTCTTTTCATATTTTCATCAGGAGGATAATCTCTTTGAACAATTTTAATTATTTCATTTTCCGCTTCCTTAATTTCTGATACAGAAATTCTATTAAAATTCACCAATTCTTTCGATCTTTCTGGTTCATCTTTTAATTGAATTTTATTAAAAATTTCTTTTTTATTGCTGTCTACTTTTTTGAACATCCGTTTTACGTACGCCATTGTATGAATTAATTTGTACCAATTAGAAAACCTTTCAAATTCAATTAAAGAATTTTGTTTTTGAATGCTCCCATCATTTTTAGTTATTTCATTTTTCTCACTTTCCTTACTCTTTTGTTTTATTTTCTCCTCATCTTTTAATGTTAAACAATTTTCAAACAATGGTAGGGTTTCTTCCTTACATTTTATTTTGTCAGGATCATATGTCTTCAGTGGTTGATTCCATTCACTTTCTCTTTGTACAAGAAATGATGGACCATACCACCACAAATGGTTATTTTTAAGTTCTTGAGGTGTCGATCCTCTTGATGCAAAATCAGAAGGATTATTCTCTCCCTCGATATGTTTAACACAAAAATTTCTTAATTTATTTAATCTATTTTTTATGAACCTATCAAATTTTTTATTGCTTAATAAGAAGTCTAAAACATCGGTAGAATCTGTCCATATCTGTATATTTTCAATTTTAAATTCTTTTTCTAGTTGATCTCTAACAAATCGTGCGTATTTACAACTAAGCATAGCCGCATGTAACTCAAGATTCGGTATTGTACGACGAGCTTCCGGCATATTAGAAGGAACAACTAGACTTTTTCCAAATATTAATCTAGATTCAATTTTATTTTCTGTTATCGTTCTTAAATAAATTGATGCACCCATAGCCAGATAAGAAGCGTCAGTAAATACGTGCAATTGATAAATTACTTTTCCGTCCCAACACGGATTAACTATTCTATTTACCTTGATTTCTATTCCTTCCCAATGTTTCATAAGTTTTCTCCATTTCTTTTCTATATCTTGACTTAATGGTTTATCCCAAGTTCCAGGTTTATCTGCGTCTGCTTGCTGTCTTATTAATTTGGCTTGTAAAATGATTGGCGCAGCTAATCCTAAAGGATCAAAAGGTTTAGCTAATTGAGCTAAAACAGTTCGTCTAGTTACATTTTTATTGTCAAATTTTGGTAAAGTGATAATAAATTCGTCTTTTATTGTATCCCATTTAGTTCCTAACAACTTAACAATATTTTTATCTATTCTATCTTCAACTGGGATTTTTTCAATCTCTTTGCTGTTTGAAATAAATTCTCTCACCTCCATTCCTCCCTCTTTAAATATCTTTTTCATTTCCTTGTATGTCTTAATTATTTCCTTGTCATTTTCCAAACCCACTAACAGGTTATCTACATAAACATTATCGCCTAGTTGCTTTACTAATATTCCTTGGAATTTTCTAAGATGCATCTCTATCGTTAAAGCTAAATGGGCAGGTGAACAAATAACTCCAAAAGTAACCCTAGTAAATCTATACTCTTCCAACTGAGAATTTTCATCTTCTGGATTACTCGCCCATAAAAATCTAACTACATCTCTATCCTTAGGATGTAATTCTATCATATGGAATGCTTTAGCTATATCTCCACATAGTAAAATCTTTTTCATTCGTGCTCGAAGTAAAATACCAGCTAAATCATTAAAAAGGTTTGGACCTTTTTCTAGACATTGATTTAATGATAAAGAATGTGCTTTCTTAGCTGATGCATTATATACTATTCTAAGTTTAATTCCCATTGGACTTTCTTTTGTAACCGGCATGTGCGGTAAATAATGAACTTTTCTCCCAACAGAGTATTTATCCTCTAACGGATCTACTTTTTCTATAAGACCTTTATCTAATTGATCTTTGATTATTTTACTATACTCCTTTAATAATTCTGGTTTGTGTCTTAATTTTCTTAAATTAGATTGTAATTGTCCATAGGCCATATCATAATTAGTAGGTAATTTAGCGGCTGCTTCTTCGTTCCATAACAATTCGGTTTGGTACCTAACTCCATTAAATGTTATTTTCTTTTCCATTTCAGCTTTAATCAAATCCTCTTTAATATTAGCATCACCTAGCCCTATACTTTGTAGACTATCCATTCTATTCACTAATCTATAGAAATTATTATGACTATCTTCATTTGACTCTAACGTCATGTTCGGTTCTTCATCTCTCCCCATTTGCAAATTTTGTTTGATTGAACATAATTTATTACTGAATTGTGTCGTAGTTATTTTTTCATTTCTTTCAAATAAACTAAAAGTATCATTTTTTATCGGATTTAATAATTTAACTTTGCCAATTCCATTGATTATTTCTCCTAACCTAGAACTACTTACCCATATTCCTGATGGATATTGTTCTTTCGGTTTAACATTGAAGAAATTATAATAATCATTGCCTATTAAAATTCTTGGTTGACCTAACTCAAATTGTGTTATTAATTTATTTCTTTTTAATTGCTCTTCTGAAATCTTATTACGATCAAAAATCGGAGTTCTATTTAGTATTGTCTGTAATGTACCTGCTTTAATTAACATGTCAAATTTTTTGGCCCTAACGCCAAATTCTACGATTGGATTCTCAAAACTTCCTAATTTAGTTTCATTTATACCTGACAGTTCAAATTTTTTAATTTCTATAACATCTAATCCTAATTCTTTTGCTAATCTCTCATCAATATATGACTTTTGACTTCCATCGTCTAAAAATACTAATTCTCTTTTATTTATTTCTGGTTTAGTTGGGTTATATATATAAGCATAAGTCATTTTTAATATTGACATTTTATTGTTTGGGTCCGCTATACATGAACATATTTTTATTTTATTTTCACTTTCTTCATTGCTATTACCACAAAATAATTGTATTGAATTATCTTCATTTTGCTTACTAGTTGCATTTATATTTGAGGTCCCAACACCTCTTTCAGGACTTATTTTATTGTTATTATTAAATTGTCTGTCACAAAGAGCAGAATGATGTTGATTTCTTCCGCAAAACAAACATCTTCGTTGTGGCATTCTACATTCTGTGGCGAAATGACCTTTCCTTAAACATTTAAAACATAAACTTTTTTCAACTGCTTTGTTTCTTCTTTCTCGTGCATTCCAATAAATACGACAATTTATTGGTGCATGTAGCTTTTCACAAAACTGACAAGGAAATCTCGATGGACTTCTGCTACCAGAACTACTTTCATTTCTTTGAGGATACGGAGAAGGCTTTCTTCCTTTAAATTCTTTCTTTTTTGGACTTGGAGTTCTTCTATAGTCTGATTGACTCGAAGACTCTGAAAGTTTATTTTGTCTACCTGAGAATTGTCTTCCTCTACTCCTATTTTCTTCTCTTCCTCTTTGCCTTTCTGGTGAATATTTTTTGTTTTTATTATCATAATTAATAGAAAAATTCATCGTTGGTTCATTGTTTATGTCTCTAAGATTATTAATTGGTACCGGTCTTACTTCTACTTTATTCCTTATTTGTGTTAGTGCTCGCCCAAACGCGTCCCTAAACTTTGCTGTGTTCCAATTTTCATTATCTTCAACATCTTTTATTGTGAAGTACTTATCTAAAACTTCTGTCGACATTTTACCTTCCAAAGTCATAAAGTAAGGAGCTTCATCAATATTTTGTTTTAAAGATTCTAATTGTCGACACAGTTTTTCAATTTTTAAATATAATTTCTCATCATCATTAAAATTATAACTTTGTGGAAGATTTAACAATTCATGATTTAAAGCTCTAATTAATTTTTTATCATTCCCAAATTTTTTCAAAAGTAAATCTATGGCTGTTTCATATCCTTCTCTTGTCATTTGTAGACCCCCTAACAAGTCTTTTGCTTCATCCTCTAGCACTGATTCCAATATATTAAATTTTTCAACATGACTTAAAGTGACATCTTCATGTATTAATACTCTAAAAGTTTCCCAAAAACCACACCAATTTTCCATTGTACCATCAAACCTACGTAATTGTATTGGCGGGCGTAACAATTTTCTTTGTTCAGTTCTTACTGGGTGTCCCTGACTAACTTCCGAAACCTCACTTACTGAATCTAAATCTGGTAAATCAAGCCTTTGAGCTAAACTAAGTCTTTTATCTATCCAAAGTCTAAGTTTATTTTCTGCCGCTTCCGTCAAGACCCCAACGTCTAAGTTTTTATATATTGTATGTAATTGTACTTCTCTTTGCTCTCGTACCTCTTTATTCAATTTAGCAATATACTCATTACCAATTTCATAAACATCATTTAATTTTTTCAGTTTTTCTTCAATTTTTTGAATGACATCTTTAGTATAGTATAGTTGTCGTCTTAGTTGATTTGGAGTCGCACTTGGTCCTAGTTCTTCTGGAATATGTATACCTAAATGTATTTTTAAACTATTAGCCAACATTTCCATCTGAATCTGTGTTGGTGCTGACATTATTTTAATTAAAAATTTCCAAAAAAAATCTTTAATTCTTTTAATGATTTAGAAAATTCAAAACTCTAACTTCTATGATATCTTCTAACAGATAATCTTTTTTCTCAATCTTAATATTACAATATTGTTTACAATCTTTCTATATAATTGTCCACTAATAATGTAATATTTTTCAAAGTCTTCTCAGATATTACACAAAGTTTCGCAATCTTTTTCTTTAGTTGGAAACCTTAATATTCTTTAGAGACTTTTTCACTTTACACTTTGACCTCTTTAATCTTCTCTAGATATTACACAAAGTTTCACAATCTCTCTTAGTCGGAAACTTTAATATTCTTTGAAGATTTTCTCTTTACACTTTGACCTCTTTTATCCAACTAAAACTTTTTCTTAATTTCTTAACGAAATTAGATTTATGTTTTATAGTTGAGTTAAAACCTGCTTTTTATTACCAAAAAATTTTAAAAAATCTTATAAATAAAATTTTGCTAAAATAATTAGTAATATTTGCCTATATTTTTAAATTTATTGAAAAAATAATATTTATAAAGTTTTTGTTTTTTGAAAATTTTGTTAAAAAAAAATTAAAAATAATTTTTTAAAAAATTTTAACTTTATAATTATTATTTTTCAAATTTTATTTTAAATTACAAATTTATTCCAATTGCTATCAAAAGTCAATGGAACAATCTTTTGATTTGTTGAAGTTGCTACAAGTTTTAATCACTGCTCAAAAGTGCTCGCCAGATATCAAAAGAACAATCTAATCCAAAGTTGTCTATTGATAATGAATTATATTTAATTAATTTAAGTGTAAATTAATTAAATAGATTTATTATTAAGAATAATAAATAGCAATTAAATAAATATTTTATTCAATAAAACAAATACAAAAATATTTAAAAGGAATAAAGTTTTTTAATAAAAATGAATTAAGTGTATAAAGTGACAAAGAATGAAGGAAAAGCTAATCTTAAATATAACTGAGAGTGATTCACCTTGACCCCCAACGGTCTTGTGTTCTTTCCTCACCACCTTCTCTCATCTCTAGTTATCCTTTCTTCATCTCTCATTTCTTCCATTTCCACTTTCGATAGTATATAAGTTCCGTATTTTTTATCAAACACAGTAAAAAGAGGTGTAGAACCCAAAAATAATGGGTAAAGTAATAATGGGTAGAAGTAATTGACCATGCGTAAATTGGGAAATTAATATTATAAATATACTAACAATTGGAAGAAGGGTCACATAATAAATAATTTTGGGGGAAACGATAGAAGAGAAGGGGAGGGGGGAGGGGGTGCTAAAGGTGTATTTATTTGTATGTGCGGGCAAAAATTTTTTGGGGAAGAATCTCTCAAGGCAATAGACAAAGGTAAACGATAATAAATGAGAAAAGAATGAGTGACCATAAAATGACCCATGAAAACCCCCAAATATTGAGACATCACGCAAACAAAAATTAAATAATATTTTTTATTGCTCGGCCAATTAATCGAGAAAGAGAGATTGTTATTTCAAGCATAAAATATTATTATTTATTTAGCAAAATATTTAGTAGACAATTAATTAATAATTAATTTTGAAGAAATTCTCTGAACTTTGAGGTAGATTTCTATTAGGGATTTTTCGCGATTTTTGGCATTATGAATTTTTTGGCGTTCTGTTTTTCTAATGAAATTTTTGGAGCAGTAACAATGGATGATATGATGGATAAGAGAATTAGGGGAATTAAAAATCGACCTCGGAAGATTAACAGAGATATAGAGAAAATGGAAGGGGAGATTAAGAGGGATATAGCGGATTTGGGAGGATTACTTTATCCAATTACTGTTCTTCCCTCCCCTCTACGCTTTCTTTAAACTATTTTCACAAAAATAACAGAATGCCAAACAAAAGCAAAAATTAATCGTTTAAAAATTGTTAAACTGATCAATTCCAAAAATGGAAGTATATACAGATCTCATCTACTAAATTATTTAAATGAAAAAAAAATAAATTTGCTTAAATGCAAATAAACGGAAAACTAATGGAAAATCATCAAAAAAAAACAAAATGTTTTTTAAAAAAATCGGTGAGTGGGCGATTGTCGGTTTTAATAAAAATGAATTTAAAAAAGGATGAAATAAAAAAGGAAAAGCATTGGACAGAATAAATAAATAGAAAAATTATTCAAAAAACTTCCAACCATTTTTGATCAGTTTATTATTTTTAGGTAGGTGGAATAATAAAAAAAGGAAATGAGATAAAAATAAATTAACAATAAAAAATTATTCTAAAGGTTTTGGGTTTATTTTAATCAAAAAAACAAAGGAAAGGGATATTAACACCCGGTTTTCGGTTAATCTAAATTTTAAAAACGCAATTTTCGGTTCTGAATTTTAGAAAAATACCGGTTTTATTTTGAGGGAATTTTTAATAAAATGACTCATTTTCAGAAGTTTTCGGACAATTTCGAAATTTTGTTTCGTTAATTGTTATAAAATTTAATAAAATTTATTTAAAAATTAAAAAAAAACAAAATAACGAATCAATTTTTTAACAAAACAACTTTTATCTTTATATTCCCTTTATTTTTTCAATTTTTTTATTTAAAAAGTGATTCAAAAAATGTTTACTAACTATTTTATTATTTAAATACTACACATTGTTTAAAGAACCTTTAAAGTTTTTTTCCTAAATTTATGTCACATGTATTGTTAAAAAATTAAATAATAAAGAATTGTTTTTCTTAAAAAAGACTTGAATTTATTTTAAAGAAATTTCTTTTTTGCTGAAAATTTCAAAAAAATTTTTTTTTGTTATTTTTGGATTCCTTTTCTGATAAAAAAATATTCCCTATTTTTAGTTTATTATCTTTTTTTTCTATTTTTAGTGATCAAAAAAATAAATAAAAAAATATTTTTTGGAGGAATACTAAGGTCTGATATGGGCCCTAAAAATAATTTTTGGAGGAATATGGGTCCTAAAAATACTCTGATATGGGCCTCAAAAAATACATGATCATATGTATTATTAAAAAAAATTTTAATTCAAGTCTAATTTAAACAAAAAATAAATAGAAGCACATAGTCAACAACAAAAAATTAAAAGAAAAATATTTTTTAGAGAATGATTTTTAAATTTGGGAAGCTATTTATTATTTAACTGATAAGTAAAGAATCAAGGAACGGCGGCGCCATTTTGGTAGAAAAAAGGGAGGAGAATTAGAAATTAATATTCTAAAAAAGGGAAAAGAAAACAAAGGCGGGCAGATGACCAAGGCAAAACAAAAAAAAATTAAAAAAGGAAAAAAATAATTTTGGAATGACTGCCAAAATAAGGAAGGGGATCATGAGTTTAAAATAAATTAATAAGAAATAAATTTAAATATTTTCTGTAGGCATAATTGAGCGGCATTTTTGTCTTTTTATTTAAAAGAGGCTTAAATAAAGGTGTAATATACTCGTAAAAAGTTGAATGAAAAAGAGGTTTTTGATTTTTAAAAATTCAAAAGAATTATAATTTTTCTTTTAAGAAATGCCGGCTTGCCTAATTAATTTTTAAATTATTTTTTAGGGGCAGAAAATAAATAAATATTAATTTAAAAAATAATTATTGTGGGAAAATAAAAAAATATTTTTAAAAATAATTCTAACTACCTAAAATACTTTTGATTTTAAATAAATAAAATTTTTGTTTATTATTTACCCAAAAAATATTTTAATAAACAAAACTTGACGTAAAAGTCTATAAAAGTAAAAAAGAACGGTTTTATGTGAACAATTGTATAAACAATATATAATTAACTAAATAAGTTCAAACTTAAAACACCTACGCTAAGTTTGTTTAAAATACAAAAAAGGACTTAAAGTTTTGTATTTTATAAACTTGAATTATTAAAATAAATATTCCGGAAAATACATGAAAATAGAAAAATACAATGAAAAACGCAATCCGGAAAAAACACAATGAAGAATACATTCCGGAAAAGAATAGAAATACAAAGAAAACACAATCCGGAAAAAGCATAAAAAGCAAAAACGCATTCCGGAAAAGACAGAAAATACAAAGGAAACACATTCCGGAAAAAATACAATGAAGAATACATTCCGGAAAATTCCGGGAAAACCAGAATAATTAAATAAATTGTTTTTGAAGCATGAATCAGAATTCTATGGGCGTTAAAAATAACGTGTTTTTAAGTTTAGAAACTTAAGTTATCAAGGTTTTTAAGTTTTTCCCAATTATCAGAAACACAAAAATAAATGATTTCTCAACATCAACACATTTTTGCCCATCTCAATCATTTCAAAAAAAGGTGTAATATAAACCTCTCAAACAAAAACAAATAATTTGGGCAATGGCTTGAGGGGAGAGGAGAAATAGAAAAAGGTGATTTGTTTAGATAAAAGCGCGGCAATTTATTTTATTGCATTTTGGGGTTATTTTTTGAGTGTTTTTGTATGTGTATATTTTAGACGTTGTCCAAACTTTGTCCAGACAATAATAAAAAAATAAAGAAAAATTATTATTTGTTTTTAAATAATAAAAAGGTTGGGAAGTACTGTAAAATAAGCTCTATAAGAGATATAAAAATCAGATTATCAGCTTATCAGTTTTTATGAAAATTAGACCCAATTAGACCAGAGAAAATGAAGTCTCAAGAACAGATATGCAAATGGACTTGAAGGTTGTGGATGGGCCCTGCACCTTTTTGAGAAACATCCAGGAAAATAATTAACTTGGCACCATTTTTTAAAAAGAATCCGAATCTAAGTGTTATAAAAATAAACACTAATTGATGCTATTAGTCTCGATAAAACTAGAGCCAAACATAATTTAAATATAGCATAAACAACAAAAGAAAAATGTAGCATAATGAGAGGGATAAATAGAGGCGGGGTTTGAGAGAAAAGAATGGGCGGGATATTACTGTAGTGAGTGCGCGACTACAAAAAATGTTTTTAATGCGAAAATTATGTAAATGTTAAGTTAAAAATTTCAAAAAAAAATCAAAAAAAATCGTTTTTTATTTTCAAAAAAATTTTTCTAAACCCCCCACCTTTCATTTTCATGTTTCAAGTTTTCTCCATTAACAACAACATTGTTTGTCCCATTCAAAACAAGTTTATTATTATTTTCAAGTTTGTTTTCGTCAAATGTTTCTTCCAAAACATGTTGTTGTTGTTCATTTAAATAATTTTTGTTGTTGTTTTGTTTGAAATTTAAAGTTTGTTTTTGGGGTGTTTGGATGTTGGGATCACTAAATGTTTGGTGTTTTGCGATACAATTATTATGGGGTAATGTTGAGGGGGAAAATGTTGTTGTTGGTAATTGTTGGTGTTGAAACTGTGAAAATTAAAGGGAAATTAAAAATTTTTGTAATTTTTTAAATTTTAAAAATTTTAGAAAATTTTTTTATATTTTTTTTTTATTTTTAGTGAAAAATTTTACAAAATTTTATTATTCTCCAAATTAAAAAAAAATTTTTTTAAGAAAAAGCCTACAGGCTTATTTAATAATTGTTGATCCCCTGGTTTTGTATTCATGAGATCTTCCTTTTCCTCTTTTTCTTCTTCCTTAACAAAATTTCCTTTAATATCATGACAGTAACTAGTCGAAGCTATTTGTGGATCGACAGCCAAATTTTTGTTAATTTTCTTTCTTTTTACTAACAAAATTTCTTCTTCCTCTTCCTTATATTCATCTGCTTCTTCCTCCTCTTTCTTCTCTTTCTCCTCATTTTTATTTTCTTCCATTTCCTCATCAGTCTCTTCTTCCCCCTCTTCCATTTCCCCTTCATTTCCTTCCATATTTTCCTCTTCTTTCAAATTAGAGTCAATCTCTTCCTCTTCCCTTCCTTCATTTAAAGCATTTTCTTCCATTTCTTCCTTCAATCTCGACAATGAAGGATTATTTGGAGAAACAGAACAAGTCAAATCCATAATAGTATAATTATTTTTATTGCTTTTAATTAATAAATTATTTGATTGCTCTTTTTGGTCAATTATTTGGTTAATATTGCTAATTTTTTCGTTAAGCCGAGGATCAGAAATTTTGGAATTATTAATTAATTTTGAAGAAGATAATTGTTGTTGTTGAAGAAGAGCGTTTTGACTAGGTAATCGACGTATTGGAGCAGCCTTTCGGCGACTTGACATTCTACAAATAAATTTCTAGAAAAAAAAATTTTTTTTTTCTACCGCATGGAGCGGCAGATCTAGCCGGAGCGGTTCTTGAAAGTCGCGAATTGAAAAAAAATTCGGGAATTCAGACTTTCAAAAGCGTGAATTTAATTTTTTTAAGTCAGCTAGATCTCTGGCATGGAGCGAAAAAATACGAAAAAAAATTTGCAAAATACGGGAGTCGAGGACAAAATGCTTTGAAAAATAGGTGATCAATGAGGGGGAGGGAGGGGGATAAATCATACAAAAATTATTTAAATATTTAAAATAAATAATTAAAAAAGGTATGAAACAAAACAAAAGTAGCAATCTGAAGAATGGATGGGGATTATATTTAAAAAAATTTAAAATTTCGTATTAAATATATAATAATTATTATAAGACAAAAACAAGGTAAAGAAAAAGCACTCTATTAAATTAAAAAAATAAATAAAACAAAAAAATATTTAAAAATGGGAAGATGCTTTTTATTATTACTTATTTTAAAGATTTATTATTATTTTTTTGGTAAAATATTTCTAAAATTTAGAGGGTTAATTATGCAAATATAGATTGTAAGACTTAGTAATGGTCCTCTAAAAGGTTCGAAAAGGTTAAACAATTCAAGCCTCGAAAAAATATTCAGGGAAATTTAAATTGACCACATAAAATCCTTGAAAATTTATTTCAATTTCCGATCATCTGGCTATGTTTAAAACACTTAGACGGAGTCTATCCTCTCCGATTATTTCATTATATTATGGTTATGGCTCCGGTATTGCTTCCATAAATATGGAGATCTATGAGAGGAGAGAACAATTTGGACTCAATTAAAAATTTTTTTAGAAAATACGGGCAAGCCTCGATACAAAAAATTAAAATAAGCTTTCAAGTTGATATTTAAATTAACAAACGAATGAATTTAAAAATTAAATCCTTCCTTAAAGCTTAATGTATTTCCTCTTTTTAAAATTATAAATAATTGTTTCTTGTGCGCAATAAAAATAAAATTTTTATTTTAAAAACAAAAAAAGAGTTTTTAGGAAAGATGTAAAAATTATTAAAAAGGTGTTATTGTGAAAGAGGCACTTAAAAGATTAAAATAAAAAAATTTGTAGTTAAAGAAGTATTGTAAATATTAAAAAGATTTAATGAAAGGGGAGGGAGAGATTTGCCAATTTAGCCGGTGAATGAGGATATGCCCGGTAATAATTATTTAAGTCATTAAAAAAAATAAAAGAAAGGTTGAATAATAAATAAATAAAATAATTTTAATTTTTAAAGTGCCGGAAATTGTAAGAAGAACAAAAAGAATTGCGCAAATTAAAGGGACATGAGTGAGGTAAAGCCCATTAATTCTTATGACCTTATAATTAATTTTATGAAATTTTCTGGTATTTTCAAATAGAGAATTAAATTTGCTATAAAATAGAAAACAAAGCAAAAATTATAGAAAAATGGAAAAAATAAAATTTAATGGGGAAACAAGGAAAGCTTGAATTTTCTCGATTTTCCCCTATTTTAAGGACAAACTTGAAAGATTTTTCTAAATTTCTCGATCGAAAATAAAATTATAATTAAATCTAAATTAAGTTTTAGAAGCATTTATCCCCCTATTTCTAAAAAAATATTTTCTAAAAACCTCATTAATCTAACGACACAAAGGTGTAACCAAGGTATACGATAAATTGTTGAAAATAAAATAAAAATAAAATGAAGGAATGAAAATAATGGATGGGGAGATTTAATGGAAAAAGGGAGAATATAAACCAATTCTTAGTTTTTAGAGATAATGCCAAACTCACTCCTCTTCTCGGCAAAAATTATTATTATAAAGCTTTTTAATGTCCATTATCTCCCCCTCTCCCTTCCATTATCCCCTCTATTAAAAAGCCAAGGGCAGAGAGACGCTCTAATGATTTTTGTCAACAAATGATCCTCTTTTACATATTCACGCGCTTAAAAATCCTTGTAAAAATGTGTAAAAGAAAGGTAGAAAAATAATATTTAAAAAGATGGCACGCAATCCCTTCTATTGGATGGATAAATTGAGGAAGATTGCGCGAATAGGGAGTTAATTGCGCGAAAAAGATAAAATGTTGAAAATAGGAAAATTTGTGAAAATTAAAAATAATTTTTGGAGGTTTATAAATTATTAAAATTGAGATTCTTCTTGGAAAAATAAAAAATTATAGAGCGGGAGGTTGAGGAAAATTTCGTGTATGGTTTCGTATCAGGTCTTAAGCAAAAATTTTTTTAGGCAAGGTTTCGGATTTCGAGTCAAAAAAAAAGAACAGGTTTCGTGTTTCGGGTAACCCGTTCTATCCCTGATACAGATAGGAGATTAGTTGACATGAGAGGAAGAATAGTTGAGAATGAGGAAAGTTAATTGAATAACAAAGACATTGCCTTAGTTTAGGCCTAATAACTAAAAAAGCTTTCAACAATTTGTAATAAATTTAAATATCGTTAATTAGAGAATTAAATTCTCTATCTACGAAAATTAAAATTAAAAATTTTGATTTTCAAATTAAATGTCGACAAAAATGCAAACTTTTTTCCTATTAAAATACCTAAAAAATCTCGTTTTTCCTAATACACCTTTTTTAGTTTGCAACAAAAAATTTTCAATTTTCCATGTTTTATAGAGAATTTAATCCTCTATCGAAAGATACCAAAAGCTTTTTAAAAGGTACATTTATTCGAGAGATATTAAAGAAAAAGTGAGGTGCACTCACTATATATTAAATATTAAATAAAGCAAAATTTCTTTTTAAAAATTAATTTGACATTAAATTTATTAAAAGATAAGAGATTAATTTTGCAGCATTTTTTAACCTTTCTAATAAATAAAAAAATTTTTTTGTAGTAAACTTGGGCAAAAAATAAAAATAAATTAAATAAAAGACAATAATTAAAAATAGCCCACCAAACTTTTCTTTTAAAAATAAACCTTTTCACCTTTATTTTAAAAATAAATAAACCTTTTCTCTACAATAATCTCTTAAAATTGTAAGGTGGACTCTAGACCCAAAGGCTAAAGAGCACTTTGCTTGACACTTCCGTTAATGTTATTTTCCCAGTAAACATAATTGTAATGTTTATAATATTTATCCGCCCATTAATATTCATTATATAACGATTTCTATTCTTCCCATTAGATAGAGTTAGGCCTAACACTTATATTATTCTTTATTAATGTAATGTATTTCCTATATGAATAAATGCGCTTATAGAACTTAGCGGTAACAACTATGCCTCGGCAAGCCTGAGGACTTGATCAACCCTCAGAGTTTGTCCGATTAAGGTGAAAGGTAACCCAGACTTAAGTCTTACTAAATACCCCAAATGGAAAGGCCCTAGCCAGCACGCTCCAATTGGCGTGCTGTGTTTCTGGTAGCACCGGATGGTTCGCATTTTGCGACTTTCCATTGGCCTGGGCGGCCGGTAAGATTAAGAGCTGGGTAGATTGCGATAGGCTAACTCCCCGCGCGGTTGCTTCGGCAAGTCAGAATGTCCTCCGGAGGTTAAAGATAAATAATGGGCTAAATCAAAAATGAGGGCTAAATAAAATAAATGGCAAAAATAAATAAAAGCGCTATATAAATTAAAGGGCTAAATTTTGGGCTAGAAAATGATTGGGCTAAATTAAATGGGCTTATTAATGAAAGGGATAATAATTAAATGAAATAGACTCAAATGTAAGTAAATCCCATTAAAAAAAATTAATGGAAGCCCTAATATTTAGAAAATAAATTTATACAAGCCCAAACTATAAAATAAATTATAGAATGCCCGAATATTAAGAAAATAAATTAAAAAAGCCCAGATATTAAGATAAATGATAGAAAGCCCAGATATAAAATGCCCAAAAAAAATATTTAAGTAAGCCCGAATAAATGAACAAAAAGCCTTATTAAAGAGAAAAGCGCTAGATAAAATTTTTTCCCTTTCCCTCTTCCATTCCCTTTCCCTTTTTCCTTATCTTTTGCGCATTGATTCATGGAAAATGAAATTGGTATAAATTAAATAGGTTATTTTTATTAATTATTCCTTCGGGAAGTCCAAATACTATAAAATAAGATTTTAAATACTGGCGAATAGAAAATAAAATTGGTCTAGTTTTTATATATTAAATTTTTTTATGTAAACTTTTCCTTCGGGAATACAGAATGATAAAAACAAGTACCGAAGTATAAAATTGAAAAGGTCTTTAAAAGTCTTTAATTTATAACGCAATTGTGAATGGCGCACACCTAATATTTTCTATAAGATTAATCTTTCATCATTTCTTCATTGTTAAATATAATTTCTCAGCTATTACACAAAAGAGTGAAGAGAGAAAAAATTATTTTGCCTAGGCAAGTTCGCTTGATAAAACTTTGTATTCACTTCTATCTTCTTCCGCTCATACACTCATTCTTTATTACTTCAAGAAGAAAAAAGCTTGGGAATTTTTTTTTCAATAAATAAAAAGGGGCAATGTGTCATCTCTTATTAATTTTATTCCTTTTAGATTTTTCTTTAAATTATTTTATATTAATATTTTCAACTAATATGGGTTTAATTTTTTTTTATATTTTTGACAATATTGTATAGATTTTATTACCTAGGTATTTCCGACTACTCTTTTACTTTTAAAATATTTTTTTATTTTTCATTAAATATTTTAGAACAAAAATTTAATTTGCAACAACCAAATATACGGCAAACAACAAATTCAATTTCTGCCAATTGGACAACAATACTTTGGCTTCGGCAAGACAGCATCATTTTTAGAAAGAGGCATTAAAAAAATTGTTTTTGAAAGATTTTCACTTCTGTTATCTGAAAATCTTATACTCTGCTTTGGTAAGTCTGAATTTTGGGGGAGGTAGTTTAAAGTTAAAAAAAAAGTTTATCAAATTTTTAAAAATAATTTATAATACAATCTAATTTTTAGAGATTTCAGTGATCTACGCTTCTTTGTATCTGTGTACTCTTACTGGTTTCTTTGGCAAAAAAATTTGCGATTGGAGGTATTTAAAATTAAAAAAACACTATTTTTCAAGATTTTTGAAAAATTCTAAATGCTAATCTAATTCTTTGAAAATTTCAGGTATCTGTGCTTCTTATCTACAATGATCTAATTTACATTGAACTGTGTATCAAGCAACACTTTCAAAGTACTACAACAATATATAACACAAATTCAACACAATTGAAGAAATCAACAATTTTTTTCCATTCTGAACTGCCTAGGCAAGGAAATCTCTCTACGTTTATTTCTGAAGGTATTTAGAAATTATAAAATTAATATGTTTATGTAGCAATATTGGATTAAAAATTTTTAAAATTAAAATACTAATTTTTTTCGGGTAATCTAAAATTTATAACTTTAAAAAGAAAAGAAATCTTTGGGAATTATAAAAACCGAGAAAATTTTTTTTAACAGAAGCATAGAAAATTCAACTGTCCAACCTTTTTTTCTAATAAGTAATTTTTAAAGATATTTTATTTCGGAAAGTTAAAATGTTAGAAAAGGATTACCAAAGTATAAAAATTCGTATTAGGTCTAATATTTTCAGATGTAAAACGCAAAAGTCAATTGCGCACAATAAATTACTCTCTATGTAGATAAATTTCTTTCATTTTTCCTTCCTGCAAAAATTGCTTCCCAGCTATTACACATTAGTTACAAAGAAAAAATTTTAGATTGCCTAGGCAAGTCCGCACTTTTTCTTAAACTTCTAGCAACTTTGTCCTTTCTTCTATCTTCCTCTTATATTCTCTCTTCAATTCTTCTCTCTTAAAAAACAGCTTGGAAATTTTTTTTTTGTAAATTAAAAGAATAGCGTTAATGAGTCATCTCTTAAATTATATTTACTCTTTGTATCTTAGATGTTATTTTTATTAAATTATTAGTTTTTCAGAGAATACTATTTCTATTTCTTAATTTATTTTTTGAATTAATATTTGTATATTTATTATCTGGGTATTACAAATTTCACCTTTTTTTACTTTTAAATATTATTTTAGTATTTTATTTAAATAATTTAGAAAAATCTTAATTTTCTACAAACATATACATCAAACAATAAATTAAACATTTATATTTGCTTCTACTGGACAACACTATTATTTGCTTTGGCAAGACTGAATTTTGGAAAGCATTTGCGCATTATTATACGTTGCTTTGGCAAGCCAGAACCTTGGTTGAGGTAGTTAAAACTAAACAAAAGTGTTTATAATTTTCAAAAATAATAATCTATAACATAATCTAATTTTTTTGAGACCTTCAGGTACCTACACTTACTTCTAATCTACTTCGATTCTATCTACTTTGTATTGTTTGCCAATTGGAACTCTAAAGAGCTATTACAAAAAGAATTGGACTGAGATACAGCTCGCGCTTCGGCAAGAACACATCTACTAACGGACATGTGCACTGCATACAACAATAAAACTTCCTATTTAAATATTTTATCTGGAATTGAATCAAGTGGTACTCAACTACAAATTTTTGATGGCGAAGATGCATCGGCTTTTGATGAATGGTCAACAAGGTTTAAGGACTATGTAGAGGTATTTGGTACTAATTGGACTGAGGTTGAAAAAGTAAATAGATTAAAACTTTACCTAGGTAAGACAGCAAGAAACATTTTTGAAAAATTAGCACCTTCGGGGAAAAATACATTGCAAAATGCCTTAATAAATATTAGAGCCAAACTAGATAGCCCGTATATCCGTGAACTAGCATATAAGAAATTAGCTGCCTGCTATCAAAGGAAAGGGGAATCAATAAATGAATTCATTAAAAGATTAATTCCGCTTGTGAATTCAACATCTTCGGATGTCACAAAAGAAGTAAAAGAAGAAACGCTCTGTAGATGTTTTATTGAGAAGGTCAGGCCAGAATTCCAAAGGAGCTTACAACTAGTAGCTCCATTGATTGGAAGGAAATGTTTTGACAAACTCGCAACGTATGTTCAAGAATTAGAAATAAATTTGAGGAGTGAAGAAACTAATGAAGAAAATATACAATTAATGCAAGGAAATGAATCAAGTTGGATACAAAGTACTTCAGATAATACGCAGCAATATAATTATGAAAACAACGCTTCGGCAAGTCCACCTAAATTTAGTTCTGAACATGAGCAATATGATTATGCACAACGTGAAATTGAAAATAAGGACGATGAATACAAGGAATATGATTGCATTGAGGAGTTGAAAAATGAAATAAAACAAATGAAAGAAATGATTAATAACCTGTCTGAACAAATTCACGAATTTAAAATGAATGGAAATTATTAATTAACTTTAAGGAATTGTTATGCATGTTCAAGCTTCGGCAATACTCAACACTTTCGTAAAATTGGCCGCTTATTTTTTAAATAAATCTGCAAAATAACAATGATGGTATGAAAAGTAATGAAAATGATAAGTTTAAATTAGGATTTTAATAGAAATTAATGAATGAATACTAACATTTAATTTTCAGATGACAACATATCAATGAACACAAACGAAACGTATGTTCCAAGAATATGGGCCAGTGCAGACCTTTCAAAAAATTGCAATGAAAGTGTCAACATCACAAAGAAAATCCTCAATCTTTTGTATTATTGGGTAAAGTTGTGGTTTAAGTTTAAGTAAAAATACACAAAACACAATCTAATATTTCTTTTTCATGTCAATGCGGTGCATTTGGTGGCAAATCAAAATATGTGGTTTGGAGAACTGGATGCTTTTGGCTTAGGCAAGACAGAAGAACTCATGTTATATAACTTTTAATTTTATCACATTCTGTTTGTTTCAAATTTATTCAGTACTTAAGCTTTACCTAGACAACTCCATAAAACCAATATTATTCCTTTAAATGATTCCCAATAGGACATAAAAGTTGCTTTGGCATTATAAAATAATCTTTCAAAAACTAAATATTATACTCATCAGAGATAATATTTTTATTTTTAATGATTGCTTTATAGTGCTTAGCAAATTTTATCACTAAATTAAGATATGGATTTAATAACTGCTTTAAATCTGTATAACTACTATGGAAAAACTGGATAATATCCTTATTTTTCATAATACTTATACATAAATTTATAGCAAATATTATTCCTCCCATCCCTCACATTTATCAAATTATCCCTCAAGCCAATCACAGAATGTTATTTTTAATATACCTAGGTATGCCCGAATGTTTTTATTATTGTGAAATTTTTAACTATTAATAGATAGCCCAAATGCCCTCAATACAAAGTGCTCTAGAGCTAAATAGCAAATATTTTACTAAGTCACATATTTCTAAGTTGCCAAAATCAAAAAAAGGAAATTTAAATGACTGGCAATCCACAAAAGAGCTATTAAAAAGCAGAGGAATTGCTTTAAATAAAAGACAAACTGGGGACTTCGGTATAAACCAGTTTGTAAGAAAATATTCCAGAAAAATAGAAATTAAAAGACAGACTGGAGGCCTCGGCAAAAACCAGTCTGTAAGATACATTTTAGGATCAAGGATGATCCTCTGCTAGAAAAGAGGTGATAAGAGCAAATAAATAGTGGAAAGCCGGTCAGAAAATTTCATTTAACCGAAATTTTTGGCAATTTTGGAAATCTTGGCAAAAGACAATTTAAGACCAGGGACGGTCTTCCCTGAGGTTGGAGGTGTAAGGTGGACTCTAGACCCAAAGGCTAAAGAGCACTTTGCTTGACACTTCCGTTAATGTTATTTTCCCAGTAAACATAATTGTAATGTTTATAATATTTATCCGCCCATTAATATTCATTATATAACGATTTCTATTCTTCCCATTAGATAGAGTTAGGCCTAACACTTATATTATTCTTTATTAATGTAATGTATTTCCTATATGAATAAATGCGCTTATAGAACTTAGCGGTAACAACTATGCCTCGGCAAGCCTGAGGACTTGATCAACCCTCAGAGTTTGTCCGATTAAGGTGAAAGGTAACCCAGACTTAAGTCTTACTAAATACCCCAAATGGAAAGGCCCTAGCCAGCACGCTCCAATTGGCGTGCTGTGTTTCTAAATAAAATACAAATTCCGGAAAAGACTTTTGTGATATTTTCATTTTTTAATTGTCTTTTAAGTTTTTTTAGTCTTTAACTGCGCGACATTAAAAAAATAAATTTTCTTTTGTTTGTAAAATTAGCGTAAAAAGAGAATAGAAAATAAATACAAGACACATTTTCAGAGTATTTTTTGGCATTTATTTTGAATAATTACAAGAAATCCTAAATATAGAAGTAATGTACTTATTAATGTTGGTAATTAAATAGGTTATAAACAATAAAACTTGAAGCAAGATTAAATAACAAAACATGAAACGTAATAAAATATAAAAACTTGAAATTAAAACTTGGAACATTAAAAACAAATAATGGGTTGACCCAAAAAGAATGAGCCTTTTTTTGGGCTAGATTTGGAATTGTGCACTGGGAATTAATTCCTAGGAGGAGATCTCTTAATGGAGATCACTATCGTACAATTCTGGACCGCGTTCAAGTTGCCATTGATGGTTTCACCGTTCAGGGACGACTTCAAGGCCAGGTTGTTTTCCATTAGGAAAACGCACCTGCGCACCCGTGCAAATGCAACTCGTGCCCACATTAATGAAACACTCGGATGGCAAATTTTACCGCAGCCGCCTTGCTCTCCGGACATTGCGCCATCTGATTATCACTTATTCCGTTCTATGAAAAATAATTTACGTCAAGTTCGGTCCCTAAATGATACGCAAATCAAAAATTGAGTAACCGATCTTCTAGAGGCAAAATCAGCTACAGCTTTTTATCGAAGAAGAATTCTAAAGCTGCCCAAAAAATGGCAAGAAGTAATAGATAATAATGGGCAATACATCGTTTCTTGATTGTTTTTTGTTTTTTTGTTATAGTAAATTATTTGCTTTATCCATAAAGGGCTCATTCTTTTTGGGTCAACCCATTAATAGTTTAAGCTTAAACTTAAATATTAAAACTTGGAGTAAAAACTTGGATTAAATAAAATACAAGTTTACAATCTACATAAATAAACTTGAAGCATTAAAAATAAAACTTGAAATAAGATTTTAAGCTTGAACTTGAATAAATAAACTTGAAAACTTAAAAAACTTGAATTAATTAACTTAAAACTTGAATTAATTAAAACTTGAAATATTGTTAATGAAGTTGAAGCATGTCTAAAATAATATTTTAAGGTACAATTAAAAAGGCTACATAATTTAAATGAAATTAATTAATTAATTAAAAAAATTAAAGACTAAATTTAAAAAAATAATTCGAATAATTAATTTATTTAACTAAATAACTTATTTATCCATTAAAAAATATTTTTAAAAAAATTAAAAAAATTTATTAGTCAATAAAGAGATAAAAAGGTTAGCGCTCAATAAGCATTTTTACAAGAAAATGGAGGGGAAAACAAAGCTTGTTAACATATTTTTTCTCTTCAATTTTTTCTAAATTGGCATAGAAAACAAAAAAAAAATAATTTTTGAGTAAAAAAAATAAAAACAATAGGAATAACTAGAAAAGACACAATTTTGTAAATAACAATAACTCGAAAAAAGAGTAAAAGCAGCTGGTCGCTGCGCTCATTAAATTTACTTTGAGGGGGAAAAAGTGTTAGTAGTTATTTGCAGATTGGACATAAAAAAAGGAAAAAGTGAGGATGGCATATATATTTCATAATCGGTTTGAATTTAATTTTAAAAGTAAAATTTTTTACTAAGAAAATTTTTAGAATTAAATGAAACTTCGAGGTTAGGAAAATTTGTCTAAAAATGATTCCAAAAAATAAAGTAGTTTCTGAATCCAATGAACGTTCACGAGTCAATATTATAGAATAATTCCAAAGTCTCAAGGACACTAAGGGCCTAAATTTAGAGATAAAAGTGTGCTTATCAATGTTTAAGATAGCTAAAATTAAGGGAAATGATATATATATATATAGAAAATTAAGGGAAAATGATATTTAATTTATAACGCAATTGTGAATGGCGCACACCTAATATTTTCTATAAGATTAATCTTTCATCATTTCTTCATTGTTAAATATAATTTCTCAGCTATTACACAAAAGAGTGAAGAGAGAAAAAATTATTTTGCCTAGGCAAGTTCGCTTGATAAAACTTTGTATTCACTTCTATCTTCTTCCGCTCATACACTCATTCTTTATTACTTCAAGAAGAAAAAAGCTTGGGAATTTTTTTTTCAATAAATAAAAAGGGGCAATGTGTCATCTCTTATTAATTTTATTCCTTTTAGATTTTTCTTTAAATTATTTTATATTAATATTTTCAACTAATATGGGTTTAATTTTTTTTTATATTTTTGACAATATTGTATAGATTTTATTACCTAGGTATTTCCGACTACTCTTTTACTTTTAAAATATTTTTTTATTTTTCATTAAATATTTTAGAACAAAAATTTAATTTGCAACAACCAAATATACGGCAAACAACAAATTCAATTTCTGCCAATTGGACAACAATACTTTGGCTTCGGCAAGACAGCATCATTTTTAGAAAGAGGCATTAAAAAAATTGTTTTTGAAAGATTTTCACTTCTGTTATCTGAAAATCTTATACTCTGCTTTGGTAAGTCTGAATTTTGGGGGAGGTAGTTTAAAGTTAAAAAAAAAGTTTATCAAATTTTTAAAAATAATTTATAATACAATCTAATTTTTAGAGATTTCAGTGATCTACGCTTCTTTGTATCTGTGTACTCTTACTGGTTTCTTTGGCAAAAAAATTTGCGATTGGAGGTATTTAAAATTAAAAAAACACTATTTTTCAAGATTTTTGAAAAATTCTAAATGCTAATCTAATTCTTTGAAAATTTCAGGTATCTGTGCTTCTTATCTACAATGATCTAATTTACATTGAACTGTGTATCAAGCAACACTTTCAAAGTACTACAACAATATATAACACAAATTCAACACAATTGAAGAAATCAACAATTTTTTTCCATTCTGAACTGCCTAGGCAAGGAAATCTCTCTACGTTTATTTCTGAAGGTATTTAGAAATTATAAAATTAATATGTTTATGTAGCAATATTGGATTAAAAATTTTTAAAATTAAAATACTAATTTTTTTCGGGTAATCTAAAATTTATAACTTTAAAAAGAAAAGAAATCTTTGGGAATTATAAAAACCGAGAAAATTTTTTTTAACAGAAGCATAGAAAATTCAACTGTCCAACCTTTTTTTCTAATAAGTAATTTTTAAAGATATTTTATTTCGGAAAGTTAAAATGTTAGAAAAGGATTACCAAAGTATAAAAATTCGTATTAGGTCTAATATTTTCAGATGTAAAACGCAAAAGTCAATTGCGCACAATAAATTACTCTCTATGTAGATAAATTTCTTTCATTTTTCCTTCCTGCAAAAATTGCTTCCCAGCTATTACACATTAGTTACAAAGAAAAAATTTTAGATTGCCTAGGCAAGTCCGCACTTTTTCTTAAACTTCTAGCAACTTTGTCCTTTCTTCTATCTTCCTCTTATATTCTCTCTTCAATTCTTCTCTCTTAAAAAACAGCTTGGAAATTTTTTTTGTAAATTAAAAGAATAGCGTTAATGAGTCATCTCTTAAATTATATTTACTCTTTGTATCTTAGATGTTATTTTTATTAAATTATTAGTTTTTCAGAGAATACTATTTCTATTTCTTAATTTATTTTTTGAATTAATATTTGTATATTTATTATCTGGGTATTACAAATTTCACCTTTTTTTACTTTTAAATATTATTTTAGTATTTTATTTAAATAATTTAGAAAAATCTTAATTTTCTACAAACATATACATCAAACAATAAATTAAACATTTATATTTGCTTCTACTGGACAACACTATTATTTGCTTTGGCAAGACTGAATTTTGGAAAGCATTTGCGCATTATTATACGTTGCTTTGGCAAGCCAGAACCTTGGTTGAGGTAGTTAAAACTAAACAAAAGTGTTTATAATTTTCAAAAATAATAATCTATAACATAATCTAATTTTTTTGAGACCTTCAGGTACCTACACTTACTTCTAATCTACTTCGATTCTATCTACTTTGTATTGTTTGCCAATTGGAACTCTAAAGAGCTATTACAAAAAGAATTGGACTGAGATACAGCTCGCGCTTCGGCAAGAACACATCTACTAACGGACATGTGCACTGCATACAACAATAAAACTTCCTATTTAAATATTTTATCTGGAATTGAATCAAGTGGTACTCAACTACAAATTTTTGATGGCGAAGATGCATCGGCTTTTGATGAATGGTCAACAAGGTTTAAGGACTATGTAGAGGTATTTGGTACTAATTGGACTGAGGTTGAAAAAGTAAATAGATTAAAACTTTACCTAGGTAAGACAGCAAGAAACATTTTTGAAAAATTAGCACCTTCGGGGAAAAATACATTGCAAAATGCCTTAATAAATATTAGAGCCAAACTAGATAGCCCGTATATCCGTGAACTAGCATATAAGAAATTAGCTGCCTGCTATCAAAGGAAAGGGGAATCAATAAATGAATTCATTAAAAGATTAATTCCGCTTGTGAATTCAACATCTTCGGATGTCACAAAAGAAGTAAAAGAAGAAACGCTCTGTAGATGTTTTATTGAGAAGGTCAGGCCAGAATTCCAAAGGAGCTTACAACTAGTAGCTCCATTGATTGGAAGGAAATGTTTTGACAAACTCGCAACGTATGTTCAAGAATTAGAAATAAATTTGAGGAGTGAAGAAACTAATGAAGAAAATATACAATTAATGCAAGGAAATGAATCAAGTTGGATACAAAGTACTTCAGATAATACGCAGCAATATAATTATGAAAACAACGCTTCGGCAAGTCCACCTAAATTTAGTTCTGAACATGAGCAATATGATTATGCACAACGTGAAATTGAAAATAAGGACGATGAATACAAGGAATATGATTGCATTGAGGAGTTGAAAAATGAAATAAAACAAATGAAAGAAATGATTAATAACCTGTCTGAACAAATTCACGAATTTAAAATGAATGGAAATTATTAATTAACTTTAAGGAATTGTTATGCATGTTCAAGCTTCGGCAATACTCAACACTTTCGTAAAATTGGCCGCTTATTTAATAAATAAATCTGCAAAATAACAATGATGGTATGAAAAGTAATGAAAATGATAAGTTTAAATTAGGATTTTAATAGAAATTAATGAATGAATACTAACATTTAATTTTCAGATGACAACATATCAATGAACACAAACGAAACGTATGTTCCAAGAATATGGGCCAGTGCAGACCTTTCAAAAAATTGCAATGAAAGTGTCAACATCACAAAGAAAATCCTCAATCTTTTGTATTATTGGGTAAAGTTGTGGTTTAAGTTTAAGTAAAAATACACAAAACACAATCTAATATTTCTTTTTCATGTCAATGCGGTGCATTTGGTGGCAAATCAAAATATGTGGTTTGGAGAACTGGATGCTTTTGGCTTAGGCAAGACAGAAGAACTCATGTTATATAACTTTTAATTTTATCACATTCTGTTTGTTTCAAATTTATTCAGTACTTAAGCTTTACCTAGACAACTCCATAAAACCAATATTATTCCTTTAAATGATTCCCAATAGGACATAAAAGTTGCTTTGGCATTATAAAATAATCTTTCAAAAACTAAATATTATACTCATCAGAGATAATATTTTTATTTTTAATGATTGCTTTATAGTGCTTAGCAAATTTTATCACTAAATTAAGATATGGATTTAATAACTGCTTTAAATCTGTATAACTACTATGGAAAAACGGGATAATATCCTTATTTTTCATAATACTTATACATAAATTTATAGCAAATATTATTCCTCCCATCCCTCACATTTATCAAATTATCCCTCAAGCCAATCACAGAATGTTATTTTTAATATACCTAGGTATGCCCGAATGTTTTTATTATTGTGAAATTTTTAACTATTAATAGATAGCCCAAATGCCCTCAATACAAAGTGCTCTAGAGCTAAATAGCAAATATTTTACTAAGTCACATATTTCTAAGTTGCCAAAATCAAAAAAAGGAAATTTAAATGACTGGCAATCCACAAAAGAGCTATTAAAAAGCAGAGGAATTGCTTTAAATAAAAGACAAACTGGGGACTTCGGTATAAACCAGTTTGTAAGAAAATATTCCAGAAAAATAGAAATTAAAAGACAGACTGGAGGCCTCGGCAAAAACCAGTCTGTAAGATACATTTTAGGATCAAGGATGATCCTCTGCTAGAAAAGAGGTGATAAGAGCAAATAAATAGTGGAAAGCCGGTCAGAAAATTTCATTTAACCGAAATTTTTGGCAATTTTGGAAATCTTGGCAAAAGACAATTTAAGACCAGGGACGGTCTTCCCTGAGGTTGGAGGTGTAAGGTGGACTCTAGACCCAAAGGCTAAAGAGCACTTTGCTTGACACTTCCGTTAATGTTATTTTCCCAGTAAACATAATTGTAATGTTTATAATATTTATCCGCCCATTAATATTCATTATATAACGATTTCTATTCTTCCCATTAGATAGAGTTAGGCCTAACACTTATATTATTCTTTATTAATGTAATGTATTTCCTATATGAATAAATGCGCTTATAGAACTTAGCGGTAACAACTATGCCTCGGCAAGCCTGAGGACTTGATCAACCCTCAGAGTTTGTCCGATTAAGGTGAAAGGTAACCCAGACTTAAGTCTTACTAAATACCCCAAATGGAAAGGCCCTAGCCAGCACGCTCCAATTGGCGTGCTGTGTTTCTAAATAAAATACAAATTCCGGAAAAGACTTTTGTGATATTTTCATTTTTTAATTGTCTTTTAAGTTTTTTTAGTCTTTAACTGCGCGACATTAAAAAATAAATTTTCTTTTGTTTGTAAAATTAGCGTAAAAAGAGAATAGAAAATAAATACAAGACACATTTTCAGAGTATTTTTTGGCATTTATTTTGAATAATTACAAGAAATCCTAAATATAGAAGTAATGTACTTATTAATGTTGGTAATTAAATAGGTTATAAACAATAAAACTTGAAGCAAGATTAAATAACAAAACATGAAACGTAATAAAATATAAAAACTTGAAATTAAAACTTGGAACATTAAAAACAAATAATGGGTTGACCCAAAAAGAATGAGCCTTTTTTTGGGCTAGATTTGGAATTGTGCACTGGGAATTAATTCCTAGGAGGAGATCTCTTAATGGAGATCACTATCGTACAATTCTGGACCGCGTTCAAGTTGCCATTGATGGTTTCACCGTTCAGGGACGACTTCAAGGCCAGGTTGTTTTCCATTAGGAAAACGCACCTGCGCACCCGTGCAAATGCAACTCGTGCCCACATTAATGAAACACTCGGATGGCAAATTTTACCGCAGCCGCCTTGCTCTCCGGACATTGCGCCATCTGATTATCACTTATTCCGTTCTATGAAAAATAATTTACGTCAAGTTCGGTCCCTAAATGATACGCAAATCAAAAATTGAGTAACCGATCTTCTAGAGGCAAAATCAGCTACAGCTTTTTATCGAAGAAGAATTCTAAAGCTGCCCAAAAAATGGCAAGAAGTAATAGATAATAATGGGCAATACATCGTTTCTTGATTGTTTTTTGTTTTTTTGTTATAGTAAATTATTTGCTTTATCCATAAAGGGCTCATTCTTTTTGGGTCAACCCATTAATAGTTTAAGCTTAAACTTAAATATTAAAACTTGGAGTAAAAACTTGGATTAAATAAAATACAAGTTTACAATCTACATAAATAAACTTGAAGCATTAAAAATAAAACTTGAAATAAGATTTTAAGCTTGAACTTGAATAAATAAACTTGAAAACTTAAAAAACTTGAATTAATTAACTTAAAACTTGAATTAATTAAAACTTGAAATATTTTTAATAAACTTGAAGCATTTCTAAAATAATATTTTAAGGTACAATTAAAAAGGCTACATAATTTAAATGAAATTAATTAATTAATTAAAAAAATTAAAGACTAAATTTAAAAAAATAATTCGAATAATTAATTTATTTAACTAAATAACTTATTTATCCATTAAAAAATATTTTTAAAAAAATTAAAAAAAATTTATTAGTCAATAAAGAGATAAAAAGGTTAGCGCTCAATAAGCATTTTTACAAGAAAATGGAGGGGAAAACAAAGCTTGTTAACATATTTTTTCTCTTCAATTTTTTCTAAATTGGCATAGAAAACAAAAAAAAAATAATTTTTGAGTAAAAAAAATAAAAACAATAGGAATAACTAGAAAAGACACAATTTTGTAAATAACAATAACTCGAAAAAAGAGTAAAAGCAGCTGGTCGCTGCGCTCATTAAATTTACTTTGAGGGGGAAAAAGTGTTAGTAGTTATTTGCAGATTGGACATAAAAAAAGGAAAAAGTGAGGATGGCATATATATTTCATAATCGGTTTGAATTTAATTTTAAAAATAAAATTTTTTACTAAGAAAATTTTTAGAATTAAATGAAACTTCGAGGTTAGGAAAATTTGTCTAAAAATAATTCCAAAAAATAAAGTAGTTTCTGAATCCAATGAACGTTCACGAGTCAATATTATAGAATAATTCCAAAGTCTCAAGGACACTAAGGGCCTAAATTTAGAGATAAAAGTGTGCTTATCAATGTTTAAGATAGCTAAAATTAAGGGAAAATGATATAGAAAATTTTTTAAGTAGCGAATTAATAGAATTGCCCCAAGGGGATGCGAAAAATAAAAAGATTAATTTTTAAATAATTTTTAAGGCCAGAAATTAAAAATAACAACAAATCCATATCTCATTGTTTTAAAAAATTCTTTGATCTTTTTTCTCTCATCCAGAAAAAAATAATGGGGTAAAGGGGAATTGGCCAAATTTGGGAAGCTATTTTATGATACATAACTCTTTCACTACCAGGGCTGTGCGTCATGGCGTTTGGCGTTTGGCGTTTTGCGTTTTGGCGTTAATTTTGGCCGATTTTTGGCGTTTTGCGTTTGGCGTGATTTTCCGATTTTGGCGCGCCAAACGCCAAAAATATACACCCCTAATGATGGAATTTTTTTTAAATAAATGGAGAAAGGGATGATCGAAAAAGGAAATTTTTCTGCGTACAGTCATTCAAAATTCTCAAAATTTTCGCCTGCGGCGCATAAAAAATGAAGAAATCTACTGCTGGGACTTCCAAAATTTTCAAAATTTTCGCCTGCGGCGCATAAAAAATGAAGAAATCTACTGCTGGGACTTCCAAAATTTTCAAAATTTTCGCCTGCGGCGCTTAAAGGAAGAAGCCCCTATCTTAAACTAATAGATAATAGAAAAAAACTTTAGTCCCGTCAATCGTTTACTCTCTTCATGACCTCTGTTATAATCATTACTCCCTTTATCCCTTCATATCCACCTTAATCTCAAGGAGTTCTATGAATCTCTTATTTTTTTAATTTTTTAAAGGATGAATTTCGGCTTCTTTGCCTCCAAAATTCTTAAAAATTTCGCTCATAGATTCTAAAAATTTTGGCGTTTGGCGTTTGGCGTTTTGGCGTTGATTTTGGCCGATTTTTGGCGTTTGGCGTGTTTTTAAAATTTAAAAAATTGGCGTTTGGCGTTTGGCGCGCCACGCGAAAATTTTGGCGCACAGCCCTGTTCACTACCCCTAAAAACAAAAAATTTTTTATTGCTCTTTGAACAATAAAAAAATAAAAATAAAGAGGATAACAATAAATTATAAATAATGAAAATTAAAAAGTTTGAAGATTAAGAAAAAAATTTTTTGGAGAATTCGGATGCCTCTCCTTTTGAATATGATTTTTTGAGAAACAAGGGGTATTAAAATAAAAAGGTATAGATGTACTAATTAATTAGCTTTCAAAATTTATTTTTTAAAATTATCTGCCTTAGAATTTAAAAAATAAAATATTAAACATTTAAATGCCATCTTATATTTAGTAATGATAAATAAAATAAAATAAAAAAATGTTGCTAATAAAAACAATAATAAAAAATCTTTAAAAAAGCGCTAATTTATTTAAAGCTAACGTTGAAAATGCTTAAAAACTTTAAAAATAAAAAAAGAAAAAAACTTTTGAAGAGCCGCGCGGGTAAAAAAATAAAGAGGAGGAAAATTTATTTTTGAGGGAAAAAGAGGATCAGTTAGTTAGTTGTTTGTTAATTAGTTTTAACCCCCAAAAAATTTTTTAGGACAAAATTGAGGGAAGAACAAATAAAAAAATTTACAAAATAAACAAAAGCACTCGGGAACAAAGCAAAAAAAAAAATAAAAAATTTAAGAGTTGAAAGGTAAAGATAAAATAAAATAAAAAAATTAGAGGAGAAGGAGAAAACTTTTTTTGATCAAAAAGAATTTTTAGAAAAAATTGGATAGAAAAATAATTAAATTAATTAATTATTTAATTAAAATGCTTCAAGTTTTATTAAAATTTTGTTTCAAGTTTGTAAAAATTATTTTAAAGTGCAAGCATATTAAAAATAAAGTTGAATAAACAAAGTTGAATTTAATGCTACAGGTTTTACAAACTTGAATTAAAATTTAATAGAACTTTATTAACAAACTTGAATAACAAACTTGGATTTATTTAAATAATAAAACTTGTTTCAAGTTTATTTAAAAATAAATTAAAAACAAGTTCAATAAAGTTTATTTCAAGTTTATTAAATAATAAAACTTGCTTCAAGTTTTTATATTTTTTTTTCCAAAATTTAAAACACAAAATATACTAAGAGCTAATCGTTCCCTAAAAATATTTTTATTTATTTTTTCTTTTGTTTTTAATTTTTTTCTTTTTTACTTATTCCGCTTTTAACCTTTTGTTTGTCATCTTTGCCGCACCCAAAAAAATTTTTTAGCCAAAGTAAAAATATATATAAAGTTTTTTGGGTGGAGAGAGTTAGTAATCAAAGTAGAGTGAACACAACAAACAATCATTTCATTTTTCCCCTTCTCATCAAAATCAGTCAAACAAAGACAATTTTTTCTTTTAAAATTTTTTTTCCAAAATCTTTAGAAATGTTAAAGAAAAAAATAAAATAATGAAAGAAGATTAAAAATTTTTTTCTTAAGGAAAAGCTTAGGGATGCTGCGCATATCAGCCTAAGATACTTGCTTCAGTTTAAATAATTAATTTATAAAATTATTTTAAAAATTTGTAAATGGTCTTAAAAATATGAAAAACATTGGAAAAATTTTTCAGAAAATTTTTTGTTGAATTTACTATTTATTTTTCCCATAAAAATATTTAATTTTTAAAATAAATGCATTTTAATAATAATAAATATCCCGAACATAAAATTAAAATTAAAATTTAAAAAAAAAAAATTTTTTCAAAACAAAAATGAACTAAAAACAAACAAAAAAGTCTGCTAAGTGTAAAAATAAAATTTATTCCCCCTCCCCCTTGCTAAATAGTTTTTATCGGTGTACGGAATTTTGGTCACCGGAATTTTGGTCACCAAGGATTTTCGGAACTTTGGTCACCAACTTTTTTGGAATTTTGGTCACCAGCGGAATTTTGGTCACCAAGTCAAAAAACGGAATATTGGACACTGGAATTTTAGGCGCGGGGAATTTGGGCGTCGGAGCGAATTTTTTGATTTATTCAAAAATAACACAAAATCAAACTACGTAACTATAGGTTACAAATAGATTTGGACAAAATATGTCATTCGAAACAGCTCGTCGAACTAGGTCAAACGACTCCAAAATCATCCCGATTCAATCATTCTCAACAAAATTATGATTAATTGAATCTCGCTTGAATAAATAATTTTGTGCTGATACATAGCGGGTAGGTCGGCATTTCAAAGCTGAAAATCAGTAAAAAGGGATAGGTTTATGTTACTGTTGTAGAACCCAGCGACCGTTGACTCCCGCGAGGCGCGTGCCGCAAAATCCCGCGCGAAGCGCGGGATTTTGCACAAGCGCCTCGCCGACACCCATAGGTTTACGTTATTAGATTTTGTGTCATTTTTCGGAAAAATTCAGTAATTCGCTCCGACGCCCAAATTCCCCGCGCCTAAAATTCCAGTGTCCAATATTCCGTTTTTTGACTTGGTGACCAAAATTCCGCTGGTGACCAAAATTCCAAAAAAGTTGGTGACCAAAGTTCCGAAAATCCTTGGTGACCAAAATTCCGGTGACCAAAATTCCGGCACTCGTTTTTATCAGCAAAATAATACAAACAATATCAACCCAAACGAGTCTCTCTCTACGCTTTATAACTTTTGAAAAAATTAATAAAATTTTAGATTAAATTGATAATAAATAGAGAATTAAATTAGCTACAAAATAAAAAAGAAATTAAAAATTTATTTAAAAGAAATAAAAAAGTTATGGGTGGAAAAGTAAGCGGCATTTAAAGAGAATAAGTAAAGTTCTGCAGTATTTTTTGGCTACAACTTTTTTCAAAATTTTTAAAATTATTTACAATAGATGTCATTAAATAGAGAATTTAATTATCTACAAGATAAAAAAGAAAATATAATTTTAAGTAAAGAAAGAAAAAAGTTACGTAAGAAAAAGTGAATGTTAGTTGAAGAGAATGAGTAAACTTATGCAGAGATTTTGGATGAAAACTTTTTTTTGAAAATTTTTTAAAATTTTCAAATAAATTTATTCTCTATTTAATGATATAAAAATCTTCCCAATCCGTTTATCTAATCCAGAGTTATATAAGAAAATGTTTGCTAGACTCGTTTAGCAGCCAAAATAAAAAACTTTTTTTCAAAAAATTTTTATTTAAAGTACTTTAAAATTATTTTTGATAATTTTAAAAACAACAAAAGTAGCGTTCAAAAGCTTGAACAGATATACAAATAAAAATAATTTTTTAAATAAATTTTGTATTTAAAATTTTAATTAAAATTAATTTTAATAGTAATATTTTAAATTATTCTCCCTCCGCGTTATTATTATATTTAATTAAGAGAGGTGAATTAGATTTGATTAAGTACGGTATGAGAGAAAAATGAAAAATTAAGAACATTTCGTTTGACATTTCAAAAATTTGACATTTTGAAATTTTTAAAATAATTTTAAAAAATTAAAATAACAAAAATAATTACAATAAAATTAAAAATAGCATCAACAAAACGAAGCAGAATTTAAAAATAAAAGAGAGAGAGAGATTAAAATCTCTAAATAAATAAAATAAATTTAAACTTTAAATAAAAACAATCGCCGCCATTTTGCTTCAATTGTTATAAATTTCAATTGTTATAGTAAATTTTCTTTAAAACAAAATTTTTTTCTTTTATTTTTTTAAAAATTGCTCGT
Source organism: Meloidogyne incognita (assembly GCA_036172945.1). Taxonomy (NCBI): domain Eukaryota; kingdom Metazoa; phylum Nematoda; class Chromadorea; order Rhabditida; family Meloidogynidae; genus Meloidogyne; species Meloidogyne incognita. Next base: position 4,780,081 of record JARQAC010000001.1, read on the forward strand.
TTTGTGTATTGTTTTTATTTTTACAATTAGAATAAAAAATAAAAAAAATTTTGGAAAAAGTAAAAAAAAGAAAATTAAAAGCAGCTGCTATTTAACTATTAAAATATTTACTACTCCCTCCCCTCCCTTTAAATCTTTTGCCGCTTCTTCTAGTAACGCGCATAAAACTCGCATCTTTTTAGAAAAAAACATAAAAAGCATAAGAAAACAATGGGCAAATGGCAGAGGGAAAAAACTAAGGAAAAATTAAGGAAAATAGAGAAAAATAAGCAAAAATATTTTCCAAAAAATTTTATTTTCCCCACATCCCTTCACAATAAGGTTGGCGGATCCGGATCCGAAAAAAGGCAGAATATCCGGAAATTTTTGTTTCGGATACCGGATCCGAATATTCGAAGATTTTCAACTATCCGCCAACCTTATTTCACAATAGTGAAGTAATCCATACACCTCCACAAAATAGCTAATACACAATAGCTAAATCCCAATATTTTTATAACCAGATATATGTAGGGAAAGTAAGAAAGAGAACGATACTATGAATCAGGGACCTTTGGCAAAAGCCTGTCTTCCTAGGTCTGCATTTTAAAACATGGCAGGACCACCCCTGTTTAAAAAATCACCCCAAGAATTCTTTTTCTGAGACTCCAAAATATCCGGATATTATAAACAATATGCCTGATTGAGAAATAAAAAAATAAAAAAAATTCGTTGCAATTTAATCGGCAACAGATGTTTGTGGCTATAATAGGCCCGACAAAAGTAATCTTTCCGTGCCTAAGCGGAAAAAACAAAAAGAAAAAATTTTTTTGAAAACAGAAGGAGAATATAAATTTTATTAAAATAGGGTAATTCTTAAACAATTAAATATTGTTTTCATTATTGTTATTCAATAAAGAAATTGAGAGATCCTAATCTAGGTAGAGGTAATCTCGAGGTATACGACATTTGCGAAAGCGAAACTTGCGGACCCGATTTATTTTTAAATTTTAAATTTTTAGATTTGATAGGGAGGGGGTCTTTTATTTTAAATTTAGAAATTGGTTTCAGAGGGTCATAGAAAGTCAAGATCGATATCTCGATTCTCGAAAGTCGAGATTTTAGTTGGGGATCTCGAGCTCAGTCCAGTCTTCCCTGTAGATCCAATCAGTGGTGCTCTAAACAAGTTTATCTTATAAGGAGATGTATATTAAATAGAAGGGCATTAATTACTTGGACAGCTCCCCCACTTTATAGCTAATTAAAAATTTTAAAAATAATATTTTTGTGTTTGAAAGGGAGAGATGACTGTATAAAAATTGAAAAAAATTCAAAAAAAAAATCAAAAGAATAATAAAAATATATTTTAAATAAATAAAACATTTAATTACTAATATTTAAAAAAAAGATTATTTAATTATTTTATGTTCTAAAATTTAAAAAAAAATATATAAATTTTATTTTTAGAAAATAAAATGCGTAATTAAATAAATAAATAATTAATTGATTATTTATTTTTATTATTTGTTTTTAAATGTTTAATTAACTATGTAGAATTTTTAATTAAAATAACAATAATGAATTTTAAATTAATTTTTAATTAATTTAATTTTGCAAAAAAAATTTTTTAAATTAAAAACTTAAAATAAATTTAAAAAAAATTTAAAAAATAAAGAAAACAATGTATAATTGATTTTGTTATTATTGTTTAACCCTCCGCGTGCCTTCTTAAAAATTTTATTTTTAGCCCTCTCGCCCCCTCCTTCCCCCCCTATATTTTTTATCAAATCAAAACACAAATTTTTAATAAATTTTTAATAATAAATTAAAATAGGAGGATTTTTAAAACAGATAGAAGATTCAAAAACATAAGATATGGAGGATTGGGGCGGGTCGTACAAGAGATCGGTACCTTGGAAAATCTTTAGCTCACTAATCGAGGTTTTTGTTCGAGATCGCATTACGGTCTGGTCTTTAATAGATCTATTTAAGAGATGTTTTTAACATTAGGAGGTTGTTGAAAGGCTGGAGTTCAAGGGGGAGTAGCTTATAATGAGATTTGAGACTATCAAAATATTTTCTACACAATTTTGACAATATTTTTTGGAATTTTTAAAAATTCCAAAATAAAAAAGAAAATATTTTGTTTATTAAATAATTTAATTAATTTTTTGATTGATTGTTTAATTAATCTTGAATTAATTCATTAAAAATTAAATAGAAACGCCTGATTAAAATATATAAATTACTGTTAATTGTGTTTTGATCAGACGTGGTATTAATTAAATTAAAAATAATATTATAAAGAGTTGGAGTGATTGAGCATTTAAAATAATTTAAAAAAATATATAGAAAGAATAATAGAAGAACGAAAATGTTTTGTTAATATATGCATTGTTATGAAGGCCGTTTACTAAAATAAATTTAAAGGAGAGGGATATATTCTTAAATAATAAAAGGGAGATGATTTTACTCCTCCAAACTGTCACAGACAGTTTGGAGTAAATAAAATTTTGGGAGTTTATTGAATTTTAATTTTTCTTTTTTGAAGTTAAAAAAGAGGAGAGGTTCTTCGTTCATTTTCTTGTCTAAAACACAATATAAGGTTCAATCCTGTTGGAACAATCACAGGAGGGGGCTGTTGATTCATGGAAAATTTTGGATATCCAGAAACGACCCGAAGAAAGCTTTGGTTCGGTTCCGGATCGATAACCCTAACCAGAGGCCATAAACACACTTCTAACAGCGTCAAAAATCCCTTCACCATCCTTTCCCTCTCACACACCCTTTAAAAAATAAAAATGTAAAATATCAAAAATAATATAAAGATTAAAATTTACAATACACAACCCCTCAAGACAAAGATTAGAGAATAAAGGCGTTTTATTTGAAACAAAACTAGAAAGGAAATAAAAGGGGAGGGTGTGTGTGATTGGAATGCGCAAAAAAGATTAATTAGAGTGGCAAAATAATTTTTTTTGTAAAATTTAATAAAAATAATAAAATAGAGTGATTTGCTATTGTGTCAGTCTCTAATTTAATTAAAAATATTTTAAAAAATATTTCGTTATGATTAGATAATAAAATAATTATGGGAGTAGAACGGAAGTAAAAAGTGAATAGGTAGTGATGAGTAACTTGTATATGGACAGCAATTAAATCTGATTTTATTTTCAGTATATAAAATATCTGATTAAACAGGGGAAAGGGGTGTTCGTTTGTTCGTTTGGACAGTAAAAATTTTTAATGATTAGCGAAAAAAATTTTTCAGTGGTAAAATGAAAGCAGGGATATAGGAGTATAATGAAGGATAAGGGACGACAGCTATTAAAATGACCATAACTTTTTAGGAAAACAAGATAAAAAGATAATTTAAATTTGATCAGAAAGAGGAAAATCTCTTCTACAAAATCTCCAAAAATTAAAATTTTTGAATAAAAATTTAGAAAGTTATGAATTTTTAAATGAATTAAATCAGGCATTAAAAACGTTCCTTTTTCACTTATTCAATCATCAAAAATTATTTTTTTATTCAAAACGCTAAATAAAAAATTCTCTCTTGCTTTCGTCTCTCTTAATCAAAACTTTTAATAAGTAAAAAAATAATATTTCAAGAATTTTAATGCCGAATTAATTTTAAAAAAAGGTATTTATTACAACACACAAAAATATTCTTTTCATTGTTGATGACGAAAGCAACAAAAAAAATTTTTTTTCAAGTGTTAAGAGCAAAGAAAGGAAAAACAGTAAAATTAAGAGTAATATGTTTGTTTGTGTGTGTGTTGTGTTGTTTTAATAGAAAAATAGTTTGGGGTGATTGTTTCTGTTGTTGTTGAACGTGGATGTGTGACCGTTCGAGAAAAGAGAGTAAAAATCAGTGAAAAATCACCCCAAAAATTTTTTTGTTCAAAATCTTGATAAATAAAAATATTTTTATTAAAAATTGAAGATCATCTTTTTTTTATTTTTTATTTTTTAATTTTTGGAATTTTAAAGTAATTTTTGAAAAAAATTAATTTATGAACAATTAATTTAAAAATAAAATTAAGTGACAAGAATTTAAAGTCTAATAACTTTATGATAAATGAAGATTGAAAAACGATCTCTATTTTATTAGATAGAGAATAAGTTGAATAAAATTAACAAAAAAGTTTTTAATTTTGTAAAAGGTTTAAATAAAGTTTTAAATTTTCGAAGCAATTAAGTTAAGATTTAAGGTAAGAGACGACAGGTATTTAAATAACCATATCTCTTTAACAAAAAGAGATAAAGAGAAAAATTAAATTTTATTTAAAAGAGGAGAATCTCTTCTACAAAATCACAGAAAATTAAAATTTTTGAAAAAAAATTTTAAAAGTTATGAATTTTTAAATGAATTAAATCAGGCAACACTCGTTGGATAAGAAACGACGTCTGTTTAGACGGCCATATCTTTTCACCAAAAAAAGATAAAATGATGAATTAAATTGTATTAGAAAGAGGAAATTCCCTTCTACAAAATGGCAAAAAATTTAAAATTTTGAAGCAAAATTAAAAAAGTTATGAAATTTTAAATAGAACAAGTTAAAAATCTTGCCAGATTTCTTAAATGGAAAAACAAATTTAAAAAAAATATAAATTGATTAAACAAATAAAAAAAATATATTTAGCTAATTATGCGCATTTGCATCTTCTATTAAAAATAAATAAAAAATATTTGTTTTTGTTTTTTTATATTCTCACGAAAAAAATTTATACTAAACATATGTATTAAAAAAAGTAAAAATAATGGTTGTAAAAAATATTCGCCAGCTTGAATTAATAGCAGAAAAAATAGCAGAAAAAATTTAGATAAAAAATATTTGATGAGATTGAACTGTTCCTGACTTTTAAAAATATTAAAAAAAATTATCATTTAACTCTTAACAAAAAATCAAAGTAGAAAATACGGTAAAATGAGAGAAATAAAAAGCTAACGACATTTGCGAGCAGACATTTTCGGACAAAACCTAATCTTATTGAAATAGGGATAAATGGACATTAGATCCTGTCAAGTAACATGTCTGATCACTAACTTATTACAGTTCCTTATATCAACAAGTCTATCCTACAAAAGTAGGATAGACTCTTAGAAATGTCGGTCCTATAAATGCTTACCAGCAAGTATCATCCCCCAATAAAAATAATTTTTTCTGATGAACCTATTAAATAGCTATTTAATTTATTTTTTATATATTTTTTCTAAATTTATTCCCTTCATCAAAAATACTTTATTTTTATTCAATTTATTTTTTTTTATTGTAATTCATTTGATGGGCAGAGGATGATTGTGCTAAATGTGCATTCATTATTCAACAATATTTAGCCAAAAAAACATTCAAAAACTCTTCTTTTCTAGCCTTCAATAAATATTTTTTCTCCCCTTTTTTGTGTTTTTTGAGAAATAAAAAAATATTTTAGTCAAAGGTAAAAACAAAAAAGAGAACATATGTGGGTGGGGGATGTTTTGAATAAATTAAACAATAAAAGGGTCCTCTTATTTTTTAGAAAAAAATTTTTTTGCTAGCCAGATCAATTACAAAAAAGACCTAAAAAAGACCTCAGATCGAAAAATGCATAAAAAAATTTTTTGGACACGCGTTCCTTCTTTCCCCTTTTTTAGTCAAAAAGGGTCTTGTCCTTATTTTCTCCTTTTAATTCAAAAATTAAACCAAATAAATTCTCCAAACAAAAAACACTTTGTCGGGATTCTCAAACCAACTATCAATTAAAAAACAATAAAAATTAAAATAATATCCGACCAATTAGCTTATACTAAACTGGCCTAACCAGTCATTACTTATACCCAGTTCTCTTCAGGATTGGATGCCGCAGATGGCCGGTTTTTAATTAAGTTATGTATATAATTTTTGATTAAACAAAAATTAGATTTTTTGAAAATTATGCAGGGATCAACACGGCCCATCCCTGGTATTATAAAGATAAATAATATTATTAAAAATAAAAAATACAAATAATAAAAATTTTAAAAATCAGAAAAATATTTTGGCGGAAATTAATTTAAAAAATTAAAAAAGAAGGCGCTTAAGTGCTTATAAAATAAATAAAAAATAATTAATAAATGGCAATTCACTTTTAAAAAAATCAAAAAACTTTTTAATTTCCTAACAAAAATAAAAATTTTCTTTGTAAATTTTAATAAGCTTTATGTTTTGTATATGATTGGTAGTTTAATGATGAAATAAATTTAGAGGAAGTCTTTTATTTTTAAAAAGCTACCGAAGGCATTGAGAATAAAAGAAAGGCAGATTGGGGAAAGAAGAAGAAAAGAGGGCCAATTGTGCTGAATAAAAGACAAAAAAGTTTACGGTAGCTTAAAAAGAGGATAAAGCTTTTTGAAAAATAAAAACAATTAAAAAATTTGGAGAGAAATTTTTTTGAAATTTATGGAAAAAAGTAAAGGCATTGGAAGGTTCAGGAAATTAAAAACTAGATATCCCCATGATTTTCTAAAATTAGAGACCGGCCTAGGGGTGTAGTTGATCTCTCAAACAATCTCAATTCTTAATAATCTAGATTTTTGTCTGAAATCTACTCTCGGTCCGGTTTCCAATTAAAATTCAAATAAAACTCATTTTATTTTTTATAAAATTGAAAACTAATTAAATAAAATATAAATTAAAATAAAAAGAATATGTATTTATTGCTTCTTCAAGTGTTAATCACATAGAGAAAAAGCATAGAGGAAAAGCGCTTGCTTAAGGATTATTATAAAGGATTATCTTTTCTTAAAAATATTTTTATTATTATTTTTGAGAATTGGGGTAATAAATAATATTAATTTAATTTAATTTAAATAGAGGAAAAAAATATTTTTTGGACAACAAAAATAATCCAAAAAAATTTCTAGAAAATTAAAAAAAATCTGTAAGGGTATCGGAAGGGTCAAGAAATAAAATAGTAATAAAAAGGGCAATTTTGAAGAAAATTCAAAAAAACTTTAAGAAGAAATTAAAATAAAAAATTGAAAATAAAAATTAAAAAAAATTAATAGACAAAGCAAGAAAATAAATAAATAATAGACAGGCATCGCGCGGCGGATGTGTGAGAAGGGGAGGGGGGATAATATAATAATTTGGCCCTTTCCTATTATCTCCCCAAAAGTGTGTTTTGATTAGCGCTTGTGTGATAAGCTAGTGAGAAGAAAAAAATATTTTTTAATTTTAAAATTTAAATTTATTAAAAGGTTTCAAGAGAAAGTTGGTTTTGAGAGAAGGTTTGAATGCAAAATACCCCCAAATAATTGCTTACATCCTAGCGATATATAAAAATTTGAAATTTTGGGTAAAATAAATTTAAAAAAATATTTTTCTTAACATGGGAAAATAATTTTAAATAAAAATAAAAAATAAGAATTAAAAATGTCTAATAAATAGCAAAAATTAATTTCGTAATTTTTTGTGTTTTGATAGAAAAATTAATTATTGTTGTTTAACAGACAAGTGCAAGTCGGGAATTTACAAGGAGAAGAAAGAAAAAATTTTATTTTTTATTTTGCCTAGCCATTATCCTATGATTGATTATAGCCAAATTAATGCGCATGTGTTTATTGTCTGATAAAAATAACAATAATGCCCTTTTTCTTTTAATCTTTTTTATTTATGATGCTTTGTGTTTTGAATTGCTTTTTAATTTTTAATGTCTTAATTATTTGTGTTTTAATATTTTAATTTGTGTTTTGTTGTGTTTTGCAATTAAGTTTAGGTAAATCTTAAAACTTAACAGGAAGAAAAGAAACCGGAAACAAAAATACAAAAAAAATACATAATTCTTTCCGGAAACGAAAATACATTTTGATTCCTACCGGAAAACACATAACAAATAAACGAATGTATTTTTTTGTATTTTTTCAACCGGAAAGATAAACAAATAATTTAATAATTTCAAGTAACCGGAAGCTCAGGAAACACTTTAAAAATAAAAAAGAAGCTTTTTAACAAAAATAGAAAAGTTTCCAGAAATAGTAGTTGCATATACTATTTAAAATAAATTAAAAATGAAAGTCAAAAAAATTTAATAAGCTTATATTAGCCTCGAGTTAAAGCTCCTTTTTTCATCCCCCAACTTTTTAACTAAAAATTCTTTGTTCTCCTTTTTTTCTAATAAATAAATTCGCCGTCTTCTCTTCAAATCCAATTGGCACAAGAAGACTTTTTGTTATTTAGTATATAAAAAGTATATAGGAAAGAAAGCATCAATGGCAAAAACCGTCACACAACGGATGCGGATAATTGAAATTGGAGACGATAGATTTTGGACAGGGCAAATGAGTTTTAAAAGAAAGAAGGGAGGGCTAAAAGCATTATAGTAAGTAGTGACTTGAAGGAAGAAGCGGCTTTATTTTAACAAAAAGAGGAGGAAGATTTTATTTATAAAAAAAGAAGAATGGAAAAATTTTTAAGGATTTTTTGTTGTTATCCAAGATGAGGATAAATTTTTCTCTTAGTTTCCCTCTGGCGGAGAAGACAAAAAAAGTTGTAGGCGTGGCAAAGGTAAAGAGTTGAGAAAAATGAACAATTGGAATTTAAACGAGAACGATTGTTTTAAATAATATTGAAGGGATAAAAGAAATTTTTAAAGAAATTGAGATTAAGATAAAGGGAAATAATGAGGAATTTTAAATAAATAAAATTAAATAAAACAATTAATTGTTAATTATAAAACAAATAAAATTTTGTTTTTTAGTTGCTTCACATTAGAGACCGGACCAAGAAGAGATTTCGAAAAAAATCTCATTTATCGAGAAGCGAGAGTAGTAGACACACAGGCACCGTCGTGGGAGTGCGGTAAAATTTCCCGCACTAAACTCAAAGGTATTGGGTGTGTTTTGGGGGGAGGGGTCCGAGAGTGGATAGCCTGTGCCTAAAGGAGGGGTTGGTTGATTAGCCTATTGAGTGAGTGGGGGTGGGAAGGGGACAACGGGCAATTAGCCTGTGGGTAAAGGAGGGTTTGAGTGGACAGATCTATTGAAAGAATGGGGTGGGGAGGGGTCCGCTGTCAATTAACCAGTGGCTGTGGAAAGGGGTGGCGGTTAGTTGAAAGGTTATGAGATAAACCCTCTCCAGTTGAAGCCCCTAATTATTAATTAAAAAGTAATTATTAATTAATTAAAAGGGTTGAAAGAGGGGAAGGGTAAATAATAATTAAATAATAATTAGTAATTAATTAAAAATTAATTAATTGGTTGGAAGAGGTGAAGTTTAAATTTTCGCGCACTAATTACAACCTGTTGGAGGGAAGGGGTCAAAGGGTAATTAGCCTGTGGCTAAGGAAGGGGTTGAGCGGTAAATTCTGTTGAATAAGTGGGGTGGGATGGGGGTCAGCTGTCAATTAACCAGTGGCTATAGAAGAGTTTTACTTGGTAGTCTAAATCTATGGAAGGGGTCGGCGGTCACTTGAATGGTCAAACTCTAAAATAGAAGCCCCTAATTAATAATTAATTAACTAAAAAGTAATTATTAATCAATTAAGTGGGCTGAGTGGGAGTGGAGAGGGGTCAGTGGACAAGTAGCCTGTGGGTAAGGGAGGGTTTGAGTGGACAAACCTATCGTCGAGTGGGGTGGGGAGGGGTCCGCTGCCACTGCCTATGGAAGAATTTTACTGGGTAAACTAAACCTACGGAAGAGGTCGGCGGTCAATTTAAAGGGTATGAGGCAAATCTTTTCCAATAAAAGACCGATAATTAATAATTACTAATTAAAGGGTAATTAATAATTATTAGTAATTAATAATTAAATAATAATAATTAATTAATTGAATGGGTAAAGGAGGGTTTAAGTGGGCAAAACCTATCAAGTGTGGGGTGTGGAGGGGTCAGCTGTCAATTAACCAGTGGCTATTGAAGGCATAACTGTGTAGTCTAAACCTATGGAAGGGGTCGGCGGTCACTTGAATGGGTATGAGGTAAATCTTTTCCAATAAAAGACCGATAATTAAATATTAATTAATTATTAATGAGTAATTAATAATTATTAATTAATTAATAATTAAAAAGTAATTATTAATCAATTAATGGACTGAATTAAAGTGTCAGTAGATAATCAAACTGTGGGTAAGGGAGGGGTTGAGCGGTAAATTCTGCTGAATAAGTGGGGTGTGATGGGGGGCAGCTGTCAATTAACCAATACCTATGGAAGGGCATGAGTGGGTAGTCTAAACCTATGGCAGGGGTCGGCGGTCAATTTAAAGGGTATGAGGCAAATCTTTTCCAATAAAAGACCTATAATTAATTATTAATTAATGAGTAATTAATAATTATTAGTAATTAATAATTAAATTTTAATTATTAACTACTTGAATGGGTTAATAGAAGGGAAGTTTAAATTTTAGCGCACTAATTACAACCTATTGAACGAGTGTGTTGGGGAGGGGTCAGATGTCAATTAAACAGTGCCTATGAAATTGTTTGGCTGAGAGTCTAAACCTATGAGAGGGGGTTGGCGGTCACTTTAAAGGGTATGAGGTGAACCCTCTCTAATAGGAGACCCTAATTAATAATTAAAAATTAATTAATTATTAATTAAGTGGGTTGAATGGGAGGGGAAGGTAATTAATAATTTGGCGGTCAGTTGAAAGGGAAATCTCGTAGTGTTTAAGTGGTCAGTGCTCGCTTGGTTTTCTTATTTTATATTAAATTTTTAAAGTGGGCGGCGCTTTAATTTAACTATCTCTGCTAAATGAAATCAGCGAAATTTGAGTAATCATTCATAAATAATTTATCGATCTATAAACGTATACAAAATGGCTATTAATATGAGTGATAAACGATATATTGCCGAAATAATAATCCCGGAGATTGAATTTAATGTCAATACAAATGGAATCACACTTCAAGCAAAATCTCGCCTTAGCACTCCACGTTTTCTTCCATTCGATCAATGTGGACGTTGTAGAGAGTGCAAATCTATAGAAGTGGAAATAGATTTTGTTGTAACAAAGGAAGGAGTGACAGTATACTGTAATCGGATCAAAGGGAACCGATTTGTCCCCTTTGATTCAATTTATGATATGCCTGGCCATTGTTTCTTTAGGGTTTGTTAAATTTAAATATTAAATTTATTTTCAATTTAGATCAAGAACAAAGGTCGCGTGCTCAATATTCCATTTAATGACCGAGACTGTGTTGAACAAAAGAAATCTATTATTCAACCTTTGTCTAGTTATCCAGACAAGACCGAACAAGAGAAAGATTCTGGATTAAAAATAGAACGTGAATCAAAAACTACCATGGATGTGGAAGATAATCACCAGATAGTAAAGGTAAATGAAGAAAAGACTGAAAAGATTAAAACAGCAGAGGAAGACTTGGATGATTTTTTCAAATCGATTGCCGATGAAAATAAAGTTGTGAAGCGAAGTATTAGTAATGAAGAAAAAATTAATGAACCATTTTATAATGATACGACCGATCCTAATACTCAAAAATTCACAGATATTGTAAACCCAAATTCAGTTTAATATTTAATTAGTTTAAACAATAGAAATGTTAAATAATAATACAATTTTGAATAAAAATTTAAAATTTAAATTGCCTTTTGGAATGATAATCTCAGGGCCCAGTTCTTCTGGTAAAAGTACATTCCTTACCAAATTAATTTCTCAGGCCTTTGATTTAATCGATCCTAAACCTATTAGTATACTCTATTGTTATGGAGAAATGAGTTCGATTGTTCCAGTGCTTCAACGATCAGGTGTTAATGTATATGGAGGTGTCCCAACCGAGGAAATCCTAAAGCGTTATCCTAAGCCATTATTATTGATTTTAGATGATTTATTACTTACAATCGATGAAAAATATCTAGCTGAGTTATTCACTAAAAAATCACATCATCAAAATTTCGCAATTATTTTTGTTACGCAAAATTTGTTTGAAAAGAAGATAAAAGTAGCCAGACAGAATGCAGACAGAATGCACAATATCTTATACTTATGAGATCACCGAATTCAGCCTTAAGTGTCAGAAATATAGGAACACAACTCTTCCCACGAAAATTGGATTTTTTCTTGGATGCGTACAGACAGGCGACAAATGAACCTTATGGATATTTGCTAATCGATATGCATGCTTCCTCAGATCCTATATTAAGTTTAAGGTCAAACATATTTACAGATGACAACGAAAAATTAATTTTCATTCCAAAAAATGGAACATAATAATTCAAAAATTAGTCAACTTGTTAAAGAAAATATAAAATTTTTAAAAGCTCTTGCATATACTAATTCCGAAAGAAAAAAGAAAAAATTATTAAAAAAGGCGACAAGAGAACAATTACTTTCTATAGCGGAGATTTGTATTAATATAGTGAAATCACGTTTCAATCTAACTACTCGTCAGAAAAAACGCTTAATACCTCACGCAGATTTTGTACGTAAATTAAGTCGAACAAGAAGTGAACGAGGTGCTCGTAAAATTTTAATACAAAAAGGCAGTGGAGTGGGCTCATTATTCGCAGCTCTATTAACACCTATAATTATAGAGACAGGGCGATATTTACTAAGTGAAATATAATAAAATATTTATGGCTAATAAACTTATCCTTGTCCCAGAGGATTTATATAGAGGACTTACTTCAACAATTACGTCAACAGGTGAACCAAATCTCGATTCAATTAAACTTGCATTAGACAATACTAGGAAAAGAAGGGAAAGTAAAGATGTCAAAAATGTGAATTACAATCAAGAATTGAGGAGATACCTCAATATGCGAAATGAAAGAGAAAATAAACCAATTAGAGTTGAAGTTGTTGACAAACCTAAAGGTGTTCTTTTACCCAAAACTAATTCTCGACCCGCAACCTATATTTCTACTGGAGATGATGATCTTGGAAATGATGATGATAATGACTTTTGGATGGGTGATGATTTTTCGTTTACAAAGCAACAACCTAAATATTCCTCACTAATTTCGTCCCCGTCACCACCACCTCCAATCCCACCTCATGGTCGAGATATTAAAATTAAACCCCCTTCCTCGCCACCACCACCACCAGTTCCACCTCGTAATAAGGTCAAAAAAGAAAAGACACCTTTAATCTTCAATCGAAATCCCAAAAGGAAAAGAGAGGATGATGATGATGTCCTGGGAAATAGAAAATTAATAAAACCTAAAGGTGAACAAAATGATGAAATTAGGGAAGAGATCGAGAAAAGGAATACTAGAAAATTAAGAAATAAAGTAAAAGAAGAGAGGGAAGATAAACAATATTTAGAAAGTATTAGAGAGAGAAAAGAAAAGAAAAGACAACACATATTAAGGAGGGAGGATATTAAAAAATTAAGAGTACCGTATACGCCTAGTGATCTCGTTAATAGATCAGTAAAAAGTGAACATGTCACTGAAGCAATAAACGCTCCGCTTGTTTCTCAACCTGAAGAAGCAAGGGAGAAAGTAAAAGGTCATATAATTAAAAGAGAAAATACTGAAGAAATACCAGAGAAAAAAAGAATCGAAAAAAGAAAATTACAGTCTACCGAAGAAGTATACCCGGAAATTCCACTAAAGAAGCGGAAAATTAAAATTACTAATAATTGGGCACAAAGGAGACCATCAAAAATTGATATCCAACGAAAGATCTGGGCACAAAGAAAACCAACACAGTCAGATATTAATAGATTTAAACCAGGACTCTGGTAATATTATATAATGGCGGATCCTAAAAAATTACTTGAAAAACTTTACAATGATCCAGAAAACCCTTCAGCATATGCAGGTGTTGATAGTTTATGGAGAGAAGCAAAGAAAACATATAAAAATATTCCAAGGCATGTGATTAAAAATTATTTAGAAGGGCACCGTACCTATACCCTCATGCGCCCAAAAAGAATACGTTTCCCTAGAAGTAAAACAATTGCAGCTGGTTTCATGACAGATCTTCAAGTTGATTTGGCCGATATGCAAGCACTTTCGAGACACAATAAAGGAAATCGATATATTCTCGTGGGAATTGATGTATTATCAAAACGTCTATTTACAGTACCTCTAAAAACTAAGAAAGGAAAAGAAATGGTAAAAGCATTCCAGGATTTGATTGATAAAATGCCTATGAAACCACATAGAATTTTTTCAGATAAAGGCACCGAGTTTAAAAATAAACAGTTAAGGGAATTTTTTGCGAAGGAGGATATTCAAAAGCTTGAAGCAAATCATTCTACAGTAAAAGCTTCTATAGCTGAGAGATCAATTAGAAATATTAAGCAACGTTTATATAGATATTTCGCACAGAAAAAGACATTGAAATGGATAGATGTCCTCGAAAAAATTGTAGACGGAATAAATCATTCTATATCCAGAGTTCATGGATTGCGTCCAATTGATGTAAATTTCAGAAATGCTCAAAATGTATGGAAAAAGATTTATGGAAATATTTTTTCAACGATCAAAAATGTTAAGTCAAAATTTAACAAAGGTGATTATGTTCGATTAAGTAGAGAAAAAGGCAATTTCGAGAAAGGTTATTTACCAAACTGGGGAGATGAGATAGTACAAGTAGCTGACTTAGACTACTCTATACCCTATTACATACAAAATCAAAGATGATAAAGGGGACAAATTCAAAGGGTCTTTCTATAAAGAGGAGTTGGCAAAAGTAAGGAGAGATGACAATACTGAATACCGTATTGAGAAGATATTACGTAAGAAAAAGAAGGATGATGGGGCTAATGAACTTTTAGTAAAATTCATTGGATATCCTGAAACACAATGGATTCATGAATCACAATTAGTATAAAAATCATTCATTTTCATCTTTTGTAAAAATTTTTAAATTTTAAATAAAAATGTCAAATACATTTTTTATTCATTTACCTAGTAATGTCCCTAATTATTCCATTAACAAACCAAATAAGTTTCGTGTTCAATTACCAAAGCCTATTCACTTTAATGGAAATTGGGTGTGTGGATTACATAGTATAACCTATCCTTATTCATGGCCATCAACTATTGGCACATTAGACGAACAATGGCTAAAAATACATTTCACTGATGATCTAGGACAGAAAAGTGTTTTAAGAATACCCATACCTAAAGCTTCGCACACTAAAGTTGAAAAATTACGTGATTTCTTGAATGCAACACTTGAACATCAGGCTAAGGCAATCGATTTGGTTTTTGATCCTAATAGCTCAAAAAACAAATCTGTTGTCTCACCTCCAAGGCTGGATAGAAGAAAGCGAGATCTTGAATCGACTCCTAGTATAGATAATTTACAATCGCCTCCTAAAGCATCACCACCAATATCACCTCCAAGGCTAGATAGAAAAAGGAAGCGTGATCTCCAAACACCTCCAAGGATCGATGATTTATCCGAGTCGCAACCAAAAATAAATACAATACTAAAAACACCTCCAAAAATATCACCACCAAAAGTTAATAAACCGGCAAGTATAGAGAAAAATAAGGCCATAAATATAAAGGAAAAAGACAATGCTAGAGAAAAAGATAAGACAGCTGAGAAAAAGATATCAGAGAATGAACCATCGAATGATAGACAAAAGAAATCAGGAGTTGCAGGGCAGACACTAGAAAGCAGTAACCAAACATCAGCCTCTCAGATAGAAATAAATAAAGAAGAGAATAGACAAAGGATTAAGAGTATGCATGTGATTCCTCCTGCAATTACTCCACTATTTGCTTTAGGGTTACCAAATACTGAAAATACTAATAATAAAACAGTAGTAAAAGATAATGACGATGAGATCACTATCGAAGAAGATAAAGAAGAGAATACTAATAGTGTTGATACTAATAAATTTACTTTGTGGAGGGGAGGTATTCGTCTAAATGGTAACTTAACTCTATTGAAAAATATGATCAATTCTATTACATTTGATTACAACATTGATTTTGGGAGATTCTTTTTAAAAATTAGTCATTCAAATATTGATTACATATCATTATCAACACAATTATGTTATGTTCTAGGATTTGAAAATCCCCAAATAATTAAAAATAAAGACGTTGCAAAGTATGGAAGTGACCTAAGAGGAGGTTTTTCTAGCTTCGGCGTGTATGTAAAAGGACTCACTGAAAAGATGATTATTGGTGATTCCCTCAGTTCGTTGCTTCGTGTGGTGTCAATTTCAGGTGCTACCCCTGGAGAGTATAACGAAAAAATTTATGATACACCAATTTACTCAAGAGTTCTTCCCAAGGAAATTAATGATATAGAAGTTGAACTTAGAACATTAGACAATGGACGTTTAGTACCGTTCTCCTATGGAACAGTACTCATAGTGTTAATTTTTAAAAAAGTAATAAATTTTTAATAATATATAGATAGATTCTTATTTTTATTTATTCATTTATTAAATTATTAATAAAATTTTTAAAAAATGGTACATATTATATTTGATACGTCAAAAGTAGGATATGATGATTTTATTCAGAGTGTTCAAAAAGGTGGAGGTCTCGAAAATTTAAGCGAAAGCACCTATACATACTTCAAAGGGGCACCTCCTTTCCAAAGAGGATACGGTATTCAAAGTGGTGCGGGAATTGGTGATGTATTTAGAGGACTTTGGCGATTCTTCCTTCCAATCATGAAACGTGTTGGCACTACTGTATCCCAAGAGGCATTAAACACTGGTCAAAGAGTGTTAGACAGAGTCAATCAAGGAGAGAGTGTAAAAAGTGCATTTACAAGTGAGGGAAGAAAAGGAATTGATACAATACTTGATAAAGGTGGTCTACCCAAACAATTTGGTACAGGACGTGGGAGAAATAGTATAAAAGGAGGAAGAACCTCATTAATAAATCAACATAAAACAATCATTAATAAAATTATTAAAAAAACCTAAAGTTTCCAAAAAAAGAATTAGGTCAGACGCATTTGGTTTATACTAATTAGAATGTCATTTCATAAGATAGACACCGATAGTGTTAATTCAATTACTAATGCCTTAGATTTTTTTCAAATTCCACCAACGAATGTGAGCATCTCATCATCTAAAGTGTATGAGATATTAACCAGCAATCCTTTAACAGATACTCCTTATCATTTTAAAATACATTCAAGTCAGAATTTTATCGATCTCTCCAAGTGTTATATATTATCAGAATTTCGGATACGAAAGGAAGAAAATGGTCAATTAGTAAATTTAGCTCCAAATGAAAATGTAGCACCTATCCAACTAATTGGTTTGACCTTCATAAATAATATGCGAATAACTATAAATGGAAGGGAAATATTTAATTCAAACTCCTTATATGCCTATAAAACATATCTTTCACATGAATTTTCATATCCATCTACAGCTAAAAATTCTCATTTAAATTCAGCTGGATATTACGGTAATAATGAGTTAACTCTGGAGGCTGGATCAGGATTTGCTACAAGAAAAGCATTGTTTACATCAAGCAGGACAGCACAGTTTCTATCAAAAATAGACGCTGATCTATTTAATCAACCTCTCTATCTAGTTAATCATTGTGAAGTAGATATTGAAATAATACCTAATGATACAAATTTTGTTTTAATTGGTCAGCGAGGGACAAGATATCACTTTGAAATTCTCAATTGTAAACTTTACGTGAAGAAAGTTGACTTAATGGATGGATTGGCTCTGGATATAGCTCGAAAACTTGAAACAAATCCGGCTCGATATGCTATTAGAAAAACAATGATTAAATCACTATTTATTAGTCCAGGGCGCTATGAATTTAACGCAAATCTATTTATGGATCAAATACCTCGTCGAATTACTCTAGGGTTAGTAGCTAACGCGGATTATGTGGGAAATATATCAAGAAGCCCATTCAATTTTCAACCCTTTAATGTTAGAGAAATATGTATTGTAGCCAATGGTCGTAACTATCCTCAGGCTCCTTATGATTTAGATTACCCTAGTGGAAAGTTTGCACGTGCCTTCAGTGATATGAATGAGGCAATTGGATTTAATAGTTCGATGGAAAGTAATGGAATTAGTTTACTCCAATTTGGAAACACACATTGTGTGTATATATTCAACATGACAAACAGTGGAGATGATCATGGCGGTCTCTTTGATCTTATTAGAAATGGAACCACGTCTGTAAATATAAAATTTAGTAATCAAGTGCCAGATGGAGGATTGATGTTAATAGTGATGGGTGAGGCCGACTCATTACTTATGTTAGATAAAAATAGAACAATTTCTAGCGATACCACAATCTAATATTTAAGCTTATAAAATTTTATTTATCATTTCATATTTTATTAATATTTTTTATATTACAGTTAATATGTATATTAAATTAATATTTTTATTAATAAATATTTTAACACATGTCTCAACATATAATATTAAACATCAGGATTTGCCCGAGTATTCGGAATATTTGCGCCAAAATTTATCTAATTTAAGAGAATCAAAAATTAATATAAGACAGTCCCCCGTTTCCTTTCCTCAATTTACGGCGCTTAGTTTTTGTACAGAACCAAAAAGTGATTTTGAAAATGTTTATTGCTGGGTCATGCTTGTAATTTACATATTAATGATTACTAGCCTTGTAATTTACCAAATCCGCTCAATTATATGGTTCAAGGTCAAGCTACCGCAACAACAAAATGTAGTGTAACCTATAATTAATAATTTAATGCTGAATAAAAATATATTTAAATTCATTCAACTTATTTGAGGTTATAAATAAAGAGGAAGACCTATAATTAAATATTGTAATATGGATAGCCAACAAATTTCAAAAATACTGAGATCAAATGAAAAGACGGCAAAAATTTTTAAAGGTTGTTTTCCTTGTGATCTTATACCTAATCCGTCTCATTTGACTTACCCTGCAGCGCTTGTAGTAAACTTGGATAGCCATCAGTTAAAGGGGTCACATTGGATAGCAATTTATGCCTATGGTACGAAAAGAGAAGTAATTTACTTTGATAGCCTGGCTCTACCAGTCAATTCAGTAATAGAGGAAAAATTCTTAAACAAATTCTCGAAAACAATT
Organism: Meloidogyne incognita; assembly: GCA_036172945.1. Classification (NCBI taxonomy): domain Eukaryota; kingdom Metazoa; phylum Nematoda; class Chromadorea; order Rhabditida; family Meloidogynidae; genus Meloidogyne; species Meloidogyne incognita. The sequence goes on from JARQAC010000001.1 coordinate 4,799,034, forward strand.
AGAAATAAGAAACCCTATCAATCGATATTTGAAGATACTTGTGGACAACATTGTATTTGTTTTATTTATTTTTTATCACTAGGATATACATTTAATAAGTATATAAATTATTTGGAAGGATATCCTAAAGCATGTGATTTATTTGTAAAAAAATTTGTGAATAAAATGGTAACTTGTTTGTTAAAGAAAATTAATTATTTCAAAATTTAATATTTATTTGGATATTTTAAGTTAACAAATGATTTAGTAAAATTAATTTAATAAGTTTAAATAATAATATTATTAAAAAGATAGTATCGATTAAATTATGTTCATTCAAATTTCAACTCCTTTCAATTTGCTTTTCGCTTAGTTCCAGTTTGTTTGAATGGAGCCAAGACATCTGAAGCACGGCAATTAGTATCGATACAATCATTGCATAAGTCAATCTTCAATGTAACTCCTGTTGCATATCGAATAAATTTGTCTTGCATCAGGAATAAACGATTCTGACAAGCTAAAATTTTAAAAATATAATCAAAATTTTTTAAATTAAATTTTCACCTGAGCACAGCTTAATTGTAAGAAGATATTTACATCTGATTAATTTCCAGAGATATTCATTTTTGGTTGTCTTCTTATCTTCAGGTGTCTTCTTATCTTTTGCCTTAGCAAGTTCTTCCTTAGTAAGTGGTTCATAGAATGGTGTGTGAATTTCAATTAAATCATTAATTGGGGTTGGCGCATCAGTTGTTAATGGGTCAACAGATTCGACATTGCCCTTTTCGTTGGCCACTTCTTTTACTTCTTTAACTGAAGCTTTGCGGGGCATTATTAATATATTTAAATGAAGTATCTATTATTTGAATAATTTTTAGAATGAGCAAATAAATAAGAGGATAATCTTTTCAATTAGAGAAGTGGGCGGTAACTTCTAGTTTTAATTTATGCATTGTAATTAATATAAACCACGCCCCTATTAATTGTTTAAATCAAAGATTTTATCGATCATTTTACAAAATTTTTATAACTAGATCATAATTTATTAATAATTAAAAATGGTGCTTCTTATTGATGAATTTTCTAAATTATTAAATTGTAAACCCTCAAAACTCCGTGAAAGACTTCATCATCCTAAGGATCGTGAACTGATCCTGGAAAAATTTAAAGGAAAGCTTGTTCGAACTACATATAAAGACAGAAATGAATTCAACAAAACATTTAAAATAGGAGGTTTGAGTGAATTTGGGGCAGACAAAATTAATGCTTACGGACGTCTACCACGACCTTTTAATATTAGCGTGACTGCACATTTTTATTCACGCCACCGCATACGTCTTCATCACCCTTACACACATTGCATCATTGAAAAATTCAGTGACAAGAAAAGCGGAGCTGAGGATAGATACTATCCTCTCGAATTGTTGGAGCTTATCGATGAATCATCAACTAACCCTTTCAAGACGTTTATGCGCGATGACAACAAAGAAAATATAGATGTAAAAATAGAATTAAATGATGAAGAAAAAAATGATGAAGAATTTGAGACATATGCACGTGCTCGAAAAGAATGTAATCAGCTGTCATTTGATACATATTGGTGATAATTTAATGATTTTTCTAAATTTTTTAAAGATTTCATCTTCTATTCGTTAATATTGCCAATTTACCCCTAAAATCACCTACTTTTAATTACTAATTATTTTAAAATTTCATCTTCTAAAGAATATTAATTTAAAGTTTTTTAAAAATTTCATCTCCTATTATTTAATATTGTCAATTTACTCCTAAAATTACCTACTTCTAATTACTAATTATTTTAAAATTTCATCTCCTAAAAATATTAATTTGCAATCTTATGAATTATTATTTTAAAAAAAATTTAATTGAAAATATGTGAATAATTATTTTATATAACCAAAATCTTATAGAGTAAAATTAAAAGGTGAAATAACGCCTTTTCCAACGTAAGGATATACACTTTTTGCATTGGGAAATAGATAATACAGACTTTGAGGGATGGAGTGGTGTATAAAATTGAGTATAATTAGAAATTGGATTCAAATCACAATCTTTTCATATAAGTTATTTATTTTAATAGAATATTTACTAAATAAATTATGATTTTCCTTGGAGAAAATGATTATTACTATATACATAAAGAATGATTTTATAAATTTTTGAAATAATCTATTATATTTGAAATTGGAGGTTCGTATAAAAATCGCCATCTTGAATACATTAGATAATCCGTTTTATTGTGTTTACCAAATTTGAACTTGTTGTCATAAAGGTCCCAACGTAGAATCCAACGTCCCATATTTTTTATTTCAGCTTGTCTGACTAAATCTTCCTTTTTCGGATAATAAATATCTTTTATATACCACCGCATAGATAATCTTAAACCAACATCCGTTTTATTAAATGATTTTTTGTCCAATATATTCCGAGTTTGAAGCTCCCCCAAATTATTTACACTTCTATTAAAAAATATTGGTGGTGGAGTTCTCCTCCAGATTGGTATTGGCGTCCGCCGAAATAATGTTGTCACTAATTCCTCTATCTTCCAGGGTTTTGCCTCGAAGTCGTTAGCCAATAAGAATGGAATACTTATTAGAATAAATGAAAATATTAACATTTTAAATAATAATAGAATTTTATTATTAATTATAGTTATTTCTAGTTGTCGGATTTTCTTCACGTTCTTACTTTATGGAAAATAATTTATTAATTATAGTAATAATTTATCTCAATCTAAAAATTTTTAATTTGATATTAATAAATAGTCTACAGCATTTAACCTAATCAAATTCAAGTTATTACAGTATAGCTATTCCCAGTTAGTATGTGCACGCGTATTTAGCATATACACCTTAGGTAAGGGATAATGCTTGAAATATGTCGATATTTTAAATTTTTATCTTAAAATATTTGTTATTTCTCTAATTTTAAAACATTTTTATCTTGTATTCCCTAATTTTACAACTATTTTATTTTCTAACGCTTAATTTTGCATTTTTACCCCCAAAATCTATAACTTTCATTGCTTAATTTTACATAAACTTCATCTTCTATTTATTAACTTTACATTAATTTTATCTTCTAGTCTTAGCTTTATATTAATTTTATTTTGTATTCCTTAATTTTACAGCTATTTTATCTTCTAACGCTTAACTTTGCATATTTACCCCCAAAATCTATATCTTCCATTGCTTAATTCTACATTAATTTCTTCTTCTAACCCTTAACTTTGTATCAATTTTATCTTCCAACTCTTTAGTTGGAAGATAAAATTGAAAAAAGAAAAAGAAACTATTTTATTAAACTATTTTAAGAAAAAAACTATTAGCTGATAACAAAATTTTACATTTATAACCTAAAACCTTAAGTTTAAAGCAGAATATTGTGTGCGTATATGTCAGGTAGAAATAAAATATTGAGAAAATTGAGAAAATTATTTTATCTTCTAACGCTTAACTTTGCATATTTACCCCCAAAATCTATATCTTCCATTGCTTAATTCTACATTAATTTCTTCTTCTAACCCTTAACTTTGTATCAATTTTATCTTCCAACTCTTTAGTTGGAAGATAAAATTGAAAAAAGAAAAAGAAACTATTTTATTAAACTATTTTAAGAAAAAAACTATTAGCTGATAACAAAATTTTACATTTATAACCTAAAACCTTAAGTTTAAAGCAGAATATTGTGTGCGTATATGTCAGGTAGAAATAAAATATTGAGAAAATTAATTTAAAAATTTTTATTATGAAAATAAATACTTGAGTCTTCCCGAGCACAACATGTATGAGCAATAGTCTAAACATCGAGAATAGTTTAAAATTAAATCATCAGTTTAGGTCTCGAGATAGCTGATAAGTCTTGATATTTAGTAATAAAATACTAAGGGGTGCATTAGATTCTAAAGTTTTTAAATATGAAATAAAATGTAGGGGATTTCCATATATGAATAATAGACTAAGCTTCAAATATAAAACAGATTTAAGTCAAGCGGTTGGGTATTAAGGTAGCTAATAGACCATGAAGTCTAAGGATTGAATATTAAAAATGAATTAAATTTTCAAATATAAGAATGATTTAATGATTTTATCCTCCTTTTCCTCGACATTGTTGAATCCTAAAATATCATATTAAGACAAATCACAACAGTAGACAAATTTACAACTAGTATTATAATTAGTAGGACTGACCCCTCCACACCCCACACTTGATAGGTTTTGCCCACTTAAACCCTCCTTCTTTTAAACCACCTGGAAAAATAATTTAATTAGTTACACTAATTAGTATTTAATTATTAATATGGTCCTTTTATTAGAGAGTGTCATTAGGTAAGGGGTTATTGTTCATTAAACAAGAGGATAATTGTTCTCTGACCCTCCCCTCTCCTTCAAATAACATGATTAATTACAATAATAATTAATTATTAATTATGGGCTTTTAATAGAGAGGGTCATTAGTTACTTTAAAAATGACCACTAGTTGACCAAAGACCCCTCCCATTTAACCCACTTAATTAATTAATTAATAATTATTAATTACTCATTAATAATTAATTAATATTTAATTATCGGTCTTTTATTGGAAAAGATTTACCTCATACCCATTCAAGTGACCGCCGACCCCTTCCATAGGTTTAGACTACACAGTTATGCCTTCAATAGCCACTGGTTAATTGACAGCTGACCCCTCCACACCCCACACTTGATAGGTTTTGCCCACTTAAACCCTCCTTTACCCATTCAATTAATTAATTATTATTATTTAATTATTAATTACTAATAATTATTAATTACCCTTTAATTAGTAATTATTAATTATCGGTCTTTTATTGGAAAAGATTTGCCTCATACCCTTTAAATTGACCGCCGACCTCTTCCGTAGGTTTAGTTTACCCAGTAAAATTCTTCCATAGGCAGTGGCAGCGGACCCCTCCCCACCCCACTCGACGATAGGTTTGTCCACTCAAACCCTCCCTTACCCACAGGCTACTTGTCCACTGACCCCTCTCCACTTCCACTCAGCCCACTTAATTGATTAATAATTACTTTTTAGTTAATTAATTATTAATTAGGGGCTTCTATTTTAGAGTTTGACCATTCAAGTGACCGCCGACCCCTTCCATAGATTTAGACTACCAAGTAAAACTCTTCTATAGCCACTGGTTAATTGACAGCTGACCCCCATCCCACCCCACTTATTCAACAGAATTTACCGCTCAACCCCTTCCTTAGCCACAGGCTAATTACCCTTTGACCCCTTCCCTCCAACAGGTTGTAATTAGTGCGCGAAAATTTAAACTTCACCTCTTCCAACCAATTAATTAATTTTTAATTAATTACTAATTATTATTTAATTATTATTTACCCTTCCCCTCTTTCAACCCTTTTAATTAATTAATAATTACTTTTTAATTAATAATTAGGGGCTTCAACTGGAGAGGGTTTATCTCATAACCTTTCAACTAACCGCCACCCCTTTCCACAGCCACTGGTTAATTGACAGCGGACCCCTCCCCACCCCATTCTTTCAATAGATCTGTCCACTCAAACCTTTCTTTACCCACAGGCTAATTGCCCGTTGTCCCCTTCCCACCCCCACTCACTCAATAGGCTAATCAACCAACCCCTCCTTTAGGCACAGGCTATCCACTCTCGGACCCCTCCCCCCAAAACACACCCAATACCTTTGAGTTTAGTGCGGGAAATTTTACCGCACTCCCACGACGGTGCCTGTGTGTCTACTACTAGCGAGATTTTTTGAAATTTCGTATGATTCTCGTACCTCCCAAGTCCGGTCTCTATTCTACATTAGCGAAAAATTTTCAACTAATTTTCAACAAATAATGTCAACAAGCCTGACATAATGCGCTTAAATTGGCACACAAATACACAATGGGATATATAAATAAGATTGGACATTTAATTTAATAATGTTAAAGCTAAATTGATAGGTTTATAGGGGGGAGATATTTGGAAGGATAAAAAGGAAGAGTTTATTTACGCAATTAAATTTTGTTATTCAAAATAAATAGAGTGCTTATTGTGTGTCAGTTAAAGCTACAATTCTTCAATTGTCCCATAGATAGAGGATAAAATAGTAAAATTAGATAGATGGATGTTTATATACTTAGAAAGGGGATGTCATTGTTTGTTAATTTTAATTTTGTTTTTGATGAATTGGCACAAGTTTTGTTTGTGTTTTAAATAAGGAAATGATAGTTATTTTTATAGAAAAATTCTTTATAAAAATTTAGAAAGTATATAGAATAGAGATTGGACCGGGACAAGACCTTAAACAAAAATTCTCAATTATCAAGTCAATATTTTTCGAGATATCACTCTCGAACCCTGCATGACTCTCACTGTCGTTCCCCAATAAAAACTCAAGAAAAAAATCAAGAAAATAATTTTTTAGAGAAAATCGGAACAAAGTAAAATAAAAGAAAAGGATTAGATTGAAAAATGTGGGTAAGAAAGGAGATATACCGTATTTATTCTAATTGAATGACAGTCATTCTATTTTTCAATGCCCCAGAAATTTGTCATTCAATTAGAGAGGTCATTCAAATAGAGGCAGTCATTCTATTTTTCAATAACCAATTATTTTAAATTTTATAAAAAATTAGTAAATTTTTAAGTAAATTTATTGAAATTCTTCCATTAAAATTTTTAATAAAATACCTAATAAGACAACTTAAAATTGCGTTTTGATAAAATCCTGGTTGTTTTTCGAATATTCCGAATTTTCGGATCAGGATCCAGGGATTTCCCAGGATTCTCAGAACCTTTTCAAGACAACGAAGTGAGAAGTCGCCTTTCGCTTTTTAAAATCACTTTCGTCACATCCCTGCTACCCATCTAATTTTTAATTTTTACCCCGATTTCGACTAGGTCGATTTCGGATCCGAGATTCGAAATAAACAAATTCTAAGTTGAGATTCGGACTCAGCACACTCGATTACTTACTGGCAAGTCTCAAAATTACCGTAGGAGCATTTTTTACTAATTTCTTTCTAGGGACCAATGATCTTAAGGATTACCGAAGGTCCTTCTCCATCTGATAATGTTTCTACGTCGATTTTATCGTCAATATTATAAAAAGAATGCATTCTTTAATAATAATTACGATTATACGTACGAGAATATCAATAAAAATCATGAATTATTTTTTCACCTCTAAAAGGGTCATTTAATTAGGGGGGTCATTCAAATAGAGGGGGTCATTTTATTTTTCAATAGCCTCAAAAATGGGTCATTCAATTAGGGGGGTCATTCAAATAGAGGAGTCATTCAATTAGAATAAATACGGTATGTATTATTCACAAAGAATGTCCGCCCACATCTGCCGAGATTTGGAACTACAATGGTTATAGAAGAAATTAATTAAATACTAAATTCGTTCCATTGTTAGTTGTTGGGTATATTTATTGCGCGGGTTTAAGAGATAAAAGAAAGTGATAAAAACATTAATCCCTACTGATGGATATATTGATAATATACTGATAATACCATAAATGAGATTAGGAGCGTATTATTAGGGGGATAATTGAGGTTTATGTCCTTCCACTTTCAAGCCACATTTTCCCCAACTATTTCCCTAATAATGCATTGTAAAAATAAATTAAAATTAAAGTTTACTAATCTTACCAAAAATTCTATTTAAAAATATCAAATTATAACAAGAAGAAAAAATTTTAGGATTTTATTTTCTCGTAATAAAAAGCTCATAAATATGAGTATCACTAGAGGTAAAATGTATATAATAATATTAGAAAATGGAAGAAAAATAAAAGCAGCACAGCAACGCCAAACAAAACAATGGGTGCACAATTAATTGGCATCGTTTTGGGGTTTATAGAGGGCGCCTTTTTTTGTTTTGTTTTGAGCGCGAATTGTGATGTGATGAATAAAAATGAGCAAATAAAGCGCGCAAAGGAAGCAAGAAAAGCATTAAACAATGGAAACAACAAAATGGAGGGGGTGGCTGCCACTTTGTGCGGTCATTTCTCATTAAGGGATTGTGTTTGTGTGTGTGCTCTCACCGTTTTGTTATTAAACAATAAATTGTTAATTTGTAAAGGAATAAGGTTAAATTTAAAAAATTTTCATTCTTAGAATATCTGTGGAAATTCTTTCAAAAATTGTTAATAATATAGAACAAAAAGGCATAGTTTAGTTATGGTCTTGCGATAGACTGACAAGCTCCATAGCGTTACAAGAAGAGCAAAAAAGGAATAAAAATTAGATATTGTCCTTTAGCTAATAAAATAAATTTTTACAAAATTTTGTTTATAAAAATTCCCGATAAAAAAAGAGGAAGAAGCCTTAATAAACTTTCAAAATGTCAGAGATTATTAAATAAATTTAATAATAAATATTAATAAATTGACATTAATTTTAATAAACAAATTTTAATTTTTTAATCGGTTATTTCGTCAATTGTTTATTACAAAACAAAAGAAAAAAATTTTTTAAAGATTTAAAAAAATAATAAATTATTTATTAAAGGAAGTGCTTGCTTATGAAACAATTCTTTTGAAAAAAATTTTTAAGTTTTCCCATAGTATCTTTTTTTTTGTTATTCTCATATTGAAATAAAGGCTTGGATTTATTTTATTATTGTTTTGAAATTATAAATACAGTAAATGCTTTCATCAAAGCCATGGGCTTATATTTTTCAATTCTAGTATAAGCCCACCTTGCGTGGTTTATAATAGAAAATGGGCTTTTATTAGAGAGAGGGCGTTTATTCTTCTATAGGCTCCCTTGGAAAGCCTGTATTGAAAAATAGACTTTTATTAGAGAGTGGTCCTCTATTTTTCAATAGGTTCCTTGTGGAGGGTTCGTAGTAGATATAGGCCTCTAATAGAGATGGGCTTTAAGTGGAATATCTACGGTTTTCATAAGAATTATTTAAAAAAATTTTTTGAGCAATTATGGATGAAGAAATACCTATTTATTAAAAAGTACATAAATTTATTGTTTCCAATTGTATTTAATCTTTAAGAAAATTAACAATAGCAGAAAAACTAATAAAAAGTAAGGGGTTAATGTTAGAAAAAGCGGCTGGCATTTATTTTTAAATAAATAAAAAATAAAAATAAATATGGTTGAATGGGTAAAGTGCTTTTATATTGTTCAGAAAAATACAAAAACATTTTTAAATATAAAAATAAATAAATTTGTTTTTAAATAGAAAACAAAGAAAATGAAATTTTAAATATTTAAGGCTTTAATAGACTGTAAGGAGAAGAAATAAATAAAATGGTTGAATCATTTTAAAAGCAAGAAAACACAAATTATTGCAAAATAAAAATTTTTAGTAAAATGGGTAAATAATAAAGGAAAATACATACAAGAATATAGGGAAAAAATACAACTCGGGAAAGAAAATACAATTCCGGAAAGCAATAAAATTAACAGAAAAACACAAAGAAACACAAAAAAACACAAAGCTAAAGGAAATATAAAGGTATAGACTTCCGGAAAAATAAAATATAATTTCCGGAAAATACACAAAAATACATAAAAATACAAAAAAACACAAAACTAAGGGAAATATAAAGGTATAGGCTTCCGGAAAAATAAAATATTATTTCCGGAAAATACAAACAAAACAAATAAAATACACAAAAACACATAAAAATACAATAAAACTTTCCTATTTTAAAACAAAAATACTCATATTTAAATTATTATAATAAAACAAAAAAAATTATTTTTTACAATAAAAAATATTTTTAATAGTCTGAGAAATCATAAATAAATATTCCAAAATACCCCAAACATTGGTTAATCAACATAAATTCTTTTACATTTTTCCGCTCTTCTTTAAAACCCCCAAATTATATACTTAAAAATCTCCAAATTTTTTCCTTCCCATCTTAAAAATATTCCAATATTTCTCCCAAAAACAATCTGATAAGAAACCTATCTTTCACCTTTAATAAGAAAAAATTCCTTTTTCATATGTCGGTCTCCGTTCTTTAACCTTGCCAAGGCCGTTGAGATCTCCCTACTAAACAATTACCCCAAAAATAATAAAAACAACAATCGTTTTTGGGATATAACAAAAGTTGAATTTTTATTTTCGAAAAAGTGGAATAAAATGAACAAAATATTTTAGGGGATTTACGTTCTTTAAGATTTTAGAAAATTAATTTTCCAGGGGACGTTTTATCGTGGGATGTCACGGGATTCCCATGATCTGATCCAACGTAAATTTCAAATCCCGATACGAAACCCATTTTTTCTCTACATTTGACATCCTTGTTGTAATCCTAGGTACCTTAAAATTTTTTAAATATCCCTCCGTTATTCCTCAAAAACAAAAACAATACAATTAAATGCTCATCCTTTTGCTATTAAACCAAAAAAAACGTTTTGAAGGTCGCTGGGCATTTTTAAAAGATTGTCGGCATAAAAGAATAAAAAAGGCGGTATAAGTTATAAATTTAATCACATAATAGCTCACTCCTGGATAAAAAAGGTAGATAAAAGAAAGGGGAGGGAAGAGGGTGTAGAGAAGGAAATGTTGGTAAAAATTGTAATTTTTAGTAGGATTACAAAAATAATTCGAATGAACCTAACAAACATATTGGGCTATCTTGTCCAAATTTTGTTTGGACCAAAAGAATGACAAGAGTCAAAATGTGATATCATATCCTTAGAAATAAATAAAATATTCTATTAAATTCACCAAAATTCCCCCAAAATTCCGTAACAAAAAATCTTTTTTGCCGACAATTTTAGATATATCACATAATTGTTTTGGATTAGTAACAGAAAAATAAAAGAAAAATATATTCAAATATCTTTAAAAATATCGCGCGATGCCTATTACGCCATAAACTATAGCAGGCATTTTACTTTAGAAAAATTTCAAAGCTCAGAATTAAGAAAAAATTGAAGATTAAGAAATAAAATTGAGGACGGCACAAAATAAAAAAAATTTAAAAAAATGATTAAGCTTTAAATGATAATAAAAAATAAAATAATTTTAGATAATATGTAAGCATGAGAATAGAAGCAATAAAACATTAATTAAATATTTAATTTTTATGTATTTTATTCAATAAATTAAAATAAAACTTATTGTTTAAGTATCCACGTTTCATTAATTAATTTTAAAAAAAGTTTTATTAATTTTTAATCCAAGTTTTATTATTTATTTTTAGCTTTCCAAGTTTTATATAAAACAAGTTTTAAATATAAAATATTAAAACTTTAGCCTTACAACTTGGATTCTCAAGTTTGCAAACTTAAAAACATTATGATTATCTCAAACATAAGTTTACAAGTTTACAATTTAAATTTCTATACTTGGATTCTCAAGTTTTCAAGTTTGCAACTTAAAACGTAATATACTTTAAACTTAAGTTTACATTGTAAGCTTAAAACTTTATACTTATCTTAAACTTAAGTTCCCATGTTTTCAATTTCATTTCTATTTTTATTTATCTTTTTTAATACTTCTTTCAATCCTTTTGTACTATTAACCAAAATTTTAACTAGTTTTTAATAATTATTATTTTCTTTATTTTATTATATCCATTTCCCGATATCTTTTTTCTTTCATTATTTATTGCCTTTGTGTTGCAAAAATATTTTTTCGAGTTCCTTTCACTTTTTCCTTTTTTATTAAAAAATTTTAGAAGGGGAAGAATCGGGGCCTGAATTGAGGTCAATTGTATTTAGAGCAGGATTTTTTTCTTGGCCCAATTTTCTTTAAAGACTAAATTCTATTATAAATTCGCGCAAGTTTTCTTGTCCATATTTGGTGGTCAAATTATAAAAAAACTGGATTTTTTGTTGCAAAAAAAAGTACAAAAAGTTTCGGGAAGAAAGGAAAAATAGGTAGAAAATAAGGTAATGAATGAATAAAAAAATGAATAAAAATTTGAGCAAGATTGTTAAAGAAACAGAAAAAATTGACCTCACTATAAGACTTAGGGCAGGAAAAATTGTTTCTTATAAAGATATCTAAAAAATTGTTTAAACTAGCTTAGAGTAGGAGGTATCGATTAGGCATTCTCCCTCCCTCCAGCATACTCATCAAGAGGCCAAGCAAAATTTTAAAAAAATGTACCCATCTCAAAATTGAAATTTATCTGATAATGGATTTATCTTATAGTGAGGTCAGACTTTATTAAAATTAATCTATTTAATAAATAAAAACGGCAATTTTTAAAATTTAAATTTAAAGCTGTTTTTATTATTTTACAAAATTTTAAATAATTATTTCATTAAAAAAATTTTAATTTTTAAAGTAAACCCACCATTATCTTCAAAGGCAGATCAGACAGGAATTGTACAAATATGTAGTAAATTTGAATAAATTTGAACAATTTGTTGTTTCCAATATTGATTAGAATAAATTTGAAGAATTGTTGTTTGCAACGTTGTTACAAAATTAATTAAATAATTTAATAATAATTTTTAAAAATAATCTGAACTTAAAAAAATATTAAAAAATAAATTGTTAGAATTATTTAAGAAAATATTTTCGGAACGAAAAGATGAAAAAAAGGAAATGGGCGGGATTTGTAGAGGAGAATGTTGCGCTTTTTTAAGTTTGAAAATGGACAGGAAAAAATCGGTTGGGGTCACTAGAGTGCCGCCACTAGAGAGCTGAGCCACTAGAGTGCGAGCCACTAGAGTGCGAATAGTATAAAAAACTAAAAATGTTTTTAAAAAAAAACAATGGGAAAAGTTGTTCCAACTACAGAGGAAGGTTGTTCCACTGACGGGGAAAATTGTTCAAATGACAGGGACGGTTGTTTAAATGTCGGGCAAGGTTGTTCAAATGACGGGGAGGCTACATCCGGTTATGCCATCTCAAAAATTCACGAATCGAATTTTTTAAAGATTTCTTGGTTCCTTTTTATTTTTCTTAATTTATGAAAAGTAAACAGAATCACCAGAGAAATAAAAAAAATTAATCCTTTTACAAATTTTTGCCTTACGACAAACATCAAATATAAAGGAAAATTGTGACCATTCCGAGGAAGTCTAAGGAAGTAAGGGAAAAACTCAACCAGGCACTCCTTTCAGATAGGGTCAAAACTTTTTTATTTTTAAAATTTTAAATACAAAATAAAATTGAGGGCATTCTTTAATAATTTTCTTTAAAATAAAACCCTCATCCTTTCTTTTAATTCAAATCAAAAACAAAGAAAATTTGACAAAAATTATTTTAAGTGCCGTAAAATAAAAATATATTTAATTGTCTGCGCTTAACCCCAATTTTGAAGTAAATGCGCAATATTTTTAAATAGCTAAAATTCCTTTTATTTTATTGTCTCTTTTGTATTTTAATAAAAATAATAAAATAAATAAAAAGTCAAAATCCTTAGAAAAAAAATTTTTTTTTAATTTTTAATGACGCGAACTCTACAGAAATTTATTAAAATGGTCATTTGTAAATTCAAAAATTAAAAAAAATTTTTTTATAAAAATTATTTTCTTGTCCTTTTATTTTCCAAACCAAAAGAAAAATTGAGAGGAAAACGTTAGCCAATTTTATTAGCTAAAAATAGAGACAGATCTTTGTTGTGTACAAAAAGGGAAACAATTTAGCATTATTGTATAAATGTTTTGTATATATTTTTATATATATTTGGCCGAATGTAGAAAAAAAATAAAAATGAGGAAAATAAAAGGAAAATGGAGGGGAAAAGGCTAATAAAACAAGCCGCGTAAGGAATGTCCAGTGATTTTTTATGGAGGGACATTTTGTCCCATTTTTGATTTTCTCTCCTTTGATTTTTCTATTGTTTAAAAGGTGGATTGGCATTAGTGTTTCACCGTAACCGAAATTTTGACCGGAACCGGAACCAAAAACACCGGAACTTTCCGGAAGGTGAAACTCTAACCTTCCAATTTTTGTTTAATTTCTTCGAGTTTAATCAGATCACCTGAGCTTCTGTTAATCGAAAAAAATTGAGGGACAAATAGGCCAACTTCCTTTAATTAAATATTTATTCATTTTTTTGTCTTAATTTTCTCGAAGGACAAACAAAGAAAGAAGGAATGGTCAGCCGGATGACCAAAAATAAACTAGCTTTATTGTCCTAATATTTTTATTTATTTTTTCCTAAAAAGGAAAAATAATAAAAAAATAAGAAATAAAATTATTATACATAATTTCCTTAAATTTTCTTCAAAAAAAATTTTTAAAAATAAAATTTTTATAAAACAAAAAAAGATAAAAATAAAATGTACTTTTAAATAGTATAATAGTCATTTTTTTTCCAATTTTTGTGTTTTACCTTTTAACCTTTTTTATTTAATTTTCCAAATCTCTCCCCATTCATTTAATTTTTTTCTTTATTTTCACCTTTCCCTTTCTTCACAAAAATAATTAGAAAACTAAAAAATCAGCACAAATCCTGTTTTAACTCCTTTTTTCACGTAAAGCGCATATGGGCCATTTATTTAGGCCAGTGGCGAATAAAGGGGAAAAGTAAAAGCCTTTTTTAATTTATGAAAGGGAAAAGACTTTTCTCCAAATGATGAAGATGAACGAAAATTATTTGATCACTTTATACAGGGTGACCCAAAAAGTTTAGGACAAAAGTAATTTTGCCATAACTTTTTTTCTCATAAATATTTTTTTATATTTTTTCGTTTATTTTGTAGCTCAATTAATTCTCTATCATATAGTAAAATTAAAGATTTTTTGATTCAGGATTAAGAAAGTTATGTAATTTTAGGTACACCATATCAAAATTTTCCCCCCAAAATTGTATTTTCTGTATCTCAGAAAGGAGAAGTCCAAACGGGATGATCTCAACAGAATTTAATTAAGATTATTAGCGAACCGGACAAATCTGAAAGATAAAAACTCCAACTCCTACATGGATGGCTCTGAGTAGATGTAAATCAGTTTTGGGGGGAATGCGATTTTCTCATTTTGGGAGGGTTACGCGCAATCGAATATCTCTTTAAGCGTTAATCTAAAAAATTTTTTGCTTTATAATTTCTATAGATAAAGGACTGCTCTAGATGCCTAAAAAATTTTTTGTAATTCCGGCCATCTGTTCTAATGTTATAGGCAAAATGCCTCAAAAAAAGGTGCGACCTGGAGCAATAATTTTTCGCACTTTCCTTTAACCTTATCTCAAAGTAGAATAGGGAAAATTCTAAAAGATTTTTTTATTTTATTCTCCATTTAGTTCTCTATAATTTCATCATTATTTGATCTCATTATCTTTAGATTGAATAAAGTTATGGCATAAAAGGTTTGTCCTAAACTTTTTGGGTCACCCTGTAGATGGATATGAAAAAAGGAAAATGAAAAGTGTATCGGCGAACAAAAAAGTAAAACCTTTTAAGAAAAAATTTTTTGAATGTGTGTGTGGTTATTATTTAGAATTAAAGTTGAAATTGAAATTGAAATGAAAGTAGGGTTGGACAACCGGTAATTAACTGGTACCTCCAGTTTATGCCGTTCGACCACCGGTTTTCAGTTCAGATTTTTGACAAACCTCCGGTCACGGACCGCTTTTTGGCAAAATTTTTCATTCAGAATATCCCATTTACAACAAAAAGACTAGTTTACTCATCTAACATGTTTTTCATGTTAATTTTTGAGGTCGAGGAAGTAAAAAAAGTTTGTCCATTTTTAATACTTTGAGAAAAGAAAAATTAGGGGGGTAAACGAACTTCAATTTTACAGAAAAGAAAAAATTAAATGATTTATTTTCGGTATTTTTACAATGGAATCTCTCTATAACGACGCTTATTTGGTCAGCTATTCTGTCCTTAAGGAGTATTTTAGCTATTCGACTCAAACGGCCAAGACAATGTCGGTGTTAGAAACTTCATTTTTTGACATTTTTGCTTCTATTTTTTACTTTAAATTTAATAGAAGAAATTTCCAATTTAAAACTAAAATCCATAAATAAGTTTAAACACCGTTATATTTTTTAACATTTAAGAATAAATATTTGTTTCAGAATTCAAAAATTTGCGCTATTTGGCATAATGCAAAATATTAAGAATAAATGACACTTCATCCCAAAAATCAATAATCGATTTTTGATGCTTCATTTAGTGTTCTCTGTTGCCCATTTACAGCAAAAATGGTGAGCATGGCTTTTTCCTTTTTGGGGATTAACTTTTTTGAGGGGTGGGGAGTGATGACTTGCGGACAAGACTTGCTTTGTTTCAATTTTTGAAAAATGTATTCCATTTTTTCAGCAGCAGCAACAACACTTCAACAGCAGCAACAACACTTCAGCAGCAGCAACAACAAAAGCACCAGTGATCTCTAAGGAGATCGCCGGGCAAAAAAGCACCAGAGATCTCTAAGGAGATCGCCGGGCAAAAAAGCACCAGTGATCTCTAAGGAGATCGCCGGGCAAAAAAGCACCAGTGATCTCTAAGGAGATCGCCGGGCAAAAAAGCACCAGTGATCTCTAAGGAGATCGCCGGGCAAAAAAGCACCAGTGATCTCTAAGGAGATCGCCGGGCAAAAAAGCACCAGTGATCTCTAAGGAGATCGCCGGGCAAAAAAGCACCAGTGATCTCTAAGGAGATCGCCGGGCAAAAAAGCACCAGTGATCTCTAAGGAGATCGCCGGGCAAAAAAGCACCAGTGATCTCTAAGGAGATCGCCGGGCAAAAAAGCACCAGTGATCTCTAAGGAGATCGCCGGGCAAAAAAGCACCAGAGATCTCTAAGGAGATCGCCGGGCAAAAAGCACCAGTGATCTCTAAGGAGATCGCCGGGCAAAAAGCACCAGTGATCTCTAAGGAGATCGCCGGGCAAAAAGCACCAGTGATCTCTAAGGAGATCGCCGGGCAAAAAGCACCAGAGATCTCTAAGGAGATCGCCGGGCAAAGCACCAGTGATCTCTAAGGAGATCGCCGGGCAAAAGCACCAGTGATCTCTAAGGAGATCGCCGCGCAAAAAGCACCAGTGATCTCTAAGGAGATCGCCGGGCAAAAAAGCACCAGTGATCTCTAAGGAGATCGCCGGGCAAAAAAGCACCAGTGATCTCTAAGGAGATCGCCGGGCAAAAAAGCACCAGTGATCTCTAAGGAGATCGCCGGGCAAAAAAGCACCAGTGATCTCTAAGGAGATCGCCGGGCAAAAAAGCACCAGTGATCTCTAAGGAGATCGCCGGGCAAAAAAGCACCAGTGATCTCTAAGGAGATCGCCGGGCAAAAAGCACCAGTGATCTCTAAGGAGATCGCCGGGCAAAAAGCACCAGTGATCTCTAAGGAGATCGCCGGGCAAAAAGCACCAGTGATCTCTAAGGAGATCGCCGGGCAAAAAGCACCAGAGATCTCTAAGGAGATCGCCGGGCAAAAGCACCAGTGATCTCTAAGGAGATCGCCGGGCAAAAAGCACCAGCGATCTCTAAGGAGATCGCCGGGCAAAAGCACCAGTGATCTCTAAGGAGATCGCCGGGCAAAGGAGCACCAGGGGTCTCTAAGGGGATCGCCGGGCAAAAAGCACCAGTGATCTCTAAGGAGATCGCCGGGCAAAAAAGCACCAGTGATCTCTAAGGAGATCGCCGGGCAAAAAGCACCAGTGATCTCTAAGGAGATCGCCGGGCAGAAGCACCAGTGATCTCTAAGGAGATCGCCGGGCAAGAAAGCACCAGTGATCTCTAAGGAGATCGCCGGGCAAAAAGCACCAGTGATCTCTAAGGAGATCGCCGGGCAAAAAGCACCAGTGATCTCTAAGGAGATCGCCGGGCAAAAAGCACCAGTGATCTCTAAGGAGATCGCCGGGCAAAAGCACCAGTGATCTCTAAGGAGATCGCCGGGCAAAAAAGCACCAGTGATCTCTAAGGAGATCGCCGGGCAAAAAAGCACCAGTGATCTCTAAGGAGATCGCCGGGCAAAAAAGCACCAGTGATCTCTAAGGAGATCGCCGGGCAAAAAAGCACCAGTGATCTCTAAGGAGATCGCTGGGCGATCTTCACTCCAACTACTGCATCGATTAAACTCCAATGCTCTCGTCTACATGGTTAGCTTTTTACTTTATTAAATTCGCAAGTTTTGTCCGCAAGGTTTCTCCCCTAAATAAGTTTATCCTTTCCCAATGTTAAAGCCAATTAATGGTGGCCAAGTTCTTGTCAAATGTGAAGCCGTACAGCAAATGTTCCATTGGTTAGATGCTTTGATTTGCTTGTTTTGAATGGTTGATCTTTTGATAGGTTGTTTTCATCTTTAAAATTTTTTTAATTACTTAATTTTCAGCTTTGAGAGAGTATCCAGAAGCTGTACAAATTTTTAAAGAGGTCTATTTGATGACTATGGTTTAGAAGAACAAGAATCATCAGAAAAAATGACTGAAGAGCTGAAATTTCTTGTTAGAATTCAGGAAATTAGGTTTAAAATTAATTTGATTATTTGGTTTCCACAATCGTTTATTAATTCAAGTGTTGCCCCTTTCTACGTTATCGATGTTTAAATTTCCGTCCAGTTGGTTCCCTTGAGTATTGTGACTTATAGGGGGTTTTATTGGCCCACCAGATTTCACAATTATGCTTCAGTCGAAAGAGTTTGTCGAGCTGACTTGAGCGGAGAAGAGGCGGGTGGACGTAAACGGACCGAGTTTTACAGCCCCCTGAAATCAAAGGGTAGCTGATTTTGGGGTGAAAAATTTGAAAATGCAAATAATAGCCACAGGGAAAATTGAGTTAACTCGAGGAAAGAGGAACATTTTACCATTTCTGACATAAATGAATCAGCAAAAACTGGTTTTGTACCAATAAGTACCGAACTGATTTTTCTCACCAGAAATAAGCTTACTCCGCCCTTCTCTTTTCAATATTCAGTTGTCTGTAACTCGGTCCCTGGACGTCCGTTCGGCCTCTAATCCTTATGCGATCGACTCAGCTCGTCTAGCTCTTTCGATTGACACCTCATTTGCCGAAATCGGGTGGGCCAACAAAAATCCCCTATAAGCCACAACATTCCTTCAGTTTTTTGTCACTGTCCATTATTCCTTTTTAGACTTTTCCTGTTTTGGTCTATCGGTATTTTGTTCAGCTTTCCCTTGTCACCTTATCCGTTCTCTTCAGGCATTTTGTCCAATTTTTCCATTAATTTACTTAATTTTCTTTCGTTTTTAGTACTTACTACACAAGCCTCGTCATCAACTTTAACAACAAACACAAATTCCAGGCCTTTTTGTTTCTTTGAATATTAAGATTGAATATTTTTTGGTATGTATTTTTAGTATTCATTTATTCTTCAAATATTTTTTAAAACTATTTTTACTTTCCCCTACAAACTTTTTTGTCCTTTTATTTAGTAAAGTGGGGGTGGAAAATATAAAAAAATAATTTCTGAAGCATTGGCAAACCTCTGTTTTTTTTACAAAAAGAAAAAAAAAACCCGGCACAAATATATACAACTAAAAAAAGTGCCTCAGGGCATTTTTATTTTACGCTCAAGTGCTGCACTAGTTTTGCTACAAAATATAACTCAAGTACTATTTTTTACTAAAATAAAAAAAAGTATTGAGAAAGGAAAAAGCTAATATAGTTTTGCTGGGTGGTTCTTCTTTTTTTTTTCTTGTCTACTAAACAAAAAAGCTTTTTTTCTTTTTTAATATGTACTAAAGTCTGCAAAAAAAGAAAAGCTTTATTATTTCCTTTTAGACACGATATTTATAGTGCTATTTAAAATTAGTACTTTTATTTTCACATTTTATTATTATTTATTTGTTTACTTGTGCCAATGTGGGAATTTTATTAAATACACAAGAAACCTCAAACAAAATCTCGCTAAAAACATCTCTCATTTTTTTAATATAAAATTGTTTGTGAATCCTATTTTTACTAAAAATAAGAATTTAAATAACACTTTCATTTATTTTCTTAATAATGGCAACTTCCGTTTAATGTTGTTCTTGAGCTTTTATTTTTACAGAAATATTTTTTTGGAAAAATTAATATTGGCAGAAAATTCTGCCTCTTTTTTTCTTATTTCTTCAAGTTAACCTTGACATTTTAAATTAATTTATCTTAGACGATAATTAAACCTTATCACTTGAACGTGAAAATAGTGTTATTTTAATTTTAGAATCATAAAAGTCCGAAAACTTGCAAAACTTTTTTTCAAATCTTTCAAAACTCTATTTCATTTCCTTAGGTAAATATTTCAATTTTACAAATTTGAAAGTTCCTTCAAAATATTTTGCAAAAATTCTTTTACTAAATTGAAATATTTATTTTCGATAAAACTTGCCATTTAAACTTTTGCAAATAATAAAATAGTAATTAATTGACATTTATATTTATTTATTTTTCTTTTCTTTAATAAGCATGCAATTAAGTATATTTAAATGTTACTATTCTAAACAAAAATAAACAAGAATAAAGTTTATTTTACTCATTTTAAGAATATTCAAGTTTGTGTTTTAGGGAATAAAAGAAATACAACTTTTTCCAACAAAACAAAGTTTTATTTGTTTGTAAAACACAAAAACATGTAAACTTTAATATTTTTGTGTTTTCTTCTGTTGTCAAGTTTAGTTTTCCTTCTTAAAGTTAATTTGAACAACACAATGATAAAAACTTGTTTTTGTGTTTCCAAACAGGTTTTGAGATGTTTCTCTGTTTTTCTACAAACTTTTATTAATTTTTTAAATTTTAATTAAACTTCCCTCTATTATTCTCTCCCTCACAATTTTTTAAAATATTCACAAAATTCTCACAAATTATTTGTTTTTATTTTATTACATAAATATTTCTTTTTCCTTTTTATTTTTTCCTATTTTATTAAATTTTTTCAACTCGTTTTGGAACGCTTTTTTTGTTTAATTATATAAGCATTCTTTCCCTATTTTGCCTCATTTTCACGTCATTTTTAACTCAAAAATGGGTGGTATATTTGAGTAAAACCTAATAATTTATTAATTAATATTTTTTTAAAATGTTCGGAATATTTTTAAAAATAATTTTGAAAAAAATTGAAAAAATTGTTTTTTAATTAAAAATATTCCAATTTTAATTATAAATTTAAATTTATTTTTTTTTATTTTTTTAAATAATTTTGAAACTCAAATTTACTCCAAATTATTAATTTATATTTTTAATATTCATGAGAACACTTGCTATGTATTTTTACAAATTTATTTTTGGTAACACTCTTCGCTAATTTATTTATTATTAAAAAAATTTTTTGAATCAAAAAAATATACATCATTTTACATATTAAAAAATAATTATGTAATGAATCTAATTTGTATTTTTTTATTTTTTATTTTTATTAAATTTAAAAATAAAAAATCGGAAATAAAAAAAATTGTGGAAATTTGTAAAAAAAATTTTTTTTCAAATAGTCAAAAAATTTAAATCTTTTGCTAAAAAAAGTTCCTAAAAAATATTTAAACGTAGCTAATAAAAAAATTTATTAGATTTATTTTGGATCAAAAAACATTCTTGTTTTGACGTTTAACATCCGCATGTATTTTTAGCTTTATCCCTAAAATGGAAAGGAACTTAAAAACAATTTTAGCATAAATTTATTTTTCTTCCTCTTCCGTTACTTTTTTAAAAAAATTTTTGACGCAAAAATTTTTGTTTATCTTATATTTTAATATTTTAAGTTTCATAAAAATTTTTTTTAAATATTTTTTGCCAATTTTTATCCCATATTTTTAATTAATTCTTGACTTCTTTAATTTAGCAAATTACAATTTTATTAGTTAAGAAAAAAATTTTTAAATAGAAAATAGGTATTTTATTAGATATAGGATTAATTACACACCTTATTATGTAACGTATATACCAGGGATGGATTTTCTTCCGCTTCCGTCTTCCGTTTTTTTATTTTCTTCCTTTTCTTCCGCCTTCCGCTTTTTAAAATCAAAATTCTCCAACCCTTGTATATACTTTATTACTAGGGTTGTTGGCGACCGGTTAAAAACCGGTACCCTCGGTTTTCGGTTTTGGCCGGTTTACGACCCCCGGTTTTCGGTTTCGGTTTTCGATTGACCCCCGGTTTTTGGTTAACCGAAACCGGTTTATGCCTGAATTTGCCATACAGAACATTCAATTCATATTTTATCCCATTATTATGCTTCAATAAAATATTCTAAAGATCGGCCAACGAAATTTTGTTATTTAGAGCCGCAAGTGGAAATACAGTGCTGTGTATTGGCCATTTATTAGCATTAAATAAATGAGAGTTTGGTTAAATAAATGAGAGTTTGGTTAAATAAATGAGAGTTTGGTTAAATAAATGAGAGTTTGGTTAAATAAATGAGAGTTATGGGACGTAATAAAAGTGGTCACACAGGCTTAGATATCCTTGCAAATCCTTTGATATCTCCGTTCCATCTTTTTATAATTTTTTAAAATTTACTCGAGTCTAAATCTCCTACACACCAATCCGTCGAAATTCCCTTTAATTACGCAAATCCACCTTAATCCTTGCAAATCCTCCGATTTCTCCATTTTCTGCGCCGCAGGCGAAAATTTTGAGAATTTTGGAAGGCCAAGGACCCACATTTCTTCCATTTTCTGCGCCGCAGGCGAAAATTTTAAGAATTTTGGAAGGCCAAGGACCCAGATTTCTTCCATTTTCTGCGCCGCAGGCGAAAATTTTAAGAATTTTGGAAGGCCAAGGACCCAGATTTCTTCCATTTTCTGCGCCGCAGGCGAAAATTTTGAGAATTTTGGAAGGCCAAGGACCCAGATTTCTTCCATTTTCTGCGCCGCAGGCGAAAATTTTGAGAATTATAAAACTCCATGAAAATTTTGACTTGGTTTTTCACTGTTTTTTTAATATTTAAAATAAATTTCTAGTATACGATAAAAACTAAAGTTTAAGATTTTTAGTTTTTAGAAGTAAAATTAAAATAAGTCAACTTTCCAAATTTGGATTCGAACCCAGTCCCATACAATTTAAGTGACCCCATCAAGTAACCACTCAACCACACACAATGTCATGTGAAACAGTGAAAAAACTTATTTATTGAAGGAGAATTAGGAAAATTATTTTGGCGAAGTGTGTTTTGGGAATTCAAATGGCCGAAAATTCCCAAAAAATTCCATCTTTAGGGGTGTATCTTATAAACCGAAACCGGTCGGTTTAGGCCACCGGTTTTCGGTTTTCGCCGGTTTTTAACCCCCGGTTTTCGGTTTCGGTTTATTGGCAAAAAACACCGGTTTTCGGTTTCGGTTTCGGTTCGGTTAACCGACCGCCAACAACCCTATTTATTACCTTAAATAATTATTATTTCAATCCCTTGCTATTCATAGGTGTTAATTATCAGAGGCAGTGTACTTATTTTAGGGAGAGTAAGTAGCTTATTATGAGTAATTATTATGAGTAATTTATTAAGGAAAAATAAATGGGTAATAAAAGTAATAAAAAAATAGTTTGTTTAATTGCACATTTAAATTTTTAATTTTTATTTATAAATTTTTTTCCATTTTTTATTCCCTTTTTTAGTTATTCTGACCTACACATCCACCTACTTTCTTTTTTTCCTTTTTTAATTCACTCTTTGGCCACTTTTTTTTATGCCAATGCCCCCAAATAGCTTAATATAACCCTCATTCTTCATCCTTTATTCTTTTTAATGTTGACATCAGCACATCTGTTTTAGGACAAAAAATTGAAAAGCAGAAAAAGACTGGAAGAGAGACTAAACAACTCCACCCCCACACACATCATCCAAGCCGTCATTCCTCTATTTTTTCTTTGAAAAAAAATTTTTTTTCATGCCAGCTTCTCATCAACCCCAACGTCTTTGGCATCATCAGCATTACTCCAGGGACATTTTCTAATGGAACACATATTGTAATGATTCTTTTTGGGTTTTTAAGGAATAAATGAGCGAAAAAAAACAAAGAGGGGGATTCATGCCATTTTGGGAATCGCCCACAAAAGAATTTTTATCCAATAAAATTTCGGGAAAAAATTAAAAACAAAATCATTAAAAAGATTTTACGTCAAGCATCATAAAAATATTAAATGACATATTTTTACGTATTTTTAAAATTAAATTTCCTAATATATATATTTTGGCACACCTTAAGCTCAGATATATTTAAGTAATTTTGTATTCATTGAAAAAATAAAAAAAGCGGTTCAGAACTTTTTAATTCTACGAATTTTATATTTTTTTTTCAAATAATTTTTATTTTTGAAATTATATTTTATTTTTGTATTTATAGTTATAACTAAAAATAATTCAAAGAAATTTATTGTATTTTTAAGCTAAAAATTTAACTCTCTCAAGGCCTACTTTATAGGGTTGGTCCCCGACGGGGGGGGAGGGCCACGGGGAAAATTTTCGGGGAGGCAGCGCCACGGGGGGGGACGGGGACGGGGAAAATTTTTTCATTTTTTACGGGGGGGGGGACGGGGACGGGGGAAAAATTTTTACGGGGAAATTTCGGGGAATCAAAAATTTTTTTGGCGCCTTCGGCGCCAAAAATTTTCATTTTTTTCGCGCCGCAGGCGAAAATTTTGAGAATTTTTGAGGTCCTTAAGCCAGATTTCTTCTATTTTTGCGCCGCAGCTGAAAAATAAAGAGTTTTGAATTTCAAAAAATAATATTAAAGGTTTAAAATAGTCTCTTGTATCAAAAAAGTTAAAAATAATCCGAAAATAACTCTCAACCGATGATTAGTACTCGAACCAAACTCTCCTTTAAATAAAGACAAGCGCCTTAGCCACTCAACCAACCGCCTATTTAATTATTTTTGAAAGAAAATGTATTTCTCTTACTGAGTAAAAGAAATATCAAGTGAAAGAAAATATTTTTAGTTATGCATAAAAATTTCGGGGAGAGCTCGGGGAAAATTCTGCCACGGGGGGGGGGGGACGGGGACGGGGAAAATTTTTTATTTTTTCACGGGGGGGGGACGGGGACGGGGAATTTTCAAAAAATCGCCCAAATTCCCCGACTTTCGGGGACGGGGACGGGGACGGGGACCAACCCTACTACTTTATCTTTTCTTCAGAATTTACTTCAGCTAATTTTCGTTTATTTTTTTTTCAGATTCATTCTCATTCTTACTTCATTTTTCAGAAATATTTGACATTTACTTTTTGACATTATCAAAAAAAAATTTCTCTCATTTTTCTCATAATCAAAATTTTATATATTTAATCTGACAGACATTATAGACATATTTACATCAACTCCTCCAACTAATTTTTGATTCAATTATGATTTTAATAAAATATCCACATGTCATTTTATATTAATTTTTATATCCAGAATATTTATTTTTAACATAATCCTAGTAAAATAAAATTTATTAAAAAAATTTTCTTTTTAAATTAATTATTTCTTATAATGCCTCTTTATATGCTTAATATAACCCTCATGCTTTCCAATAATTTTTTTGCTTCTATTTTTTAAATATTTTCTACTAATTTTAGGTCATTAAAATTGTTGTCATTTTCATTTTTCTCTTAATTAAAAATACAAATTATAAAAAAATTAGTTGAAAAAAATATTTATGTAGCTCTTTCTTTTTTTATAAAATTTAATTTCATGACCTTTCTCTTTTCATTTTTTCCTTGCATTTAATTTCCCTCCTTTGCAGCAGAATTTTAGCTTCTCCTTCAAGTCATTTTTAATGAATAGTTCATTTTATTTTTTTCCGGAAATAGCCAAAATATTTATTTTTTCTGGTCGTTGTTTAATTAATTGAGTATTTTTGTATTTTACTATCTCAAATTAACAAGTTTCTTCTAGAAATCAACGTAAAAACAGGGTTAAATCACTTCAAAAAATATTTTCGACTTCTTATGAATTCTTTTGAATTTTGATTTTGGGCTTATTTGAAAGCCCTTGAAATTTGCTACAAGATAGCTATACCCTTATTTTTCAGAAAAATCCGATAGGAACACACAAAAATAATTTTATTACCCTTATGTTCCCTTTTTAGTTCCGAAAAAGTTTTATAATTATTGTGTATTTTAAGAAAGCTTTTACAGTATATGTATTTTACATTAATTAACCTAGCATTTTCACAAACTATAAAATATATTTACAGAAAAGTTTTCTAATAATTTATTTATTTATTTTTACAAAATAAATTAAAAAACAAGCTTTTAATACATGCGCGTGGGAGGGGAAGTGTTTTAAAATAAACATAAACTAACGCACTTTATTAATAATAAATAAGGGTTTTTTGGAAGATAAACAAAATTAATATTATTTTTAATTTACATACTTCCTGTTTATTTTTTAAAAAATCTGAAAGAAAAATATTTTTAAATTTTTTAAATTAAATATAAATTGAAAAAAAAATAAAAACAAAAAAATTTTAACACTTTTTTGGTTTGAAAATTAGTTTAAAAAAGAAATGGTTGGATTTGGACTTTGCACCTATTTTTTGAATAATGAACTATATAGTCCAAAAACATTGAAAAATTTTTAGGAGATATCTTTTAATTTAAAATATTTAAAAATATTTTTTTTCATATGTTAATTTTTGATAAAAAATTAAATCAGGCGATGATCGTTAAGCAAAAAATACTAATATTAAATATAGAAAAAGGGAGGAGATTCTCCTACGACACTCTAGTCCGGCCTCCAGCTAAGATACATATGCATTACGAAACGTATCGAAATATAAAATAGATTTCTGATATCAAAAATCAGAACAGCATACTTTCCTGATACATATATCTTCTCTTCTCAAAATCTAATATTTAAAAAACCCTATCCTTTAGCACGTTTTTTGTCTCAATTTTTATTTACGTCAGTTTCTTTTCTTAAATTATTATTTATTAAAAAAATATTTTTTTGTTATAAATATAAATTTAATTTGTCTTATTATTTACACCAATTTAAAAGGATTCTCTCTTTTTTTACTTAAATTAAATAACAATCATTAGTAGCAATAACAATAAGGCTTTGACGCAGAACAGAGCTTCTTCTTCCCCAAAGCTTTTGACGCATTTGCACAATTTGTGGAGGACTCTCCTTTTTTTCTGCTTCTTCAGCTCCTTCCGGCCCTCCCCAGTATCCTTCCCCTATTTTTCTTTAAATATTTTCTACTTCTTTTAGCCTTTCTTTTCTAATCTTTTTTTTAAATTCCAGACAAATAACTAAATAAATCCTCCTTTTATCTTTTTAATTTTACTAAAATACGAGTCATTTTAATTCGTTTTTATCCTTATATCTTTTAAATTGAATTGAAATTGAATCAAATGAATGTTGATTAGGTCACGAGGAAAAATTTAAAAATGTGTGGGCAAAAAACAGAATTATCTTTATTGTTTTATGATGTTTTTTATTCCAAAATAATTAAAAAATATATTTAATTTTAAATAATTTATGCAAGAGAAGCCTTTCTTAAAAAATCATTTTGTTAATTATTAATTTCAGAAATCTTAAAGGCTTTTCAATTCTTAAAATATAAATATAGTTTATTGTTACTTTATTAGCTTTTATTTTATTATTTAGACTTTTAAATTTTATTAAAGCTATTATTAATTTTATAAACATTAATGTCATAAAATTTATCTAGAATACCCGGGCATTTTATTTCTCTCACCTTCAAAAGGAGCATTCTCTTATAGGGGAAGGGGCATTGGAGAAGCATTCTATACACTGGAGGGGACATTCTATTTTTAAATCACCTTCAAAAGGGACATTCTATTAGAGAGGGAATGGGCATTAAACACTAGAGGGTACACTAGAGAGGGCATTCTATTTCTCAATCACCCTCAAAAGGGCACTATTATAGGGGGGATTGGAGTGGCATTCATACACTAGAGGGGGCATTCTACTGAAGAGAGTGGGCATTCTTTAGAGATTTAATTTTATTAAAAAAATTTTTTTCTAATTTTTTGTTTAATTTTTTGACATTTTCCTCATTTTATTTTTTTAAATACCCAATAATTTTAAGTAAAAAATTCTTTTATTGAAAAACAATACTTTTTTTGAAAAAAAATAATTTAATGTCAACGGAAATAGGAGTAAATGAAGGTGTTTAAAATGGTATTAAATAGTATATAAAAATGTTTCTATTATTTACACACCTTTCTCAGACAAATAATTTTATATATTTATGGTATTTAATTTAAATAAAATTAATTTATTTAATTATTTTTTTTTATTTTTAAAATTTCAAAAAAAATTTTTTAAACGAGAACTTTATTTTTAAAATTAATGTTTTATTTCCCCCTTTTTTATCAATTAAACACATCTCTTATATTCGTGCCATAAATTATATAATATTTCTAACAATAAGTGGGAGAGTTTAATAAATTATTTAAAACCAAAAAATTTTCTTTTTTTCCAGTGCCATCTTTGCTTTTTATTTATTAATGTACATTAATTTTTTTCCGGATTCATTAATGGAAGCTTTTAGATGGCCATTAAGCTTTTTCTTTAATTTATTATCACATCATTTTATTCTAAAATGTAATTTTATTCATCTTGAAGATCTAAAAATTTTTGATATTTTTATAAAGGATTACCCAAAGTAGATTTCCTAATTTACCGTATAACCTGTATTAGTTTACCTGTCTTGAATAATTACTCCATCTTTAATTTATTAGACCCTTCAGCAATATTTACCACTCCTCTATCATCCTATCAAATACCCTACTTCACGTTCAGATTTCAAACTTCGAATGACTTCTTTTCCTTGATTAATTCCTCTTCTTCGAAACTTAAAAAATACTACAGAATATTTAAAACTCACTCGTTCGAAACAATAATTACCTGGGGTTGTTTTCAAGGTGATACATTATCGTAACTTACAATTCTGTCCAAATTTATTGCTAATATTAAACAGTAATTAACCTTGATTCTATCTATTTTAATATTTTCCCTACAAAAATATTTAAGCCCTAACATTTCTTTTTCAATTTTCAAATAAATTATTTAAACAAATTAATCCCCAACTTCCTTATATAAAAATATATTTTTTACCATATTTAGAGAGCGCATAAATAAACACATTTTACTCCTACTAAATATAGAATATTAAGCTTTAATTTACGTATTTAATGTATTTATTAATTAAGATGCACTCAATTTACCGTTTCTAGAAACTTAAAATATACACAAAATATTTTTAAAAAATATTTTTTAAATAATTTTTAATCAGTAATTTAACGAAACATTTACTCGAATTAATTTAAAAAATTTATTTTTGGATTATTTTTAGCTCTAAAAATTAGAAAACTCTCTATTTTTGTTTAAAAATTATTTTTTTAATTTTATTCTTCGTTAAAATAATTTGGAAACATTTTTTAAAGGAATTATTCCAAAAAACACTTAAAATTAAAAAATCTCCAGCTTCTCTCTCATAAATATGGCTGCCACAACAGCTAACAATACAATAAATCTCTCATCAAATTCGCATCATTCAACCTCTTCCCCTTCAAGACCTTTAATTCCAACATCAACCTCCTCTTCTCGTCGAGGAATTTCCTCCCCTCCCTCGTTACTTAATGCTCGTTTATTTGCACGTTTTTCTACAAGTGCAATTTATGGAAATCATCAACAAAATCAAGAACAAAAAATGGCTGAGCTTAGAGCGGCTTATGCTTCTCCTCAAATACAAAACCCTCTTACTAATGGGTGGGTCTGAAAAAAATATTGAGACGTTAGCTAAAGAAATTTTTTTTTATTTTTGCTTAACCCCCTCGAAAATTAATTCGAAAATCCATTTTTATTTAGCAGTTTAACAACTCGGAATGGTAGGAATGGTGGTCGACCATCTCGAGCTTCCCTACCTATGGCTGCTTTAACTTTATCTAATGATGTTGTTGAGGTAGCACAAAATGGCAAATGTAATGGTGGAGTTGTTGAACCTGCTACGCCTACAAAGACTGGTAAAAAAATTTTTATTTTTGTCAAAAATTTTAAATTTCGAAATTTCGTCGAATTTCGAAATTTCGAAAAATATTTTATTTTTATTTATTTTTCCCTTACAAAATATTTTATAAAAAATATTTTCTTAATTTATATTTTTTTAAATTTTGTATTTTTATTTTTGTATTTTTAAAAATTTTGCTTGCGTAAAAATAAAAATAGAGAAATTTTTGTATTTAAAAATTTGACTTTTAAAATTCGTGTTATCTCATTTAATAAACACACATTTAACCTAACCGGAAGTCCCTTTTGTTTTAAACTGCCTCTTTTATTTTATTTTAATTTTGTGCCATGGGAACGGCGGAAATGAGGTAAAACAAAAAGAATAATTTTTTTAATTTCGTCATAGAAAAAAGAATAAAATTGCAATGAGAGGGAAAAGCGTCAAAGGGAAAATGGGGCTTTTTTTAATTTTTAAAATTAAATAAATATAGTTTCGCGCACGTAAAAGTATGGGCGTTCTTTTTTTCACTCATTTTCACCTTTATTTAAGGGTACAATTAAATTTCTAAAAAGCATTAATAACATAGTATTTTAATTATAAAAATAGATATGCTAATTATTTTGTGTTAATTTTAGTCATTTTTAGGGAAATATTTTTTCATTATTCTCATTGTCTGTTTTAGTCAAGAAAAAATTTTTTTTATTTTTTGGCGAGAAAATTTATTTTAAAAATAATTTTTGAATATTCTATTTTTATTTTATTCTTTAAAAATATATTTTTTAATTTTAATTTATTGTTAATTTTTTTTATTATTTTTATTTTGTAAAAATTTATTTTTATTTAATCTTTTAGAAGTTAAAATCAGAGGTCATTAGG
Organism: Meloidogyne incognita; assembly: GCA_036172945.1. NCBI lineage: Eukaryota > Metazoa > Nematoda > Chromadorea > Rhabditida > Meloidogynidae > Meloidogyne > Meloidogyne incognita. The sequence goes on from JARQAC010000001.1 coordinate 4,829,684, forward strand.
AATTCTGACTTACGATTTTTGACGTTATTTTCTTCCGATTTCCGAATTTTTAACCATATTTCTGACCGACTCCTGGTTAGAATTTGAAAAATTTTCTCTCTATTAGAATGACACCTCCAATTAAATAACAAATTTCAGGGACTATAGGATGACTGTCATTCTATTAGAGAGAATAGGGTAATTATATGATTTTTTCCAAAAAAACTTCCAAAATTTTTTATTTCCCTTGAGGAAATAAATTTTAAATTCTCTCAATATTCTAATAAATAAATAACAAAAAAATAAATTGAGTAATTAAATAACAAAAAGAATTTTTTAAATGTCAAAATCCAATTTTTTCCCCGCGCACCATGCACTTTAAAACTTAAATAATAAAAACAATAATGTCTACCTAAATGTTTACTATAAATATTTATTAAAAAATAATTAAATTTATTTTTAATAATATTTATGAGAATTTTTTGCTTGCTTTTGTTTAAAAAAATATTTTTTTCCATTTTATTAATTCCTTTTATTGAGGAATAATCGTTGGTGTTTTATCACGCATTTTACATTAGAAAAAAATTTTTTTTCTCTTCATACATTTTAGAAAAAATTTTTTCTTCAAAAATACATTTTCCTTTTAATTTTTAAAAATTAAAAAAATTTTTCATTCTCTCAGGTCTTTTATTACTCCAACACAGCAAAGGCACTGCTTTAAGTACAACTTCATTATTACCAACAAACACTGGAAGCCGTCGTGGAAGTGCTGTTGCCAATTGTTTACCAACTCCTTCAATAATGGAATTAGCTGCAGCTGCTGGGTTGTTGTCCCTTTCACCTAGCGGTAATTAATTTTTTTTTAATTTTTTACAAATTGTTCCATATTGGCGAAATGGGCGTTTTTACCCTTACTGGCGAAATGAGCGTTTTTACCCTTATTGACGAAATAAGTTTTTTACCCATGCTGGCAATTTGTCGTGTACCCTTTTTTCATATCCTTTTTGTCGCTTAAAGGAAATAACTTTGAGACTCAAATAGACGTCGGCTATGAAAAAATCCCAAAGTAACAATTTAAAATTTTTTTTATTTTTCAGATCTCGTTTTTGAATCCTCTGTTCTTGGAATTGCTTATTACGATTTTGTGCTTTCTGTTTCAGAAGTCTCTGGGGGCAGCAATTCCTCAAATAAATCAACAAAAACAAAAGAAGAAACCAAAATTTTAACAACAAATCCTTCTATTTCTTCAGATTCCTCTTCTTCCTCCTCTCATACTTTAATTCAACGTCAGATTGGATCACCTAAAGCGAAAATTTGTAAACATGGAAGCGAGCCAAGTCCTTCTAGAGGCTTCGACAAATCATCCCTTTTTTCAAAAAATTCTGGAAAACAACAACAGAGGTTGGGTGCTGAACGAAAAACTTCCTCGCAGTCTGCTAGACATGTAAGAAAAATATTTTTTGGTTTAATTTAAGCAACCATATAGTGGGAGTATTATTTGGAAGATTTTATATAACAGTTGGTATTGGGTACCTCGCTGCCTAGGGCAGGCGGCGAACCGTTAAGTCTCCCGTTAAGTGTAAGTCAGGTGTTTTATTTTTAGAATTATTTTTAATTCAAAAATTTTTTAAAGGAAAAACCGGAGCCTATACCTCAACGTAAATGTTCTTCTCCACCCCCAACAACAACTATTCTTGAACAAGAAACATTGCAAAGAAACAACACAAGCAACGCCGCTTATTCTAATTGTAACTATAGGCTATTTCTTGCAAAATTGGATACTCACACAAATGTTGAGTGGTTTGAGAGTGTTGTTGTGCCTGGGGTAAATTTTAAAAATTCGTAAAAAAAATTTCAAAAAATTCTTTTTATAGGATCTATTAGAACGTAATCTCATTCCCGTCAATGAACTTTCTCTTTTAACCATGGGAATTCTTGTTTGGCGTTCAAGACTAGCAAATTCTCGATTGCTTTGTTTAGCAAATGGACAACTTGGTGAAGATTCAACAACTGCTTTAGAGGTAAAATTTAAATTTTTTCTTAATTTTTTAAATCTTTTTAAGGCTCTAAAGAGAGCAGCAGCTAAATATCGTTGCAACCATCACGTTTTAACAATCGGTCAAAGACGTCAATCGGCATCGAGTACTCATAGTTCTTGTTCTAGCTCAAGTTTTAGGTTAATTAATTCTTTATTTTTTAATTAATCATTTTTTTCTTTAGATCCTCAAGTTCTTCTGGATCTAATGGACAGTCTTCTCAACAGGATGCGGGCATGAAACTTCGTGTTTTGGTGAGGGAACATTTTTATATTTTAAAATAAATTCCACTCAATTTTTGTAGATGTGTCAATCTCGCAGTGAATTGCCAGAATTACCCTCACAAGCTTTACGTGATGCAAAATTCCTTTTGGCTCCAAGTTCAAATCCTTTGCTTTGTTTATGTTTTCCATTGACTTGAAAAATAGAGAAAAAAATTTTGTTTTTAAATGAAGATATTATTTTAATATATAGCCCAGTCTTCTTTTAATTAATAAAAACATTTCACAAATGTTAATAGTAATTAATAACTTTAATTTGTATAAAATTGTTTAATTAATTTTTTGTACTGTTTATTGTAATTTTTTGGTATTATTCCACTTAAGCCCTTAGGCATTATTTTGACTTATCACCTGCTTGCTCATCTTGCATTTCTAGGTCACAAAATGGAGGACAAATTGATGGATGGATTCACCGAGGTTTTATTGTGTCAATGTCATGAGAAGATTCCTTACAAAACCACAGCAAAGCGAGAGCCAAGATCAGGACGCAGCCGATTTTTATTTGTATTCCTTCTTCAATTATGGACAACACAGCAGGGTTGCGTCGTAATTACGAATTACGGCGTTTTTTCAGTTACGAATTACGAATTACGATTACGAAAATATCGGGAAAAATTACGAATTACGAAGTAAAAAATAAAAATTACGAAAAAATATTATTGCCCTCCCTTACTTAGCTATTAAATTTTCGAAGGAAAAGTGAAAGGAATATTTATATTTTCTCTTACACTCCATTTTGTTGATCGGTGGTTGAGTGGTTTAGGAGTCTGGCTTCGCTCAATTTTATATTTTATGATGTTTGGTTCGAATCCATGATTGGGAAATAGAATTTAGACATAGCTTTTTTTCAAAAATAAATTTTTTAAATTTTGATTTAAATTTCTAATTTTTTTTAATATCTTACATTTGAAAAAAAAACCTTAAAATTCTTAACTTAGTCATGAATTTTCTAAAATTTTCGCCTGCGGCGCAGAAAATCTAAGAGTTCTGGCTGCATGACATTTAGACTTCAAAATGTTTTTTGCATCCGGCTCTAACAAATGATTTTTTTCTCCTAAGGCTTTCCAAAATTCTTAAAATTTTTGCCTGCGGCGCAGAAAAATTATCTGAGATTAACAAGTATATTAAGAGATTAAAAGAAGTCGGGGTTTGGAAAATTTCACGGGTTTTTTTCATTAAAGGGATTAAGAGGGATATCAGAGAATTAATTGGGATGTAAAATAATATCAGAGAAATAGGAGGACTTGGAGGGATTAATGGGAAAAGCAGCAATTATTAATAAAATTTGATTTTTTAAATTAATTTAAATATTTTTTAAAAATTACGAATTACGATTACGAATTACGAATTACGGCATTTTTTGAGTTACGAATTACGAATTACGATTCCGAAAATTTTTTAAAAATTACGAATTACGATTACGAAAAAAAATTTTCGATTACGACGCAACTCTGCAACACAGCAAGGTTAGTTGATTTATTGAACAGTTGGATATGGTACTTCCTCACATAAACATCTGCAGGTTAAATTAATTTCAATAAATTCTAGTTCTCTTCTGTTGACTTGCCAAAAATATCAAATTTCCTAAAAGACTAAATATTTGTTTAATAAAATTCTAGACATTAAAATAAAAAAAGAAAGTAAAAAAGTCAACAGGGACAGAACGGGATTTAAAAAACTGGTTTCACTTTTTTATTAACAAGAATAACAAATTCTTTGTCAATTTAAGCTCTAAAATCGGGTCATTGGCGGAAGCATTCCTCTCAATATTTAATTTTTATTGCTTGCTTGCTTTATCATTTTGCTCATCAATTCACACCTCTTTCCAAATTAAAATCATTTTAGGTAATAAAATCCATTTAATAAATTCTTTCTGATAATTAGATGGATTGTATTAAAATTAGTCATTGGCAAAGTCATTTTTTCTGGATTAATCCGGTACGGAAAAAGCTTGACGGATCTGGTCTGCTATAAGAACATTTAAAATAATCCCTAGTCTTTGGGTGTTTCCATTGTTATACAACTGAATTTCTTCATTAATAACGTCCTTTTTGCTCGAAATTTTATTCTTGCACAATTTTCTATTTATTCTTCAAATAATCACGAGGAGGCTTGAATAATAATAATAACAGAACAAACTATTTTTGAAGGTGAAAATCAAAAATCGATCTCATTTTCTCTTTTTTCACTATAAAATCTTCCTTCAAAAATCGCAGCACAATCCCAACAATTATTTATATATCCCCCTTATTGACAGTCACAATTCATTTTCTTTACTTTTTTCCTACGTCTCTTAAAGCGCGAATGACAAATCTTGCTTATTAATGGTTTTTAGCTCTCTCCAAGATTTTTCTTTGATTATTTGTATATTTTTATTGCAGAAAAAAATAAACTATTAAAAACAATTCACCACCCCCCCCCCCCGTTATTTTAAATAATTTTTTTTACTTTTCTAGAAGTCACAACAAAAACAACAACAATTTACTTCCAACGACCTACCAAAATAATTTTTTTCTAAAAATATGATTTAATAAACAACTATTGCTCAAGGTATCGCTCAAATGGAACAACAACAACAACAAAATGGAACAACCAAAAACATTATTGCCCCTCATTATTATGCTTATGCTGCTTCCTCTAGCAAACCAATTATTTCGTCTCCAGCAACTTCATTATCACGTCATTTACATCTCCATTCTTTACCTTCTTGTCCCTCATCACCAAGAAGTATAGTTTCAAAAATTAATGAGAATGAGAAAAGGAAACATTTAAAAGGTTGGTTAATACGGAATTATCGTATTTTCTTTATCAATTCCCCATCGTCGAATAATTCCCCATTTTCAATTAATTCCTCATGTCAGGGATGAGTTAAACCGATAATTCCTCTCCCCCAAGTACTCCCCGAAAACTCGAATAATTCCCCTCCTTTGAAGTTTTCCATCGCATGAGTGGTTTGAAATATTAATTCCAAATTATTTAATTTTATTATTAAAGTTTGAAATATTAATTCCTCCTGGGAATTAATCGAGAAAATACGATAGATGAAAAAGTTTAAAAGGAAATTGCTTTAAAATAAAAAAAATTTTAAGTAAATTATTTAAATTCTCAATTAAACTTTTACAGCTCTAAACAATAAAAACACAAAAATTCAAGAGGAAAATATTAAAGAAAATGGAAAGAATGGAATTAAATGTAATAATACCTCCAAAAACACAAATATAAAAGTTCCAAAAAATGCGAAAGAAAACCAAGAGATTAAAGAAGCTGCGAATTTTGTTGATGATAATGAAGATATTGCTTATTTAAATATACCGTTAATTTGGTTGGGGAATTTTTTAAAGTTTTTTTTTGAAATTAAAAAAATTTCAGGCCAATTGCTGGATTCTCTGCATTTTCTTTTATATTTTTTGTTGCGGCATTTGCTTTTATGGAATTAATAGAACATTTGTCTTTTGAACGGTTTGCGCTAAACCAATTATTATATACTTATGGAAAAACTCTTGGATTTTGCAATGTTTGTTTGCTTCTTTCAAATTTTAAAAATTTCAAAAAAATTTTTAGAACACAATTCCATATGAAAGAGGAATGTGGCCATCATTTTTAAGACAAGTAGAATTGAAGGTTTTAAGTAATGTATGTTTCAGAGTTTCTGTTTGTGTTCCTATGGCTGTGAGGATTTTTGTTTCTTTTATTATTAGGTTGGAATTTTTAATTTTTTTTGAAAATTGTTTTTTAAAGAAATTCATATCGGGATTATCAATTAGTGCTCAGCAATCCTCTCATGCAATGGATGAATGAACTTAGTGCCCCTATTGCTATAGTTGAAGTTTTTAGTTTGGGACTATTCTCAATTATTACTATTCGTTTTGATTATCCATGTAAGTTTTTTTATCTTTTTTAAACAGATTTGGACACGGATTTTATCCGGCAGGTCCGTAGCTTTCTTCATTGACTTTCAAAATCTAGTCAAGATCCTCAACCAAAAGTTTTTTAAATTTCCGACCTCTAATCTATTTCCATGCCCAAGACTTTAATTCCCTAAAAAATTTTTCCTTTCCTCAGATTTGCACGAATCAATGTTTGGAACTTTCATCTTTTCCTCAACTATGCATATGTTTGTTCGGACAATTCTTACTTTTTGTAAAGATCACTTGGAACAAATAGATTTATGCGCTGGTACAGGCCGTTTACTTTGTTGTTTGTTGTATGCTTGGACTAGTTCGCAATTATTTCAGACACATCAAATGTTTATTCATATGCCTGGATGTCATGGATATGGTAATAAATTTTGGCAATTTTTGAAAATATTTAGGGTGGGGGAAACAATTTGAGCAAATAATCTTATTTCATTTTCTAAAAAAACTTTTTTTCAGTTCGCCCTAGCGAAGCTATAACTGAATATATTGCAATATTTTCCTATGGATTTTTCTCACTTTTACAACTTGTGGATATTCGTAATGTAAGTACTCAGGAATTCTAAAATTTATTTTATTTAAAGGTTCGTTTTATTTGTTATCCACGTACTTGTTCTGGTGAATGTGAACCTCTAAAAGCTGAAAATTTTAATGTCCCGGGAGGAAAATATCAATATTGTCGAGCATTTGAATGGGTTCAAACAAAGGATTTGAAGGAAAATGAAGAAAACATTGTTAAAAATGAAAAGAATTTAAAGAATGGTGAAATTAAAAAACAATCTTCCCCAATTAAAATTTGTAAAAATGGGAAAAATACTATTTAAAAAGAAGGAAGATTATAAGTTATTTTTATTTTAAAAGATAAGCTCAATAAAAATTGCTTCATTTGAAAGACAATTTTTAGTTTTTAAAAAGAAAAATAAAAATTTTATATCGTGAAAGTTTTTTTATAGAAAAATAGGTTGGTAATTTTATATAAATATACCTTTCTGTTATTACCATAATTTTGTCTAGTGTTATAATCTTTTTCTGGTAATATTCTAGTCTACTGGTCCCTAGAAAAAGGTAATCGAGTGTGCTGATCTGAATATGAGTTCTTCGAATCCCGGACCAAAATTCGGCCATGTCTAATTCTGAACAAATTCTAACAATAATCTAATATCCGGACTCAACACATTCAATTAACTCGTGGCAATTTTTCTAGAGACCAATAAACATGAAGATTACCTTTTTTAAATTAAATTTTTATAAAAATTTTTGAGGAAACAGAAAAGTATCTCAAGAATAAAAATCAAACAGAATTATGGAAATACATTAAAAATAAAAGTCAAAAAGAAGTTTTTAAAGGAATCCCGAGTCTTATCCCTTTTTTATATTTTCAGAAATTTTTAAATAATATATCCCTGGTGTTTATGTACTCGTTTATATATGAAAGAAATTAAATCAATTTGCCTTTTCAACAGGATTTTCGTTAGATGATGTGGTAGCAGCAGAAGCGGCAGCAGAAGTATTCGTCGTCGTTGTCGTCGTAGTGTTATTACTAGTAGCCTCAAGTTCGTCCAGACGTGTTTGCATTCGACGCTTTTCTGCTTCCAGCGAGTCCATCCTTTCAAAAAGTATTTTTCAAAAACCAAAATTGCAAAAAAAAAAAAACCTTTTTCCTAAAGTATTAAACAATGCCTCCTGTTCATGTTCTAATGAATTTTCCAGATCTACCTTCTCGCGGCGCAATTGCTCCAAAGACTAGAAAAGGGATAAACTAAAATTTATATCAATTATAGTGTAGAAATAAAAATAAATTGTCATATATGTAGGAATGTAACTAGAAAAATTATTGGGAGAAGAAGATTACGTGTCTGTGTAACAACGGATCGGACCGACATAGAAAATAAATCCCTGAAGTCGGGAATCCCGACCCAAAAATATAGGAAATTACAGATTTCCGGGAATCGGGAGGCGCGATCCTCGCTGTCTAACACCACAAAGAATCCAAAAATGCAAAATTTATTCTGCAAACCTTATGATTACTCTGAATTTCAGCTTCAAGTTTACGAATTTTCTGCAACAAATTTGCCACCATCCAACTCTGATCTTTGCTCAGACGACTAGCTAATTCATCACGTTCACCTTCCAATTGAGTAAGTTTACGCATCAAATCATTAATGAGAAACTCCTCTTCTTGTTCATATTTGAGCGCAAGTTGTTCTTTATCAGTTTTGAGCTTTTGAATGCGTTTAAGAAGCCTGTAAAAGGATATCAAAATTATTTAAGGAAGGAAAATCCTAGCAATCAAAAGGCTTACTAGGCTAGGGTTTAAAATCTATTAAAAGAAGGTGAAAGCCCAGTCAGTAGGGGGCCTTCAAGCCTGGGGTGAGCGAAGCCGGGACGTCTGCCTGAAGATCGATGCTTACCCGGAGATAAGCTTTTACCTAGCTCTTACTATTATTTTAAAAATAAAACCTTACATATTAGAAATATATTCCTCTTCTTGTTCAACACGCACCTGCATACGCACTTTGGACTCACGAATTTGCCTATTTTCTAATTCCAATTCAGCATTCCTTTGTTTTAAACGCTCTATTTTAACCTTAAAAATTCCAAAATTTAAAAAAATTATCAAAAACAAACAAACATCAGAAGCATTTTTTGCAGCAACAAGATCCAGGCACTGTTTAACCCAATAATCTTTAGTTGCAGGATTCTCAATATTTTCCTTAATCAGAGAAGACGAAGAACTGGCCAATTCCTCAAGCATTTGAAAATTATCTCGAGGCGGTTGACGACGAATGCCACGTGGAGATGGAGAAGGTCTTGGAGACGGACGAGGAGACGGTCGTGGAGAAGGTCGAGGCGACGGTGACATTGACATTCTTGAGTTGCGCGAATTTGCTGGCGAATGCATTTTTAAAAATTTAAGCTATTTTTTTCTGAAAAATAAGAAGGATAAAGCTTGAAAAATAAACAAAATTCTAAATTTATAACCTGCAAAAAATAGAAAAACAACGAAAAAAATACACACTCCACTTTGTCGCAAACTAGTTTAGGTTCATTATAGTCCTGGTTATTAAGGAAGAAACTAAAGACTCTAATGGAACTTTTATACGAACTGTGTTGGGCAGAGAAACAAAAATAATGAAAAAGAAATACTGAGGTGAGCAGATCTGTCTGTCCGTACAAAAGATCGTTAATAAATGGTCACTCAGCCAAATTGCGACAAAACGAGACAACCAAAAAATCTCAGCGGCCTTTTGTCAGTTGCTAAAAACGACCTTTTGACCCATTTACACTATGTCGATCTTTTAATAAATCGACGTTTGGTTTCTTCAAAAATAAACGACCTTTTGTACGGACAGCGAATTTGCTCATTTTGCCTCGCGTTCTTTTACTGAAGCCATAAATTCGTGGAGGTTCTCTTTCCTTTTTCCACTGCTGAATGAATTTAGCGACCGTTAATAATCCAAATATTTTTTGTTTAGTCATACTATAATTTTTTCGTGTTAATTATTTAATATTGAACCCCAACTTTCACTAATTAATTTTCCATTTTTGCAGATAATTAAATTATTTTTTTAAATATTTTTAAAATGGTTCAAACTTATCAAAGTCCAGTACGTGTCTACAAATTTCCTTTTGAGTTGGTTATGGCTGCTTATCACAAGGTTAATTTTTTGTAAAATTTTTAAAAAGCTTTTTTAGAGATTTCCAACATGTCCACAAATTCCTATATTTGTCGGTTCTGAGATTACATTTGAATGGAAAGCTGAAGATGGTGGTGAGGAAATTATAGAACGCAAGTGTCAACTTAATGTAGAAGCTCCTTATCTTGTCAAAAAGGTTTTTATTTTTCATTTATATTATTGACCAACAATTTTTTAAAGATTGCTGGTGTAGATTATGTTTATTTTAAACAAAGAAATCATTTAAATTTGCGTGCTCGAACTTTGCTTATTGAGGCTTCAAATATTTCTTTTGCTAATCGTATTGTGGTTATTGAAAATTGCCGATATTATGTTTGTGTTTTTTCTCATTTTAACTAATTTTAAAGTAAAGGTTCACACAGAAAATCCAGAATGGACTTGCTTTGAGCAGAATTCAAGCCTTGATGTAAAATCATTTTTTGGGTTGGAATCGGCAATTGAAAAACTTGCTGTTAAACAATATAGTGCTAATATTGCTAAGGTCTTAATTAAGAATTTTTTTATAAAAAATAATTTTTAGGGGAAAGAGGTACTTGAATTCTTTATTGACGAGTTGATTAAAAATGGAGTTACACATGTACCGATATGGAAAGGTGAAGAGAAAGGTTGTGATTTTTATGGATTATTTCCCATATAGAATTTCGTTTTTTTATTTTTTAGACGACACAAATGCCGATAATCCTACGGATGAAGCTGGGAAAATTGATTTAATGAAAACCCCAGACAAGTATATTTGAACTAGCATTAACTTTATCATTCCCTTTTTTAGAAGTTCTCCGCCTACAACACCTCCAGCCAGCAGTAGTGGTTTTGGTGGCTCTTGTTCAACTACATTAACTGCAAATGCTGTTATAAACGAACTAAATTCTGAACCTTTATCAGGCACGGCAGAGGAAAAACTTTCGCGTGAAGAACTAAGACGGAGGCGCTCAAGTGGATTAGGAGGAAGTGGAAAACGTAAGAATTTCTGATTAATGTTGAATTTCTTCGAATATTTTTTATAGAAAAATCTTCTGGGACAGCAAATGGTGTTTTGTCCGCTGCTTCTGTTACACAACAATTGGGAAAACTGCGTGTTAATCCTGCTCAACCTCAAAACTAGTAGCCCGACCTGCAGGTCGGGCTACTAGTTTTGATGATTGTAAGAAATTTTCATTTGTACGATATTTTATTTTTTCTCAAATTTAGTGGATTCTAAATTGGAAGGTGAATATATTCAACGTTTTTTGGGCCAGCTTACACCTTTGGAAGAAAGCCGTCTTTGTGAGTTGTATGTTCTACAATCAGCACATAAAGGAAAAATACCAAACGATGCACATTTGTTGCGTTTTCTACGTGCACGTGATTTTGATGTTCAGAAAGCTAATCATATGGTGGTTTTAAAATTATATAAATTTATTTTGAGTCAATTTTTAGATTGTAAATTCTCTTCTTTGGCGTAAGCAGCATAATGTTGATAAAATTCTACACGATTTTGTTCCTCCACCATTGTTGATTAAATATTTCCCAGGTGGTTGGCATCACAGCGATAATCAAGGAAGACCTCTTTTTATTTTGCGTTTAGGACAAATGGATATAAAGGTTTTTTATTTTTGAATTGATAGTTTAACTATTTTATAGGGTCTTTTGCGTTCTGTTGGTCTTGAATCAATAGTTAAATTTACTCTTTCAATTTGTGAGGAAGGACTTTTAAAGACTGCTGAGGCCACAAAACGTTTGGAAAAACCAATAAGGTTTTTATTTTTATTTTTCTTTCCTCTAATTTAATTTAAAATTACAGTGCTTGGACGCTTCTAGTTGATCTTGAGGGGTTAAGTATGCGGCATTTATGGCGTCCTGGAGTTCAATGCCTTTTACGAATAATTGAAATGCTTGAGGCCCACTATCCAGAATGTTTAGGAATGGTTTTAATTATACGAGCGCCACGTGTTTTTCCAACTCTATGGACTTTAATATCTCCTTTTATTGATGAAAATACGCGACAGAAATTTGTGCTATATGCAAGCGATCAATTACTACAAGAATTGCAACGGTTTCATTTTTGTTCTAACACTAAGAATTTATTTTTAAAATCCAGTTACATACCTGAAGATTATTTACCTGATTTTCTTGGTGGAAAATGTAAATTTGACTGCGCTGCAATAACAGAGCCTCCATGGATGGTTCCAAAATCGGAATATTTACCAATTCCTGGTGGAGAGTTGCTACGCGAAACAAATGATATTCTTACAAATACTTATACACAAGTTGTGGTTAATCGAGGTTCTCCATACGAGGTAAAAAATAAAAATTTTTAACAAAATTCTCTTGACGATTTTAATTTAATTAGGTTTGTGTTTGGGTACAACAAGCTGGTTCTGTGCTTACTTGGGACTTTGACATTATTAAAGGCGAATGTGAATTTGTTATTTATTATTCTGAGAAGGTTTCGTTTTTGTTTTGCTTAAACTAAACCCAAAAATATTTTAGAAAATTTCTTCAAAAACTCCTCTCTCTGGCCATTCATCTACAGCAGCAGGAGCAGTTTCATCAGCGCCAACTGCAACTGCTACTACTCCTGGTCCATTGGATCGTGTTGTTGACACTGTTACAAGTGAACTGTCTAATTTACTTTCTCCTTCTACAATTCCACATTTTCATGTAATCTAATTTTTAAAAATTTTTATTTAATTTCCTATTTTTGAGGCAATTGAATGTGAACCAGAATTTCGTGTTGGTACTGAACTTATAATTATTGGGAATCCATTAGATTTTAAAGAAACGGATTCAATGCAAGTATGTTTACAAAAAACTTGACTTTTTTTATATTTAAACAATTTAGGGCACAACGTATTGTGATAAAGGTGGTACTTATATTCTTCAATGGCGACATCCTGGCGAATTTGTAGCAGCTGTTCCAACAGAAACTAGCAGCAAAAAAGAATCTTCGAATATAGGTTTTATTAAATTTAAATTTATTTATTAGAGGTCTGTTTAGGAGAAGGTTCAAGTTCTCATGCTCCATCTACAATTCATCAACAACAAAAAACTTCAACTTCTGGACCAACACATAAATGTCGTCTTATGGTATATTATGAGCTGCTGAACTCTAAGGATTTTAAGTATTTTTTTAATTCTTATAATATTTGAAGAATTAATTTTTTCAGAGGAAGTGTTGCTTCTTTAGAATCTTGCCGTTCTTCTTTTAATTCACTCGTTGCTGCTGCTGCTATTTCTACTGATATTACTGCTGCTACCTCTTCAGCTTCACCACCACTTCATAATTCTGAACTTAAATTGAAACAAGAACAAAACAAGAAAGATTCCAATGCTTCTATTGAAGAAGATTATTCAACTGCAACTGAAAAAACTCCAAAAAGTTGAATATTTATCTCCAAAAATTTAAATTTGAAGACACACTGAAGAAAGGATATATTTATGTTTTTGCTTGTGTTGTGAATTTAAGGTTTAATTCTTTTTTTTTAATTATAATTTTTATCAGTTGCCTTTTAAATCTTCCTTAATTTTTTTCTTAAATCCAAAGTTCCTAAAAAAATCCAAAGTTCAAAAAGCATTATATATTTATAACCAAATATATTTTTGAAAATATCCTTCAATAATCTTTTTTCTTTTACTTATCCATAATTCTTGTGTATTGTTTAATGATTTATGATTTTTTTGTAAATATCGACAAGTCGAGATTTTTTACGAAAATTTTTTAGGAAAAAAATTTAAAAAAATTTATCTTTAATTGAAAGACTAAAAAAGTAATAGAATAAAGTTCGTAAAATTTCTGAAGTAATTTTTTGATTTTTTAAGCATATGTTTTAAAATTTATTTCCACGTCTAAATCCTTTTAGATAAATTGGTTGTATTTTTATTTTATCTGATGTTTGCTTTTTGGGGTTATTTTTTGTTTTGGGATCTCGAAGCAATTTCCTCTAGGTTCCCTTTTTAATTCGCAAAAGAATATATGGATCTACTAGCTTGGGAAAGTAGATCCAGCTTGGGAAAGTTCCTTTGCTGTTTAATCTCATATAATTTTTTAAATTTTCATTTTTAATTAATAAAATATCAGGGCTAGTATTCTTTTAATAATTGTTAATAAACCTTTTCATACTTGGGTTTTTCTGACAGTTTTTACGCTTAAATAAACTTAATCATGCGACGGCTGCCTTTTATTGTCCCTTCCCACAATTTTTTCTGTTGAAATTAATTTTCATAAATATGCATCTCTCATAAATTCTAATGACAGCCATCCTACTTTTATATAAATCTGTCTTGCCTAAAACAGCAATTTGTGGATACTGACCGACATTTATAAGGTTTTCTTCGAACGTTTTGTTTAAAATTAAATTTTTTCTTGAAATATTTAAAGTTCCTTATTGTCCCAATCATGGATAATAATGCTTTCTATATTAGCAACGACCTTATTACTACGAGTTCTTCCTATTACCATAATTCTTCTTCGGATTATTCGTGTTTCTTTTCCTCCAGTTCCTTCGAAATTCATGTTCCAAATTATTCCGTTATGGTCAACGAGGAAAAGTCAGAAGGAATTAAACAACAGAAACATTTTAATTATCAAACAGAAGGTTTAGTTGAAAATAACGAGCCTTGTGTTGACAATAATGAAGTTGTAAAGAATGATTTTGGTAAGTCTGTTACATCAAAAAATGAACGTCGTCGAATCAGTGGTGGAATAAATGGGGCTTTTGCCGTATTTATTCTTCAGTTTTTAATAAATCTGATTAATAAACTTTAGGCACTTCGAAGTCTGATTCCAACTTTTCCATATGAAAAGCGTTTATCTAAAATTGACACACTTAATTTAGCGGCAAGTTTTCTAAAAGATTTTGTAAAATGATTATTTTAGTGTGCATATATAAACATGCTTGAGGTACAATGATTTTTAATTAATTTCGAAAATTTTATTTTTGAGGCAATAATTGCTAGCGACGATGAACCTTTTCGATTTTTAGAACGAACAATTAGGGAGGCAAAATTAAACAATAAATCATTGGAGTATTCAAGTACAATATGGGGCACTAGTGGTGAGAAAAATGGAAATTATAAAGTACTTAATTATTGTAGATCTGCTTGCCCGACTACATTGGATTAATTGGGCAGCAATGGGACTTGTGACGCCTTTGGCAGAATGAATTGAATTTTTGCAATTTAATCGAAAAAATTGATTATTTAAAAAAATTATTATTTTCCCAAAAATTGATAAAAAATTAAATACCTTTTGTTGTTTTTATAACTAACAAATGAACATTGTTTACTGTAAGTACGAATTTGATATATTTCCATTCGATAGAGGACCCTAGACTTCCTACTGCGAAGTGATGCGAGTTTCTTCCAAAATGACTTGAGGAAAAAATTAAAATTTTATTAAAAAAAATTTTAAATTAAAAAAGGAAAAGAAATCCCCTCTCTCTACCCCTGGCTACGGCCCTGAACCTATGCCTATTTTTCCTGCGGTCGACATGCCCGGTTTCATCCGCAGCAGCAAAAACCTCCACAATGACAAGAAAAGAACTAAAACAAACGATCTTACAATTAGTCAAACTTGTTAGATCACGTTGATTTTGGTGTCATTCGACTCACATCATCTCGTCGAGCTTTTCGAATGACGGTAATTTGTCGAAATCGAGGGAGAAGGGCCAACAAAACCTCTATAAGTTAATACTCAAGGGAAGCAACCGGATGGAGATTTAAACATCGATAACAGAGATTTTTTAAATTAATGTTTTAAAAAGAGACAAAATTTGAAAAAATAAACGAAAAATCGTGGAAACCAAATAGTCAAACCAATTAATTTTCAAACCTAATTTGCTGAATTCATACAAAGGATTGCAGTTCTTCAGTCATTTTTTCTGCTGATTCTTGTTCTTCTAAAGCATTCGCATCAAATAGATGGTCTTCCCGCGACCATTCACTGCTCTACAAAATAATCTTGAAGCCATAGTAAATAGGTAATTGGAAAAATTCCGTCATAAAAATTATTTTTAGGGGTTTTTAGGGTTGATAAAAAATTATTTTGAAAAATTATTTTGTTGCAGAATTTAGCAACAAATCAAAACAAAAATAAAACATAACTAAAATAAATTTTTTTTTGGTTTTTCTTCCACAATTTTTCTTTTTCTGCCCATCTCGCCGAAGCGGACAACGGGACTTTTTCTGCCCATCTCGCCGAAGCGGACAACGGGACTTTTTCTGCCCATCTCGCCGAAGCGGACAACGGGACTTTTTCTGCCCATCTCGCCGAAGCGGACAACGGGACTTTTTCTGCCCATCTCGCCGAAGCGGACAACGGGACTTTTTCAGGACACTCTCTCAAAGCTGAAAATTGAAAAACTCTTAAAATAAAAACAACCAATCAAAAGATCAACCATTCAAAACAAACAAATCATTGCATCTAACCAATGGAACATTTGCTGTACGTCTTCTCGTTCTGGCCATCATTTATCTGGCTTTAACATTGGGAAAGGATAAACTTATTTAAGGGAGTAACTTTGCGGACAAAACTTGCGGATATTTAATAAAGTAGAAAAGCAAACCCTGTTGACGAGAGCATTGGAACTTAATCGTTGCAGACTGCCCATCTCGCCGAAGCGGACAACGGGACTTTTTCTGCCCATCTCGCCGAAGCGGACAACGGGACTTTTGCTGCCTTGTTGTGTTGCTGAAGAACTGAAAAAAAATGTATAATTCTTTTAAAAATTGAAAAAAGCAAGTTTTGTCCGCAAGTCATTACTCCTCCCCACCCCCAAAAAAAGGAAAAGCCACGCTCCAAGTTGTAGAACACCTTTGCTATAAATGGACAACAGAGAACACTAGATGAGTCATTAAAAATCGATTATTGATTTTGGGATGAAATGTCATTTATTCTTAATGTTTAGCATTATGCCAAATAGCGCAAATTTTTGAGTTCTGAAATAAATATTCGTAGATGTCAAAGAACTTTTTTGTTTTGTGAAATTTATTTTTAATTCAATAAATTGATTTTCAAAAACAATAAAAAAAATAATTAACTCTTCTTTAGTTATTAAATTTTATTCAAAAAGGCACAAGAAAAAGTGAAAAAATAAAATGCTTGAAGCAAAAATATATAATGTCCAGGGCACACTATTGCAATTCGAACGATAGGGCCCGAAAAATATTAAATTAGAATATTCACGTTTTAGTGTGCACCCTGTATTTTTTATAACTACATAAAATTAAGGCAAGAAAAAAATATAAAAATTTCCTTAAACTTAATAAAATATATAAATTCTCAAGTAAAACCTCTAAAAATGAGTTTTTAAAAAAATATCCGAGAGAGAGAGATTTTATAAAAGACTATAAATTAATAATAAACTTTGATGTCTTTAAAGTGCTGTGATGAAGAAATTAACAAAGGAAATGGTTCATCTGGAGTGAGCACAAAATTATGGCCATCATTAGAATCCCAATACTCAGTATTATTTGCTTTGTAGCAAATACAAAACTCAATACGTGAATCCTGAAAAAGGAATAGAAATTTATAAAGCTTTAAAGAAAATTTTAAAATCAGGGAAAACTCCAAAACCGTTATTCAAAATGAGAAATTCTTTTGGCACTCCTGACGTTTAAAGGGGGCCGCGTTCTCTTATCATTATATTTTTGTGAAATAAGTCGATATAAGTCACGAATTTTACTCGATGGTGATATACCCTGCCCAGATTGTTAGAACCTTGCGTGTACTGGGCTAATAGAGATCTCTATTCCAACACTGGACCACTGTAAATGGAGCTAGTGGTACACAAACCAATAGTGGGCATATGTTTAGGTTGCTGAAGATTACTTAAGACATAGAAAATAAGAAAAATCTACATTAGTATCATAATGGAAGAGAACTTCGACCCTTTAGATTAAAAAAATAAATACCGATTTATCATTTCGAGGAATGTCAAAATCAAATCGAAAAGTGTCAAAAGCTTTGGAAGGCGAACACTGGTATTTAGCAGGCCGGTCTCGAAAAGTACTCCAACGGTCGTCACTAATGCGCACAAAGACACTCTTTTCATAAGCAATGTTTGCAACCTAAAAATTTTAATAAACTCATCTTAAAATTTAAAAAAAATTTCAAACCTTAATCGTCCCGTTCATACGCCCCAAATCATTACGAAGCATAACATTTTCTAATGCAACCTTCAATCTGTCAAGCGTCTCACGAAATTTGAGATATTCACTAGCCGGTTGCTTAAAACAGAGCTTCCAAGAAGAGCGGCGATGAATTCGCTTGATTTCATCCAAACCATCAAATTCTTCGTAGTCATTATCACCAGAATCTTCTTCCTCATCCTCTGAGTTAGTCCACCCGTCGGATTTTGCTTTATTCGAGTCAATAAGTTCACTTTGCATTGCTGCGCGTTTTATTCGACGAAGAACAGCTAAAAGAAAATTCTTTCCTTTATCATAAATTAAAAACCAGGGATGTCACAGATAAGAGGAAAAGAAAAAAAAATCAGTTTGGGGTTTGGAAATTTCATGGATGTTTTTTTCAGTTTCATAGGAAAAAGTCCTTACTTCCGGTAACCCGTGACATCCTTCTATAGAACCCCCTATTACTTAAACCTCAAAAAATAAAAAAAACCTGGACTAATTTTAGGTGGATAATCACTAGGCTCAGTCATTATTCGCACAGTAGACAGTCTAAATCCACATTCATCAGCAAATCGCACATTGCGCAATTTCCTTCTTGATGTTTGTGGTGGAGGTAAAATAAAATCATATTCTTCATCATCCTCTTCATTCAAGGAGGGTGCAACATCAACAGAAGGCTGAATAGATTGTTTTGTTGTTTCATTCTTGGTCAGAAGACTACAAATTGAATCAACACTCGCCTTTAAAAATAATTTTTAAAAAAGTTTTGGTAGACTCAAACATACAAATGGAGAAGTGAATGGAATATATTTCGGTCTAAGTTTTTCTACAACTAAATCTAATGCAGCAGAGTCGGATTTTGAGCGGACCTGAAAATTAAAAAAAATTGTTATGACAAAAAATTCCTTTAAAGGTGTTGAAATGTTGAACTTCTCTGTAAAATTGTCTCTTATAAGGTTGTCGGTTCTTGGAGAATCTTTGGATATCCGGAACAGAACCGAAGAACAAAATCAAAAAATCATTGGTTTCCGTCAACCGAACCGACAACCCTAGTCTCTTATAATAAGGTGTATTTTTGAATAACCTAGTGGCCAACTAAATCTTTTAAGATCGTATCTAGTTGTGTTGGACAAAAGGTGTCTGCTACAAATTAATCAAATATTATTTAAAAACATACAAAATTTCGGCTTCCATTGTTGTTCCTATTACAATCATTTTTATCTACAAAACTATTTATTGATGAAGGAATTAAATGAAGAGCACAAAAATGTTCCAAAAATCCGCTTGTCAAAGGTGTCGAAAATGAATGAAATAAATTATTTTGTTGTTGATTGTTGTTGTTATTTCTTCCTCCTTGAGCAATAGGTATTGAATTTGTTGTTATTGTTGGTGAATTTATATCATGTTTAAAAGGTTCGATTAATGGTCGATAATTGATTAATTGAGTGCTGCGAGGCGACATTTCCATTTATTTTTACACAAGACGTACAAAGACGCTATAAATAATAAAAATTATTTTTAGGGGTTTTTAGGGTTGATAAAAAATTATTTTGAAA
This sequence comes from Meloidogyne incognita, assembly GCA_036172945.1. NCBI lineage: Eukaryota > Metazoa > Nematoda > Chromadorea > Rhabditida > Meloidogynidae > Meloidogyne > Meloidogyne incognita. Next base: position 4,849,257 of record JARQAC010000001.1, read on the forward strand.
AATTATTTTGTTGCAGAATTTAGCAACAAATCAAAACAAAAATAAAACATAACTAAAATAAATTTTTTTTTGGTTTTTCTTCCACAAATGGAAGAAGGAAATGGGCGGAAGGGGAAGGTAACCTATATGATATTTTAGCAAAAAACCTTATAAAGGTTAATGTAAGAAGAAAATAAATTTTAAAATTTAGGTGCCTAAGCCAGACATAAACTTAAAAATTTTAATAGAAAAAAAAGTTTGAGGATTTAGACAAACAAGGTTGTTAAAAATATCGCAAGTCTAATCGAATCTTTCTAAAAATAATAAATAAAAATGAGGAAAATTTCGCAATAAATTTTTGAATACATATGGATGAGACATGTTGTTGGCCAATAAAAAAATAAATATAGACATGTATAATTTATGTGAGAAGCAAAAAATAAAAAAAATGAGGAAAAAATGAGTAATGCGCGCTTAACTTTTACCTAAATTCGTCTAAACTTTTTTTTCCAAAGCCAGAAATATTTTTTTCTTAAAATATTTTGCACAAAACATAACTAAAATAAATTCTTCAAATAAATTTCTTATCAAAATTTTCAATTTTTTATATTCAAAAATATTTCAATTTGGTAAAAAAGTAGCGCCGTCAGAGTACAGTTTAAAAATAAAAATTTATTCTCCTCTGTTTACAATAAAAATGGGCCTATCTAATTCGTGTTTATGAACAGAAAAAAAATATCAAAAATTATCAGTATTAACAAAACAAAAATATTTTTCGATTCTTAACAGAGAGAAAAAAGAGGAATTTTTAAGACATGTGATAAAAATATGGGAAACACGACTTGCTGAATTTAGAATATTAAAAACAAGTTTTTGAGAAAAATATCGAAATTATGTGAAATTTATAGGTGTTAAAAAGCTTTAAGGGGAAGACAAAAGTAGTAAAATCGGGAGACATATCGGGACGGAGATATCGGGATTGCGGTGTCAAAAATAACCTTTTGCGTGTTTACGTTTATTAAAACTTAAAACTCTTTTCTTCAATAGGGCAATGTATTATCCAAGACCCAGTGCCCTTAGGCTTCGGATAGCACTCAGAATCAACCTCGTCTAATCTTTTCCTATTTTCTAAGATGTGTCTGGTTAAATATTAATTTTATATAAGGGAAAATCATATGTTTTTCTATTGAAATTAGAAATTTTTTGTTTAGTTTCCCCCAAGTATTGTTGCCAAAAATTAATTAAAAATAAACATAAATAAATGAATTAGTCATTGAAAAATATCAAAACTTAAAATAAATTTTAATTTAAAACATATGGGGAATTATAAAAAATAAACGAGAAAGAATAGAATAACAACAATAAGAACTGAAAAATTTTTAATTTTAAGGAAAGTCAAAAAAAATAAAAGCCAAAAACCAAAAAAATAAAAAAAGTCAAGATATAAAGATAAAAAACTGTAAAGGAATAAAACAAAATGATTATAAATTATTAAAAGTATTTAATTAAAAAAGGAAGTATATGTATTTGAGAGTTTAAATGTAGAACATTTAAAAAATGGGGAACAACTAATTAAACTGTGAACAATTGGGTTTTTTATAAAGGTAATTAATAAAAACTCCCAAGAAAAAAAAAGATTAGGATTGTGTCAAAGACTTTTTTCCTGTACTTTTTTTTGATAAAAAATTAAACAAAAAAACCTCATTAAATTCACGTGGAAAAGTTAAGTTTAAATAGAAAGAAGAAAAAAGTTGTAGTAATAAATTTTGTCCCAACCATAATCGACTAGTGAACGCACAAACACACACCCGGCAGTAATGGTGTGGAGAATTTAATGAAGAAAAACCAACCGTTGGTCGAAAAGCAAAATGATTAAATAGTAGAGATAGAATAATTTATATTTTTTTGTGGAGCAAAAATAGTATCAAAAAGGTGTTTAAAAGATTTAATGTCGGGAAATTAATAGCAATAACGAAGAAGGGTGTGGATAATTTTTTTTAATTTAGAAATTTCCGAGCTTAAAGTTAAACAATTAGTGAAAGTTCAAGAACAAATATAGAAAATAGAAGTGCATTAATTAAACTAATTATCCTCACGAACAGCTATCCTACTGATTTCAAGACCTATGGCCACTGGGTCTTAGCTATTACATTGCCTTATTGAAGAAAAGAAATTAACATAAACACGATGCGGTTATTTTTCTCAAAATAATCCCGATATGTCTGCGCAGCCTTCTAACCAAATCCCAATACCAACTACTATTAAATAGTTTATTTTCGACTCAATTTTTGCTAAAAAATAATTTAATTGCTCAAACAAACTGAAATTAAATAGAAATTTTACAAGCATTTATATCTTTTCTAAATTATTTTAGCAAAATAAATGTTTAAGGTCTTGTGCTGAAAATAAACTAATTTGGAGTGATAAAAAAATAAAAATTGCATTAACATCAATAAAAGAGAGGTTATGAGAGAGAGAAATTAACATGTTTGATGGAAAATACGTGAAAAAATCATGACTTTTAGTTGTTGAAATGGGTGGAAACTAAATAAAAAAAGCCAGCCAACTCCAATAAAAATATTTTTCTTTTTAACTAAAATATTTTTTTAGGTAGTCTCTTAAAGATAAACAAAATTAACAGTCTCGAGACAAATAAAAAAAAATAAATTTATAAAAAATGACCGATTAGAAAGAAGATAAAAAAATTTTGTAAATGAATTTGACCGATTAGAAGCAAATTAGTAAAATAAAAGAAAAAAATAAATTGGAGAAATTAAAGAGATATTTGATAAAATAAAAATAAAAAATTTTAATTGCTAATCTAAAAATTAATTTAAAAAATCCTTTTTAGAAAATAAAAAAAAATCTTCCATTTATTAAAAGCATTGATGTGAGATTAAAATGAAATTTATTCAAAGAAATTATTATATCTTAACCGATCATTTATTTGTCTGCGCATCAATTGTTTTATTAATTCGCACGATATATAATTTTTTCCATTATTAATTTTATATTTAAAAAGGCGCAAGGGTTTGCGTACATTCACGGACATTTTTAGAGCTATTTAAAAAAATGCATGTTTAGGGAGGCAGTGATTTTGATTAGAGTTCGAACTTTTCAAAATGCCGGGCCCGGGACCCGGTTTTTTTTACTCAAAAGCGCACCCGGACCGGTTTTTCCGGATAAAACCGGAAAAACCGGTTAGCCCGGAAAACCGGATTTTTTCAGACCCGGGCCCGGACCCGGTTTTTTCAAAATTCAAAAAATGATCAAATTCTAGTTTTCGCTGAAATTTTTCTTATTTTGAATAAAAAATTATTAAAATTTGATGTCATCTTTCATCTATACGTGTTTATTAAAAGGATTTAGAGATATTAATGTGAATTTAACGGATTAAGGGAAATATTTTTGGATTTGGCAGGATCTTGAGGGATTAATATGGAGTTACAGGGATTAGATATTTCAGATATACCTCTAAATCCTCGATATCCCTCTATATTATTTAATCTGGGGAGGAGGGGGGACTTCTGGGGAGGACTTCTTAATCCCATTAATTTTTCTTCATTTTTAAAATTTTTTAGAATTTTGTAAGGCCAAGAGGCCAAATTTCTTCATTTTTTTACCGCCGGAGGCGAAAATTTTGAGAATTTTGGAAGGCCAAGGGGCCAGATTTCTTTTTTTCACCGCCGGAGGCGAAAATTTTAAAAAAATGGATTGCCAAACAGCAATATTTCTTACATTTCTTGACTTAGTCGAAAAGACTCCGGGCCCGGCAAAAAATTACCGGGCCCGGGACCCGGTTTTTTTTACTCAAAAGCGCACCCGGGCCGGTTTTTCCGGATAAAACCGGAAAAACCGGTTAGCCCGGAAAAACCGGATTTTCTCAAAAATACCCGGTTCCGGGCCACCGGGCCCGGAAAAAACCGGTCCGGGCCCGGCCCGGGTTCGAACTCTAATTTTGATAATAATAACAAAAATTATTGAAAATATGTGTTGTTGATTATTATTATTTTTGTTTAAGGCCGCGCCACTGATTATTTTTATGATTGGTCATTTTTATAATTAAAATTGACAGGAGCAACAACACAAAATATTTTCTCTTTTTAATATCCCCGCTATTTGTCCTCCATCCAACGCGATCATTTTTCTACCAAATTTAACCCATCAATAATAGAAAACCCACAACAACGCGCGGAAGGAGAAAAGACAAAAGTCTATCGCCTTTAAAAATATAAAAAAAATATATTAGATGGATGAAGGATAAAAAAAAAGTCTTGTGATATCTGAGAAAATAAAAATAAAGTTTAAATAAATTTTGTATTTAAACTGAGAGTATCATAAAAAACCGTTTTAATAAATCAGACAAGAAAAAGACGGAGGGGGCAGCTACATAAATAAAAATACTAGATCAAAATTACAACTCGTTTTTTATTAACCGAAAAATTATAGTCAAGGGAGAATTTGGCCGGACAGTTTTTATGACTTTTTTTAAATAATTAATAAAAAGGGTTATATGGCCCAATCTTATATCAACTACACAAAATTTATTATTAAAGATAAGGAAGTATACCTAATAAAAATTAAAAATTAATGTTCCAAATTTAATAAAAATATTGGAATTTTAAATGAAACTTGAATTAAACAAATGATTTATTAAAATTTGAAGAAATTAAATATCAGAATACAGAAATAATGTGTAAAAATTTTAAGAAATTAAAAAAAAAATTAGAAAAATAAAAGATAAACAACAAAAATATTTACATTATTTACTAACAAACAGGAAGTATTTTTAAAAAATATGTATATGAATTGTTAGTTTAAAATAAACAAAATAAAGTAAAGCATCAAAAATTATGTATTCACGTAAATAAAAAATAAAGTGCTTATTAAATGATACTAATCTAATTAAATAAGAACCCAACAGCCTTTTAATTAAAACAAAAATAAAAAAGAAAATAACTATCCGCTTAGAAATAAAAATAAAAAAAAAAGAAACGTTCTTATTATTTGCACTACTTGTACCAAAATATTTATAAAAAAACAAAACAACCACTTTTTTTTTTACTAATAAACATCAATGAGCAGCTGTCCCCGTGAGCAACAACCGATTCTCTTTTTTTTATTTTATCAACAATTCTTTCGAAAATACCCAAAAAATATAAACAGTAAACAAAAAAAGATAAAAAAAATTTATATATTGCTGCTGCATTCTTTTTTAAGAACCACTACCCGTTCACCCCTTAACGTTATTTTGGCAGAGATTAAAATAGTCGGTCGAGGTGCAAAAAAAGATTCATTGCGTATCGCATGTTATTTTTGCACCAGAAAAAGTAGTGAACACGTGAATAAACACATATTTACAGTAAAAAAATTTTTAGGGAGAGAATTTTTTAAACTAATTTAATCGTCGCCATTTATCAAAAAAAAATGACAAATTATAACGAATCAAACATTTCGAACACTATTTTAATTATTCAAAAATTCATCTAAAATATTCAAAAATGATACTAGAGCGAATTTTCTTTTCTTCAAAAAATTCCAAAATTTCTCTCCAATTTAATACCCCCAACTATTTTTATAGTTTTTAGTGCATGTTTTGAATTTTCTTATTTTTTAATGTATTTCGCGAAAATATATCAGGTGACACGCGGGGGAAAATTTAATTTATTTTACCAATTATTTTTGATAATAATTATTATTATTAAATGAGCAATTAATTAATAACAAAAATATAAATATTAAAATAAAAATGAGGAAAGCCTAAATATTGAAATAGTATAGGTATATCTGAGGGTGAAAAAGCTGTGTAAACGTCCTTGGCGAGAAAAAAATATATGTATATTTAAGGGAATGTTTGAAAAATTTTAAACACCTACGTGTGAAAGGAAATTAATTTAAAAATTATACATGAGTAAACCGAAAATGCGCATTTTGTGATAGTTGAAGGATAACAATGAGAACGGATAAAAAATTTAAGAAATTAAAACTTAAGACTGACAATATCCCCGGAAAAATTTTCGCAAGTTCGTCTCTAAATATTTAGACGGAAGGTGAACAAAAATAATGTAGGAGAACAAAAACTGTAACTTTTTTCTCAAGGCTTTTACAATAGATGATTTTATCATTTTTATATTGGATTTTGCCTATACAAAAATAATGACACCGAGTTTGGTGCAGAAAGAACCCAACGTTATATAAAAAAAAAGAATTATGAAGGACAAAAATAAATATTAAATAAATAAAAATAAAATATGTAGAATGGCAAGGTGAATGAATGTAGAGAAAATATGAGAAAAATGGAAGGGTTGGTCATTTCATTCATCATCTAATAGTAACGGTTAGCACAAAAATAAATGCCGACATTTATCTTATAAAATCAATGTTCATGTGTTGATAAAAAAATTATCGGAGCAGTTCAGTCCGGCTCAGTTCAGTCCCGACCCTATAACTCATGAAGCTTTATTTTCAAACTTTTTTATCAATTAATCAAAAATTAAGATTTTTTGGTAACTTGTAGTGTGTTTAATTTTAGATCCAATGGTATCAAGAACACTAAACTTTATCTACACCTTTATTATTATAGGGGACTGAACTGAAGTGCACCAAAAATTATAAAATAATTCTGAAAAAAAGTAAAAAAAAAGTCATGGAATGAAGAAATGAACGAATAGCACTAATATTTATAAATTTTATTATAATACGCCCTCTTAAGAAAAAAGGTGGAATGATTTGCATGGAATGGGTGCATGCAAATCAGGTGCATTAATATGTATTTGGAAGGTGCTGAGTTTCAGTATATTACCAATGAAAAAGATTAATCAATGGAAAATTAACTAGGAAACTAAATTTTAAAAAAATTAGAATATAAATATTTCCGAAAAACCAGGAACAAAATTTTTAACATTTTTATTTGTTCAGTCTATAACTCAAAAGTCACGTGTCTAAAAATTCTTTTTAATAATTTTTTAACTAAACTATTTAGTCTCCAAACTAGTAAAATTTAAAAAAATCCGGAGAAGGCACGGCCTGTCACTAAAAGAAATTTAATGTCCTGAAAATTCATTAAAAATCAGTCGAGAAACGAAGAAAAGGAGCAAGCAAAAAATTAAAAAAAAACTGATAAAAAATTGTTTTGACTGACTTTTTAAAAATTTCAACAAAATAGAGATAAAAGATTTTTTACTTACAAAAAACAAAGAGAAAAAGCGGAAAGGTTGTCAACTACTTATTTTAAAAGATCACATGTTAAAAAAAGCTTTATTTTTCAATGATTTGCACTTTTGCTTTGTTTATTTCTCCGGATGCTTGCCCCCAGAAAGTATAAATTATAAAAGTATTCATTCAACAAAAAGAATAAAAGTACTGATGGGAAATGAATAGTGGTCGGTCTAGTTCCTAAGACCAATTTTATAAATCCTACTAGGTCGGTTCATAAAAAAGTTCGTTTTTTCCAGAAAAAAATTTTCTAAGAAAAATCGATAAATCTCAAGCAAACTCAAACAGATAAAAAATCTAACTTTACTAATTAATTACCCCGAGTCTTAGCAACATTTTTAAAACAGAAAAAAGTTTGTGGATACCCCTTTTTAAAAAAATCTGACCCCATTTCTGATGCACTGTCAAACCCACAGCAGTCTCGACCTCAGCGCCTTTAGTCAAGTGCCCGTCCCGCAAAAAATTTTTTAAAGAGGTGAAATGATGTTATTCTGATAGAGCAGACTCAGGGCTACAAGGGGGGTGGGGTAGCACTTTCCAACAAATTGTTTTTGGGGTATGACAGGTCGTCAAATTTTAGTAGTCTGAAGGAGCATTATTTTAATGGAAAACCGGAGGTCTATTAAACTGTCCCTAGCACTGTTGAAGGCGGTAAGCGAGATCTACCTGGGTAATCTAGTTAATAGACATGTTAAAGTTTACATTGGTACCAGATTGAGGTAGATCCGACTTTACCGGACCGAGGACCGGCCAAAAGAATACTCAACATACGTTTTCTGGGTGGTTGGTTGGGCGGATGACCAAAAGAGTGTCTTAATGTTTTTTCTCCAAACAATTTTTTTGTTTATTATCATTGTAATTGACATATGTTTCAACATAGGTAACAATTTGGTTCCACAAAAAACCCTTTCGATTGTTATCCATGCTTGAAAGGCTAAGAAAAAGTCCTTGTTGTTTTAGTCTCTCAGTCGGTTGTGGCACTACTCTTTTTGTCCTCTCTGGCTCACGATCTATTTTTTTCGACCAATGCTATATTGTACTTATAGAGCAAGGTCCCAGCTACATTTCTGATAAAAAAACATCCGGATGTTATTCTCATCAACAAGGAAGGACGTGTTTGTTTACAGTCGGTGGCCTTCCCGGACCAAGTTTGCGTTTGGTCCTACTGCTCCCAAAACGAATTTTTTTGAAAAATTTTTGAGGTACACTAGGTTAGGTAAGATCCCTGCCTATCATTTCATTAATTTTTCATGATGCCAATATTGCATTATTACTTAGTTTTACTGGGATGTGTAACTGCCCCTAAATATTCCCCTTACCCACGCTCACTTCTGGAGGCATAAAATTTTTTTGGTCTCTTCTATTTTTAAAATTTTGGTATCATTATAAAGCTAAGACTCTGGGCTACAAAATAAGATAAAAATAAAATCGGATAAAAATAGTTATCACTCAAAAAACATGCGATAACAAAAAACGAACTTTTTTATGAACCGACCTAGTATTAACAAATTTAAAACAGTTGTGTTTAAAGCTTATTTTACTAGTGTAAAATAGACCTCAGAGAGTGAAAACATTGAGGATTTTCTGTCTAGAAATGATTTTAGTTTTTAGAAAAGAAAAAAAGAATATCAGGACAACAGCTAAAATTTTAAAAAGAATCAATAAAAACGGAAATATATTAATGATTTTGGATATCTTAAAGGATGAGATTGACGTTAAATATAATAAGAATTAGGAAGAAAAGGAAAAAAGTTTAAGAAAAAAAAGGTTAAACATTTAAAATTCTTAGCCATTCGAAAATTTACAAAATTTTCTAATGAAAAATAAAAATAAATGAAATTCCAGTTTCTAGTCTTTGCATATCTGGTAAGGAGTTTGGAAAAAAAAGACGAATGAACGTCAAATATACAAAAATAAAATTTACTATTTAATTAGAAAATAAAATGATAAAAAGATTACACTAAAAAACAATTAATTTATGTGTTAATATTTTTAGAATAGAAACACTTTGATAAAAATTTTTTTATAAAAACTATCAACCTACTACAAGTATTATTCATTTTATTTTCACCAATTATTCCCCCAAAGTTCTAAACAAAATTTGTTAAAAAATAAAAGGTTAAAGACTAAAAGGATAAAAAGGAGAATGAATGGTTTTGTTCCATATCATATATTTTTATTTCCCAAACAGCAAACCAGATGCTTAAAAAGAGGAAGGGTTCTTGAATCAGCAAAAATAATAATAAATATTTAAGAAGTTAGTGCGCTAATAGAGAATTATTTTAAAGAAAAATGTCGAGAAAAATATAATTTAAAAAATTGGAAAAAAATCTTCAATAAGATGGATTAAAGTAAGAAACAAGAAAAAACGATAGAAAAAGAAAAAAAATATATTCAGCAAGGCCATGGGTGTGTGTGGAGCAAAAGTCAAAAAGCCAACTTTTAAGCACCACACATTTTAATCACGAGATGAAATTTTTTTCTTTTTTTTCTTTTTCGCTTCTAAGTATAATTAGCAAACTCGATCAAAAGTAAAATATATCTACCTAGGTACAGTGGCGGCAAATTAGTTAAGAAAATGGTTAACGCTTTGTAACTCCTTTCATCGTTATCCGATCTGGAAGATCTAAATTTTAAAAAATAGCTTAATTTCTCTCTCAGTTGACATGTTTCGGCGTTTTTCGAAATTCTGATATTTTCGAAAACTTTTCGACCGGTCTAACAGGTACTACATTTTCGACTTTTCAGAGAAATTTTTTTGAAGTCTGTAAAAAATATATGTGATTCTCTTCTAGATTCTGAATACAATGCAAAAAATCGCATCCAAATCGGTCGAGATTCTACCGAGTTATGAATTTTTGAAAATCGAAAAAACACCCATTTTTGCAAAAAAATCGACAAAAAATGGCAAAAAATCGCGTTTTTTCGATTTTCAAAAATTCATAACTCGGTAGAATCTCGACCGATTTGGATGCGATTTTTTGCATTGTATTCAGAATCTAGAAGAGAATCACATATATTTTTTACAGACTTCAAAAAAATTTCTCTGAAAAGTCGAAAATGTAGTACCTGTTAGACCGGTCGAAAAGTTCTCGAAATTATCAGAATTTTGAAAAACGCTGAAACATGTCAACTGAGAGAGAAATTAAGCTATTTTTTAAAATTTAGATCTTCCAGATCGGATAACGATGAAAGGAGTTACAAAGCGTTAACCATTTTCTTAACTAATTTGCCGCCACTGTATATCAGATCTAACACAGAGGAGAAAAATGAAAAGTTTAATTCAATTAGTTTAATTAAATTAACTAAAAATTGAATTAAATGGTTAAAAAGAACGGCAAATAAATAGTTTAAATTAAAAACTAAAAATATAAAATTTTAATTCTTGGGGAAAAACAAAATAAATAAAATGCAAGAAGAAATTTCGAAATCCGCTTCCGTTAAGAATAAAGCTACATAGCATTCGTTTTTTCATTGCATCACTATTTTGTTTTTATAACAAAAAGCTAAACAATTTTAAAAAGAAAAAAGCACAAAAATAAATAACCACATGATAGTAAATAAGCTTTCCATACTCTAGTTAGTAAATATGTTTTTAGCTACAAATATCTAAGACTATGTTTTTATGCTTTTTTTTATAAAATGTTTTGGTTAAAGTAGAAATAAAAAATAGCTGCTCTTCAAGCCTACAAGAACCCCCCTCCTCCCCTGTAAAGTTTTTCCATAAGCAAACACAAAACGAATTAACTTATATAACCTAAGTTTAGTTAGCTTTGTTTGTTTTTAAAATATTAAACTTAAAAGCGGTTTTAAAATGAAAACTAAAAATAGGCGGTTGCTTAAAAAATAATTTTGGCCAAACAATTTTCTATAAATAAGATGTTCAAAAATAAAGGCCAAAAAATACCAATTTCCTTCATTTTGTGTTTGCATCAGCATTATAGAAAGATGATAAATTAAACAAAAATAATCAGTAGAAAATATATAAATAGAAAAATACAAAAAAAAATTATTTTTTTTATAAATAGAAAAATACAAAACAAAAAAAATATTTTTTAAATGAGGGTAGCATTTTCGAAGGTTTTATTTGGACTTTGAAAAATAAACAAAAAAAAATCGCAAGAAAAAAGAGCAAATGCTTAATCAGCAGTTTATTTGTCCTTTATTTTTGTTTATTAAGTTAGCATGTTTTAAGAGCATGGAAAAGATACTTTAATAATTTTATTAGTTAAAAGATGCCTATGTCAGAATATGTTTCAAAACTTAAACTTCGAAAAATTCAAAAAATTTGTGTGGGCAATTTTTAAAGAGGCATGAATGAAAATAAGTTAAGAAATCAATGATTCAATATATAAAAAATATTTTTGGTAGATGGAATGATTAAAAATGGTTGGAGGAAATTGCTGACAAAGAGAATGGCACTGATTGGTTTTGGCGGGAATTATTTTTCAAGAACACAAGAATTTAGGTGATAAATAGGCCAAGAACCATGGAAAGAGAAGAATGTTATTTTGAATTTTTATGAGCAATGAATGGAAAAGATTATAAAAATGGGAATTGAGTAAATTTATATAAAGCAGGGTTGCCAGATGTACTTATTTTGGAAGTACAGTACTTACAAATCGACCTTCGTACTTACGAAATTGAAAATGTACTTATTTGTAAGTACGTACTTACAAATAGACTTTTTGGTTAAAAAATTCAATTTAACCTTAAAATTTCCAAAATTTTCGTCTGCGGCGCAGAAAATGGAAGAAATCTGGCTTATGGACTACCAGAATTTTATTAATTTTCGCCTGCGGCGCAGAAAATGGAAGAAATCTGGCTTATGGACTACCAGAATTTTCAAAATTTTCGCCTGCGGCGCAAAAAATGGAAGAAATCTGGCTTATGGACTACCAGAATTTTCAAAATTTTCGCCTGCGGCGCAGAAAATGGAAGAAATCTGGCTTATTGACTACCAGAATTTTCAAAATTTTCGCCTGCGGCGCAAAAAATGGAAGAAATCTGGCTTATGGACTACCAGAATTTTCAAAATTTTCGCCTGCGGCGCAGAAAATGGAAGAAATCTGGCTTATTGACTACCAGAATTTTCAAAATTTTCGCCTGCGGCGCAAAAAATGGAAGAAATCTGGCTTATGGACTACCAGAATTTTCAAAATTTTCGCCTGCGGCGCAGAAAATGGAAGAAATCTGGCTTATGGACTACCAGAATTTTCAAAATTTTCGCCTGCGGCGCAAAAAATGGAAGAAATCTGGCTTATTGACTACCAGAATTTTCAAAATTTTCGCCTGCGGCGCAAAAAATGGAAGAAATCTGGCTTATTGACTACCAGAATTTTCAAAATTTTCGCCTGCGGCGCAAAAAATGGAAGAAATCTGGCTTATGGACTACCAGAATTTTCAAAATTTTCGCCTGCGGCGCAGAAAATGGAAGAAATCTGGCTTATTGACTACCAGAATTTTCAAAATTTTCGCCTGCGGCGCAGAAAATGGAAGAAATCTGGCTTATTGACTACCAGAATTTTCAAAATTTTCGCCTGCGGCGCAAAAAATGGAAGAAATCTGGCTTATGGACTACCAGAATTTTCAAAATTTTCGCCTGCGGCGCAGAAAATGGAAGAAATCTGGCTTATTGACTACCAGAATTTTCAAAATTTTCGCCTGCGGCGCAAAAAATGGAAGAAATCTGGCTTATGGACTACCAGAATTTTCAAAATTTTCGCCTGCGGCGCAGAAAATGGAAGAAATCTGGCTTATTGACTACCAGAATTTTCAAAATTTTCGCCTGCGGCGCAGAAAATTGAAGAAATCTGGCTTATGGACTACCAGAATTTTCAAAATTTTCGCCTGCGGCGCTTACAAAACTCATTTAGATAAGAATCTAAACTATTTTAGCAAAAATAAATTTTTTAGATTGTATTTTTGGAGCGTACTTATATTTTAAAAATTTCTCTACCTATGTACTTCCAAATTGAACATTTTGTACTTACACTTATCATTTTCTAGATGGCAGCCCTGATATAAAGGAATTTCTATAGAAAAAAATAGAAAAAAATCATAATATTTGGAAATTTTGCTTATCAAAATAGTTGAAAAAATAAAAAAATTAGAAGCTAATTTAAAAATAAAAACAAAGGTAAAAGGAAATAACAGTGAAGGAAGTGAAAGCTTCATTTTTAAATATGTAGGATAGGGGGATTTGGCATGAAATGTGTGCGTTCTTTAGTTTCTATGCAAAAAATGCTGCCGACTAAACGTAAAGCATAGAAAGCACACATGACATAAGAGAGTACTCTGTGCTAGTCTATGTTAACTTTTATAAATAAGTGGAACACAAGCTTTGAGAAAAAAATATTTAGCGAACAAAAGCTGGATTTATAAAATTGAGGCTTATGTTCCAATCTTTTAAAAAAATAAAACTTAAAAAATACCCACCTCGCGATCCCCATACGAACAATTGCCATCGCACTCGTCTTGAAGCCACATTTGTATATTTTGCATTGCCATATTGAACATAAATTTTATGCTAAACTGAAGAAATTAATTTAAAGAAAATTTAAACATAAATAAGAAAATAAAATTCTTTAATATAAAAAAGATATGTAAAAATTTAAAAAAAAAACATTAAATATTTATATGTTTAAATATAAAATTACATTATATCTTGGTGGAAAAACAACAACAGAAGACAGAACGATTCTAGAACATTTTATTTAATTTTTTAGGAATGGTAAAGAAATATAATCCCTGGTAAATATTATATAAAAAATTTGGATATTGTGATACAAACACGGTGGGAAAGAATGTAACAAATATATGGTGGGGAGGATACATTTAGAACATCGAATCATCAGTTAAAGGCAAAAAAACTATCAATTAAATAAGTATTAGAGATCAGAATAGGTCTACTACTTATCAGGGATGTCTGATTGTGAGTATCCGACACCCGAAATCTTTCTGGCCCGATACACAAAACCTGATCCGAGAAATTTTTCAAAACCCGACATCTTTCTCAACCCGTGATATCACTGCTACTTATATCAAAACCCTGAGGTCAGTCATTATGTATTTCTAGGTTTAAAGATCTGCTCTCTATTACATATTTGATTAAAATCCGAGAAAAATATTAACACAAATTGTTTCCTCTATTATTTGCTGAAGCAGCAGAGACAAGCGATTTCAGCATTGTTCCAAGCAAATTTTGAACCTTTATATTAAAATTATTTTTTAAATCCTATTTTAGTTTTTGCTTACTTCTCCCGTCACAGGAGAACATGATTCTTCTTCCCCCTCCTCCGCATTTTTATGTCCTTCTCCATTTGAATTGTTATTATTTTGCAAAGAATGTAGAGAATTCTGTTGATGTTGTAGTTGAACACCACCAGAGGCATCTGATGATGCAGTCAAAATAGGTGGTAACCTTAGCAGTCCGTGCTGCTTTTTACTCTTTATACGCATAAGATTACGTTCCTTTACCTAAATATAATTTTTTAAAAAAGGAATAATAACCACAAACAAACCTTATATTCAAGTGTAGAATGAGGCACACCAAAATGTGAACCTGCACGGTGAACAGACATTTCACCATTTCGTACGGCCGTTACTGCTCTATCTAATGCATCTTTGTTGTATTTACTAAAATAAATTATTTAGAGATTAAATTCATTATTTAAAAAAACCGGTATTGTCCACGTTTTTGACGTTTTCCTTTACATTTTGGATCAAACTCCTGATACTTCTCTAAATCAAAATCACACTGGGGTTCCGTAGGGATACAATTAGCAAGTTGTTCAATATTATTAGCCTGTCCAACAAATTGACCAAGTTGGCTAGTAAGTTCTTTGAAAAGAGTTTCGGCAGTTATTGCTACAAAGAAAATTAATTTTTGACAGAAAAATAAAAATAAACCTGGTACTGATGTCCCATTAACTGTTAATGAGGTCGATGCACTTGGAATTAAAACATCCAATTGTTGTTGTT
This sequence comes from Meloidogyne incognita, assembly GCA_036172945.1. Classification (NCBI taxonomy): domain Eukaryota; kingdom Metazoa; phylum Nematoda; class Chromadorea; order Rhabditida; family Meloidogynidae; genus Meloidogyne; species Meloidogyne incognita. The sequence continues at coordinate 4,864,434 of JARQAC010000001.1, forward strand.
GTTGCTGTTTAACTGCCAACGAGGTCTCCAAATGTTCACCCGAGTCATTCTCCTTTGCCTTTAGATTCTCGCCTTTTTTATGTATCATTGCATAATTCTTCTCAACATTAGACCTGTTGTTAAGATCTATTCCTTCATCGGCTTCCTGCTGTTTTTCTTTCTTCAATCTTGGCGAGGAAGATACTGACGTTGACGCAACTCTAAGATTAAAAAAAAATTTTAAATAAAAACAAAGAATACCGTTTACGTTCTTTTTTGTTTAGAGCAGAGGCAGCTAGACGTCTGTGTCGACTACTATTATTATTAGTGCTACAATCCAAACCACTAGTCAAAAGTTCATCTGCAGCCTCAAGCTTGTAAATTTTGTTACGCAATGTTGAACGAGGTATACCATAAACTACTGAAGCACGGCGAGTGCCTAAACGTCCGAGGCGAATGTCCTAAGAAAAAATTTTTGAAAATAAGAAATAATAAAGATTACCAAAACTGCAGCGTCCAAATCTGCTTGGGAATACTTTTTTACTCCTAATAATTTGGGAGTTTCTGCTTCACTACCATCTTCAAGCAAATTCGAATTAGAGTTAACAACGCTACTATTTGTATTTCCATTATCGTTAAGATCAATTTCCTCATCCAAGTCGTGAGAATCTCTGTAAGTTGAGATAATTAAAGAGGAAATTTTTAATTTTTAAATACCGAATTTGTTGCGATAGAATCCCCTTAATTAAATGTGGAGAACAAACATCATCAGAAATATTCATTTTTAAACGAGAAGGGCAAGAAGTTTTACCAATCGCATTTTTTAAGGCACTTGGTTTGGCTGAAAATATTTAGTTTATTGGGGAGCAGGCCATAGTACCGCGAGCCCAATGTACCGCCGGCCATAACCTTGTTTAAAATTATCGAATCCGGGAAGCTCGGTATGAGTCGATGCACCTCACCGAGCTTAATTCAATAATTCTGAAATTTCGATAATTCTGAAAGTTATAGCCCGGCGGTACATTGGGGTCACCCGTTTATTGTAAGCTTAAAAAATTAGTAATTGTTACCAGAAAGATCCAATGGCTGTTCGTCTCCAATTTTTTGACTAGGAATATCACTTTTATTACTCCCTTCAATACTACCCGTCGAGAAAAATGTTTGATTTGAAGTTGGCGAAGAATACTTTCTTTGCTGCAATCTCTGCCCGAAAAGTAAAGAAAATGCTTCGTCATCGGAAGAAGCAGAGGAAAGTAATTGTTGCTGCTGTTGATCAAAATTAGATGGTTGAATAACTGAATTTAATGGAAAATGAGGAGGAAAGATAAATCCATTTTGTTGTTGTTGCTGTTGCATTGAATTGAGAAAACTTAGAGCAAGAAGTTGCGAATGCCAAGTCATTGCTAATTGTTGTTGCTGTTGTTGTTGTACTAAATTTAAAAATAGAAAGCATTACATGTTTTGAATAGGGCCAGTCAAATGCTTTGAATTAAGGTTGGCGATCCTAGGAAATCTCCAAACCTGGATTCGAAAATTTCCGGATATCAGTGCTTTTTCGGACCGAATCTGCCAACCCTATAGAATAAAACTTAAACCGACTCAAATCAAGCGAAATTGTTTATAAAAATATTAAATTTAAAAATAAACTAACTATCGAGAGAAGTTTGAGTATTAAAGTGTGGTGGAAGAGAAAATGGAAATGTTGGAGAGACTGCTGTTGATAAATTGGGTTTTGAACTGGCCATTATTTTTGGAAATCCAGCTGGAATTATTGATGGTGATTGTAAAGCTGATGGTTGATTTGTTTTTTGTAAAAGAGATGAAAATGCTGAAGGCAGTGTTGGCAAATAAGTTTGGGGATATTCTGTAGCACCTATTTTAAATTTTTGAGAAAATAGAGAATTAATCAGATTTTACCGTGATTGAACAATGAAGCAAGGAACGCCATAGATGATTGAATGCCAAGAAAGTGTTGCTGCTGGGGTCCAGAATTATTATTATTATTAGAGGCAGCCGATTCCATCATAAATTGTAAAGAAGCAGCTGAAAGAGATGATCTATCAGATGATTCATCATTAAGAGTCGAAGAGGATTGGAAATTAGCTGCTGAGCACTTGTTAAGATTTCTACTATTTGTTGAGATTGTGGAAGCTTGAGGTGATGCATTATTAGTAGAGGATGAGGAAGATGCTGCTAAAGTAGAGCAGCTAAAGGAAGCAGAATCATCACCAAGAAGTTCCTCATTCATTGTTGGACAAGACTAAAAATTAAAATTTAAAAAAAATTAAATTTATAAAATCAATATACATCATAACCAGTTGCAGCCATTCTAGAATTAAGGCACCAATCACAAAGTAACTCTTCAATAAAACAAAAATCCCTAGGATTTGCGATGGATGCTAGAAAAAAATTAGAATTGTAATTTAAAACTAAAATTAAAATAAAAAATTAAAGAATTTAAAAATTAAATGAAGGAGAAATATTAAAGGAGAGAGCTTTTTTTTACAATTTCCATTTAGAAATTTAAACACATTAAACAAATTTCTCAACATTTAATAAACTTTAGTCTCGTTTACACACAAATCTCTTTAAAAAATTAATAATCAAAAATATTCTTCTACTTAAAAATATTGTTATACCCACCCCACTCAACAAATCATAATTTCACAACCAATATAATCTTAAAGAAAAAAGGAGAGAAATATGGTAGAGCAAACATTTCCTTTTAAATCAACCACTTTTTTGATGCCCTAGCTGATTGTCTTTAATGCCTACTTACATAAATGTACTTCCAAACATTCCTTCCAAGCTCTAAAAAATTATTTCTCTCATTCTACTTAAATTTTATATATTCTTTTTTAATTTTTGATGAACATTGCCCCCTACATTCTCATTCTTACACCTTTATTCTTTCAACAAAAATATAGCGGTTAAATCTTTGTGGAAAACTAAACTAAGTTCTCAAAGTTTAAAAATCTTTGATTATTAAGGACGGGCAAGCTATTAAAAAATCTTTTGGTTTAATCATAGGACAAAAATTAAGATTCGTTGAGAAAGAAAGGAGGCTGACGATAAAAACGACAATTATTTAACAAATATTATCTTAAGCCTTGATCTTCCTCAAAAGTTTTTTTCCCATTTTTGCATTGACAAAAATAAAATGCAAAATATAAATAAGAAATAAAAAAATCAGAGGATTTTGGTATTGCAAACATTAAGATTTAAAAAATTTAAGCCCAGGTTAAAAAATTTTAGGGAATGAATGGCGAATTTCCAGCCAAATATTTTTGATCGTAGCCACGCCCCTCAAAAAACAAATTAAGAATATTTGCAATATAAAACCCCAACACTAATCGACAGGTGAAATGAATTAGAAAATGAATGTTGTGAGGGCCGTTGGATCATCAACAAAAGCAAATGTCAATTGGTGGTAGATACCTAGTCATTTTTACACATTAATGTGGGGGGAGGTTGAAAGAAGAATGAATGCTAAGTTTGGCCGTTTTAGTAGTGTGTTTGCTTTTTCAAAATATATAAATGAAAACGAAATGAAAAAATAAAGAGAAAAATACATACAAAATGACAAAATACAGCTTAATTTACAAAAATAAATGAATGATTGAGCAGAAAATGGGTTAATATGGGGGGATAGATAGGCCAACAAAATAAAAAAAACACAAAAATGTCAGTCGGGCAGCAGCCGGGCGGACATCTCTAAATGTGCACACCCGGCCAATGGGGGAATAGAAAAAGCATTGCGGAGGTGGTGTGGTGGAAAGCAGTCCTATGAACCTCCAATTTTAATAGGGCCGCCCGAATGGTTGCTGCATAAGCATTTAATATGTATATGTGAGGAAAGTGCACACCCAAAATGCTTATATGTTAGAAAAAAGTCATATGGTAATGGTTAAAAAATTTTAGAGCAAAAAATTAAAAAAAAGTCCTGCTTAAAGAAAATCACAGCAGAATTGAGGGAAAAACAATAGCTTTGTTCTGCTGACTCTTTGATAAATTCTATTGTCTTATCGCATGCCAATCAAAAACATAAAATAAGAAAAAAAACTAAAATGTTCAAAGGATAAACTTTTGAACTTGACAGGTTTCTTTCTTCGCCGACATTCCCATACTAGAATATAAAAAAAACTACTTATGTTAAAATAATAATCCACAAAAACATAAATAAACATGACATTCGTTCCTAAAAAATCTAAAAAAAATTTTTCTCATTTTTCATGTACACAATCATTGTTACCTCAATATTAAAAAAAGAAAATGTGTAGGTGGTTTTTAGATAAGACTGTATTTAGGTGGGTGAGGATTATTTAAAGGAATGAGAATAAATCTCCAAAATGATTTTGAGCAATTTCTTAAATTAAAATTTTTAAAAAACCAAAATATCAAATGACGTCAAAAACCAAAATAAATATAAATCAAAAAATTAACAAGCGAAATATGTAGGTTCTAACAGTTCAATTTGGAGCAAAAATTTAAAATAAAAAAGGTCAAACGGCAATCCTATGAAAAATGAAACAATGAAAATGTGCGTAAAAAAGAATAGGAAAGAATAAATGAGTTAAATAGCTATCAGCTTGTGAACTTTTTGTCCTTTTTTTATGTTGCCGAAACTACAAGCAAAATAGAGTGGTTGCAGAAATTACAGAAAAAAGGGATCCTACCATGATTTTTAAACAAGATAGAAAAAAGAAGCGGTAAAATTATATTAAGAGAAATGGTGTTTAAAAAAGAATCAGTAATTCTTGAATGTCGTTTTAAAAAGTTAAAACGAAATTTAAAAAAATTAAGTGGAGAATTGATCAAAAATCCTAATGGGGTTTTCTTAAAAATTGTAATAATACAATTGACAAAGATATAACAAAATGCGCGAAAATTTTTGTAAACTGCCACCTGCTTAATCTTTTTAGACTAGGGTTAAAACGAATCTAAAAATGCGGTCAATTTAGAAAAAAATAAGGAAAGTGACAAACTTGGTTACTTTTGTCTTTTTACTCCCCTTTTCAAAATAAAATTGCTTCTGATTTTGTAGATGGCTGGCGACAAAAGTTCACAAAACAAACAAAAAAATTAGAAAAACTAAACTTATTTCCCTACTACTATATAACAAAACCAAAAATTTTTCCCAACTGACAGCTTAGGGCGAATAGCCACAGCAAGTGCGGAGATAGGCTTCAAAAATGAAGTAGAGAATATACATAAAGCCTGCCGCACATTTTATATACAATTTGTTGGTAAATTAACCTTTCTTTTTACCAACTAAGATGCATAAAAGACAAAAAAACTTTTGTTAAATTACGAATGCTTAAAAACGAAGACAGAAAGGAAATATTACTTTTTATGAAAGATTTTGGGCGTAGAAAAGATTCTGAGTGAGTAGAAAAAATTTTGGGGGGTAAAATGAAGATTTTGGAAGATAAAAATATTTAGTAGAAAGATTATAAAATAAAATCAGGATAATCAAAAAATAAAAGACAGATGGACCACCCAACATATTATATGGATAAAGGGAAGAAAAATTATTTATATAGCCAGAACGGCCACCACTAATAAAAATTGGCCACCGCCACTAATAAAACTTAAATATTATTTCAATGAAGCGTGCTGGTTATTTTTCATATTGCTCAATATAAAATAGCCCTAAGCAGTTTTACTCTCGCTATTTATTTTTTTAATAAATATATCCCTTCCCATCATGTTTTTAAAAAAAGTTCCGGAAAAAGGAAACACAAAAAAAACCCACCCACCTTTAACAGCTTTGCAGTATTTGCGCCATTGAAGGGGTCCAAGCGCACGTTGAAATACATTTTCGAGACCTAAAATAAAATAATATTTAATTTATTTTTTACGAAAGATGATTTATTAAATTAATTTAAAAGAAAATGAGTGTTTTTAATAAATATTAAGGAGATATTTAATTTTTAAAATTAAAGATATAACAAAAGAAAAATAACAATTGACTAAAAATTGTCCTATTATTCCTCATTTAACTACTGTATATAAAAATTTAGCCCGGGCCAATCCTCACAAACCAAAAGACGCCCAGCACTCATTCTATAACATAAATGGAAAGCGTTTGTGTGAGAGCATTTTTTCAAAATATTTTTTTAATATAATTTTAGAAAACTGAAATGTATAGAATGGTTATTTCTAATTCTAGGATTTTAAAATTATTTCCAAAAACATGCATAATTTATTTGGCAAACGATCCTAATTATTTTGAGTGAGCGAAAAAAGAGGTTAAAAGGATGGGTAAGGATATGGCGCGTTTGAAGGATTAAATAAAAAAATAAAGGAAGCGTTGATAGAGCGGTGATGCTAAAAGAATAAACATTACTTATATGAGAGTTTTCTAGCCATGGCCAAATGATGGCCAAGGAAGTCGCGCTTTGGTTAGAAACCACCGGAAGTTGGATGAGGATGGACTGTTTGTGGTGAAAACATAAAAAGAATAAAAGCGGAATAAATAATTACTATTTTCCTGGCCACCGAATTTGAAATTTTGTTAGGGAAGATAAAGAATACAAATCGGAAAAATTTGCCTAGAAAATCAGAGATGAGTGAAGAGAGAACAAAAAGATTATTTAAATTTTAGGGTACATTTCTCCCGAGGGATTGAGGAGCAAAAAACTATTAAATCCCAAAATTAAGGACCTCTGGGCAGCATTCTGCGTTTATTTTAACATTATACAAGAAACCAAACAATTTTGAGTTTAGACAAATTTTAAAACAAATTATTGAATAAATTAATCTTTGTCTTTAAGCTGGCGAAAGGTGTGACTTTAATTTTTTAGATTGTCTAAGAGAAGCGCCCAACATTTTTACTAAAGAACAAAGAAATGAAATAAAATGTTGGTTAAAAATAATGCTAATGTAAAGGGTGGTGGAATTAAAGTTTTCATATAAATACAAAAAATATACATAAATTAATTAATAATTTAGAAGAGGAAGATTTTTTTATAAAAATGTAAATACTAATTCTAAAATTCTCATTAAGAAACCTCAAAAAATTTAAAATTCTGTTTAACAAAAAAATCGGGTTATGCTTATCGAATGTATTTTTACTTTGAAATTTGAGCGCAATAAATGGAGTATTTACAGCTCGAGGCGTGAAATGAGACGAAGTAAGAAAAGTGGATGGCAAAGGGAAAATGACAATATATGAAAGAAATTCCCATCAGCCATACAAAATATCCAGCATTTTCGTCCCATTTTTATTCACAAAATTTGAAAGAGAAGACGAGAATATTGCCACATTTAGACAGCCATGTCTGTTGCAGAGGTTCTCTTGCATACTACTAATTAATTCGGGCAAAGGGTGGGTTTCCTTATTATTTCTTCCCATTTTCACAAATCCAACTCATCTTATATTCACTCTTTGCCACTTGTATCCATCTTCACACCAATTTATTTATTTTATCTAAGCATTTGGCACAAAGAATTTCATTTTCATTGATACTTTTAGAGTAAAACTTAAATATTTTCCTAGATTTTAAATAACTGAGATTTTAGAATAGTTGCTGTTATACGTTCAAATTTATATAGTTTATATTGGTTGCCAAATACTATCTCCTTTCTTACTATTTAATAAATCGTATCCTCTACATCCCAATTATATTCCCGCAGAAATTGCAGGTTATTTACCGCGCACTAACATTAGAAATATTAATGACTAATCTATGCATGTGCGCCATGGACAATTTTTAAATTTTTATTAATAACCAGCTAAAAAGTAATTTTCATTTTGTTTTGCATTTTCTGCGTATTTTGTCGCCCTTCAAAATAATCTTGCACTTCCCATCTTCTTCATTGACGTTTCCATCGCTACACTTTTGCGCCAATTCGTAGTGTGAAATGAAAATGAGACTCACTTAGGAAGCCGGTGTTTAGCACAAATTTAGCCCGGGCATAAAAATTAATTAAGTGTGCCAAAGGATTGCACTTGAGGCAAATGCCGTTTATATATGAATGCGCTATATGTAGTGAATGTGTAAAAAGCAATTGAAAAATTTTGGCCAAGAACATTGTAAGGAAGATAAAGGATGCTTAAAATTGAAGATAAGGAAAAAGATAAAAATGAATAAATGATTAAATTAGCAAGTAGATATTTAAGAGAAAAATAGAGTAAATTTCACAAGTTAAAATTAATTAAAATTTATAATTAGCAACCCAAAAATCTTAAGATAAATTTATCTTATTTTTATCATTCTCCTTATTTTTACTTTATATGTATTATTTTCATCAAATTAATAAATTTCCTCTTTTTCCCATTCCTGCTTATTTCCTAAAACAAATTAGCATCCAGACTCACAAGGATTTAGGGAACGGGGATCGCTGTCACACACACAATAAATAGGCCACTAACCAAAATGCTAACATTAAATGGTGCCGTGACAACCACCATGGAAACCACAGAATCACCAAAATATATGTTTATAAGCTTGTGCCAATCCCCAATAACTATTAGAAAATATTTTTGTCAGAAAATGCTTTCTAAATTAATGATATCCAAATGTAGGGAAAATTTGTCAAAAATAACGGCAAAAACAAAATTTTTAAAATATAAACGATTTCAAAAGGTCCAAGCTTAAAGTGAAAAAACATAAATTAATACCAATTTATTAATTTTTTGTACTTTTGAAAATGTTTAAAATTTATTGGACACATCCCCCGGGCAACCATACATCTCAATTTTACTTATTCTCATTAGCTTCAACACTTTTACCAAATAAAAAAAGTTCGCATCGTTAAAAGCTGTCTTTATTACGATTTTGGGATGCTAATGTCAACAGCCTTTTAAATAAATATTTTAGATGAAAAGAGAGATTTATTTTTGGGATTGAGGAATAAAAATAAAGATCTCAGTTGGCTACGCATAAATACAGTACAAATAATATGTATGAATAGATAGTAAATATAAAGAAATAAATCTTACAAACATGAACATATATTTTGTGAATAGGATATCTGGGCTTTTTAGGGCTATATGCACTCTAAATAGATAGTTGAAAATAAGGTTTAGCAGTTAGTCCAAAGGAGAATTCAAAAAAGATTTCTGAATTAATTAATAATATTTACATAAACCTTTACATTATTTCATTCTAAAAAAGCTAATCGAAAACTATGATCTTTCTGACAACTTTCGACACAAACCAAAAAACATTAGAAACGAGAAAGAAGTTAAGCGGCAATGGTATTATGTCCGTCAGAAAAGTTTAAAAAAAGAATAAACGAAAAGCTAAATATCCCAGTAGAAAAAAACTTGAGAATAGTAAAGAGATGGAAGAAAGAAAAAAAACCTAAGAGAAGCATGTAAATTTTAAAAGTTTCAATTAATTTACTCGAAATTTAAAAAATTCAAACCCACCAACAATTGTCATAAGCATTGGCTTTCCCCATTTACCAAGTTCCCTGCAATGAACACGACGTTCGGCAAAACATCGACCATCACAAGTGTTTGTAGTTTGTTCATTTGTTTTGAATATTTGTGGCGGCATTCGTAGATCAACAGTTTGGGGCTGCATATTATTACCTTCAAAAAAATAATTTTTCTTTCCAGATTTTAATGCTAATTACCGGTTTTATCTGTTGTGCAATTTATCTTAATAAATAAACAATGATATCATGAAGACAAGAATTATAATCAAGAATTTACAATTGTTGATCCCCAAGCATCTCCAAGGAAAATAAAAGACATGGATTGCTAAAAGCTATGTAATGTGTCCATAAATAAATGGAAAGTAACGTTATAAAGTGTTGCTTAATCGCCTTTTCGTTTATGTCTCTCATAAACTCTACAATTTTTAAGAGCGGTTGGTAAAGCAAGGATCCAAACTTTGGAATTAGTAAGGGAATCAATCAAAGCAAGAGAGAATTTAAAAGTAAAAAATGTAAAATACTACTAGAATTAAAAGTTAACGTTTTTTAGATTGGCCCACTAAATTGGCACTGTAATTGAGGCCCTTAACATAAACTGTTGTCAACGCGCAGATATTGAAGTTAGAAATGTGAAATAGGGGCATGAAAATGGAGCCAACCAACTAATAGCGGAGGAACCAACTAAGAGGCCCAACCAACAAACGGGCGGCCCTAACAAATAAGATGTGTAAAAAGAAAAAAACTGAGGACCAAAGAGGAAACTCTAAGTGAGGAGGCCAGCCTCCGAAGCAACCACAAAAGCGTAGAGGTGCAAATGGGAGTTAGTTGGGGGGCCTAACAAACATCGAAAGTAAGAGAAGTAAATGAGACAAAATGAAGATTGAGGAAAGTGGTGCTAGCTGTTAATAAATATGGGCAAGAATTTGAGGAGACAAAAAGCAGTCGAGAACGTGATGCAAGCAATTTCGGATTGAGTAATTAAGGTAGTTTTGCACTTAAAGATTGGAAAAAATTTATTCGACCGCCCGAAGAAAAAGGAAAAAAGGAACCGCATACTCTTAATTTATAGTTTTAATAATGAGTCAAAAAATGAGTAACAAAGAAATAAAAACATACCTAATATAAAAATTCAAAAATAAGTATAAAAGTCTTAAACAAATCCTAAATTGACAAATTTTTTCTATGCGCATAGGTGTGTGCAATCTCCTCATATTTTGCACAAAATCCATGGGAAGGAAATGTAAAACCAAGCACCAAGCGATGATACCTATGATATCGAAAAAATTTAAGTAAATTCAATGGTTTTAGATTTAAGAACAAAAGTTAAAACTAAAAATTGTCTCCTTTTCCCCTCAACTCTATGCTATTCGTAGTATTATCCAAATTTTCTTACCATGAAATAACAAAAGGTTGGAGCCAATGTAAAACTGTACGATAAGCAAACAACCACTGCATCGAGTTAGCAACAGCATGACGCCGCTGAAGGCGAAGGAACACGCCTGCCGTCAGCATAGGATGTTCAACAGAAACTGAACCACGAATAAGTTGCATTAGAAAGATCTGTTAAATATTTTAAAATAGATACAAATTTTATTAAAAAGGTGATACCTCAATGAGAGCTAAAGTTCCTGATTTACCACACCCATCATTGCACACCAAAATTGTTGGGCGTTTCGAGTTACGAGAACTAAAAAAGGTAATAAGTAAAAGGATATTAAATTAAAAAGGTTAACCGAAAAAGTAAACGGAAAGGCCAGTAAAAATCTGTATAGTTTCGCCAATTCCACTGCCAAAGTTGTAGACGTAATTTTGCCGTCACACCTTGGTGACAATTTTCCACTGTTGTCATCCAAATATCCAAATTGAAAATAGTAAAGAGAGGGTCTGTAGCCATGTCAATACCAGCATTTCGTACATGTAAACACCCGAAGTTTAGCTCATCGTCCTCAAGTCTACAAAATGTAATTGATAAAAATACAAGTATTGAAGAAAAGAAATGAACCTAGGCCAAAAGAAAGGACAATGAGTGTGAGAAAGCCGCTCAAAAATCACAGCACCACCAGTACATTCAACTAACGGACCAACACTTGCTTCTGATAACATAAAAATAAATTCGCTGCGCTCATGCCAAACCTAAATTTAATTGCAAAAATTTCGAAAAATTAATAACAAACCATCTTCCAAAAGTCAACAATGGTGTGATTTCGAGGAGATTGGGCGAGAATAAAAGTATTTAGAAGAGGACCGCCCAACACAAAACTTGCATTGATATCATTTTGGGTAGATGATGAATAAGTCTGGCCTGTAGATAATTCGTCAGTAGTTAACTCAACCTTGTCAAAGAAACTCTCGAGCACATCAAATTCGGCATAGAAACGCTATAAATGTTTATATAATTTTATCTCTACAAAAACATACCGATAAATCTGTTCTCGGACGTCCTGGCTCAATAAGCATAGACCATGCGATCTGTTGTGTTATTGTTGCTGCCAAATTCTGAATGCGCGCTAATATAGCACCTGAAATGTCACGCCGTCCACGGAAACAACCCATAAGCTGATCACCAAGTAACTATAAGGAAGCTGATTTATTTTTCAAAGCAAACTAGAAGACTTACAGTTACAAGCATGTCGTCAACACCATCTTGAAGGGCAATGTGCAGCCGTGGTATTTTCCTCAAAAACTCTAAGGATCTCGAAACAGTAAGCTTCATAGGCACTAAGGGCTGTGTTGGCAATTTTTTCTGTTTGTTGGTTTTCTCATGCTGCTCCATGTATCCTGTATAAATTGAAATCCATTCAGCCATTCTTTGTCTGCGAAAAAGGATTTTATGAATATATTGATCTAAAATACCCATATTTCCGTCGCATCGCTATAGCCCAAGGATCAGCTCCACAAAGAAGCTGTTTTGTTTGTTCACAAAGCAAATGTCCACTTAATTCCACTTTTGTACGTTCATCAAAAAAAGCGGTTAAGACTCGTGCAAATCTCTGAGCAATGAAAGTGAGACGCTCCTCCTTGTCGTAATGTGTCTTAAGAAAAACAAAACAAATAGAAAATAAAAGCAAAAAACCAATCGTGCATTTATTACTCGTTCATTCCACCAACGCCACAACGTGTTCACCCATGATTCTGTAACATGTTCTCCATCGTCAACTGGAACAATAAAGGCATTGTCTGTCGCACTCCTTCTGGTACTAATAGGACTTTCAGCAACAGAATCCATGAGCAACTAGGATGTAGTAAATAAACAACTATAAATTAACAAAAGCAATTAGAAATTAGAAGATGAATAAAACTTAAAAAAAGGAATTTAATTTTTTACTTGGCACGACACTTAGATTTGTGACAATTGGAATCTATTTAAGGGACGACAATTAGACAGTGAGATAATGGGACATAAAGACAGTTGGTCAAAGGGCATTGGACCGAGGAAAATAGACGGAAAACGCGGCATATTACATGGAATTTTACAAAATCGGAAAAAATACAAGGGAAACTTGTCCGGATTCCGATATTTGTTCCGATCCTAGACTGAAGAATCACATTACAAAATTTAAAATTTCTATATTTGGCATAATAAATTTTTTGTCATTTTACATTTTCTAATTGTTATTTTACATTTCGTCACTTGATCTTTTGCCAATAAACTTACCTATTTTATCTATGCGACGTGCAATTGGAGTTATCATTTACTTGCTTAATCTTACGGGTTTCATTTAATAGGTGTCAAAAAGTCTAAGTTGGCTGCTTTAGGGCGCGAAGACGTCTATTTGCGTGGGAACATTCAGTCGCAAAACAATAGATGCTCCATTTTCAGGAGTCAAAACAATAGACTCCTGAAAATGGAAACCTTCTAATCCTATGAATATTTGATCAATTTTTTTCTTTTAGACATATATAGAACCTAAATATATTATAATTGAAATTAAAGGATGAATTCCGAAAAAATAAAGAAGCTCCAACAGAACGCTGAACATGTGCGCACTGGTGGCAAGGTTTTGTTTTATCATGCTGTATAAAAATTTAGAAATTGAAATTTATTGATAAGGAAGACTTAAAAAATCTTCTTGTCAACTAGGAGTTTTAATGTTTAGGGGACTGCCCGAAGAAAGAAGAAAGTTGTGCATAAAACGACAGCGTTGGATGACAAAAAGCTTCAGAGCAACCTTAAGAAACTTTCTGTAACGAACATTCCTGGCATCGAAGAAGTTAATATGATTAAGGAGGATGGGACTGTTATTCATTTCAACAATCCGAAGGTGCAAGCTTCAGTGCCTGCTAAGTTTGTTCATTTTATATATTAAGCTTCAATCTTTACTTTAGTACTTTTTCGATCACTGGGACTGCGGAGAACAAGCGTTCGTCTTTTCTGACAAGTTTTTTCATAAAAATTGATTTTAGGTATAACTGACATGTTGCCGGGCATTCTAAACCAGCTTGGAGCTGAATCGCTTGCGCACTTGAAGGTTTTATTTTTGGGCTTTGAAAACTAATTTAAATGTATAATTTTTAGAAATTGGCCAACAATGTGACTACGCAATATAAGCCATCGGATGATGATGTTCCAGGTTTTGTTTTTAAAATAGAGAAACTTGGAATTTTAACGAATACCCCTGAAAAATATCAAAACGATTTAACATAGGCTGTTGAACGTTTACTTTGGTTTAGTGGTTAACGTTTAGGTTGCGTGTTTTCTATATGGTCATGTTCTGTAACATGTCCATTTTCATAACACGCAAGATTATATCTAGTTGGATTTTTCGCTAGCACCCGTCTAGGATTTTGACGGGAGTTTGATAGTAGCATCCCGCACATATTCTTAAAACTTTTTGTTATAATAGTGAAAACTTTTCATTAAGAATTTAGGGCTATATTCAACGTTAAAAATTGATGTTTTAATTTTAAGAGTTGGTTGGTGATTTCGAGGAAGCGTCAAAGAACGAGACTAAAGAAGTTCAACCGCAGCAACATCACATAGGAGGAGAATCCTAAAATGTATGTCACATCGCAATGTTGAATGCCTATTGTTTTGAAATTTTATTGGAAATTATTTGGTTATTTTTATCGACACTGTTTTCCGTCTGATTCTTTAGCTCAATCAGGATATTTAAATTGTCGAATAAATTTTTTAAAATAAATCTAAAGAATATATTATTCGCAATTTGTTAAATCTATTTCTGGCGTCGAAGGTATCAAAAATTCGATTTCTCGCACCGAGACAAAAATTGTTAGAATTTTAGCAGGCTTAGGTGAGTGAATTTAATAGTGCTGGGATTATCGAGATTAGATTGATTTAGGGCTGTATTCAGTATTAAAAATTTGATGTTAAGAATTTTAATGTTATTGGACAAAATACCATAAAATAAGACTTGATCGCTTAATTGAACCAGTTAAATTCATGACTATGTTGACCATTTTTATACCGCACGATAAATATTTAATTGAATGAACCCAAAAAATTATATTCAAATGTTCATCACTTTCGGTTGTAACAGTTTAAATTTATAAGAAGTTTATCCATTTGGAAAATTACAAAACTAAGGCAAAGGTTAGTTAGGAAAAATGTTAAACGTTACAACCTAATATGTATAAAAGCCAATAAATAATACTGATATTCATCATTAAAATCTCACTCATCAATCTGATCAACATGCCAAAAAATATTGTATTGCGAATCTCCTTCGAGTGTCCTCTCAATCCAAACTGTCAACTGCTGGTTAGCACACGTCTCATCAAACAGGCCTTTACTATCGAGAACCTAAATATACAGGGTAAAAAATACGTGAATTAAAGAAACCTTAACAAAATCAGTCTCAACTATGGGAACGAACGTTGACATACGCGGGTACCATCTCTTCGGAACATATGCATTGAGCTTGATCTAAAAATTTTCTAACAGAGGTTTGCGTTTAAATCATACCTTAATAGTACTTCCACATACTTTAGTCTCAAAAGGCGGTGTTTTCTCTACTTCAAAATTCGTAGTGGTGATCTTTTCGCCCATAATTGTTCTAAACATTATATGTTCAGAGTCAAAAAAGTTAAGAAGCTAAATGAACTTACGCATTGAACTTGACCCAACTTCCAACACGCAAATCACCACACAAGGACACAGGGACAGAAATCTCACCTTCCGGAAAAACGGGCGAATAACTAGTAATTAAATTTGAGGTGCTTTATTAAGTTTAAGTATTGTCAAACAACAAACATTATTATTCCATTTTTGCTACGATGATTGCTGGTTGCTTTTGCGACGACGACACCGCTCAAGTTCTTCTTCTCGATTCCGCCAGAACGCTTGTTGCATTGATCCAGGAATGTACCATTATGGCGTGAAGATCGTTGTTGAGTTGCCTTGTCTTCGTGTCGAGAATGAGGTCTCTGTCGAAATAAAATCAGGATCTTCAAAAAATGAAATAAAATACCGAAGGTGGGTCGGGTGAAGCGCGTGAGAACTCTGGTCGAGGCTTCGCACCACGTCGGCTACCACCAAAAGATCCCCTAGTAGCATTGACGGAGGTTCGTGGCTGGGTCACATCATGTGTCATATCATTCTCTTTAGCTTCCTCACTTATATTTGATTGTGAACTAAAAACCCAAAAATATCTTTCATTTTTATCGAATCGAATTTACAATCCCTACTTTCAATTAAATAAAAATAATGACCGTTCATTGTCCGCCAAATGTTCATTGTTAACCAAGAGACGTGAAACCTGACCCACTGGACGAGAATTATGTCGTGAACGCCCAAAACCACCATCAGTTGGAGGTACTTTCTTCTTGTCATCCAACAAATCCCCAAAATCGTTCATGGTTTTATTAGCAGTTGCAACTTTTGGTGTTGATGAAACAAAAGGAATATTTGTAGAACGATTCGATTGGCCAAACCCGCCTGTCAAGATCGGTGCAGCTGGAAGAATTGGGATAAAACTAAAAACCAAAAATTCATACTTGGTTCCGGAACCTCTACGTCATTCTCCTTTACTTCGACGCCTTCTTCATCTACATCTGACTCATGATCCATTACTTCCTGTGCTGGTGCTACACGAATCGGTGAGCCAGTGCGTCCATCAAAGTCCCGGAGCACCCAATTATAAACATCATTAAGTTCTACAATAAGTCGAGGAGCAAAATTTGGACGCGATTGTCGAGCACGGCGCAGTGAAGTAATAAACTCTCTCCCTGATTGAAGAACACCAAGCCAATCCGGCACACGAACTTTAAGAAAAAAGATAATGGTAAAAACGTTTGAAATATTAACCAATATAAACAGCTGGGTCCTGATCCAGATTGTAAAGAGCGTGTGAAATTCGCAACTAAAAATATGCAAATAAATTTTAATTAAAAATTAAATTGATGAATATACAAGAACAGATAAAAGTTAAATGCAATACAAAAACTAAGCTCGTTTTCTGTTGTAAACTCTTTTACAATAAATCCACACCGATAGAAAAGAAAAGGGTAAAGAAACTAGAGCAAAAAATAAATGCCAAAACAACTCATATATTGATTTTGAAAGGATAAACCCACCAACTACACAAATAGAAATAAATACCTGTAAAGGATTCCGTCTGATAACACTCAGTCCCTTTGGTGCCTGTACTGCAAATGGACTGACCGCAACACCAGTGTTCGACCAGTTAGCACTGAAATTATTTTGCTGTAAAAGTTATAAATTTGTTCAAATCAACTCACGCTGGCATGAATTTAAACCAATGTCCAATGAGGAAATCCAACTTCGTATGAGCAGTCTTGTCATACTTGTATTTACAAATCGAGTGCAGCCAAGGTGTCCAAAACTGATATAATAGATATTATAAACAAAATACAAATCAATATTACCGTGACAATCTTGTGATGCTGTGGTTCTTCGTCACCATTTTCTTGATTATCGTTGCCACTATCGGAACCACTGGAATCATTGAAACTATCAAGGTTGATGACAATTCCATTGACAAGGTTTAATTCAATGCCTGATTTCGAAGCAGATACCTGAAGGATAAACGATCAAATTTATAAAATCTCATTATTTTCAACAGCCCCGACATCCTTATAACCAGACTTGGGCATGGACAAGAATTCTGGTATCCGTATGCGGGTATATACGGCTGATATCAACAGTCTCGATATTATCTGTACTATTATCTGTATATTATCTGTACTCGATATTATCATTCGTTATTCATATTTAAAAATTTAACCATCTCATTGGTGCTAAATGGCTCAGCCAGAAAAGTGAGCAACCATTGGACATTGAAAGTGTTCATTAGTGTCAATAAATTTGGATCACGATAGAGACCAAAACTAAAATCATTTTAAATTAAAAGTTTGATTAAAATAATACAATGCAATCCATGCGTGATAGAGACAGTCCATTTTCAGATTAGCATCTTGCTTAAAGAAAGACCCAACACGCCCAAAGCCAGGGGCATATGCGACAATCTGGTTAAAGACCCTGTCCGAAAAAAAGACGAGGGGAACACGGATCTAAATGTGAATGATGCAAAGATCTTATAATATTAGTAGCAAAAAGAACCTCGACAAACGCGTCCCGCTGTAATGATTCAGTCCGATAGAGGCGGGTTTCATAAGGCGGCATACCGTCCAGTGGTCGAACAATAATATCATTGATTCTGTCTATGACAATAAATACTATTAGTGTACTATATAAATATTATATAATACCATAAATCAACCACTGTCCTAGTTGAAAAAGCGCTAAACCAGTTTGGCAATGCTTTTGACGACAATCCGAAGGAAACCATAGCAGTCCCGTATCCCCATTACTTGCTTTGAATACCAACACTCCAGAAATATATGATGTCATTTAAAAATAAATCTCAGAGAATCTCAAAATTTTTAATTTTGTGAAAATAAATAAAGTATTTACAAACAATTACAAAAATCAATGAGCACGAAAAAAGCGTCACAAAAAACACAAACCATTGAAAACAGCAAACAATAAAAAGAAATGGTCATTAACGGAGAAAAATATAAAATGGTCATAAACAATAAAATAGAAAAATGGTCAAAAGGGTGAAAGTCATAAAGGTAACCCTACTTTTGGCCAAAGATGTTTTGTCAAGAAGGTGTTCTGTTGGAAGGGGCTACGCTTTGTTTCGTCCCCTTTTGTTTCGGCCCCTTTTGTTTCGTCCCCCTGAATAAAACTTTTGTTTCGTCCCAATGTACAAAACTTTTGTTTCGTCCCCTTTTGTTTCGTCCCCTTGAACAAAAACTTTTGTTTCGTCCCCTTTTGTTTCGTCCCCTTGAACAAAAACTTTTGTTTCGTCCCCTTTTGTTTCGTCCCCTTGAACAAAAACTTTTGTTTCGGCCCCTTTTGTTTCGTCCCCTTTTGTTTCGTCCCCTTGAACAAAAACTTTTGTTTCGGCCCCTTTTGTTTCGTCCCCTTGAACAAAAACTTTTGTTTCGTCCCCCTTTTGTTTCGTCCCCCTGAATAAAACTTTTGTTTCGTCCCAATGTACAAAACTTTTGTTTCGTCCCCTTTTGTTTCGTCCCCTTGAACAAAAACTTTTGTTTCGTCCCCTTTTGTTTCGTCCCCTTGAACAAAAACTTTTGTTTCGGCCCCTTTTGTTTCGTCCCCCTTTTGTTTCGTCCCCCTGAATAAAACTTTTGTTTCGTCCCAATGTACAAAACTTTTGTTTCGTCCCCTTTTGTTTCGTCCCCTTGAACAAAAACTTTTGTTTCGTCCCCTTTTGTTTCGTCCCCTTGAACAAAAACTTTTGTTTCGTCCCCTTTTGTTTCGTCCCCTTGAACAAAAACTTTTGTTTCGTCCCCTTTTGTTTCGTCCCCTTGAACAAAAACTTTTGTTTCGTCCCCTTTTGTTTCGTCCCCTTGAACAAAAACTTTTGTTTCGTCCCCTTTTGTTTCGTCCCCTTGAACAAAAACTTTTGTTTCGGCCCCTTTTGTTTCGTCCCCCTTTTGTTTCGTCCCCCTGAATAAAACTTTTGTTTCGTCCCAATGTACAAAACTTTTGTTTCGTCCCCTTTTGTTTCGTCCCCTTGAACAAAAACTTTTGTTTCGTCCCCTTTTGTTTCGTCCCCTTGAACAAAAACTTTTGTTTCGTCCCCTTTTGTTTCGTCCCCTTGAACAAAAACTTTTGTTTCGGCCCCTTTTGTTTCGTCCCCTTGAACAAAAACTTTTGTTTCGTCCCCTTTTGTTTCGTCCCCTTGAACAAAAACTTTTGTTTCGTCCCCTTTTGTTTCGTCCCCTTGAACAAAAACTTTTGTTTCGTCCCCTTTTGTTTCGTCCCCTTGAACAAAAACTTTTGTTTCGGCCCCTTTTGTTTCGTCCCCCTTTTGTTTCGTCCCCCTGAATAAAACTTTTGTTTCGTCCCAATGTACAAAACTTTTGTTTCGTCCCCTTTTGTTTCGTCCCCTTGAACAAAAACTTTTGTTTCGTCCCCTTTTGTTTCGTCCCCTTGAACAAAAACTTTTGTTTCGTCCCCTTTTGTTTCGTCCCCTTGAACAAAAACTTTTGTTTCGTCCCCTTTTGTTTCGTCCCCTTGAACAAAAACTTTTGTTTCGGCCCCTTTTGTTTCGTCCCCCTTTTGTTTCGTCCCCCTGAATAAAACTTTTGTTTCGTCCCAATGTACAAAACTTTTGTTTCGTCCCCTTTTGTTTCGTCCCCTTGAACAAAAACTTTTGTTTCGTCCCCTTTTGTTTCGTCCCCTTGAACAAAAACTTTTGTTTCGTCCCCTTTTGTTTCGTCCCCTTGAACAAAAACTTTTGTTTCGTCCCCTTTTGTTTCGTCCCCTTGAACAAAAACTTTTGTTTCGTCCCCTTTTGTTTCGTCCCCTTGAACAAAAACTTTTGTTTCGGCCCCTTTTGTTTCGTCCCCTTGAACAAAAACTTTTGTTTCGTCCCCTTTTGTTTCGTCCCCTTGAACAAAAACTTTTGTTTCGTCCCCTTTTGTTTCGTCCCCTTGAACAAAAACTTTTGTTTCGTCCCCTTTTGTTTCGTCCCCTTGAACAAAAACTTTTGTTTCGGCCCCTTTTGTTTCGTCCCCCTTTTGTTTCGTCCCCTTGAACAAAAACTTTTGTTTCGTCCCCTTTTGTTTCGTCCCCTTGAACAAAAACTTTTGTTTCGTCCCCTTTTGTTTCGTCCCCTTGAACAAAAACTTTTGTTTCGTCCCCTTTTGTTTCGTCCCCTTGAACAAAAACTTTTGTTTCGTCCCCTTTTGTTTCGTCCCCTTGAACAAAAACTTTTGTTTCGTCCCCTTTTGTTTCGTCCCCTTGAACAAAAACTTTTGTTTCGTCCCCTTTTGTTTCGTCCCCTTGAACAAAAACTTTTGTTTCGTCCCCTTTTGTTTCGTCCCCTTGAACAAAAACTTTTGTTTCGTCCCCTTTTGTTTCGTCCCCTTGAACAAAAACTTTTGTTTCGTCCCCTTTTGTTTCGTCCCCTTGAACAAAAACTTTTGTTTCGTCCCCTTTTGTTTCGTCCCCTTGAACAAAAACTTTTGTTTCGTCCCCTTTTGTTTCGTCCCCTTGAACAAAAACTTTTGTTTCGGCCCCTTTTGTTTCGTCCCCCTTTTGTTTCGTCCCCTTGAACAAAAACTTTTGTTTCGTCCCCTTTTGTTTCGTCCCCTTGAACAAAAACTTTTGTTTCGGCCCCTTTTGTTTCGTCCCCTTGAACAAAAACTTTTGTTTCGTCCCCTTTTGTTTCGTCCCCTTGAACAAAAACTTTTGTTTCGGCCCCTTTTGTTTCGTCCCCCTTTTGTTTCGTCCCCTTGAACAAAAACTTTTGTTTCGTCCCCTTTTGTTTCGTCCCCTTGAACAAAAACTTTTGTTTCGGCCCCTTTTGTTTCGTCCCCCTTTTGTTTCGTCCCCTTGAACAAAAACTTTTGTTTCGTCCCCTTTTGTTTCGTCCCCTTGAACAAAAACTTTTGTTTCGGCCCCTTTTGTTTCGTCCCCCTTTTGTTTCGTCCCCTTGAACAAAAACTTTTGTTTCGTCCCCTTTTGTTTCGTCCCCTTGAACAAAAACTTTTGTTTCGGCCCCTTTTGTTTCGTCCCCCTTTTGTTTCGTCCCCTTGAACAAAAACTTTTGTTTCGTCCCCTTTTGTTTCGTCCCCTTGAACAAAAACTTTTGTTTCGGCCCCTTTTGTTTCGTCCCCCTTTTGTTTCGTCCCCTTGAACAAAAACTTTTGTTTCGTCCCCTTTTGTTTCGTCCCCTTGAACAAAAACTTTTGTTTCGGCCCCTTTTGTTTCGTCCCCCTTTTGTTTCGTCCCCTTGAACAAAAACTTTTGTTTCGTCCCCTTTTGTTTCGTCCCCTTGAACAAAAACTTTTGTTTCGGCCCCTTTTGTTTCGTCCCCCTTTTGTTTCGTCCCCTTGAACAAAAACTTTTGTTTCGTCCCCTTTTGTTTCGTCCCCTTGAACAAAAACTTTTGTTTCGGCCCCTTTTGTTTCGTCCCCTTGAACAAAAACTTTTGTTTCGTCCCCTTTTGTTTCGTCCCCTTGAACAAAAACTTTTGTTTCGTCCCCTTTTGTTTCGTCCCCTTGAACAAAAACTTTTGTTTCGGCCCCTTTTGTTTCGTCCCCCTTTTGTTTCGTCCCCTTGAACAAAAACTTTTGTTTCGTCCCCTTTTGTTTCGTCCCCTTGAACAAAAACTTTTGTTTCGTCCCCTTTTGTTTCGTCCCCTTGAACAAAAACTTTTGTTTCGTCCCCTTTTGTTTCGTCCCCTTGAACAAAAACTTTTGTTTCGTCCCCTTTTGTTTCGTCCCCTTGAACAAAAACTTTTGTTTCGTCCCCTTTTGTTTCGTCCCCTTGAACAAAAACTTTTGTTTCGTCCCCTTTTGTTTCGTCCCCTTGAACAAAAACTTTTGTTTCGTCCCCTTTTGTTTCGTCCCCTTGAACAAAAACTTTTGTTTCGTCCCCTTTTGTTTCGTCCCCTTGAACAAAAACTTTTGTTTCGTCCCCTTTTGTTTCGTCCCCTTGAACAAAAACTTTTGTTTCGTCCCCTTTTGTTTCGTCCCCTTGAACAAAAACTTTTGTTTCGTCCCCTTTTGTTTCGTCCCCTTGAACAAAAACTTTTGTTTCGGCCCCTTTTGTTTCGTCCCCCTTTTGTTTCGTCCCCTTGAACAAAAACTTTTGTTTCGTCCCCTTTTGTTTCGTCCCCTTGAACAAAAACTTTTGTTTCGGCCCCTTTTGTTTCGTCCCCCTTTTGTTTCGTCCCCTTGAACAAAAACTTTTGTTTCGTCCCCTTTTGTTTCGTCCCCTTGAACAAAAACTTTTGTTTCGGCCCCTTTTGTTTCGTCCCCCTTTTGTTTCGTCCCCTTGAACAAAAACTTTTGTTTCGTCCCCTTTTGTTTCGTCCCCTTGAACAAAAACTTTTGTTTCGGCCCCTTTTGTTTCGTCCCCTTGAACAAAAACTTTTGTTTCGGCCCCTTTTGTTTCGTCCCCCTTTTGTTTCGTCCCCTTGAACAAAAACTTTTGTTTCGTCCCCTTTTGTTTCGTCCCCTTGAACAAAAACTTTTGTTTCGGCCCCTTTTGTTTCGTCCCCCTTTTGTTTCGTCCCCTTGAACAAAAACTTTTGTTTCGTCCCCTTTTGTTTCGTCCCCTTGAACAAAAACTTTTGTTTCGGCCCCTTTTGTTTCGTCCCCCTTTTGTTTCGTCCCCTTGAACAAAAACTTTTGTTTCGTCCCCTTTTGTTTCGTCCCCTTGAACAAAAACTTTTGTTTCGGCCCCTTTTGTTTCGTCCCCCTTTTGTTTCGTCCCCTTGAACAAAAACTTTTGTTTCGTCCCCTTTTGTTTCGTCCCCTTGAACAAAAACTTTTGTTTCGGCCCCTTTTGTTTCGTCCCCTTGAACAAAAACTTTTGTTTCGTCCCCTTTTGTTTCGTCCCCTTGAACAAAAACTTTTGTTTCGTCCCCTTTTGTTTCGTCCCCTTGAACAAAAACTTTTGTTTCGTCCCCTTTTGTTTCGTCCCCTTGAACAAAAACTTTTGTTTCGGCCCCTTTTGTTTCGTCCCCTTGAACAAAAACTTTTGTTTCGTCCCCTTTTGTTTCGTCCCCTTGAACAAAAACTTTTGTTTCGTCCCCTTTTGTTTCGTCCCCTTGAACAAAAACTTTTGTTTCGGCCCCTTTTGTTTCGTCCCCTTGAACAAAAACTTTTGTTTCGTCCCCTTTTGTTTCGTCCCCTTGAACAAAAACTTTTGTTTCGTCCCCTTTTGTTTCGTCCCCTTGAACAAAAACTTTTGTTTCGGCCCCTTTTGTTTCGTCCCCTTGAACAAAAACTTTTGTTTCGGCCCCTTTTGTTTCGTCCCAATGTACAAAACTTTTGTTTCGTCCCCTTTTGTTTCGTCCCAATGTACAAAACTTTTGTTTCGTCCCCTTTTGTTTCGTCCCCTTGAACAAAAACTTTTGTTTCGTCCCCTTTTGTTTCGTCCCCTTGAACAAAAACTTTTGTTTCGTCCCCTTTTGTTTCGTCCCCTTGAACAAAAACTTTTGTTTCGTCCCCTTTTGTTTCGTCCCCTTGAACAAAAACTTTTGTTTCGTCCCCTTTTGTTTCGTCCCCTTGAACAAAAACTTTTGTTTCGTCCCCTTTTGTTTCGTCCCCTTGAACAAAAACTTTTGTTTCGTCCCCTTTTGTTTCGTCCCCTTGAACAAAAACTTTTGTTTCGGCCCCTTTTGTTTCGTCCCCCTTTTGTTTCGTCCCCCTGAATAAAACTTTTGTTTCGTCCCAATGTACAAAACTTTTGTTTCGTCCCCTTTTGTTTCGTCCCCTTGAACAAAAACTTTTGTTTCGTCCCCTTTTGTTTCGTCCCCTTGAACAAAAACTTTTGTTTCGTCCCCTTTTGTTTCGTCCCCTTGAACAAAAACTTTTGTTTCGTCCCCTTTTGTTTCGTCCCCTTGAACAAAAACTTTTGTTTCGTCCCCTTTTGTTTCGTCCCCTTGAACAAAAACTTTTGTTTCGTCCCCTTTTGTTTCGTCCCCTTGAACAAAAACTTTTGTTTCGGCCCCTTTTGTTTCGTCCCCCTGAATAAAACTTTTGTTTCGTCCCAATGTACAAAACTTTTGTTTCGTCCCCTTTTGTTTCGTCCCCTTGAACAAAAACTTTTGTTTCGTCCCCTTTTGTTTCGTCCCCTTGAACAAAAACTTTTGTTTCGTCCCCTTTTGTTTCGTCCCCTTGAACAAAAACTTTTGTTTCGTCCCCTTTTGTTTCGTCCCAATGTACAAAACTTTTGTTTCGTCCCCTTTTGTTTCGTCCCCTTGAACAAAAACTTTTGTTTCGTCCCCTTTTGTTTCGTCCCCTTGAACAAAAACTTTTGTTTCGTCCCCTTTTGTTTCGTCCCCTTGAACAAAAACTTTTGTTTCGTCCCCTTTTGTTTCGTCCCCTTGAACAAAAACTTTTGTTTCGTCCCCTTTTGTTTCGTCCCAATGTACAAAACTTTTGTTTCGTCCCCTTTTGTTTCGTCCCCTTGAACAAAAACTTTTGTTTCGTCCCCTTTTGTTTCGTCCCCTTGAACAAAAACTTTTGTTTCGTCCCACTAAATTACTAATCAATCTTTTGTGCTTTTTCTCGCTATGTATTATCTTTTTCTTTATATTTTTAGACAATTAGCAATAATCAACAACAATTATTAACGAAAAAAGATAATTTTTATGGAAAATTTAGAATTTTTTAATTTTTAAAAATTTTTAAATTTCTTCAATTTTCTTAATATCTCAAGATGGCGAGAATTCTACAATGAATGGCGAGGTTTCTACTACAGACACAAGGTTTATTTTTTAGTTTTTTGGCTTTTTGAATTTTTTTTTATTTTACGTATTTTTGCGGCCTTTTGTGGTGAGATTTCTTCCCCCAATTCCACTTCCCACTCCATTTTTTTATTTTTAAAATTTTTTAAATTTAAGACAATCCAGTCCTGGACTTGTTTTTATTTGTGTCGAACAGATTGCTGCTAATGCCTGGTGATCTTGATATGTGGAGTCTGCAACCTTAACTCAAACGGCCCTCCTTAGGGCCACAATTCTAATAAGTGAAACGAGACTATGACTTTAAAACTTTTGATAAAAATTTTTTGTTTAAGAAATTTTTTCTTTAATAAATTTTTAAATTTCTACGGATGTTTTGATGATTTTTAATATAATTGTCCGAAGAACTTATTTTCAGGTATGTATGATTTCCCCTTTTTTAATTTTTAGTTCGACAAATTGAGTATTTTTACTCGGTTGGGCATTTTGAGAGGGGCCGAAACAAAAGGAGACGAAACAAAAGTTTTGTACATTGGGACGAAACAAAAGTTTTTGTTCAGGGGGACGAAACAAAAGGGGCCGAAACAAAAGGGGACGAAACAAAAGTTTTGAACTTTGGGACGAAACAAAAGTTTTGTTCAGGGGGACGAAACAAAAGGGGGACGAAACAACAGCGCGCCGTTGGAAGGGGTTTTGTACTCACCCGAATCGAGTGCTTTCTTTAAGATTACTTGTTTTTTGATTAATGATTTCCGCACATTGTGCTTACCTTTTTAATAAATTTGCCATAGGGAGAATTTTACAAAGGGTTAAGTTAAAGGAGGATATTTTTTACACAGATGTCCTTGACAATTGAGCCACCTTGAGCTATGTTTTTTTATTGTAATCGTACATAACAATGCAATTTGATTTAGTTTGCGTAAAAGAAGAAAGTGAAAAACAACAAAGGAAACTATTACTGGTGAATTTGCTTTGCATCAAACAAAAAATATTAAAAAGGATAAAAAGGCTTCAAGGTCGATGGATTCATTGTTCAATGCTTTAGATGAATCACAAAAAATGTTAATTTTAGTTACTTTTGTGTTAATATAATTTAGCGCTGACGTAAAGCGGTTAACAAACGTCTAAAATATTACATATCGACCTTCCTTATAAAAGCAAATCGAGGTGAGGATAAAAGCTGGCATTTCTGAAAGCTTTTTTTCAGTCTATTGATAAGTCTAGTGATATTTTTCTACTTTATATATTTTATTAAGAGACGTGATAAGGATAAAATATTCAAAATAGTTTAGTGCAACAATTTAAAGCCCACAATTTTCATTTTTTCGCTCTAATCTGAAAGAGAACAATTCCTTTTTACATTTTTCATCTTCATTTTACATTAGCACACCTTTTCCCTCAACCTTTTTTACTTTCTTAAGAGGAATATTAAAACAGGTATTCGCTAAAGGCTAAAATTCTCATCATAGACAAGGAATTTTACGAGGATTTTTCGTCCAAACGTACAAACATCAAAACGCGTTTCATTTCTACCTATCGCTTTCTTTTTTCTGACTACCTCATTCACATTCTGCATTATCTCAAATAATACTGGTAAAATTAATCCTTCGTGCCTATCGTCTGTCTTTAACTAAATTTTTGCCTTTCAACAAATTTTTGATTGCTTCAGATGATCAGAAAACATTTCCCTACACCCGTACTAATTTATTAATTTGCATGTTTCTTTCAATTTTGCATTTTACTTTTTACATAGTATTAATACTTTCTTTACGTACAAACGCGAATAACAGGATAAATTCATAACCATTTTCTCGTCAAAACCAATTACTAATATTAATATCCTTTTTGATTCATCCTTTCTCAATTTTTTCCTTACATTGTCCTTTAACAACACCGATCATTTCTTCTTTCATTCGCAATCTTTATATTGCCAACCGGTCAGAATAAACAATCATCAAAAAGTACCAAAAAGCAACATATACAAGTGCAAATTTAATTTTCATCTTAAATCATACTAATGTTTAATCGTAACAAACAGAAACTCAACAAAACCATGCAAGCGTGACTGCCTGGAATTAATACAAACATACAAAAAACTTTTTCTTCGTCCAACCTTATCCTTTTTGACCAATTTTCTGACCACAAACACCGCCAACGGTTAAATACACGCCCATAGAGACTGGCAATAGACGATTATAAATTTGGAAATGTGAAAGGAAATTGCGCGCATAAAAATATATTAGCCGAAAAGCTATTTCAAAAAGCAATATGAAATTTTTTCCTTTTCTAACACCAATTCCAAATGTTTTTGGCTTTCTTAAAATTAAGTATGGCAAATTTCTTAATTATGGTAAATTCCTCACTAAAATCCAATTAATAAAAATATTTCCATTCTTTTTTAAAATTTATCATTAGATACAATATCGTTTCCATGGTTTTTAGCTTTAATATGGATTTTAAAATGGGACAAACAAATCAATTTTCTTAAAGTTTAAAACGATAACAATAATTTTATTGAATGAAACATGACCGGTTTCAAATACACATTTAAAAATGCTTTAACACATTTTTAATCTAATAATAAGCCGCTTTTCTTTTATCCCATCATCTGTTAACTTGTCTACACTTTCAAAATACATATAACCAATTTCAAAACGCTATTTAAGCTTCTTCCTTTTTTTATGTTAGAAAAAGTGATTCCTTATTTAGAATTGAAAATATGTACAATGAGAGAGAAGAGGGATTAGTAGAGAGAATTTGTGAAGTCATGAAATATCAATCACTCTGGACACTGTCCACTTCCAGGGATTAGACTAATCTGTTGAAATACAAATTTAAAAGAATTTTATACATATTTTCTTTTATAACCAGAAAATAGAAGATATGTTTCAAAAATTGTATTTCATACAAATTAGGGATATTTTGGCAAACGTGAAAATTCAATCGATTTAGAAGATTAAAAGAATTTACCTATGCTAGAAATATTTTTTTAATTTCATGAATAGTTGCCAAAAGAAATGCGTTAGACAGCGCGATTCCATAACTGCGCGGCTTAACTTAAATTCTAGATTTCACACAGCCGGCCTAATTTTCCAAAGCCGGATGGCCAGCATTATTTTTTAGGAGAAAATTGGTCGCGAATTGAATGGCCAGTTTCTATCCTTTTATTTTCGTCCATCATCTATCGTGCAACGATTATATTTTTTTCATTGAGGATTTATTATATTTTGCATTTTATTTTTTAATAGAAAAACCCCAATCTCAACTTCATTCTAAATTTACTAAAAAAACTACAATGCCTGAGACTACAATTACAACAAAATTTACATATTTTACTCGACTATTTCTTTACTCATTCATGATACTTTTATTCCTCAATCATAACCATTTGAGTGACGCTTGTTTTGCTTCAGGAATATGTGGCGGAGGAGGTAATTAGAAAAATAGAAAGCAATTAAAAATTAAATAAACAATAATCGGTTAATTAAAAAATAATTATTCATGTTCAGTTGGATGTTTGCCACCACCACCACCTCCATGTATACCGGCACAATGTGGAGTTGGATATGGTATGAGAGTTTTGGACGCAACTTAAGAATCTATTCATTTCATTTATTTCTTTTAAGGTTGTGGTCAGTACGGATGTTATCGACTTAGAGCGAGGGTTGCATCTTCTAGGACACTGAAGATCAACTCAAAAGATTTGGAGGGCTTTGAAGTAATATTATTTAATAATTTGTCCAGTTAAAACTAGAAAAATTGTAGTTTTTAATATGTCAATATTAACCAAAATTATAATTTTGTATCTACAGGGTGGCGAAGAAGAGCATGAAAACAGGCCATTAGACAGCCCAGACGCACGCTTTATGGCTTGTTGTCAGGCGCGACAATTGGTAAAACACGAGTAAAATAATTATATCTTGTAAATATTCTTAAAGCCTGACCAATGTCTCAGCAAATGCTCATTCGTCTCTTTCACTCGTCAGGCTCTTCAGGTATTTTTTTGTTTTAAAAATATAATGATGATTCTTAAAATTTATTTCATGTAAAATTCATTTAATTTAGAACATGTACTTCCGTATGGATTCATGCCCAATGCAAGTAAGTAATTTTGAAATTTTTGTGGTTTCAAGACTAAATTTCAAGTCAATCTCTTATTCAACGTTAGGATCTGGGATTTATTTTTAAATACTTATTTAGGCAGCAGCAGACATGCAATTTTGCGCAGCGCAGGGTCGAGATCACCGAGAATGTTGTGCACGCAATGGTAAGCGCTTAATCTTTATCATACTTCTATTTTTGAAATGCTGTCTTTATCGGTTATGTGCTAAAATACATATCATTTTATATTCATAATACAAAAAACAAGCATTAGCTAAATAAATCTTTTAGGTGTTGCCAACACTATGGCTGGCGAAAAGTTTGCTTTATTTAATTTATTTACACTTTTATTAAATTTATATTTTCTTTTATTAGATGCTTGACATTTTGTAATCAGATACCCGGAAATGTTACTCAATTGGATATGACATATTTGAGCTGCTATGATCGTTTTGAGGCATTTTTAACAAGAAATTAATTTTTTCTCATAAATAATTACTTTCAGAACATGAAAGGTTGCTTTTGGCATGATTTGAAACGCCGACTCGAACAGCGCTATCACACACAGAAGAACGCTTAAAATTTCTTGTAGGATCGTAGATTCATTATTTTGTAGCACAACGGGCATTTTTACTATTATATTTTAATTGTGCCTCTATCTTTAACCATTTTATCTATTACGCATAATTATTACACATATAATTTCTTAATAATACAAGCTTTATTGAATAAAATTTAATTCAAATTTTTCTTTAAATTGAAATTTACTCTTTATTAATATTTTATCGATAAACAAGCCCATTACTTTTACATCATTTAGTAGCTTATAGCTTTTTTGAATTTGGTTGGTGCGTATGTATTTATCCGAGAATTTTTCGGATTTTGTTATATGGAATGCCCAAGCAATTTAGATTATGGATCTAGTAAGGCGATTAAAAATATACTTGAATAAATATTTAAGAGGTGAAAATGCATTTCTATTTTAAACTTATCTTTCAATATACCAATTTAAATTTTGTTTCTTTCCGCATTTTTTTGAAACAGTTAGTTTTTAGATCACAACTTTTTTATCAGTCAGTCAAGAGTGTGATTATTTGAAACCTTATAGTGTATTTAATCTCTATACAATGATACCAATAACATGAAGATGGCCATCTCTTCAAGAGTTATAGGGTAGGGACTGAACTGAGCCGGGATTGAACTGAGCCGACCAATGTAAAGCTAACATTAAATTTATGAGATAGTACAAACTAATTAAAGCGTAATTGTAATTGTAAATACATATTTCTGACTATTAAACGACCAAAGCATGTTTAAAGACAAATTAGCAGTTTTTGTAGAATTTGTTTTTGGAAATTAAGGCAGCTGACTAAAGCCAACCGGCTGGATGTCAATCATTAAAAAAACATTAGTACGCTTGTACATTAAAAGCATCTGCAGTTTAATGGTTTTTAGGAAGATGAACATAAAAATAAAGGATAAAGGAAATGGGCGAATTAATTAGATTTTACTCATAAAGAATTGGCCCTTTTTTGTACATGCATTTATTTTCCTTATCGTGTACAAACATAATTATAACTATTTAAAAAATATGAAATTTGTGTTTTTTTCTTTTTTTTTTGTGATTACTTCCCTGACTATCATAAATACTAAACTACTTTCCCTTTAAATGTCAACAGCATAAGCATGTGAACGCTTAAATGAAGACGCAAGCGTTAATTGTTTTCTTGTAATTGTTTTCCTTATAAATTAAAAAAATTAACAACGTCGACAGATAGAAAACAAATACAATTACATTAAAACAAATTGCATGCTTATGTGAAAGGTGCCAATTATTTTAATTGTTGTACTGAATAATAAACAAATTTTCTTAGCGGCCACAGGTTAGAGCTTAGAGAATCTGGCACAAAAAATGATCAACTGGCGGAAGAAAAACAAAACAAAGATGTTTACACTTCTTCCTCGTTCCTTCCTCATTCGCTTTTAAAAAATTAAATAACAAGGTTAATGCACATTCATTGAGCATGACTTTAATTGTTTATCATCAAACGCATGAATTAATCAAGTGTCTTTAAGGCAGTCACGCTGTTTTGTTTTCAAAATTAAGTAAAAAATATTTTCTTAGACTTAATAATTTACAAGATTTTCTTGAGTCATTTTTATGCTATAAATCTTTTTTTTTTAATTTACAGAATGTACAAATAAAAAATTGACCAATAAAAGATAAAATGATTAATGAATATTTGGTAAAATACATACATATAATTCAAATTTTTAACTCGAATTTTTTTTATTAAGAGTTAAATTTCCCAGATAAATCTTACATATTTTTTAATTCGAGTATGGTTTGATTGGTTGGTTCGATTCAGCTCGTCGAGGCGCTTCGAACCATACCAAGGCGTCCTGGATTTGATCATTTTTGACGGAGTTATAGCATGGCGGTACATTAGGCTTGCGGTACGTTGGCCTGCTCCTTTTAATTTGTTTGTATAATTTCCCTTACTTTAAGCAAAGTTTTGGAGGCTACATTAAAAATCCCTTTTTCCTTTGTTCCTAAAAATTTTTACAAGATTCATTATCTATTATTAAAGAAATAAAGAATAATTCTTTTTATCCTTTGTTTAATAAAATAAGAAAATAAACTAGCAATATTTCATTACTTTTAGGGCTTTTAAACATAAGTTTTAACTGAAATTTTTCTAAAAATACTAGTGAATACTTGGCATTTTTAGCATCAAATACCAAACCCAACATCATATCTATCAAAATTTTGAGTGTAATCTATGTAAATTCAATTTTCTCACTTTTAGTATTCGTTTACTAACGCCTTATAAGTTGAGACGAAATTACATACATATATCCAATAGTGGTTCAAAAGTTCCCGCTCATCTCTTTTCTAAGACCCACTAAATTCATTTCTTTTCTTGTCTTTAAAAATGTATCCTCACCCGGTATTTTTTTATTTTTAAAATTATCTTCCTCATTTATCCTTTTATGCATTTAACAATAGTTTATATTTTTTTTGAACTTTTTTTTTTGTTTTTAAAAGAATAGTTCCTCCTCCTAATCTTGAAGGCCTCCGAATATTGAAGGTTATAACATTAGCGAACATTTATGCCCTTTTTTATCCTTTCATTTATTAAATATTCTTTAGACCGTACTCTTAAATTAATGAGCATCCGGATGATCGGCAGTATATTTTATTATTCTTTAAATTCATTCATATTCTCGGGAATCTGCAATTATGCAGATTTTTACGTCTTTCATCAAAGGTATCAAATTTCATTACTAAAAATATTTCTAGAATTTTTTGCAATTAACTTGTATAAAGTAATTTAAAAATTTAAAATTAACACGAAACCTTCCTGAATTATTCATAATGCACTTTTATTAATAATCCAATGGATAAAATACTGACTTATTTTTCTAGCCTTTCTAACAAATTAGATTTAGTTATGTGAGTGAATTAAAATTAATTACCAAAAGTTGTTTCCCTCCTTATGAATAAAAATATGTAAGAAGGAAATGTCAAAAATTGAGTCGCGCCTAAATAAGATTTAATATAGGATGCCATTTATTTATTGCTTGACTTTTCCCTCCACAAACTAAGCATGCTTAGAAAATAATGTTGTTGCTTGGTAGTAGTAGAAACACAGGCACCGTAGCGGGGTGCGGTAAAATTTCGCGCACAAAACTCAAAGGTATTGAGTGGGTTTTGGGGGGAGGGGTCCGAGAGTGGATAGCCTGTGCCTAAAGGAGGGTTTGGTTGATCAACCTATTGGTTGGGGAGGGGGCAGTGGGCAATTATCCTAAGGGTAAAGAAGGGTTTGAGTGGACAAACCTATTGAGTGAGTGGGGTGGGGAGGGGTCAGCTGTCAATTAGCCAGTGGTTATTGAAGGGTTTTAATTGATCAATTCGAACCTTGCAGGTGGTTGGCGGTCAGCTGAAAGGTTATGAGTTAAAGCATTTCTGATAAGACCCATAATTAACAATTAAAAAGTAATTATTAATTAATTAAAAGGGTTGAAAGAGGGGAAGGGTAATAAATAATTAAATAATAATTAGTAATTAATTAAAAATTAATTAATTGGTTGGAAGAGCTGAAGTTTAACTTTTCGCGCACTAATTACAACCTGTTGAACAGTGGGGTGTGGAGGGGTCAGCTGTCAATTAATCAGTGCCTATTGAAGGATTTTAATTGATCAACTCGAACCTTAAGGAGGGTCAGTTGAAAGGGTATGAGGTAAACCCTCTCTAATTAAAGATATATAATTAATAATTACTAATTAATGAGTAATTAACAATTATAGTAATTAAATAATAATTATTAAGTAATTTAATAATTATAGTAATTAAATAATAATTATTAATTAATTAAAAAGTAATTAGTAATTATATGGATTGACTTAAGGGGTCAGCTGTCAATTAATCAGTGCCTATTGAAGTGTGTAGTCTAAACCTATGAAAGGGGTGGCGGTCACTTGAAAGGTTATGAGGTAAATCTTTTGCAATAAAAGACCGATAATTAATAATTAATTAGTAATTAAAAAAGTAATTAATAATTAATTAAAGTAGTTGAATGAGAGGGTAAGGGTAATTAATAATTAAATAATAATTATAATTAATGAGTAATTAATAATTATAGTAATTAGTAATTAAATTTTAATTATTAACTAATTGAATGGCTTGAAAGAAGGGAAGTTTAAATTTTAGCGCACTAATTACAACCTTTTGAACGAGTGTGGTGGGGAGGGGTCAGATGTAAATTAAACAGTGCCTATGAAATTGTTTGGCTGGGAGTCTAAACCTATGAGAGGGGGTTGGCGGTCACTTTAAAGGATAGGAGGTAAACCCTCTTCAATAAAAGTCCCTAATTAACTAGTTAAAAAGTAATTATTAATTAAATAAATTGTTGAATGAGAGGGTAAGGGTAATTAGTAATTAAATAATAATTAGTAATGACCCTCTCTAATAATGACCCATAAATAATAATTAAAAAGTATTTATTTATTAATTAAATGGGATAGGGTCTGTGACAAATAGTGGTCAATTTTAAAGTACCTAATGACCCTCTCTATTAATAGCCCATAATTAATAATCAATTATTATTGTAATTAATCATGTTATTTGAAGGAGAGGGGAGGGTCAGAGAACAATTATCTTTTTGTTTAATGAACATAACCCCTTGCCTAATGACCCTCTCTAATAAAAAACTCGTTATTACATAAAAATTGATAATAATCTATGAATTCCTCATCCTAGATAAAGTGTCTGAGTGGTAATTAAAAAGTAATTAAACAGTAATTAACTAGTAATTAGTCAAATTAAATTGAAAAAATATATTTAAAATTTATATAAAATAATAAAAATTTCACCGTGGTAAAAATAAAAGATAGATGGTATATTGGCACTGTCGTTGGGGAGGTGGGGTCCGAAAAAGAAAAGATTGCCTATATTTGGGCAGGAGTGGTCAAAAAAGGAATAGAGTATGTCTATGAGTGCGTGTGAACTAAAAGGATAAACAGTAATTTGAGTCTTACTAATTATATTACTAGTTAACAATTATGTAGTACTACTGTTTTGAGTACTACTATTTTTGAGCAGGGTAAAATCATTAAATCATTCTTATATTTGAAAATTTAATTCATTTTTAATATTCAATCCTCAGACTTCATGATCTATTAGCTACTTAATACACAACCGCTTGACTTAAATCTGTTTTATATTTGAAGCTTAGTCTATTATTCATATATCTTGTGCTCAGGAAATCTCCTACATTTTATTTTCATATTTAAAAACTTTAGAATCTAATGCACCCCTTAGTATTTTATTACTAAATATCAAGACTTATCAGCTATCTCGAGACCTAAACTGCTGATTTAATTTTAAACTATTCTTGATGTTTAGACTATTGCTCATACATGTTGTGCTCGGGAAGACTCAAGTATTTCATTTTCATAATAAAAATTTTTAAATTAATTTTCTCAATATTTTATTTCTACCTGACATACACGCACACAATATTCTGCTTTAAACTTAAGGTTTTAGGTTATAAATGTGTGAACTAAAGAGTTGGAAGATAAAATTGATACAAAGTTAAGGGTTAGAAGAAGAAATTAATGTAAAATTAAGCAATGGAAGATATAGATTTTGGGGGTAAATATGCAAAGTTAAGCGTTAGAAGATAAAATAGCTGTAAAATTAAGGAATACAAAATAAAATTAATATAAAGCTAAGACTACAAGATAAAATTAATGTAAAGTTAATAAATAGAAGATGAAGTTTATGTAAAATTAAGCAATGAAAGTTATAGATTTTGGGGGTAAAAATGCAAAATTAAGCATTAGAAAATAAAATAGTTGTAAAATTAGGGAATACAAGATAAAAATGTTGTAAAATTAGAGAAATAACAAATATTTTAAGAAAAAAAATTTAAAATATCGACATATTTCAAGCATTATCCCTTACCTAAGGTGTATATGCTAAATACGCGTGCACATACTAACTGGGAATAGCTATACTGTAATAACTTGAATTTGATTAGGTTAAATGCTGTAGACTATTTATTAATATCAAATTAATAATTTTAAGATAGAGATAAATTATTATTATTATTAAAATAAAAGAGAACATTTTTTCTAATTAAATAATAAATTATTTTTTCTAAAATAACAAGTGAAAAACATAAGATAACTAGAACTAACTACGACTAGTTATAAAAATCTATTAATATTTAAAATGCTAATGTTTTCATTTATATTACTAATTATTCCGTCCTTAATGGCTAGCGAATTGGACACCAAACCCTTGAAGAGAGAGTTAGTGACAACATTATTTCGTAGAACACCAATACCAATTTGGCGGAGAACCCCACCACCAATATTTCTTAATAGAACAGTAAATGATTTGGGTTTGTTTGAAACTCTAAATAAATTGGACACGAAATCATTTAATAAAACGGATGTTGGTTTAAGATTATCTATGCGGTGGTATATAAAAGATATATATTATCCTAAAAAGAAGGATTTAGCAAGACAATCAGAAATAAAAAATATGGGACGTTGGATTCTACGTTGGGACCTTTATGACAACAAGTTCAAGTTTGGAAAACACAATAAAACGGATTACCTAATGTATTCAAGATGGCGATTTTTATACGAACCTCCAATTTCAAATATTATCGATTATTTCAAAAATTTGTAAAATTATTTTTTATCTATATATTAATAGCATTTCCCCTATGAAAAAAATTATTATTCAATTAAAATAAAAGTTGAGATAAATTAATTAATAAATATTAAAACATTGCGTTTTCCTGTAGTTTATTTTCTAAAAGTATTTTCTAAAAGTGCATGGGATACTCATATTTTAATTTATTAGAATAATAATTTATAGAATTAGAAAATTAATATTTATTTAAGAAGTCGAAATTTTAAAATAATTAACAATTAAAAGTATGCAATTTTATGGGTAAATTGACAATATTAACGAATGGAAGATGAAATTTTTAAAAAACTTTAAGTTAATATTTTTTAGAAGATGAAATTTTAAAATAATTAGTAATTAAAAGTAGGTGATTTTGGGGGTAAATTGGCAATATTAACTGATAGAAGATGAAATTTTTAAAAAACTTTAAATTAATATTTTTAGAAGATAAAATTTTAAAATAATTAGTAATTAGAAGTAGGTGATTTTGGGGGTAAATTGATAATATTAACTAATAGAAGATGAAATTTTTAAAAAATTTAGAAAAATTATTAAATTATCACCAATATGTATCATGTAACAGTTGGCTACATTCTTTTCGTGCACGAGCATATGTCTCAAATTCTTTATCATCTTTTTCCTCAAAATTATCATTTAATTCTATTTTTATATCGATGTTTTCTTTGTTGTCATCGCGCATAAACGTGTTGAAAGGGTTAGTTGTTGATTCATCGATAAGTTCCAACAATTCGAGTGGATAGTATCTATCCTCGGCTCCATTTTTCTTGTCACTGAATTTTTCAATGACGCAATGTGTGTAAGGGTTATGAAGACGTATACGGTGACGTGAATAAAAATGCGCAGTAACGCTAATATTAAAAGGTCGTGGTAGACGTCCATAAGCATTAATTTTATCTGCCCCAAATTCACT
The DNA here is from genome assembly GCA_036172945.1 of Meloidogyne incognita. Lineage (NCBI taxonomy): Eukaryota > Metazoa > Nematoda > Chromadorea > Rhabditida > Meloidogynidae > Meloidogyne > Meloidogyne incognita. The sequence goes on from JARQAC010000001.1 coordinate 4,901,755, forward strand.
TAAACCTCCAATTTTAAAAGTTTTGTTGAATTCATTTTTGTCTTTATACGTTGTTCGGACTAGTTTCCCTTTAAATTTTTCTAGGATTAGTTCACGATCCTTAGGATGATGAAGTCGTTCACGGAGTTTTGAGGGTTTACAATTTAATAATTTAGAAAATTCATCAATAAGAAGCACCATTTTTAATTATTAATAATCTATGATCTGATTATAAAATTTTGGTAAATGATTTGATTAATTATTGATTTCAAAACAATAGGGGGCGGGTCTAATATTAATTACTATAAAATAACTTTAATCCGCCCACTTTGTTACCGCCCACTTTTTGAATAGAAAAGGGTATCCTTATATACATTCACTCATTCTAAAAATTATTCAACTAATAAATACTTCATTAAATATTTAACAATGCCCCGAAAAACTTCTTCAGCTAAGGAAGTAAAAGAAGTAGCCAACGAAAAGGTCAATGTAGAAGCTATTGACCCAACTCCTGATGCGCCAAATCCTATTAAAGATTTAATTGAAATTCACACACCATTCTATGAACCTCTTACTAAGGAAGAACTTGCTAAAGCAAAAGATAAGAAGACACCTGAAGATAAGAAGACAACCAAGAATGAATATCTATGGAAACTAATCAGATGTAAATATCTGCTTACAATTAAGCTGTGCTCAGGTGATAATTTAATTTACAATTTTAATACATTTTTAAATTTTAGCTTGTCAGAATCGTCTATTCCTTATGCAAGACAAATTTATACGTTATGCAACAGGAGTCACATTAAAAATTGACTTATGCAACGATTGTATAGATACTAATTGCCGAGCTTCAGATGTCTTGGCTCCATTCAAGCAAACTGGAACTAAGCGAAAAGCCAATTGAAAGACTTAACAATTAAATGAACGTAATTTTTCGATAATAACTATTTAATTATTTTCTCTATCTAATTATAATATTAATGATTGTTAAATTAAAATATTGAAATAAATATTAAACTTAAAATATTTAAAATTTTTTAAAAATAAGTAATCAATTTATTTATAAATTTTTTCACAAATAAATCACAAGATTTAGGATATCTTTCCAAATAATTTATATACTCATTATAAGTGTATCCTAGTGATAAAAAATAAATAAAACATATACAATGTTGACCACAAGTATCTTCAAATATCGATTGATAGGGTTTCTTATTTTTAATTGTCCTCGAAAATTTGTTTAAGAATTTTTCTTCTATTATTGAATTTACTGGTAGTGCCAGGCTATCAAAGTAAATCACTTCTCTTTCCTTACCATAAGCATAAATTGCTATCCAATGTGACCCCTTTAATTGATGGCTATCTAAGTTTACTACAAGCGCTGTAGGGTAAGTCAAATGTGAAGGATTAGGCATGAGATCACAAGGAAAACAACCTTTAAAAATTCTTGCCGTCTTTTCATTTGATCGCAGTATTTTTGAAATTTGTTCGCTATCCATATTACGATTTTAATTATAGGTCTTCCTCTTTATTTATAACCGCAAATAAGTTTAATAAAATTTATATATATTTTTATTTAGCATTAAATTATTAATTATAAGTTACACTACATTTTGTTGTTGTTGTTGTTGCGGTAGCTTGACCTTGAACCATATAATTGAGCGGATTTGGTAAATTACAAGACTAGTAATCATTAATATGTAAATTACAAGCATGACCCAGCAATAAACATTTTCAAAATCACTTTTTGGTTCTGTACAAAAACTAAGCGCCGTAAATTGAGGAAAAGAAATGGGGGACTGTCTTATATTAATTTTTGATTCTCTTAAATTTGATAAATTTTGACGCAAATATTCTGAATACTCGGGCAAATCCTGATGTTTAATATTATATGTTGAGACATTTATTAAAATATTTATTAATAATAATATTTTAAAATACATATTAAATGTATTAATTAAATAATATTAATTAAAATTATGATTATATTAAATTATGAAATATTAAAATTTTTATGAACTTATATACTAAATTGTGGTATCACTAGAAATTGTTCTATTCTTATCCAACATAAGTAGTGAGTCTGCTTCACCCATCACTATTAACATCAATCCTCCGTCTGGTACTGGATTACTAAATTTAATATTTACAGACGTGGTTCCATTTCTAATAAGATCAAAGAGACCGCCATGATCATCTCCACTGTTTGTCATGTTGAATATATACACACAATGTGTGTTTCCAAATTGAAGTAAACTAATTCCATTACTTTCCATTGAGTTATTAAATCCAATTGCCTCATTCATATCACTGAAGGCACGTGCAAACTTTCCATTAGGGTAGTCTAAATCATAAGGAGCCTGAGGATAGTTTCGACCATTGGCTACAATACATATTTCTCTAACATTGAAAGGTTGAAAATTGAATGGGCTTCTTGATATATTTCCCACATAATCCGCGTTAGCTACTAACCCTAGAGTAATTCGACGAGGTATTTGATCCATAAATAGATTTGCGTTAAATTCATATCGCCCTGGACTTATAAATAGTGATTTCATCATTGTTTTTCTAATAGCATATCGAGCTGGATTTGTTTCAAGTTTTCGCGCAATATCCAGAGCCAATCCATCCATTAAGTCAACTTTCTTCACGTAAAGTTTACAATTGAGAATCTCAAAATGATATCTCGTTCCTCGTTGACCAATTAAAACAAAATTTGTATCATTAGGTATTATTTCAATATCTACTTCACAATGATTAACTAGATAGAGAGGTTGATTAAATAGATCAGCGTCTATTTTCGATAGAAACTGTGCTGTCCTGCTTGATGTAAACAATGCTTTTCTTGTAGCAAATCCTGATCCTGCCTCAAGAGTTAACTCATTATTACCGTAATAGCCAGATGAATTTAAATGTGAATTTTTAGATGTAGATGGATATGAAAATTCATGTGAAAGATATGTTTTATAGGCATATAAGGAGTTTGAATTAAATATTTCTCTGCCATTAATAGTTATCCGCATATTATTTATGAATGTCAAACCAATTAGCTGTATAGGTGCTACATTTTCATTTTGAGCTAAATTTACTAGTTGACCATTTTCTTCTTTTCGAATCCGAAATTCTGATAATATATAACACTTGGAGAGATCGATGAAATTCTGACTTGAATGTATCTTAAAATGATAAGGAGTATCTGTTAAACTAGTCAATATCTCATATACTTTAGCTGATGAAATGCTCACATTCGTTGGTGGGATTTGAAAAAAATCTAAGGCATTAGTAATTGAATTAACACTATCGTTGTCTATCTTATGAAATGCCATTTTAATTAATATAAACCGAATGCGTCCGACCTAATTCTTTTTTTAATAACTTTAGGTTTTTTAATAATTTTATTAATAATTGTTTTATGTTGATTTATTAATGAGTTTCTTCCTCCTTTTATACTATTTCTCACACGTCCTGTACCAAATTGTTTAGGTAGACCGCCTTTATCAAGTATTGTATCAATTCCTTTTCTTCCCTCACTTGTAAATGCACTTTTTATACTCTCTCCTTGATTAACTCTGTCTAACACTCTTTGACCAGTGTTTAAAGCCTCTTGGGATACAGTAGTGCCAACACGTTTCATGATTGGAAGGAAAAATCGCCAAAGTCCTCTAAATACATCAGCAATTCCCGCACCACGTTGAATACCGTATCCTCTTTGGAAAGGAGACGCACCTTTGAAGTATGTATAGGTACTTTCGCTTACATTTTCAAGACCTCCGCCTTTTTGAATACTCTGAATAAAATCATCATATCCTACTTTTGACGTATCAAATATAATATGTACCATTTTTAGAAAATTTTATTAATAATTTAATAAATGAATAAATAAAATATGAATCTATTTATATATTATTAAAAATTTATTACTTTTTTAAAAATTAATACTAGGAGTACTGTTCCATAGGAGAACGGTACTAAACGTCCATTGTCTAATGTTCTAAGTTCAACTTCTATATCATTAATTTCCTTGGGAAGAACTCTTGAGTAAATTGGGGTGTCATAAATTTTTTCGTTATACTCTCCAGGAGTAGCACCTGAAATTGACACTACACGAAGCAACGAACTGAGGGAATCGCCAATAATCATCTTTTCAGTGAGTCCTTTTACATACACGCCGAAGCTAGAAAACCCTCCTCTTAGGTCACTTCCATACTTTGCAACGTCTTTATTTTTAATTATTTGGGGGTTTTCAAATCCTAGAACATAGCATAATTGTGTTGATAATGATATGTAATCAATATTTGAATGATTAATTTTTAAAAAGAATCTCCCAAAATCATTGTTGTAATCAAATGTAATAGAATTGATCATATTTTTCAAAAGAGTTAGGTTACCATTTAGACGAATACCTCCCCTCCACAAAGTAAATTTATTAGTATCAACATTATCAGTATTCTCTTCTTTATCTTCTTCGATAGTAATCTCATTGTCATTATCTTTTACTACTGTTTTATTATTAGTATTTTCAGTATTTGGTAACCCTAAAGCAAATAGTGGAGTAATTGCCGGAGGAATCACATGCATACTCTCAATCCTTTGTCTATTCTTTTCATTTATTTCTATTTGAGAGGCTGATGATTGGTTAATGGTATCCTGTGTCTGCCCTGCAACTCCTGATTTCTTTTGTCTATCCTTCAATGGTTCATTCTCTGTTATCTTTTTCTCATCTGCTTTATCTTTTTCTTTAACAGGCTCTTTTTCTTTTATATTTATAACCTTATTTTTCTCTATACCTGAAGGTTTATTAACTTTTGGTGGTGATATTTTTGGAGGTGTTTTTGGTACTGTATTTATTTTTGGTTGTGACTCGGGTAAATCATCGATCCTTGGAGGTGTTTGGAGATCACGCTTCCTTTTTCTATCTAGCCTTGGAGGTGATATTGGTGGTGATGCTTTAGGAGGCGACTGTAAATTATCTATACTAGGAGTCGATTCAAGATCTCGCTTTCTTCTATCCAGCCTTGGAGGTGAGACAACAGATTTGTTCTTTGAGCTATTAGGATCAAAGACCAAATCGATTGCCTTAGCCTGATGTTCAAGTGTTGCATTCAAGAAATCACGTAATTTTTCAACTTTAGTGTGTGAAGCTTTAGGTATGGGTATTCTTAAAACCCCTTTCTGTCCAAGATCATCAGTGAAATGTATTTTTAGCCATTGTTCGTCTAATGTACCAATAGTTGATGGCCATGAGTAGGGATAGGTTATACTATGTAATCCACACACCCAATTTCCATTGAAGTGAATAGGCTTTGGTAATTGAACACGAAACTTATTTGGTTTGTTAATGGAATAATTAGGGACATTACTAGGTAAATGAATAAAAAATGTATTTGACATTTTTATTTAAATTTAAAATATGAAAATTCTACAAAAATGAAAATGAATGATTTTTATACTAATTGTGATTCATGAATCCATTGTGTTTCAGGATATCCAATGAATTTTACTAAAAGTTCATTAGCCCCATCATCCCTCTTTCTCTTACGTAATATATTCTCAATACGGTATTCAGTATTGTCATCTCTCCTTACTTTTGCCAGCTCCTCTTTATAGAAAGACCCTTTGAATTTGTCCCCTTTATCATCTTTGATTTTGTATGTAATAGGGTAGTCTAAGTCAGCTACTTGTACTATCTCATCTCCCCAGTTTGGTAAATAACCTTTCTCGAAATTGCCTTTTTCTCTACTTAATCGAACATAATCACCTTTGTTAAATTTTGACTTAACATTTTTGATCGTTGAAAAAATATTTCCATAAATCTTTTTCCATACATTTTGAGCATTTCTGAAATTTACATCAATTGGACGCAATCCATGAACTCTGGATATAGAATGATTTATTCCGTCTACAATTTTTTCGAGGACATCTATCCATTTCAATGTCTTTTTCTGTGCGAAATATCTATATAAACGTTGCTTAATATTTCTAATTGATCTCTCAGCTATAGAAGCTTTTACTGTAGAATGATTTGCTTCAAGCTTTTGAATATCCTCCTTCGCAAAAAATTCCCTTAACTGTTTATTTTTAAACTCGGTGCCTTTATCTGAAAAAATTCTATGTGGTTTCATAGGCATTTTATCAATCAAATCCTGGAATGCTTTTACCATTTCTTTTCCTTTCTTAGTTTTTAGAGGTACTGTAAATAGACGTTTTGATAATACATCAATTCCCACGAGAATATATCGATTTCCTTTATTGTGTCTCGAAAGTGCTTGCATATCGGCCAAATCAACTTGAAGATCTGTCATGAAACCAGCTGCAATTGTTTTACTTCTAGGGAAACGTATTCTTTTTGGGCGCATGAGGGTATAGGTACGGTGCCCTTCTAAATAATTTTTAATCACATGCCTTGGAATATTTTTATGTTTTCTTTGCTTCTCTCCATAAACTATCAACACCTGCATATGCTGAAGGGTTTTCTGGATCATTATAAAGTTTTTCAAGTAATTTTTTAGGATCCTCCATTATATAATTCTACCAGAGTCCTGGTTTAAATCTATTAATATCTGACTGTGTTGGTTTTCTTTGTGCCCAGATTTTTCTCTGAATATTTATTTTTGATGGTCTTCTTTGAGCCCAATTATTAATAATTTTAAGTTTTCGTTTTTTAATGGAATTTCCGGGTATACTTCTTCGGTATACTGTAATCTTCTTTTTTCGATTCTTCTCTTTTTACCTGGTAATTCTTCAGTATTTTCTTTTTTAATTATTTGACTTTTTACTTTCTCTCTTGTTGCTTCATTTTGTGAAACAAGTGGAGCGTTTATTGCTTCAGTGACATGTTCACTTTTTATTGATCTATTAACGAGATCACTAGGCGTATACGGTACTCTTAATTTTTTAATATCTTCCCTCCTTAATATGTGTTGTCTTTTCTTTTCCTTTCTCTCTCTAATACTTTCTAAATATTGTTTATCTTCCCTCTCTTCTTTTACTTGATTTTTTAAATTGCTAGTCTTCCTTTTTTCAGACTCTTCCTTTATTTCATCATCATTTTGTTCGACTTTAGGTTTTATTAATTTTCTATTTTCCAGGACATCTTCATCATCTCTTTTTCTTTTGGAATTTCTAGTGAAGATTAAAGGTGTCTTTTCTTTTTTGACCTTATTACGAGGTGGAACTGTTGGTGGTGGTGGCGGGGAAGGTGGTTTAATTTTAATATTTCGTCCATGAGGTGGGATAGGAGGTGGTGGTGGTGACGGTGACGAAATTACTGAGGAATATTTAGGTTGTTGCTTCGTAAACGAAAAATCATCACCCATCCAAAAGTCATTATCATCATCGTTTCCAAAATCATCATCTCCAGTAGAAATATAGGTTGCGGGTCGAGAATTAGTTTTGGGTAGAATAACACCTTTAGGTTTGTCAACTACTTCAACTCTAATTGGTTTATTTTCTATTTCATTCCGCATATTGAGATATCTCCGCAATTCTTGATTATAATTAACATTCTTGACATCTTTACTTTCCCTTCTTCTCCTAGTATTGTCCAATGAAAGCTTAATTGAATCGAGATTTGGTTCGCCTGTTAAAGTAATTGTTGACGTAAGACCTCTATATAAATCCTCTGGGACAAGGATAAGTTTATTGGCCATAAATGTTTTATTATATTTCACTCAGTAAATATCGCCCTGCCTCTATAATTATAGGTGTCAATAGAGCTGCGAATAGTGAGCCCACTCCACTGCCTTTTTGTATTAAAATTTTACGAGCACCTCGTTCACTTCTTGTTCGACTTAATTTACGAACAAAATCTGCGTGAGGTATTAAACGTTTTTTCTGACGAGTAGTTAGATTGAAACGTGATTTTACTATATTAATACAAATCTCCGCTATAGAAAGTAATTGTTCTCTTGTCGCCTTTTTTAATAATTTTTTCTTTTTTTTTCGGAATTAGTATAAGCTAAAGTTTTTAAAAATTTTATATTTTCTTTAACAAGATGACTAATTTTTGGATTATTATTAGAGTTAGGATTTTTAGGCAAATGCCTGTTTTTTTCCTAGATAGGCCTGATGCTGAAACGTCCAAATCAAGTGTTATTTTACTGATATCTTCTTTCTAACTAGTTTTATCGTTGCCTAAAATTGCCTATTTTAACCTTTTCTGACAAAATGCCCTATTTTGCCTTTTTTCAGCCTATTTTGCATATTTTTACTAAAATTTGCGAATTTTTAGGCATTTTTTGAGAAAATTGCTGTCTAAAAAATTTTTTTCTGTTAAAATATAAAATTTTTCCAAAAAATTTTTGTTAAAAAATTTTTTTGAGAAAAATTTTCTTTTGAAAAATTTATCAAATTATTTTTGGAAACAAAATAATTAATATAAATTAATTTATATGTAATTCTGATCGTCAAAATTAATTTATTTAACATCTTATTGCTTAGATTTGCCATTTTTGATAAAATTTAGTCAATATAAATCAGAAAATCTCGAAAAAAGCTTGCCTATTTTGCCTTTTTTTCGGATTTTAGTGCCTATTTTGGCAGTTTTTGAGTGCCTATATAGGCGCCTATTTTTAACTTTATTGTGCCTAAAAATCCTAACTCTAATTATTATGTTCCATTTTTTGGAATGAAAATTAATTTTTCATTGTCATCTGTAAATATGTTAGATCTTAATCTTAATATAGGATCTGATGAGGCATGCATATCAATTAGTAAATATCCATAAGGTTCATTTGTCGCCTGCCTGTACGCATCCAAGAAAAAATCCAATTTTCGTGGGAAGAGTTGTGTTCCGATGTTTCTGACACTTAAGGCTGAATTCGGTGATCTCATAAGTATAAGATATTGTGCATTTTGTCTGGCTACTTTTATCTTCTTTTCAAACAAATTTTGCGTAACAAAAATAATTGCGAAATTTTGATGATGTGATTTTTTAGTGAATAACTCAGAGAGGTATTTCTCATCAATTGAAAGTAATAAATCATCTAAAATCAATAATAATGGTTTAGGAGAACGCTTTATCATTTCTTCAGACGGGACACCTCCATATACATTAACACCTGATCGTTGAAGCACTGGAACAATTGAACTGATTTCTCCATAACAATAGAGTATACTAATAGGTTTAGGGTCAATTAAATCAAAGGCCTGAGAAATTAATTTGGTAAGGAATGTACTTTTACCAGAAGAACTGGGCCCTGAGATTATCATTCCAAAAGGCAATTTAAATTTTAAATTTTTATTCAAAATTGTATTGTTATTTAACATTTCTATTGTTTTAACTATAAATATTAAACTGAATTTGGGTTTACAATATCTGTGAATTTTTGAGTATTTGGATCAATCGTATCATTATAAAATGGTTCATTAATCTTTTCTTCATTACTAACACTTCGTTTTACGACTTTATTCTCATCAGCAATCGATTTGAAAAAATCATCCAAGTCTTCCTCTACTGTTTTTATTCTTTCAGTCTTTTCCTGACTTGCCTTTACTATCTCGTGATTATCTTCTACATCCATGGTAGTTTTTGATTCATGATCTATTTTTAATCCAGAATCTTTTTCTTGTTCGGTCTTGTCTGGATAACTAGACAACGGTTGAATAATAGATTTCTTTTGTTCAACACATTCTCGATCATTAAATGGAATGTTGAGTACACGACCTTTGTTTTTGATCTAAATATCCAATAAATTTAATATTTAAATTTAACAAACCCGAAAGAAACAATGACCAGGCATATCATAAATTGAATCAAAGGGGACGAATCGGTTCCCTTTGATCCGATTACAGTATACTGTTACTCCTTCCTTTGTTACAACAAAATCAATTTCCACTTCAATAGATTTGCACTCTCTACAACGGCCACATTGATCGAATGGTAGAAAATGTGGAGTGCTAAGGCGAGATTTTGCTTGGAGTGTTATTCCATTAGTATTGACATTGAATTCTATCTCTGGAATTATTATTTCGGCAATATATCGTTTATCACTCCTATTAATAGCCATTTTGTATAAGTTTATAAATTGGTAAATTATTTATGAATGATTACTCAAATTTCGCGGATTTCATTTACCAGAGATAATTAAATTAAAGCGCCGCCCACTTTAAAAAATTAGTTAAAAGCAGAAGATCAAGTAAACACTGACCTCTTAAACACAAAGAGGTTTCCCTTTCAACAGACAGTCAAAAAAAAACTACCCCACAGCCATTGGTTAACAGACCTAATTGACCACGGACCCCTCCTCCACGACGCCTTTTTAACTGGAGCGAGATTTATAATTACTTTTCAATTTAATTTGACTAATTACTAGTTAATTACTTTTTTAATTACTTTTTTACTCTCGGACACTTCATCTAGGATCAGGAATTTATAGATTATTACGTAATCATTATATAATGCTGAGCCTTTTATTAGAGAGAGTCATTAGGCAAGGGGTTAATTGTTCATTAAACAAGAGCATAATTGTTCTCTTACCCTCCTCTCCTTCAAATAACATAATTAATTACAATAATAATTAATTAATAATTACGGGCTTTTAATAGAGAGGGTCATTAGATAATTTAAAAATGACACTAATTGACCACAGACCCCTCCCATTCAATCAACTTAATTAATTAATTTTTTAATTATTAATTAGAGGCTTCTATTAGAGAGGGTTTAACTAATACCCTTTCAAGTGACCGCCGACCCCCTTCCACAGGTTTAGGCTACCCCTCCATAGACACTGGTTAATTGACAGCTGACCCGTACACACCCCCCTCGTTCAACAGGTTGTAATTAGTGCGCGAAAATTTAAACTTCACCTCTTCCAACCAATTAATTAATTTTTAATTAATTACTAATTATTATTTAATTATTAATTACCCTTCCTCTCTTTCAAACAATTAATTACTTTTTAATTATTTAATTAATAATTATTATTTAATAATTATTATTAAATTATTAATTACCCTTCCCCCTCTTTCAACCACTTAATTATTTAATTTTTAATTAATTAATAATTATTATTTAATTATTAATTAACCTTCCCCTCTCATTAATTAATTAATAATTAATTTTTAATTGATTAATAATTACTTTTTAATGGCTAATTAGGGGCTTCTATTGGTGAGGGTTATTAATATTACCCCAAATCTTTTTGACTGACTTTCAATCTCATTAAAGTTTTAGTTGAATAATTATACCTCCTCCATAGACACTGGTTAATTGACAGCTGACCCCCCTCACCCCAACTCGTTCAACATGTTGTAATTAGTGCGCGAAAATTTAACCTTCCCCCTCTTTCAACCCATTCAATTAGTTAATAATTAAAACTTAATTATTAATTATAATTAAAATTAATTACTCATTAATTATTAATTAATAATTAATTATGTCTTTTATTGGAGAATATTTACCTCATACCCTTTCAAGTGCCGCCGGCCCCTTCCACAGGTTTAGACTACCCACTCAAACCCTTCCATAGGCACTGGTTAATTGACAGCGGACCCCTCCCCACCCCACTCGATCAATGGGTTTGGTCACTCAAACCCCTTCTTTACCCACAGGCTAATTGCCCTTTGACCCCTTCCCAACCAATAGGTTGATCAACCAAACCCTCCTTTAGGCACAGGCTATCCACTCTCGGACCCTTCCCCCACAACCCATTCAATACCTTTACATTAAGTGCGGGAAATTTTACCGCACCCCGCTACGGTGCCTGTGTTTCTACTACTCTTGGTCCTGTCCTATTTAATTCTGGAAAATTTTTCACCGTTTCCTGTCATTTTATTCTTAATTCCATTTCAATCTAATCCTATCCTTGTCAATTTTCCACACTTTTAAAGTTATGATTCCTGGTAAGAAATGGTTTCATTTAAGTGAAGTAAAAAGTGCCAATTAATTTGGAGAATTTTCTTATTTTTCTTCAATTTAACCCAGTGGATTGCTTGAGCGCTTAAAGGAGTTGCTGCAATGTATGTCTAAATAAAATAAATTATTGTATGATCCTAGGATTAAGTCCAAAGCGTTCCTTAATATATGTATAGTATGAAAAATTTTATTTTTGTCATTATTTATTAATTTTTTTTAATTTAAAGAGTAAAAAATTGCATCTTGACATTACATTACTTGAGTTATAAAATTATATTATTTAAATGCCTTTGGATTCTGGATTTTATAGACTCCGCCCTTACTTTATATACATATGTACTACGCATGTAAAAAATTTGGGCAGCCAACCAATTACGCGAAGATGAAAAAAAATAAAGTAATTGATGGGGATCGGGCGGGCCAAAATTAACTAAACAAAATTTGTCTTATATTTTAGTTTACCTAATTTATTGCCGATCTTACAAAATAAGTATATAACTTGTCTTGAAATTTTCAATTTTTTTCCTTCATAATTTTAATTATGGATACCTTCAATATTCTTATTTCTAGGTAGAACAATTTTTAAAAATATTTCAATTCTCCTTTAACATTATTTAAGCAAATTAATGACAGTATACTTTTCCACTTGTAAGCATTCGCCTATTAGACACAATTGTTTTACTTTAAGCTTTACACGTACTCATATTTATTTAATTGCAAGTTTGTGCCATTCTCGATTGACATGTTTTTCATTTTTGAATATATTTTCTCAAACCTACGTTTATCCTACTTTGTATAATTTTCTTAATATTTTCTTTGTTATTTTTTGTGAAAACTAATTACTAAATTGTGAATTTTAATAGAAAGAAAAATTTATTTTATTTTTTGAGATAAGGTGGAGTAATTTAGGCGCAAAAATTTGAAAGTAGTACTTTTATTCTATTCTAAACGTGTATACCTAAACTGATTTCCGGCCCTTATAAATAACTTATGAAGGAATGGTCGCTTTTTTTCGCTATATATATGTACATACCAAGAACATTAATAATTACCCACTCCTTTTTGATTTATAGGTCCGGGATTCATTTGAAATGCTCTGATTCTAAACAGATTGAAAACAGTCAAGCTGCCGGAACGTAGCTAAACTTGTTTAGGTATATTATAGACTAGGAATAAATCTTTCAAAAAATATATAAAAAAATTGTTAACATCCGTTAACTGTAAACAAGTAAAAAAAATTAAACCTTGTTAGAATTAATTGATTAAATCTTAATCAAAAACTACCAACTTTTTAAAAAGTACACTGCGTTAAGAAAGTATAAGCACCCCCAAATTTTTGTAAAAAATACATGATCCCTAAAGATCATTTGTTTTATTTTTTTCCTACATTAGCAGGGATCCAAACCATAACTAAAAATAAAGTTTCAGAAATTTTTATCGATTTAAAAATTTTTAAATTGAATTTTCTCGAAGTTAAGGTGTTAAGAAAGTATAAGCACCCCAGTAAAAATTTAGTTTCTACCTATTGTAAAATTCTACAAAAAATACAGTAAACATCTCTATCGGTATTATAGAAAATAAAAAAAGAGTTAGGCCCATATCTCATTTCAGTGTCGAGATCTCGATACCCTGAAAATCAACGTAAAACAGGGGTAAGCAACTTCAAAATATTTTTTCAACCCTTTATGGATTACTTAAAATTTTTATTTTAGGCTTATCTGAAAGCCCTTGAAATTTGCTACAAGATAGCACTAGTTAAATTTTCCACAAAAAAGTTATCAGCAAAATATAGGCAGTTAATCTTACGAAGAAACCTTAAGGCGCATTTATGGGGCAATTTTCGTTTTTCTTTGAATTAGAACTTTAAAACTTAATAACTTAATGAAATAATTTTTCTGAAAAATAAGATTTTTGGTTTCTTGTAGCAAATTTCAAGGGCTTTCAGATAAGCCTAAAATAAAAATTTTAAATAATCCATAAGGGGTCGAAAAAATTTTTTGAAGTAGCTTACCCCTGTTTTACGTTGATTTTCAGGGTATCGAGATCTCGACATTGAAATGAGATATGGGCCTAATTCTTTTTTTATTTTCTATAATACCGATAGACAAATTTACTGAATTTTTTGTAGAATTTTACAATAGGTAGAAACTAAATTTTTACTGGGGTGCTTATACTTTCTTAACACCTTAACTTCGAGAAAATTCGATTTTAAAATTTTTAAATCAATAAAAATTTCTGAAACTTTATTTTTATTGAAGTTTAAGACAGTTGCTAATGCAGTAAAAAAATAGAACATTTAATGTTTCGTGATTGTGAATTTTTTACTAAAATTTGGGGGGTGCTTATACTTTATTAACGCAGTGTATTTTACATTAGATTTATCGCAAAATCTCTTAAATAAAAAGTTTATTTTTCTTAATTGTTTACACGACGTTATAAACAAATTCTCCTTAATTTGTTAATGGATTCAACAATCATAACGAAAAATTATCAATTAATGCTTTTTCTACCGTTAAAACAAGCAATAAAATTAGTTATTTTAACAATCCTAAGTGCTTTTCGTATTGCGCATTTAAAGTACGACCTTCAAATGCACTGATTTTCACGCTTGTTTGTCGGAAAAAAGCAAATTCATTATTATAAAGTAAAACTAATTTAGATTAAAATTTTTCTGATTTGTACAAAACACAAAACATTAATTATCTCGTGGATTAATTTTTATATCCTTTGTGGAGTTTAATTAAATATTTTATTATTTTTAAGTGCTTAATTACGATAAATATTCTGAAGTGAATCCACTTCCCATTTCAATAATTAGACTATGTCGATATTTCCGATCTGAGCGTCTTTGTTTTCCTTTTAAGGGTAAAAATAATTTTTGTCAGAATTAGAAAAGGTATAAGGCGGTTCATCAATTTCACATGGGATTAAAAATATGTGTTTCTTAATAAAAGGATTATTGTTATGTAATTAATGGCCCGACTTTGCATAGGAAATGAATATGCATGACAAGAATGTTACTATAAGTATAATATTATGTATGATATAAGAATTATAGGATATGGTATGAAAATTTAATGATAATTTTTACTGTTATGTACTACATATAATTATTAATTAGGTATATGATGGTTCATTATTGTTTTACATTCCACATTGTCTCTAATACATAAATCTTTGAATATTTCTTAATCTTATCTAAATATAATTTTTATTTAAAAACAGTCAATATTTTATTATTTGTACAAAATGTCGAGTCCTGATAGTAAAGAGGGCATAAAAAATTCATCAAATAATATCTCTCAAACAGCAGCAAATGGTTCTGTATTATCACACAATAAGCAGGAGCCTCACTTCGAAGATAACGAAGCCGAAAAGCGAAAAGCATTTTCTATAGTAGTAAGTTGCTTTTAGTATTAAAAAAGTTCACAAAATTTAAATCAGAAAAAAATTCGGGAAAAAATTTTTTGAATTACCTTGAATTGGGAATATTCAATTTTAGGAGTTGTTGACTGATTCTCGGCCATCGTGTAGTACCCACAGGCGACGTTCAGCTACTGCCATCTCTTCTAAAACATCTAATGAAATCAAGGAATTTTACGAGCCCCCAATGAAAAAAACTTTAAAATGCGAGTGTTTTGAAAATCTTCATAACGTGCAACTCAATGAAGCTTCGTTATGTTTGCCTAAAATAGAGAAATCGTAAGTCGAAAGATTCAAATTAAAATACAAATAAGCTTGTAAAAATGGTGGTGGTGGTGGGGGGTATCTGGATATTAAAAAATCGGACTTAACCCTGTTAATAGATTTTTTGGTAGTACTGTGGTTTAAGCCCTCTTTTTCCCGGGGGCTAAACGAAACATGACTTAATTCAACATAGTTCTAACCATTTGAAATTATTTCCTATTTTTATCAATCTTTAGTTCAAATTCTAACTCGCCTGATGCCATGATTTTACGTAATCACCAACAATTCCCTCAAAATCAATACCAACAACATAGATTAATTGGCAAACAAAATCATGACGAAGTGCCAACAAATACATTTCCAATAACAACATCAGCCTGGCAACAACAATTAAATTTGGTTGCCGCCTTTTTCATTCAACAACAATCACAACAGGTTTAAGAATTAGATTTTTATTAGCAATTCTGTCTAAATAGAAATTCATAGCTTTAACAATTAATTTATGTAATTTAGCAGGAACTTGGAGGAACGGCAACTTTAGATCATATGTTGGCTAGAGGTTGTGAAGCAGTGACAGCGGTTCCCTCTGTTGCTGGAAAAAACTATCAATTGGAAGGTAATTAAATAATGAATTTAATTTCTGATATTCTATGTTTTTCCGATCAATCTTATTATCGAAATTATTTTAATTTCCGATAGAATTTTTTAATATGTAATAAACGGAAACACTCGAAACAAAATATAAAATAAATATTCCCATTTTTACACATTCTTCTACTATTCTTTCCTGTTTATTTATTGTACATTTTCTTATTAATTTATTGTATTATACCGCTTCCGCTTCTTTTTAATCATAAGTACTATCTAGTTTTAGTATATTTTTGTAACACTTCCCTTTCTCATCACTATAATATAAATTTTGAGGTTTCCTTTTCATTATTAGTTTTAATACAATAGATTCGTTCAATGTTTGTCCAAAACTTAATTAGGTATCTTCTTTTGAGTTGAGTTTCAATAACAAATTTTATTTAGACAAAATTATGTTTACTTTTCTCATCAATTGCCATTAAACAGAGATTTTGAGGGGTGACACTAATTAATGAGTAAAATATTTTAAATGGGGAACTATTTTAAAATAGGCCATTAAATAAAATATTAATTTACTTCTAATTCATCTTAATTTCATATTTCAAATTTTCCCCTTTTAATTTTATTCTAATATGATAATTAACTCACATATCAGAATTCCCTCTTATTATTCCACATACTGTATTTTACAATTCATATTTCATCAATATGTCCGTTTATTGTTAGGAGTATGATAATTTAATTTGGCGACTCTTAACAAATTAGCCGCCCAAACGAAAATATTAAACTTTGTTTTGGGGGTGTCAAGAAGTAATTGCAAAAATGCCCTCGGGATATAAGCTGACTATAAAAATTAGGGGGAATTTTCATTAAAAAGTGTATAAGAGGAAGTGCAAATATGTATTGTAGATTACGATACATAATTTGATAAAATTTATTTGAAAACAAATTTCCTTTGCTCAATTATTCGTTTAAGGATATTTTTTAAATATGTATTTATTGGGCAGATTTCAGTACTATAATTTTAGACAAGATAGGTGGATAAGTTTGGTTATAAACTTACCTTAAAACGAATATTTTTGGTAAATTTTTAATGTTCATTTAACTATCTTTTAATCTAATCTAAAACAATTAAGGATTAACATTCGGAAAATATTTATGTAAAATTATTGTATAGATAAAAGAATTTTCGCTCCCCGCTGTGCTTACTAAACATTAAAAGGAAATTGTTGTTGAACGGTTAACTTACGTTTTATTGTTCTATTTTAATAGGCCTGATATGCGCGCATTTATAAATGGATTTAAAAATCGGCCCAATTGGAACTCATTCAAATTAATAATTAAATAATTGTTCACCTACTGTGTTATTTTTACTTTGTTGTTTTTTACTCTTGGCTTTTTTACCAATTTTTTTTTCAATCACCACAAATGATGCGCAATCGTTTTTGTTTCGAGTGGTTTTCATAAACAAAGGAGCGGCGTTCAAAGCTTTTTTTGTTATTTTTTGGATAATTTTCGGGCATTTTTCTTTCTTAAAAGCCACATAATTATTAATGCGCGGCGGATTGGGCAACAATAATAAAAAGCGATTATTACATCTGATTAAACTCTAAAAATGATACTGAATTTTCCTTTATATTCAAGCGCTTCTTTATAAAATATGTATAAAATTAATTTTGAATTTTAGAATTAAAAAAGAAGATGGCTGCTTCTGCTGCAATTTTGCCGCAATTTCAACTTATAATGGATGCACAACAACATAATCAGGTTAGTAGATGTTTATAGTAGGGTTGGACAAAACTGGTTATTAACCTGTTCTCGATTAATACAAATTTAAAACCCGATTTTAATTTTGAGTTTTAATTAAATATTAGTTCTATTTTGGGAGATTTTTAAAGAAATCACTCATTTTTAAAAATTTTTGGGTTTTAAAATTTCATAAAAATGGTTAATTTTCGGTAAGAAATATCAAAATTCTTGGTTTTAAACCCATTCATGTCCAACCCTAGTTTATAATTTAAATAACCTTATTTAATCAGCCATACATAATTTTAGAACTTCCTCTCATTTATGACAGGAGTAAAAGATAATAGTGAGGGCGACATCTCTACTGCTATTAGGCAAAACTCTTTGAATGAAGAAAGCCCAGTGGGCGATGAATCAGATGAAGGTGATGAGTCCCGTGAGGTGTTCTTTAAAAATTTATTCTCTTATTGCGAATAAATGTAGGCTAGCGATGAAGAACCTCCTTCTAGTTCTGGAGTTGTGCCCTCTACTAAATCTTTTTACTCATCAAAAAGTGAATTAGCTACAGGAATACGAAAGAAGAGGCCAGGTAGGCCAGGTAACAAAGAGGCCAGGTAACAAAACGCTTAATTATTAGTATTTGAAACCGGATCGAGACAAAATCTTGAATAAAAACTCGGTTATCGAGATTTTTTGAGATGTATCGTAGGACAAAAATTTTAGTTTTCGAGATTTATTGAGATATCTGATACAATTCTCTTATCCCGTCTCTATTGGTACATAGTATATTTCAATTTGTTAAGGTTAGTCTGTTGGAAGCAGCATTCAACGCACATCGATATCTCAACAGTCAGCAACGTACAGATTTGGCTAGAACACTGAACCTTACTGAAACACAAGTGAAGATATGGTTTCAGAATCGGAGAAATAAGTGGTTTGTGTTTTTACAAAAATAATTCTTATATCGGTCAAACGTAATGATCCAGGGCATGAAAATTTTTAAAAAGCTAGTTGTTCAACTTCCTTTTTAAAAATCAAACTCAAAATCAATGTTGAACGGGAGTAAAACTGTCAATATCTTTTTTAAATAGGGATCATTACTTTTGTCCACAATAAAAAGGTCATCTATTTAAAGTTGAGAGAAATAACAAGGTTAGGGATTTTAGGAAATTTTTTCTATCAAAGAATGAAATTACATTTACATTGTGAGGTTTGAAGATGAACATCTAACTTCTAAAAATGAAAAGAATGATTTTATAACAATTTTCATACTTAGGGATCCTAACTTTTGTTTGCCAGTATAAAATTTTCTAATTTTTAGGAAAAGAATAATTGGGACTATGGATTGTAACGAACCAACCGACAACCAAACCAATAACAACCAAAAAAATAATTTATCTATTCTGCCAGCTTTACCATCACTCCAACACCAAAATATTGAGCAATTTGCTGTCTCAAATTTCCCTCTTACTGGAGTAAATGGCCATTATGAGCAGTCTTCTTCGATAAATGTAATAAGCATTAAAAACATAGAAATTTCTAATTATTATATTTAAATTGGGGTTGATCGGTTATTAACAGGTATCCCAGGTTTCCGGTTAATCCTATTACAAAAACCCGGTTTTCGGTTTTGAGTTTTAGTTAAATATCGGTTTTTGTATTTATGGGGAATTTTTTTTAAATCGCTCATTTTCAAAAATTTCGGTTTTATTACAAAAATGGTTAATTATTGGCAAGAAATATGAAAATCTTCGGGTTTTAACCGCCAACAACCACAATTTAATATTATTTAACAGAAATTTATAAAAAACAAAAATTTAGCAATCACCAACACAACAGCAAACGCCAACATTCATGCTTCAACAAGCCCAGCGTCTCTTGCTTTCGTTTTTCACTTCGACAACTTCGCAATCAACAATCGCTTCACCCCCGCCATCGGTACTATCACAATCTTTTATTGAAGGCGGGAAAGAAAATGAGTCAAAAAATTTCAATTCTGATGTCCCCTCAACTCTTACACCTGCTTCTTTTGTTCCCAAACATTTTACAACCCCTTAAAATATATATTATTTATATAGGGATGGACATGACGGGTTATTCGGTACCTCCGGTTTCGGTTAATCCAAATTTAAAAGCCCGTTCTTCAGTTTTGAGTTTTAGTTAAATATCAGTCCAATCCTAATTTCTAAGTAATTAACAAGAAAGACCCAGCATATATCTATATTAAATTTCTTTCAAAAAGTTTCTTATTCGTTATTTATAAAAAAAAGAAATACAGGGTGCGGCAAATTTGCGCCACTTTTTCTTTTTGCCATAACTTTCTTCAAAATTAATGAAAGCTGATAATTCTTTTTTTATTTCATTCCCAACACTTTAGGAAACTTGCTGATATCAAATATTAAAAATTTGGTTCACTCTTGGCAAGGATAATCGAGTTCAAACGTCTGGAAAATTTAAAAACATTTTTTATGCCAAAGTTTAATTGATCTTAACTTCGTTCAAAATCGTTCAATACCAACGATTTTGGTACTAAACGACTCAACTCGTTCAGGAGCATCGAAATAGCTTATAATCTCATTTTTGAAAATTTTACACAAAAATTTTATTCTTAACAAAATTATTTTAATTTATCATTCAGAGGACCGTATCTCACTCGATTTTTGTCATAGGCCCCTGATTTTTATGTCATTCGAATCAGAATGAAGAGATGATTCGAATGATATAAACATTTCTGATATCAAAATCTCAGCCTTGAATCTAGGTCAATTTTTATCCAAAAAATTTTGCTCAAATTTTGAGAGAAGTTTACTCAGAGTAAACTTAAAATTTAAAAGCAATTTTGGTATCAGCAAGTTTCCTAAAGTGTTGGGAATAAAACAAAAAAAGAATTATCAGTTTTCAATAATTTTGAAGAAGGTTATGGCAAAAAGAAAAAGTGGCGCAAATTTGCCGCACCCTGTAAATAAATTTTCAGAAATTTATTAGAAAATGAGATTAAATACTAAAGATTATGCATCCTTTAGATTACGTTATAAATCCATTTGGATGGTTTTAGCAAGATTGGGCGGTTTCTCTATCAAAGTTTCGCATAGTTCTAATGGATTCTTCGTTTGATTCTCCATCTTTACATTAAGTACCTCACAACTCTTTTCCTTTGAATTTTTTAGAACCCCTTGGATCGTTTGCTGTAGATGTTGATTTGCTTCATTTTCAGATGGTGACGTACCTAATTCTTTGTTTTCGTTGCTTTGTGTTGCGTCAACACTTTTTTCTTTATTTATTTCAGTACTGGGACATAATCGCTTTGTAAATCTAGCAAAACAGCGATAAAGAGTTCTAAAAAAATCACAAAATTTATAAAAATCGAGTTTACTTACATCAAACCAAGTTTCCGATACATTGCTAGAAATTCCTGACGAAAATTATTATTGAAGAATGCATAACAGCAGGGATTCAAGCATGCTGAACACATTGCCGTTAAATGGCTATGAGTATTTAAATATCAGAATAAGTTTCATAAAAATTAAACAAACCAAATTGCAAAAATTGGTACAGAGAATGAAGCCGTCTTGGAAAATTTGTTGAACAAAAGCGTGTACCTGTTAAAATGCGATTTAAGGGAAAATAAAAGAAGAAATTAAATATTACGCGTGAAATATGTTTAATGGCAGCCATGCACAAGCAAAAACAACAACAAGTGTAACCAACAACATGTTTGTGCGGCGATGTCTGTCAGCAATTGATCTATAAATTTATTCAGTAATTGTGTGTACCTATTCAGCTTTATTTAAATTTAATAAAATTATATGGCACTCACTTTCTCCTTTGCTTTAGCAATATTTCAGCAGAAGGATTTACGTTGTGGAGATTTCCATTCGTTTGCGAATATTCGCCATTAGTAGAGATAACCAACGGTTGCTTATTGCTAGAGTGCTTATGTCCATTATCTGATGCAATGAAAGGAGAAGTAGCGCCTCCAGATGCTATTTGACGACTGAAAGAACTCCTGTTGGAACCAAACACTGGAGTGTTCTTTAGTAGAAAAATTTTTTAGGTAACTAATAAACTATAATAATTAACTAATAAGCATACCAAAAATACACTGTTCTTTCGGCTGTCCCGTCCGCCACTTGCACACCGAAAAGACTTACTAGTACCCATTCTTCGTGCAATACGCGAATAGGCAAATGCTATCGAAGCAAGAGGAAGCAAATATTGAAGAATAATAACACCTACTGTGTAAGCTTCTTTGCTTATCAAGAGCTAGGATTAATATTTTTGAAAGGATTTGCTAATGTTATTTCACCTCCTTCCATCGCTCATTCTGCTCATTGCACAAATTAAGTTCAATGCCACATTGTGAGTCATGAAAAATTGGACTGATATCAGCAGCTAGGAAGAGTGGAGCAGCTAGCAGAATAGATGCCAGCCAAATTAACGAGAAAAAAATTAATGAAAGATTTTGCTGTCGTTGTCTTTTTGTCGGAAAAATCACCAATACATACCTTAAATGATTGTAATATTAAAAATATTATCTGTAGTTGAAGATAATTTTTTTGAGTTGATACCTATCTAATGCAATTGCAGTTATTGAAAATGTGGACAGAAAAATGTTAAATCCTTGCAGACTTCCGGCAATTTTGCATAAAGGACGACTGAACGGCCAGAAAACGTAAAGAACGGTGTACACCGTCGTTGGTGCTAAAGAATAACTATTTGTGAAAAGATCCTCAACTCACCGACCTGTAACAGTACATACAAAAAAATCGGAAAGTGCCAAATTAAGAATGAAGAAGTTGCGCACAAGTAGTTAGTCCAACCCCCCCGTCGTCAGGGGCAGAGGGGTCCGCAACATTAATCCCTAATTAATTCCATGTAATTATAACACTAATTAAAGTCATCCTAAAGGTTTAGGGACATCCTGTAACATCACAAGGGGTCTTATCAAAGATAACTAATTTATGATAATGGACCCGTGTAATTAATCCCTAATTAATTCCATATAATTATTTCGCTAATTAAGCATAACCTAAAGGTATAGGGACATCCGGTACAATCCCAAGGGGTCTTATCAATGATAACAGATATAAGAAAAATGGTTCAGTGTAATTATCCTTATTTCCTTGTAATTAGTAATTAATTAAATCAAAAGGGCTAGGGACATCCGGTGTCAATCATGGGACCTGTCAAACCAAAAGGTTTAGGTCCCTTTCCCCAAAAATTGTTAAATTATTTTTCCCCTTTTCCTTTTCAAAAATTTTCTTTTATTTCTTCTATTGTATTTTTTTCACGCAGCGTGCGAACATTCCTTTAACAATTTTCTTTTGAAATTTGTAGGTCAGATTAAAACTTTTCCTTTTTTCTTTTGTATTTTTTAATTTTTTTGAATTTTTAAGCTTTTCCCTTTTCTTATGAATTTTTTAAAAATTTTAAGGTCAGCTTAAAAACTTTTCCCTTTTTCTTTTGTATTTTCCGGATTTTTAGGTCATCTCTACTTATAAAAAATTTTCCCTTTTGTTAAAGAATTTTTAAAACTTATTTTAAAAATTTAGGACATCTTAATCTAAAAAACATCTTCTTTTGTGAACAAAAGAAATGAAAAATTTTAATAAAAAAATTTTTTGGATAGAAAAATAAAAGGATTAAATTGTGAAAATAGAATGATTTTGTTTTGAATGGAAAAGAAAATAAAGTGAAAATAATTAAAGTTTTGAAAGAAAAATTAAATTAATAAAAAATTTGAAAAAGTTCATCATTGACCTAGAAAAAATTAAAGGTTATCTTTGACATAAAAAGAATACGAAAAAAAATAAAAAGATTGAATTAAATAAAAAATGTAAATTAATAAAAATTAAAAAATTAGAAATAAATAGAAGTTAAGATAGTGAGAAATATTTAAATATTGTGCTGCTTTCCTTCGTCCGTTCCATCTTAAACCATCTTCCTATACATGGTTTCTTCATGTGTTAATGTTTAACCTCCTGTTTGACAAACCCGGTACTACAATATCCACTTAAATAAAATATTATAAAATTTCTCAAAAATTAGGTCAATTTTTCAAGGTTCTTATTAAAAATTTTAACCTAGTTAGGAAATTTCTTAGAAAATCCAGCTGTGTTTTAATTTGAGAATAAAGTAAAATAGGTGGAGCCTCTACTGGTATAAAAACGACTGATTTTAACAGAAAAATCATACTACTGTTCAACACTTGCTTCATTCCTGATAAAACAAACTTCATCTACTTTTAAAAAAATGTTTCCTCCTCCACCCAAAAAATTTAAGAATTTTTCCATTTCCGATTTATTAGGTTCCCAAACTAACAACCCCTATGTTAAGAAGCTTGGTCACGAGACCAAGTTTAATCAGAAATTTAACTCGTCCAAAGTTTCCACTAAGTTTCTGATTTCTGACCTCCCCAACGACCCCGAATCCCTTCTAGCTGGGATTTTCCAAAATACCATCGACGAAGCTCTTCAAGAGAGTCGTCAATGGGGGTTGAACCTGACCAATTAGGCTGTATCGTATCCAGTCAACACCTTGACTCGGACGTCTGGATTCCAGTTCGGGAAATCACCTCCAACACAGTTGATTCAATCTTGAATCAATTCCTCAAGGTCACCCAGAGTAAAAAACAGAATAATGGTATGTTATGGGGTGCCCCTTTTCTGGTTTCTGTTTCCACTATCCAAAAAAGTAACACCCCCCGAAGAGTGCAAGGTCGTGGAAAAAATTCCTTCAAACAACTTAAAATTAATGACAACGCTCTAATTAAAATCCGCAACGACGATAATTACTGTCTCTTCTACTCTTTGGTTGCAACCTTCGTTTATGCAACATGTCTCTGGCCCAGATGGAAATTTTACGATTACATGCGAAGTAGAAGAGGGATGGCTGATCAATTCAAGAAAGACACAATGGATCTTATGGAAGCTGTTGGTGCACCCTTTGTCCTGGACAGCTACGATGCAGATGAATGGATCCCCTCTGTGGTTGAATATTGGAATTTGCTTAATAAAGGATGGTTTAAAGTATTTATTTTTGGGAATTTGGGGGAAAAACCTATTTATAAATATGGCCCCGATAATTTTGATATACCTATAATTTTGTTTTATAATGAGGAACACTTTGACGGAGTTCGTAGGGCTAGTGATCTTTTTGGCGAACTCTATTGCCTATCCTGTGAAAGTGTTTATAATAGGAAATCAAACCACAATATTTCCTGTAAGGCTAGGTGTAAAAACTGTTCTAGGGTTGGCCCAGGTTTCCCATGTAAAAATTTAAATGAATTCTTTAATCATTGTGGTGGGTGTGGGAAAGACTTTAAGAATGAAAACTGTTACACCCATCATATCACCTCAAATTTTTGCAATTCCTCTAAAAAATGTGAAAAATGCGGGGTAATCTGGGATGTTAATGTAAATAATAAGAATGGTAGGGAGGGTCACGTTTGCTCCGAACGCTATTGCACTACGTGCGGTAGTTATCACGACCCCAAACGCGGGTGTTACATTAAACCCCTTGCCATCAAACCCCCAAAGGCGTACAGAATTATCGCCTTTGACTTTGAAACCATGCAATACAGGGAAGGAGAAAAAGGTAAAATACACGACGTTAACTTTATAGGGGTCAAGATAAATTGTCCCGGATGTATTACTAATGGACCAGACCCTGAATGCATTGCTTGTGGGGAAGATAGAACATTGACCTTTTCAACGAGACCTTTTAAAAACACACCCGTTGACATTCAAAATGTCACAGAGTATCCATTAGAAGAGTTTGTGTCATGGATTATCGATTCTTCCGTGACAGACACGGTTGCCTTCTCACACTTTGGGGGAAGATTTGATATGGTATTAGTTTTTAAGGAATTGTTCCTTAGGGGGTTGACACCGGATATGATTAAAAAAGGTAATAAGCTATATGAAATGAAGGTAAAAGTTGGTAAAAAGAATTGGGTTATCTTCCGGGACACTTTTAATTTAATGCCCATGTCCCTTGCTTCCTTGGTCCCTGCCTTTGCACTTAGTGTAGAGGACAAACCTTTCTTCCCACACATGGTAAATAGACCGGAAAATTATGGTAAGGAAATTTTCCCGGTCAAGGATGACTATCTGGCTGATGGAATGATGCCCGAGAAAAGAGATCAATTTGATAAATGGTTTCAACAACACAAGGATGAACCTTTCAATCTGGATGAATCCCTGGCATCATATTGTACCAACGATGTGGAAATTCTTATGGCTGCTCTGGTTGCCTTTAGACGTGAATTCTTGGAGGTTTCAAATGGATTGGATGTGTTGAGGGAGGCAATGACAATTGCAAGTGCTTGCATGAAGCACTTTAGAACAAATCATCTACAAGCTCAACACCTTGGCATTGTTCCTGAGAAGGGCTACGACAACGCAGACAACCAGAGTTTGCTTGCTCTTCGATTCCTCGCTTGGTACGCTGAGGAACACAATGTCAATATACGTAACGCTTATTCTAAAGAAGGGGAAAAGAGATTTGGGAATTATAGGGTAGATGGGTGGGTTGAAGAAAAGAAATTGGTTATTGAGGTCAATGGGTGTTGTTGGCATGGGTGTAAAAAATGCTTTCCTGATGATGAAATAAGACTTCCCAATGGGGTTTCTGCGGGGGTTCAAAGGGAAAGGGATGAAAGACGGTTGGAATTTATTGAAAGTTTTGGTGTAAATGTTGAAGTTTATTGGGAGTGTGACATAAGTGTGATGCTTTTAAGAAATAAGGTCATGAGATTAAAGTTTAAAAATTATCTGGACAATGGACCGATTGATATTCGATCGGCCTTCTTTGGGGGGAGAACCGGGCCACTAAAACTATTCCATAAAACGGGGGAGGGGCAAAAAATTTCCTACTATGATGTAACCTCCTTGTATCCGTTCATCAATATGACAACACGCTACCCAATTGGTCACCCCGAGGTTCATATTCTAAACAACGATGTTAATTGGACTCAACCTTCTGACAACACTTTTGAATTGGCTCTTCTAAAAGTATTTGTAATACCACCACGCAGCATTGACATACCAGTGCTACCTATGAAAATTGGATATGATGACGAAAGACTTCTATTCCCCCTTTGCTCCACTTGTGCAAAGGAACATCCAAATGGGGATGTGAATGAGAACTACAGCTGCAAACACACAGACCAACAACGTGGATGGGTATCAACATGTACATCAATTGAGTTGAATGAGGCATTGAAGGAAGGATATGTGGTCACCAAAGTCTTCAGAGTCTTGGAATTTAAGAACTTCGACGACAATCTCTTTCGTCCTTACATCCGTGAATTTATGGCACAAAAAATTCACGCAAGCGGCTTTGACAACGACATCAAAGGAGACCAACATAAGGAAGAAATCTTCATCAAGGAGTGCAAAGAAAAGTTTGGTATCATTATTGAAAGGGAGAAAATGAAGGTCAATAAAGGAAAGAGGACGCAAGCTAAATTATGCTTAAACAACTTATGGGGTCGTTTCTCCCTCCGTAACTTTGGATTGTCACAATGTGTAGTTACGGATGACCCTGCTGTATACACCAAATATTCTGATGACCCTTCACTTGATATCAACTTTTTTGAACTATTGACTGACGACATACTTTTAATTTCCTACAGCAAAAAGAAGGAATTTGTGGAAGAACATGACTCATCAAATGTCATCATCTCGTTGTGGACTACCTCAGCAGCGAGGATCCACTTGCTTCACGCCATGCAACAGGTTGTGAGAACTCCTGGTTGCTCATTGCTCTACACTGACACCGACTCCTTAATCTTTTCACACCCAACTGACAACTGCCCTCTTCAACTTGGTCCTCATCTGGGTGAATTCACAGATGAGTACCCGGACTTCAATATTTTGGAATATTGCTCTGGTGGCGCGAAACAATATGGTTTGAAGATGGAAAAGAAGGATGAGCCTGGATGTGAACCTGTCTACGTGCTCAAAGTGCGTGGAATGACTTTGAACTGGGATGCAATCAACAATCAAGGAATGCGGTATGAGACATTTAAAGAAAAAGTGTTCAATTTTACTGAAGGTGATTATGACCCAATTATTGTTTCCTATCCCAATTTTTTACGTCCATCTGTTAAGGATGGATCTGTCACCACTTTACCGCTTAAGAAAATTTATAAGCCCTATGTTGGAAAGGGAGTAGTCCGCCCTTCCGATTTTTCTGTATTGGACTTTGGATTTATCAACATGTAATTTTTCCCCAAATTAACTTGGAGATGGAAAGTAGCCAGGGGTATGGGCACCCAAACTCTATACCAACCATCGTAATGTTGCGAGTCACACCTCTCATTGACTTGTCGATGAATATCAAATGTGTAATTCACATATTGTGAGGTAATCCTCGCATTGAAAATCGGTGGTAGCGGACTTGAGTAAATTCTCAAGTCCCTGGTTGAGTTTGGTGATGTCTGTCGAATGGCGAAGCCATTCTCCTTCCCTTTTTGTATTCACTATTTTTTCTATTTTTATTCATTATTTACTCTTCATTGTATTTAATTTTTATACGTGATAAAAATTTTATAATATGTTTTTCATTGTTTAAAAATACAGAATTAAGAAAAATTAGGATAAAATAAATTACAGAATTAAGAGAAACATTTTTACAATTTTAGGGGTAAAATTGCATAATTAAGGAAAATTATTTAAAATTTTTAAAAACGCAAATGCAATATTAAGTATAATGTGCGGAATTAAGGAAAAGAACCTCACAATTTTAGGGGTAAAATTGCAGAATTAAGGAAAAATATCACTTTTTTACAATTTTTCAGTGTATATAGGGTGCAAGGGGTGCATAAACATATAGGGTACATAGATATATGTACCATTTAAAATTCTAACGTTGACTTTGAGACACAATATTCTTCTTAACTTCGGACTTTCAGCAACAATGGAATAATTGTTGACAGCGTCAACACAAATAATGGATTATTACAGATTTGACCATTTCCAAAAGGAACAGCAAATTTTAAAATATCAAATACGTCAACTTGCCTCGTCGGTAATATAGCAATTCCCGATCTTTACGCAACAGTCCCAACAAGTATCTTGTAATTTGTGGATAATTATTTTAATTTTAAGACTCTACCCTTAATCTGTATCTTTAATTGGACCTATTCCAACTGGAACAGTTACCACACCTTTACTACACAAATTATCAACTCATTATTATGCACATTTATACCTTCAATCTTAGA
Source organism: Meloidogyne incognita (assembly GCA_036172945.1). Classification (NCBI taxonomy): domain Eukaryota; kingdom Metazoa; phylum Nematoda; class Chromadorea; order Rhabditida; family Meloidogynidae; genus Meloidogyne; species Meloidogyne incognita. The sequence goes on from JARQAC010000001.1 coordinate 4,930,839, forward strand.
TGCTTCTGATATATCTTCTACAAAATACCAAACTTTAAATACCGATAACAACGTTAGAGGTAAAATTTCTAAATGTCAATTTTACAAAATGACCAATTAAAAATACTCAAGTTTAAAATGTCACTAATTCAAATTGTTCAATTTACTATTTTTAGTCCATTGTTTCTATATACCTCAACACTACATGCGGCAACCTTTGTTTATTCACCATTAAACACAAAATTTCCCATTTCTATTGGTACAGTAGCAACGCTTACATATGTAAATGTAACACATAAAATATAAGTACTGTATAAGAAAAATTTTAAGCCTTTTATAATTAGTTTGCTCAAACAGTTAATAGTTTGTATACCAATAGGTAACAACCTTAAGTTGACCAATGATTACCTTCAAGCGATTGTGAGGTATTCTAAATCATTGTTAAATAAACAAGAAGATATTTGCTCGAAAAATTAAAAAAAAATTTCTATTAAATAACACCTTCAAAACCTGAAAATCAGAGATGAAGAGCTAATGAACTACTTGTGGGTTATCTCATACCAGTTCTTGCAGACAATTTATGCGGACTCATTCAAATATAGAATTGTCAGGCTTCCTTCCTTCATCGTTTTCAGTCAATTTTCCTGTGGCATTATTAAATGAGAGGCATTAATACAGAGAAGATTGTTTTTTCCAATGTCAACTATTAAGTACATATATTTTCATAAGGATCAATATTTTTTATCTGCATTTCCTTCCATTCAGAAATCTTTTTTTGCGACGATAATTACACAAATACGTGTTAACTTGTATCAGTCTTATGAAGCATACTAATATCTGAGTGTCCAATGCATTGTGTCATAAGTTTCTTAAATCTGGACCTATACGGTATTGGAAAATATAGGAAAAATTATGATTTAGTCTAAATTTAATTAAAAACTAATTAATTTCAAAGAATTCACACACTATTTGAACTAAACCAAAGGGCTTAGATGCTTATAGTACTGACCAAAGATACTTATTGTACTACCATTCAATTAAACCAAGGTCGTTTCAATCAAAATGTTTAAGAAATTTAATTTTAATATTTGGCGAAAATGAGTCAATTACATAAATTATATAAAAATGAAAAAATTTAAAAGTTTTTATATAATTTATGTAATTGACTCATTTTCGCCAAATATTAAAATTAAATTTCCTTAAACATTTTGAAATTATATAAAAACTTTTAAATTTTTTCATTTTTATATAATTTATGTAATTGACTCATTTTCGCCAAATATTAAAATTAAATTTCTTAAACATTTTGATTGAAACGACCTTGGTTTAATTGAATGGTAGTACAATAAGTATCTTTGGTCAGTACTATAAGCATCTAAGCCCTTTGGTTTAGTTCAAATAGTGTGTGAATTCTTTGAAATTAATTAGTTTTTAATTAAATTTAGACTAAATCATAATTTTTCCTATATTTTCCAATACCGTATAGGTCCAGATTTAAGAAACTTATGACACAATGCATTGGACACTCAGATATTAGTATGCTTCATAAGACTGATACAAGTTAACACGTATTTGTGTAATTATCGTCGCAAAAAAAAAAGATTTCTGAATGGAAGGAAATGCAGATAAAAAATATTGATCCTTATGAAAATATATGTACTTAATAGTTGACATTGGAAAAAAAACAATCTTCTCTGTATTAATGCCTCTCATTTAATAATGCCACAGGAAAATTGACTGAAAACGATGAAGGAAGGAAGCCTGACAATTCTATATTTGAATGAGTCCGCATAAATTGTCTGCAAGAACTGGTATGAGATAACCCACAAGTAGTTCATTAGCTCTTCATCTCTGATTTTCAGGTTTTGAAGGTGTTATTTAATAGAAATTTTTTTTTAATTTTTCGAGCAAATATCTTCTTGTTTATTTAACAATGATTTAGAATACCTCACAATCGCTTGAAGGTAATCATTGGTCAACTTAAGGTTGTTACCTATTGGTATACAAACTATTAACTGTTTGAGCAAACTAATTATAAAAGGCTTAAAATTTTTCTTATACAGTACTTATATTTTATGTGTTACATTTACATATGTAAGCGTTGCTACTGTACCAATAGAAATGGGAAATTTTGTGTTTAATGGTGAATAAACAAAGGTTGCCGCATGTAGTGTTGAGGTATATAGAAACAATGGACTAAAAATAGTAAATTGAACAATTTGAATTAGTGACATTTTAAACTTGAGTATTTTTAATTGGTCATTTTGTAAAATTGACATTTAGAAATTTTACCTCTAACGTTGTTATCGGTATTTAAAGTTTGGTATTTTGTAGAAGATATATCAGAAGCATCTAAGATTGAAGGTATAAATGTGCATAATAATGAGTTGATAATTTGTGTAGTAAAGGTGTGGTAACTGTTCCAGTTGGAATAGGTCCAATTAAAGATACAGATTAAGGGTAGAGTCTTAAAATTAAAATAATTATCCACAAATTACAAGATACTTGTTGGGACTGTTGCGTAAAGATCGGGAATTGCTATATTACCGACGAGGCAAGTTGACGTATTTGATATTTTAAAATTTGCTGTTCCTTTTGGAAATGGTCAAATCTGTAATAATCCATTATTTGTGTTGACGCTGTCAACAATTATTCCATTGTTGCTGAAAGTCCGAAGTTAAGAAGAATATTGTGTCTCAAAGTCAACGTTAGAATTTTAAATGGTACATATATCTATGTACCCTATATGTTTATGCACCCCTTGCACCCTATATACACTGAAAAATTGTAAAAAAGTGATATTTTTCCTTAATTCTGCAATTTTACCCCTAAAATTGTGAGGTTCTTTTCCTTAATTCCGCACATTATACTTAATATTGCATTTGCGTTTTTAAAAATTTTAAATAATTTTCCTTAATTATGCAATTTTACCCCTAAAATTGTAAAAATGTTTCTCTTAATTCTGTAATTTATTTTATCCTAATTTTTCTTAATTCTGTATTTTTAAACAATGAAAAACATATTATAAAATTTTTATCACGTATAAAAATTAAATACAATGAAGAGTAAATAATGAATAAAAATAGAAAAAATAGTGAATACAAAAAGGGAAGGAGAATGGCTTCGCCATTCGACAGACATCACCAAACTCAACCAGGGACTTGAGAATTTACTCAAGTCCGCTACCACCGATTTTCAATGCGAGGATTACCTCACAATATGTGAATTACACATTTGATATTCATCGACAAGTCAATGAGAGGTGTGACTCGCAACATTACGATGGTTGGTATAGAGTTTGGGTGCCCATACCCCTGGCTACTTTCCATCTCCAAGTTAATTTGGGGAAAAATTACATGTTGATAAATCCAAAGTCCAATACAGAAAAATCGGAAGGGCGGACTACTCCCTTTCCAACATAGGGCTTATAAATTTTCTTAAGCGGTAAAGTGGTGACAGATCCATCCTTAACAGATGGACGTAAAAAATTGGGATAGGAAACAATAATTGGGTCATAATCACCTTCAGTAAAATTGAACACTTTTTCTTTAAATGTCTCATACCGCATTCCTTGATTGTTGATTGCATCCCAGTTCAAAGTCATTCCACGCACTTTGAGCACGTAGACAGGTTCACATCCAGGCTCATCCTTCTTTTCCATCTTCAAACCATATTGTTTCGCGCCACCAGAGCAATATTCCAAAATATTGAAGTCCGGGTACTCATCTGTGAATTCACCCAGATGAGGACCAAGTTGAAGAGGGCAGTTGTCAGTTGGGTGTGAAAAGATTAAGGAGTCGGTGTCAGTGTAGAGCAATGAGCAACCAGGAGTTCTCACAACCTGTTGCATGGCGTGAAGCAAGTGGATCCTCGCTGCTGAGGTAGTCCACAACGAGATGATGACATTTGATGAGTCATGTTCTTCCACAAATTCCTTCTTTTGCTGTAGGAAATTAAAAGTATGTCGTCAGTCAATAGTTCAAAAAAGTTGATATCAAGTGAAGGGTCATCAGAATATTTGGTGTATACAGCAGGGTCATCCGTAACTACACATTGTGACAATCCAAAGTTACGGAGGGAGAAACGACCCCATAAGTTGTTTAAGCATAATTTAGCTTGCGTCCTCTTTCCTTTATTGACCTTCATTTTCTCCCTTTCAATAATGATACCAAACTTTTCTTTGCACTCCTTGATGAAGATTTCTTCCTTATGTTGGTCTCCTTTGATGTCGTTGTCAAAGCCGCTTGCGTGAATTTTTTGTGCCATAAATTCACGGATGTAAGGACGAAAGAGATTGTCGTCGAAGTTCTTAAATTCCAAGACTCTGAAGACTTTGGTGACCACATATCCTTCCTTCAATGCCTCATTCAACTCAATTGATGTACATGTTGATACCCATCCACGTTGTTGGTCTGTGTGTTTGCAGCTGTAGTTCTCATTCACATCCCCATTTGGATGTTCCTTTGCACAAGTGGAGCAAAGGGGGAATAGAAGTCTTTCGTCATCATATCCAATTTTCATAGGTAGCACTGGTATGTCAATGCTGCGTGGTGGTATTACAAATACTTTTAGAAGAGCCAATTCAAAAGTGTTGTCAGAAGGTTGAGTCCAATTAACATCGTTGTTTAGAATATGAACCTCGGGGTGACCAATTGGGTAGCGTGTTGTCATATTGATGAACGGATACAAGGAGGTTACATCATAGTAGGAAATTTTTGCCCCTCCCCGTTTTATGGAATAGTTTTAGTGGCCCGGTTCTCCCAAAGAAGGCCGATCGAATATCAATCGGTCCATTGTCCAGATAATTTTTAAACTTTAATCTCATGACCTTATTTCTTAAAAGCATCACACTTATGTCACACTCCCAATAAACTTCAACATTTACACCAAAACTTTCAATAAATTCCAACCGTCTTTCATCCCTTTCCCTTTGAACCCCCGCAGAAACCCCATTGGGAAGTCTTATTTCATCATCAGGAAAGCATTTTTTACACCCATGCCAACAACACCCATTGACCTCAATAACCAATTTCTTTTCTTCAACCCACCCATCTACCCTATAATTCCCAAATCTCTTTTCCCCTTCTTTAGAATAAGCGTTACGTATATTGACATTGTGTTCCTCAGCGTACCAAGCGAGGAATCGAAGAGCAAGCAAACTCTGGTTGTCTGCGTTGTCGTAGCCCTTCTCAGGAACAATGCCAAGGTGTTGAGCTTGTAGATGATTTGTTCTAAAGTGCTTCATGCAAGCACTTGCAATTGTCATTGCCTCCCTCAACACATCCAATCCATTTGAAACCTCCAAGAATTCACGTCTAAAGGCAACCAGAGCAGCCATAAGAATTTCCACATCGTTGGTACAATATGATGCCAGGGATTCATCCAGATTGAAAGGTTCATCCTTGTGTTGTTGAAACCATTTATCAAATTGATCTCTTTTCTCGGGCATCATTCCATCAGCCAGATAGTCATCCTTGACCGGGAAAATTTCCTTACCATAATTTTCCGGTCTATTTACCATGTGTGGGAAGAAAGGTTTGTCCTCTACACTAAGTGCAAAGGCAGGGACCAAGGAAGCAAGGGACATGGGCATTAAATTAAAAGTGTCCCGGAAGATAACCCAATTCTTTTTACCAACTTTTACCTTCATTTCATATAGCTTATTACCTTTTTTAATCATATCCGGTGTCAACCCCCTAAGGAACAATTCCTTAAAAACTAATACCATATCAAATCTTCCCCCAAAGTGTGAGAAGGCAACCGTGTCTGTCACGGAAGAATCGATAATCCATGACACAAACTCTTCTAATGGATACTCTGTGACATTTTGAATGTCAACGGGTGTGTTTTTAAAAGGTCTCGTTGAAAAGGTCAATGTTCTATCTTCCCCACAAGCAATGCATTCAGGGTCTGGTCCATTAGTAATACATCCGGGACAATTTATCTTGACCCCTATAAAGTTAACGTCGTGTATTTTACCTTTTTCTCCTTCCCTGTATTGCATGGTTTCAAAGTCAAAGGCGATAATTCTGTACGCCTTTGGGGGTTTGATGGCAAGGGGTTTAATGTAACACCCGCGTTTGGGGTCGTGATAACTACCGCACGTAGTGCAATAGCGTTCGGAGCAAACGTGACCCTCCCTACCATTCTTATTATTTACATTAACATCCCAGATTACCCCGCATTTTTCACATTTTTTAGAGGAATTGCAAAAATTTGAGGTGATATGATGGGTGTAACAGTTTTCATTCTTAAAGTCTTTCCCACACCCACCACAATGATTAAAGAATTCATTTAAATTTTTACATGGGAAACCTGGGCCAACCCTAGAACAGTTTTTACACCTAGCCTTACAGGAAATATTGTGGTTTGATTTCCTATTATAAACACTTTCACAGGATAGGCAATAGAGTTCGCCAAAAAGATCACTAGCCCTACGAACTCCGTCAAAGTGTTCCTCATTATAAAACAAAATTATAGGTATATCAAAATTATCGGGGCCATATTTATAAATAGGTTTTTCCCCCAAATTCCCAAAAATAAATACTTTAAACCATCCTTTATTAAGCAAATTCCAATATTCAACCACAGAGGGGATCCATTCATCTGCATCGTAGCTGTCCAGGACAAAGGGTGCACCAACAGCTTCCATAAGATCCATTGTGTCTTTCTTGAATTGATCAGCCATCCCTCTTCTACTTCGCATGTAATCGTAAAATTTCCATCTGGGCCAGAGACATGTTGCATAAACGAAGGTTGCAACCAAAGAGTAGAAGAGACAGTAATTATCGTCGTTGCGGATTTTAATTAGAGCGTTGTCATTAATTTTAAGTTGTTTGAAGGAATTTTTTCCACGACCTTGCACTCTTCGGGGGGTGTTACTTTTTTGGATAGTGGAAACAGAAACCAGAAAAGGGGCACCCCATAACATACCATTATTCTGTTTTTTACTCTGGGTGACCTTGAGGAATTGATTCAAGATTGAATCAACTGTGTTGGAGGTGATTTCCCGAACTGGAATCCAGACGTCCGAGTCAAGGTGTTGACTGGATACGATACAGCCTAATTGGTCAGGTTCAACCCCCCATTGACGACTCTCTTGAAGAGCTTCGCCTATGGTACTTTGGAAAATCCCAGCTAGAAGGGATTCGGGGTCGTTGGGGAGGTCAGAAATCAGAAACTTAGTGGAAACTTTGGACGAGTTAAATTTCTGATTAAACTTGGTCTCGTGACCAAGCTTCTTAACATAGGGGTTGTTAGTTTGGGAACCTAATAAATCGGAAATGGAAAAATTCTTAAATTTTTTGGGTGGAGGAGGAAACATTTTTTTAAAAGTAGATGAAGTTTGTTTTATCAGGAATGAAGCAAGTGTTGAACAGTAGTATGATTTTTCTGTTAAAATCAGTCGTTTTTATACCAGTAGAGGCTCCACCTATTTTACTTTATTCTCAAATTAAAACACAGCTGGATTTTCTAAGAAATTTCCTAACTAGGTTAAAATTTTTAATAAGAACCTTGAAAAATTGACCTAATTTTTGAGAAATTTTATAATATTTTATTTAAGTGGATATTGTAGTACCGGGTTTGTCAAACAGGAGGTTAAACATTAACACATGAAGAAACCATGTATAGGAAGATGGTTTAAGATGGAACGGACGAAGGAAAGCAGCACAATATTTAAATATTTCTCACTATCTTAACTTCTATTTATTTCTAATTTTTTAATTTTTATTAATTTACATTTTTTATTTAATTCAATCTTTTTATTTTTTTTCGTATTCTTTTTATGTCAAAGATAACCTTTAATTTTTTCTAGGTCAATGATGAACTTTTTCAAATTTTTTATTAATTTAATTTTTCTTTCAAAACTTTAATTATTTTCACTTTATTTTCTTTTCCATTCAAAACAAAATCATTCTATTTTCACAATTTAATCCTTTTATTTTTCTATCCAAAAAATTTTTTTATTAAAATTTTTCATTTCTTTTGTTCACAAAAGAAGATGTTTTTTAGATTAAGATGTCCTAAATTTTTAAAATAAGTTTTAAAAATTCTTTAACAAAAGGGAAAATTTTTTATAAGTAGAGATGACCTAAAAATCCGGAAAATACAAAAGAAAAAGGGAAAAGTTTTTAAGCTGACCTTAAAATTTTTAAAAAATTCATAAGAAAAGGGAAAAGCTTAAAAATTCAAAAAAATTAAAAAATACAAAAGAAAAAAGGAAAAGTTTTAATCTGACCTACAAATTTCAAAAGAAAATTGTTAAAGGAATGTTCGCACGCTGCGTGAAAAAAATACAATAGAAGAAATAAAAGAAAATTTTTGAAAAGGAAAAGGGGAAAAATAATTTAACAATTTTTGGGGAAAGGGACCTAAACCTTTTGGTTTGACAGGTCCCATGATTGACACCGGATGTCCCTAGCCCTTTTGATTTAATTAATTACTAATTACAAGGAAATAAGGATAATTACACTGAACCATTTTTCTTATATCTGTTATCATTGATAAGACCCCTTGGGATTGTACCGGATGTCCCTATACCTTTAGGTTATGCTTAATTAGCGAAATAATTATATGGAATTAATTAGGGATTAATTACACGGGTCCATTATCATAAATTAGTTATCTTTGATAAGACCCCTTGTGATGTTACAGGATGTCCCTAAACCTTTAGGATGACTTTAATTAGTGTTATAATTACATGGAATTAATTAGGGATTAATGTTGCGGACCCCTCTGCCCCTGACGACGGGGGGGTTGGACTAACTACTTGTGCGCAACTTCTTCATTCTTAATTTGGCACTTTCCGATTTTTTTGTATGTACTGTTACAGGTCGGTGAGTTGAGGATCTTTTCACAAATAGTTATTCTTTAGCACCAACGACGGTGTACACCGTTCTTTACGTTTTCTGGCCGTTCAGTCGTCCTTTATGCAAAATTGCCGGAAGTCTGCAAGGATTTAACATTTTTCTGTCCACATTTTCAATAACTGCAATTGCATTAGATAGGTATCAACTCAAAAAAATTATCTTCAACTACAGATAATATTTTTAATATTACAATCATTTAAGGTATGTATTGGTGATTTTTCCGACAAAAAGACAACGACAGCAAAATCTTTCATTAATTTTTTTCTCGTTAATTTGGCTGGCATCTATTCTGCTAGCTGCTCCACTCTTCCTAGCTGCTGATATCAGTCCAATTTTTCATGACTCACAATGTGGCATTGAACTTAATTTGTGCAATGAGCAGAATGAGCGATGGAAGGAGGTGAAATAACATTAGCAAATCCTTTCAAAAATATTAATCCTAGCTCTTGATAAGCAAAGAAGCTTACACAGTAGGTGTTATTATTCTTCAATATTTGCTTCCTCTTGCTTCGATAGCATTTGCCTATTCGCGTATTGCACGAAGAATGGGTACTAGTAAGTCTTTTCGGTGTGCAAGTGGCGGACGGGACAGCCGAAAGAACAGTGTATTTTTGGTATGCTTATTAGTTAATTATTATAGTTTATTAGTTACCTAAAAAAATTTTTCTACTAAAGAACACTCCAGTGTTTGGTTCCAACAGGAGTTCTTTCAGTCGTCAAATAGCATCTGGAGGCGCTACTTCTCCTTTCATTGCATCAGATAATGGACATAAGCACTCTAGCAATAAGCAACCGTTGGTTATCTCTACTAATGGCGAATATTCGCAAACGAATGGAAATCTCCACAACGTAAATCCTTCTGCTGAAATATTGCTAAAGCAAAGGAGAAAGTGAGTGCCATATAATTTTATTAAATTTAAATAAAGCTGAATAGGTACACACAATTACTGAATAAATTTATAGATCAATTGCTGACAGACATCGCCGCACAAACATGTTGTTGGTTACACTTGTTGTTGTTTTTGCTTGTGCATGGCTGCCATTAAACATATTTCACGCGTAATATTTAATTTCTTCTTTTATTTTCCCTTAAATCGCATTTTAACAGGTACACGCTTTTGTTCAACAAATTTTCCAAGACGGCTTCATTCTCTGTACCAATTTTTGCAATTTGGTTTGTTTAATTTTTATGAAACTTATTCTGATATTTAAATACTCATAGCCATTTAACGGCAATGTGTTCAGCATGCTTGAATCCCTGCTGTTATGCATTCTTCAATAATAATTTTCGTCAGGAATTTCTAGCAATGTATCGGAAACTTGGTTTGATGTAAGTAAACTCGATTTTTATAAATTTTGTGATTTTTTTAGAACTCTTTATCGCTGTTTTGCTAGATTTACAAAGCGATTATGTCCCAGTACTGAAATAAATAAAGAAAAAAGTGTTGACGCAACACAAAGCAACGAAAACAAAGAATTAGGTACGTCACCATCTGAAAATGAAGCAAATCAACATCTACAGCAAACGATCCAAGGGGTTCTAAAAAATTCAAAGGAAAAGAGTTGTGAGGTACTTAATGTAAAGATCTGAAGACTTTGGTGACCACATATCCTTCCTTCAATGCCTCATTCAACTCAATTGATGTACATGTTGATACCCATCCACGTTGTTGGTCTGTGTGTTTGCAGCTGTAGTTCTCATTCACATCCCCATTTGGATGTTCCTTTGCACAAGTGGAGCAAAGGGGGAATAGAAGTCTTTCGTCATCATATCCAATTTTCATAGGTAGCACTGGTATGTCAATGCTGCGTGGTGGTATTACAAATACTTTTAGAAGAGCCAATTCAAAAGTGTTGTCAGAAGGTTGAGTCCAATTAACATCGTTGTTTAGAATATGAACCTCGGGGTGACCAATTGGGTAGCGTGTTGTCATATTGATGAACGGATACAAGGAGGTTACATCATAGTAGGAAATTTTTTGCCCCTCCCCCGTTTTATGGAATAGTTTTAGTGGCCCGGTTCTCCCCCCAAAGAAGGCCGATCGAATATCAATCGGTCCATTGTCCAGATAATTTTTAAACTTTAATCTCATGACCTTATTTCTTAAAAGCATCACACTTATGTCACACTCCCAATAAACTTCAACATTTACACCAAAACTTTCAATAAATTCCAACCGTCTTTCATCCCTTTCCCTTTGAACCCCCGCAGAAACCCCATTGGGAAGTCTTATTTCATCATCAGGAAAGCATTTTTTACACCCATGCCAACAACACCCATTGACCTCAATAACCAATTTCTTTTCTTCAACCCACCCATCTACCCTATAATTCCCAAATCTCTTTTCCCCTTCTTTAGAATAAGCGTTACGTATATTGACATTGTGTTCCTCAGCGTACCAAGCGAGGAATCGAAGAGCAAGCAAACTCTGGTTGTCTGCGTTGTCGTAGCCCTTCTCAGGAACAATGCCAAGGTGTTGAGCTTGTAGATGATTTGTTCTAAAGTGCTTCATGCAAGCACTTGCAATTGTCATTGCCTCCCTCAACACATCCAATCCATTTGAAACCTCCAAGAATTCACGTCTAAAGGCAACCAGAGCAGCCATAAGAATTTCCACATCGTTGGTACAATATGATGCCAGGGATTCATCCAGATTGAAAGGTTCATCCTTGTGTTGTTGAAACCATTTATCAAATTGATCTCTTTTCTCGGGCATCATTCCATCAGCCAGATAGTCATCCTTGACCGGGAAAATTTCCTTACCATAATTTTCCGGTCTATTTACCATGTGTGGGAAGAAAGGTTTGTCCTCTACACTAAGTGCAAAGGCAGGGACCAAGGAAGCAAGGGACATGGGCATTAAATTAAAAGTGTCCCGGAAGATAACCCAATTCTTTTTACCAACTTTTACCTTCATTTCATATAGCTTATTACCTTTTTTAATCATATCCGGTGTCAACCCCTAAGGAACAATTCCTTAAAAACTAATACCATATCAAATCTTCCCCCAAAGTGTGAGAAGGCAACCGTGTCTGTCACGGAAGAATCGATAATCCATGACACAAACTCTTCTAATGGATACTCTGTGACATTTTGAATGTCAACGGGTGTGTTTTTAAAAGGTCTCGTTGAAAAGGTCAATGTTCTATCTTCCCCACAAGCAATGCATTCAGGGTCTGGTCCATTAGTAATACATCCGGGACAATTTATCTTGACCCCTATAAAGTTAACGTCGTGTATTTTACCTTTTTCTCCTTCCCTGTATTGCATGGTTTCAAAGTCAAAGGCGATAATTCTGTACGCCTTTGGGGGTTTGATGGCAAGGGGTTTAATGTAACACCCGCGTTTGGGGTCGTGATAACTACCGCACGTAGTGCAATAGCGTTCGGAGCAAACGTGACCCTCCCTACCATTCTTATTATTTACATTAACATCCCAGATTACCCCGCATTTTTCACATTTTTTAGAGGAATTGCAAAAATTTGAGGTGATATGATGGGTGTAACAGTTTTCATTCTTAAAGTCTTTCCCACACCCACCACAATGATTAAAGAATTCATTTAAATTTTTACATGGGAAACCTGGGCCAACCCTAGAACAGTTTTTACACCTAGCCTTACAGGAAATATTGTGGTTTGATTTCCTATTATAAACACTTTCACAGGATAGGCAATAGAGTTCGCCAAAAAGATCACTAGCCCTACGAACTCCGTCAAAGTGTTCCTCATTATAAAACAAAATTATAGGTATATCAAAATTATCGGGGCCATATTTATAAATAGGTTTTTCCCCCAAATTCCCAAAAATAAATACTTTAAACCATCCTTTATTAAGCAAATTCCAATATTCAACCACAGAGGGGATCCATTCATCTGCATCGTAGCTGTCCAGGACAAAGGGTGCACCAACAGCTTCCATAAGATCCATTGTGTCTTTCTTGAATTGATCAGCCATCCCTCTTCTACTTCGCATGTAATCGTAAAATTTCCATCTGGGCCAGAGACATGTTGCATAAACGAAGGTTGCAACCAAAGAGTAGAAGAGACAGTAATTATCGTCGTTGCGGATTTTAATTAGAGCGTTGTCATTAATTTTAAGTTGTTTGAAGGAATTTTTTCCACGACCTTGCACTCTTCGGGGGGTGTTACTTTTTTGGATAGTGGAAACAGAAACCAGAAAAGGGGCACCCCATAACATACCATTATTCTGTTTTTTACTCTGGGTGACCTTGAGGAATTGATTCAAGATTGAATCAACTGTGTTGGAGGTGATTTCCCGAACTGGAATCCAGACGTCCGAGTCAAGGTGTTGACTGGATACGATACAGCCTAATTGGTCAGGTTCAACCCCCCATTGACGACTCTCTTGAAGAGCTTCGCCTATGGTACTTTGGAAAATCCCAGCTAGAAGGGATTCGGGGTCGTTGGGGAGGTCAGAAATCAGAAACTTAGTGGAAACTTTGGACGAGTTAAATTTCTGATTAAACTTGGTCTCGTGACCAAGCTTCTTAACATAGGGGTTGTTAGTTTGGGAACCTAATAAATCGGAAATGGAAAAATTCTTAAATTTTTTGGGTGGAGGAGGAAACATTTTTTTAAAAGTAGATGAAGTTTGTTTTATCAGGAATGAAGCAAGTGTTGAACAGTAGTATGATTTTTCTGTTAAAATCAGTCGTTTTTATACCAGTAGAGGCTCCACCTATTTTACTTTATTCTCAAATTAAAACACAGCTGGATTTTCTAAGAAATTTCCTAACTAGGTTAAAATTTTTAATAAGAACCTTGAAAAATTGACCTAATTTTTGAGAAATTTTATAATATTTTATTTAAGTGGATATTGTAGTACCGGGTTTGTCAAACAGGAGGTTAAACATTAACACATGAAGAAACCATGTATAGGAAGATGGTTTAAGATGGAACGGACGAAGGAAAGCAGCACAATATTTAAATATTTCTCACTATCTTAACTTCTATTTATTTCTAATTTTTTAATTTTTATTAATTTACATTTTTTATTTAATTCAATCTTTTTATTTTTTTTCGTATTCTTTTTATGTCAAAGATAACCTTTAATTTTTTCTAGGTCAATGATGAACTTTTTCAAATTTTTTATTAATTTAATTTTTCTTTCAAAACTTTAATTATTTTCACTTTATTTTCTTTTCCATTCAAAACAAAATCATTCTATTTTCACAATTTAATCCTTTTATTTTTCTATCCAAAAAATTTTTTTATTAAAATTTTTCATTTCTTTTGTTCACAAAAGAAGATGTTTTTTAGATTAAGATGTCCTAAATTTTTAAAATAAGTTTTAAAAATTCTTTAACAAAAGGGAAAATTTTTTATAAGTAGAGATGACCTAAAAATCCGGAAAATACAAAAGAAAAAGGGAAAAGTTTTTAAGCTGACCTTAAAATTTTTAAAAAATTCATAAGAAAAGGGAAAAGCTTAAAAATTCAAAAAAATTAAAAAATACAAAAGAAAAAAGGAAAAGTTTTAATCTGACCTACAAATTTCAAAAGAAAATTGTTAAAGGAATGTTCGCACGCTGCGTGAAAAAAATACAATAGAAGAAATAAAAGAAAATTTTTGAAAAGGAAAAGGGGAAAAATAATTTAACAATTTTTGGGGAAAGGGACCTAAACCTTTTGGTTTGACAGGTCCCATGATTGACACCGGATGTCCCTAGCCCTTTTGATTTAATTAATTACTAATTACAAGGAAATAAGGATAATTACACTGAACCATTTTTCTTATATCTGTTATCATTGATAAGACCCCTTGGGATTGTACCGGATGTCCCTATACCTTTAGGTTATGCTTAATTAGCGAAATAATTATATGGAATTAATTAGGGATTAATTACACGGGTCCATTATCATAAATTAGTTATCTTTGATAAGACCCCTTGTGATGTTACAGGATGTCCCTAAACCTTTAGGATGACTTTAATTAGTGTTATAATTACATGGAATTAATTAGGGATTAATGTTGCGGACCCCTCTGCCCCTGACGACGGGGGGGTTGGACTAACTACTCGCACAGTTCTCTGAAATGTCAAATTTATTATTTTAAAAATAGAAAATAAAAACAAGCCATTTGTTTGTTGCGCAAAACAGCCATTATAGTTAATAAATTACCAATTGAGCCAAATGCAATTACTAACAAATAAGCGGTAAAAATAAGATTTCCAAGCTGAAAATTTATATTTTTATTATGATCGCTTTATTTCTTCTAACCAACTCTGATGAATGTTCTGATTCCTTAAGAATGTCATCATCGCGAAAAAAATTGTTTAAACCAGAAAATAATGCTTCCATTTCGAGGCACTTCTCTTGTTTCTGCTCCTGTTGTTGAGAGTGTTCGCTTAAAATTATTATTGAAGATGTGTTGCCGTTCTTGCTGTTGTTATAAGTATTAATATCCAAGACGTTTGACATATTAATATTCAGTCAAATACAAGGATTTTACAAAGTTTTTGCTGTAGAAATTCAATTTAGGGACTATGTAACATGCTTATTAATAAAGTTAAACAGAAGATTTTTTAAATGCATTCCTGTGTCTGATTGTTTGTGATTTGTTCTTTTTTTAAATACTTAATAGTAGTTTACTATTTAATTGAAAAGGTGATTGATTTAAAGCTAATTTAAAACAGTTGCTCATAAGAAGTTTTTGAGTGATTTCGTTGAAATATTTGCGTGTCTTTTTAGGCCAGTTTTTAAAAGATATTTTTGAAAACAGAAAGATTAAGTAAAAAATAACGTGAAAATAAATTTGAACAAGCATACCATATTTCCTCGAATAATTCCCCAGGGAATTAATATTTAAACCTATACGTGTGATTGGGAATTATAAGAGGGAAGAGAATTATTCGAGTTTTGAACAAACTAGTACTTGGAGGTGAAGAATTATAGTTTCAATCCATCCCTGGCATTTTAGTTTCAATCCATCCCTGGCATTATTCTGAGGCGGGGAATTAAGCGAGAAAATACGCGTATAATTTTTCTAAAAATACTCTAATCTCTAAAATGAGGATTTTAAAGGTGTTATAAAGAACAGGTTAAATTTACATAAAAATTCCTTCATAAAAAATTTTAATGTTATATGTAGAAATAAGAAGTATACTTCACTTCAGTCAATTTAAAATGAAGGTTTTAATCGACTCTTCTAAAAAGCCAGGATAGTATTCCCAAAGGGAGGTTACTTATAAGAAGGAGCAGGTTAAATTTAAAGAATATTAAATTGAAATATTAAATTGAAGATAGTGACAAGCTATGAAAATTTTTCTGTAAATATTGAGAATTTAAAAACGTTGAAAAATACCTATGATAAATCCCTCCCGAAATTGCAAAAGTTTAAAATAAATTGGAACTTTAAATAATTATTTGTGATAAAATGCAAAATACGCCTCAGTGGATGAATGAATATTTTCAATTTTTGAAATTGAAAAGGCTAAAAATGTTTTTGCACGTTATAGGAATATGTAAATATATTATGAAGAATATCCCATTTTTATCCAAAATTTGAGTCCTTAAATTTATTTAAATAATTTAAATAAATTGATTTATTTAAATAAATTTTTTAAAATATGAATGAATATTTTCAATTTTTCAAGCCTACAAATAAAAATGCTTTTAATAAAAATTTTGTTAATGGCTAAAAAACAAAGGATCAAATAACTTTACATTCAAAATTAAAGTTATTTGTATGCATATAAATGTGTAATTTGATCGTATGAATTAATAAAAGGCTGTAAAGAATTTCGATTCTATCATTAACTAAATATATAAGTCTTAAATATGGTTGGACTGAATTTTGGGCTGAAAAATTGCCAGAATTTTGGTAAGATTTTGTTCGGTCATTAGTTTTAAGTGTCCTATGAAATAATTATTTGTTAATCAATTTTGTATGTACTTCTATATAGTGGGATTTTATTTGAATTATACTAAGTATAATCATTTATTTTTTAATTTAAAATTATATTCAATTTCAAACGATGTAAAGATAAATTTCAGAAGGTTAATTCCTTATGTAATATTATATACTATGTCATATGCCTATCTATATGAACTTGCGCGCGATCGTTAATTAGAAGTATAATAATTATGGCTTCGGATTTGATGCCTATGGAAACGCAATGAGGATTGAATGTGAATACATATTAAGCTAATAAGAAAGGGTCTTGTTGCGTTTATCTGTTACATTGTATACATATTTCTTGGTATTAATAAATAACATCAATATTTAATAATTTTTACTTTTATTGTGATTTAAAGGCTTCATAGTTAAAAAATAAACTTCAAAATAATATGTATATGTAATTGTAGTATGAGCTTGTAAATTTCTAAGGAATACAGCGCTAAAACCCTCCAAAAATTATATTTCCCCTGCTTTAGTCTTTAAAAATAAAAGCAAAGTGAAGCTAGTTAAACGAATTTGTTAACAAAGCTGTTGAAGAGAAGACATTGAGCGGCAATATCCATTTTTGGATATATTAGTATGAATGCTTATGAAAGCGTATATATTGTCATCGACACACCTAAAAACTGCTAGGCGCTAAGCATTTTGCCAATCCCAAAATAGCTATGTATATTATTAGTTCCCCTTATTTAGCAATTTGGGTGTAACACTAAATTGAAGGAGGCAATATACTGGTCCATAGCTTAGGTAGGAGTAACCAAATTAACAATAAGGCGATTTATTTAGCCGAATGTAAATATCTGCTACAGGCTAAAAATCTTTTTTAATTTTGGTAATGTCTAAATTTCATTTATACGTCTATATTCCGCTCAAACATAAATAAATCGAAATCAATATCTACATCTTTTTTATGAAACCGATCTTCTATCCAAGTTTTAACGCATTAGTGTTCGTTGACGAAAAGACCGTTGACGTAAGGTCCATTGACGATAAGTATTGACGGAAAGTCCTTTGACGAAAAGTCGGGGAGCCAGTAAAGTAAACGAAAAATTAGAACACATTTGAAATTGAATTTTGCAGATGTTTCCAGCTTCTAATATTGAGGCAATTCATTCTATAAATGAAAAACTTGATGACAAAAACGATGCAGATAACACAGAAATTAATGGAATACAAAATAGAGTTAATCATAATGGAACAAACAGCTCCAAGAATAAGCGACATAAAGCACAATTTCATCACAAACAAAGGAAAAATTCTACCCGACAGATTTTTCCACAAAAACTTCAAGAACATTTAACCTTAATGCAAAAGGTTAACGAGCGTTATGGCTGTATGAGAAAGGTTGTTTAAATTTTAAAGATTAACACTATAACTTTTCAAGAGGTCGTCTTTACTTTTTTTTCTTTTATAACGGGAAAAATGGCGGGACAAGAAAAAGAAAGTTACTTGTAGCTATATTTTCCTAAATTTTTTCATAAATATACTAATATATCGCCAAAATTAAGGAGAAAGGCGAGCTTAAAGAAGCCAAGTTGGATACCTCTGCGAAAAGGTATCAGCGAGCTATCCACCCAGCGAGCTATCAGAGGATGATGCAACGCGTCATGGATTCACATAAACTGCGATTATTACAGGTTTTATTTTTTATAAATATTTTTTAAGAGATTATTTTCAAGCCCGAACCGCCTGCAAATTTACTACATGGAAATATGTTGTGTGCATTGTGTTTTCAACATTGCGGAACTAATCAACGCCCATTGGTTTGTTTTTAGTGGTGAAAGGAAGTGGGATTTCAACGAGTATGTGTGACCCATATTTTTTTCGTTTAAGGGCGAATTGTTTGGTCCGTATTTCGTTTCTATTTCTGCCGAATGTCATCCACCTGAACGGATCATGCCGAGGACGTTACTTCCGCAGAGCAAACAAAATAATGAAGTTTTCCTTATAAACCTTTTCAGTAATTTGAAATAATAAACAGGAAAGATCAACAAGATCCCCGAGCTCAATAGACGTTTGGATACACGGCGAGGTAAATCTTTCATAAAATCATCGTTTGGAAAAACAAAATCTTTTGTAGTGTGCACTCTGGACCCCGGATCTCTTCTTGATAGGTGGCAGATTTCCGAATCTTCAAAATAATATTTTCCGTTATTGGAAACAGGTTCATTCATTCTTTCAATAATTTAGAGATCTTGTTATGCAGAAATGCGCAGTATGTGGTGATATGTATTGGTGCGACAATTCCTTTGGCTGGGGAGTCAAAACGTATAACATTTGATCGATTAAATTTTTATCTTTAACCTTTAAATATTTTCGTTTGAATTTAGGAACATACAAGCATAACATGGCATCGCTACCGGAGGAACAAAGAGTACATTATGGGTGTGCCGTGACCTCAGGTTTATGTTAAAGAATGAGCTAAAAATCAATTGGCACTTTAAGGTTATATCTTGGATCGCCTTCTATTTCGTTGCAGTCATGATGTATAAGAAATTTATTCAAGACAATATATTCAAAACAAATTGTATAACATGAAAAGCTGATTTTATGTGTATAATACAAATTGAAATGTGTTCACTCATCTGACCTTCATTTTAGGATTAATATTAAATCCACTACTTTCCTTATGCCCTGTCTTCATCCACGCTTGAGGAAATGAGTAAAATGAAGTGAACAACTCATTTGTTCATCTTCAAGCCACCATCAATAATTGTAAACTGACATCGCCATATTATTAGCAGATATACTATAAAATGTAATTTATTTTGATCTGCGGGTCGACTTACGAAATCTGAGCCCGGTGCTTGCAGCGACATGGGTGCATTTGAATGAGAATGATAAGCAACGTTTGCAGAATTTGATTGTTGCTCTTCTGGTGTAGTCTTTCGCAAGAACGGGTGTCTTACAGCAAAGTACGGTGAAATTCGTTTTTGTGGATCAAAGTCCAGCATCCTACTGACAAGATCCTGAAACTTGAAGAATAAATGCCAAAATAAATAGTTTTGCGTGAGCTTTTCGATACACATTAAATAAAAAATCTTTGCGAAAGAGTTACAAGGTTCTGCTATTAAAAACGTCATTTTGTGTAAAGTTAATATTTGATTGATATTATTATTAACCTTAAACTTCATGTAGTCCTCCAACATGTGACCATGCCCTTCACCAAGTCGTGCAAATGGACCAGTACCATTATTGTTCATGCCTAGTATACCGGAAAGACGACGGGATCCTGGTGCTTTGTAAGCTTTAGTTACACGCGATTTTTTACAGCGCCATTGTCCAACTTAATTTAATTATTTGATTTGTGCATATACACCTTTTTAAATTTATACTCACGTTCGTCCACCTCAAAAAATTTGGAGCTTTTGCTGCCTGCTGCAAGGATATGGGGTGGTGGGATGCCTTGAACCTCAACAATTTTCATCATCTGATCAAACTCAGAATGACCCGGAAAAAGTGGCTCGCCTGTATGCATCTGTTATTGAATTGAATAAAGAATTGTAGTTTTTTTAAATGAATGTTCGTATTTACCTCCATAAGAATACAACCAAGAGACCACATGTCAATTTGTGTATCATATGAAATGCCCAGCAAGACCTCTGGCGAACGATAGAAACGCGATTGTATGTAGTGATAAATTCGGCTATCGTATTGGCATGATGAACCGAAGTCGATAATCTGAAAGATTAGTTATCATTTGCAATAAAAATTAAATAATCCTTATAAGCGTGCTGTATCCTCATAAATATTTTTGCTTTTGCAATATATAAACGAAAGGAAAACCAGCCTTGATCGTCGAACGTTTAGGGTAGCAAAGTAGTACATTCTCCGGTTTTAGATCACTAAAATTAAGTTTTTTAATTGAGCAAACTAAATGAACTAATAAATTTTTCGGCTGTACTTTAGCTCAGCACCCACTTCCAAATATTATAAAACCGGTACCATTCGATTCGTCTCATCGAGCTGAGTCGAATGGTACCACTCTCTTTCTGCGGAAATGCCTACGAGTTGAGATATAGGTCCTTAAAAATCGAAAATCCATAGAGGGGACCAAGCTGATTTTTGGGGTCAAAAATTCGAATATGCAAATGGCAGCTCATTCGAAAGAGCTCGTCGAGCTGAGTCGATTGACACCAAAATTAACGAAATCCGACTTGATTTGACAAAGTTATAAGCGTTTGTTTTAGCTCCTTACCTTTGGTCTACGTGCAGGTTTTTTTGCTGGGGAGGAAGCCAGACATGCCGACCGCAGCTAAAATAGGCATAAGTTTATGTTACGAGCCCAGACCCAGCGCCCGTAGACTCCCCGCGAGGCGCGTGCCGCAAAACTCCGCGCGAAGCGCGGAGTTTTGCACAAGCGCCTCGCCGACGCTCCATAGGTTTATGTTGCTTGTTTTTGTGTCGTAACTTTGTTTAATCTTGTTCAATCACGGTGATTTTGGCGTCATTCGACTCAGCTCGAGGAGCTCTTTCGAATGAGCTATCACTCGAAAAATCGAATTTTTCACCCCAAAATTGTACTTACTCCCCCCTATGGTTTTTGACCCTTTCGAGATCTATATCTCAGCTCGTAGGCATTTCCGCAGAAAGAGAGTGGTATCATTCGACTCAGCTCGATGAGACGAATCGAATGGTACCGGTTTTATAATATTTGGAAGTGGGTGCTGAGATAAAGTATATCCAATTTTTCGAAATTTTAGGCGGAAAAAGCATCTATGTATTAGTTCTTATCCCTAAAAAAGCTAAGGACATACCAATGAATTATGTTTAGTTCCGGTTGTGACAGGAACAAAAGAGTTGCCGCTAGTTGCTGTCCAAATTTTCGTGTCAAATTTAGCGAAACGCCATGAAAATTTGTATTTCGCAAAAGGTCATACAGGTTATACGATAGCAGTTCAAATACTAGGCAAAGGTGTTTACGCCAGATAAAATAGCTTTTTAATGTAACTAAATGATATTCGATACTCAATAAACCCTAAAAAAGCTTACCAACGTAGTGTTGACCTTCTGAGTTGTGGTTATTCATCAGTTCGAGCAATCGAATTTCAATTTGTGCCTTGAATTTATAGTTTCAAGCACTTTTAAAATTAAATGATAAACGTCTTACTTGATCGTAAAATGCCTTTTTATTTTTAATAATTTTTATCGCAACATTTTCCTCATCTACCATGTCGTAAGCTTTGGCTACTTGACCAAATGAACCCTTGCCAATGCTTGATTCAATCCGATACCTTAAAAAGCATTAGAAAATAAATTTGAAATCGAAGCAATTACTGTCCATCTCACCCCTCCCCGCCGACTCCTACTCTCCGGTTCCTTAATTTTTCCGCAAACATACCTATAATTAAATATTTCGCCTATTCGAATGATATAGTCATGGTTTTCATCATCGCAGTCCTCTTCATTTAGATCCAACTGAAAATTTAAGCATATCACAAAAAATTAAGAAACCAAATTAAGATATTTTAACTTTCAACATCGGGTTAATTGTTTGTTAAAATCAACTTATTTAACATACTGAAGGGTGCTGCTGATTTGATTGTTGCTGTAGATCCTGCACATCCATTGCAATTTTCCAAGCCATCTGTTGCTGTTGCGAAACTTTGGATGAAATTGATTGTTGCTGCAATAAATGGTTTTTATGTTTCGTTCCTGCGAATGGAACATTATAAGGAAGGCTGCGTTGTTGCGGAACATGATGAAAGGAAAGATTTACGCTCACAGAAGCAGCTGAACTTTCATCCGGCAAAGGAATAGAACTTGAGCCAATTTGTAGATTCTAAAAATCAAATTTATGGTTACGTCGAAATTAATCAGAAGTTCTTAATTAATCAAAACAGACCGATGAAGACTGAAGCATCCCAAGAAAATTGTGTTGTTGATTTGATAACAGGGTGTTTAGGTTTGATGTTCCACCAGAAGCGATATTATTCGTAGATTCGCTTGAATCTGTTATAGGAACTTGGGCACGCAGTTGATGTGGAGGCGGTCCAGTGGTTGTAGCCGTTATAAATGACACATCATCAATAGCATGCTGGCGGCGCCGAGCTTTGCGATTGTAGTAATTCTTAACAAATTTGTTAAAATATGAATTTGTTAAAAAACTACGCAACATTCGAGTTCATACATTAACTTGTAAAAAACTACCTCATTAATTGACTTATATGTCCTGATCAGTTCGGATGTTAGCTTGTTTAGAGGGCGTGCGGAACCATCACGTCGATGAGGATTAATACATAAAACTGTTGTAGGCTTAAGATAAAAACAAACTCGATATACATGCGAATTTAAACCATAACTACCTGCGGTTGCACTGTTGTAGGAACATGGGCAATCTTTTGTTGTTGATGCTGTGATGTAGCGTCACTTCTTCCAAGCATATGCTGTTGAGGCGCTATTCCTATTAATTGTTTATTTTAGGCCGGGAAGCCCCGATTCCCGAAATCGGGAATTGAAAAAAAACCGGGAATTCCCGAGATCGGGAATTTTGTTTTTCTGTCGGTGCGATCCCTGGTATATATACATTATACATATAACACAAACCGGTATGATACACAATATTGGCATCATTAGAGTTAATATCAGATGAGTGATGACAAGGACGAGAAGTGATATACCCGACATTTGAATAGTGATTCTGATGTGCTATTGACGGTATTACGAATTGCTGCAGTTGATTCTATAATAGTAAAGAACTGTTTGAAAATTGATTCTACCTGTTTAAAGATTAGTTGATTGTCAATTGGGAGCATCTGAGGTATTTGTGTACAAGAAATTATGTCCCGATCAGTGACAAAGTGTTGTGATGCTATTAACGGATGATGATTATGTAAATGAACAGGATCAGCGCTGCCACTATCAGTAGAATCGGGAGGAGGCTGAATCCAACAGTTAGATGCAGCTGGAGAGGTGAACTGGAATTAAAAAGTTAAGTCTAAATGTTATAAAAGTTACTCATTATTCACATCCTTACTATTAGTAAATAAAATATTTACTTGAGCCATCATATTTTTTAAACTGCACGCTGGTGAGTTCAATAGGCCGCCATAAAATTGATAAAGAAGGTACGACCACAAATTCCAAAACCAACAGTAAAGTTGATGATCTGCTTATTTACTGTCTACAACAAATTCCGAAATTCCATGTTTTCTAAACGTCTGTTGTTAAATAACTCGATGCACCTAGCAAGTATTGATGGCAATGCAGTGAAGCAAAAATATGAAAGACAAACAAAGATTAGTAATTTAAAGTTTAAAAGGGAAGTTGAAAAGTTAATGTCTGAAACAAAAACGATTATGCTATGGTTATAATAAAAGTTGGTTTGCGTCTTGCGATACAATACATATTACAGGGTGCCCCAAAAGATTCAAAAGGAGAGACAAAATCACTAGGGACTAATCTATTTTATCATTATCTTTTCTGTCGCAAGACGCGTGATTTTATGCAAGCATACATAGCATAGGTAGATATGTAAAAATAGAAATTAATGTAAATATCCTGGAAGGTAAATATCATGGAAGGCTGATTTGATACTCGAAAAATGTTGACTATTGAGAATAGCGATACTGTATACACGTATGTATGTATTAGACTGGACATACCTAACACAATAAACCTTTTTTTATTAGAATCATGTGATAGCTTGTTAACCTAAGTGAAAAGTTGCGAATAAATTAACACAATATATGTATGATTTCTATAACTTTAAGCATGAAAGATATTGATAATGAGACAAATCTAGTATAGTTCCGATAAAAAATTAAAGAAACGTTATTGGGCCGTTGGAAAAGTATCAGTGGAAAATCTAGAGATCAAACAAAATGATTCAAGTTAAATACAGCATGATAAATTGCTGCTTTCCGAGAGAATAGACGACAAGAAAAGAGAATGTAAAAGAAAATAGAGAAACATTACGACAAAAGAAAGAAATAGTTAAGAGCAATTGGAAGAGGGAGCGTATACATATGAAAGCAAAAGAAAAAGAGGACAAGACTCCATTAATCCTTCACTCTGTCTTCAACTTGTTGTTCAACAAATTTCCTGCGACTACACTGTAGTGTTTCACCGGAAGTTCCGGTTCCGGTTCCGGTAGGCCGGAAGTTCCGGGATTTTTTGGTTCCGGTTCCGGTTCCGGCTCGTTTGTAAAGTTCCGGTTCCGGTCCTTCAGTTCCGGTTAAACCGGAACTTTTTATAACACCCCTAAGGATCGCTTGCGACGAAAGCAAAGGAGGATTTTTGGCTTAAGGATCCTCCAAAATTCTCAAAATTTTCGCCTGCGGCGCTGAAAATGGAAGGAATCTGTCTTCTAGTCTTCCAAAATTCTCAAAATTTTCGCCTGCGGCGCTGAAAATGGAAGGAATCTGTCTTCTAGTCTTCCAAAACTCTCAAAATTTTCGCCTGCGGCGCTGAAAATGGAAGGAATCTGTCTTCTAGTCTTCCAAAACTCTCAAAATTTTCGCCTGCGGCGCTGAAAATGGAAGGAATCTGTCTTCTAGTCTTCCAAAACTCTCAAAATTTTCGCCTGCGGCGCAAAAAGATAGAAAATTTCACAAAATTTCGTGGGATAGGATAAGGAATGGTCCCAAACCCAGTTTTATACATTGGGAGGAATCTATAAACCAAAAAGAACGAGACTTAATGAAGAAAATGCAAAGAAGCAATTATTTTTGCACCATCATTTATAATTATACTGAATGATTTACAATAAAAATTTTTATTAGAAATTTTTTAACAAAGTTCCGGTTCCGGTCCGGAACCAAAAAATTAGATCCGGTTCCGGTTCCGGATCCGGTCAAAATTTCAGTTCCGGTTCCGGTTCCGGCCAAATTTGCGGTTCCGGTGAAACACTACTACACTGAAAAGCTTCAAATCAATATTGTAAACAGCATGCCATTGAAACTAGAAATTTGACAAAATGCCACCAAAACTAGAATGTGACAAAACGTCATTTAAGTTTAGACTATAAAATGTTAGTCGCACAAATGTCCACAATAATTCGGTAAAGGATTGTTCAGAATCGCCGAACATGCAAATGCATATTTTGCATGGAGATATGCCAAGAGCTAAAACGCTCAAAAATGGTGTTTTTACGTCGGTACGAACATTAGGGACCGGGTTCCTATAGCATATTTTTGCATATTTCGGTACTTCCGTGCATATTTGCATATCGATGCATATTTTGGGAAATTTTGCATATTTTTAGCTAAATTTGTGCATATTTTGGCATTTTTTGAGAAATTTTAGTAAAAATCGGGCAAAATTTTCAAAATTTTTGAATTTTTTGGGTAAAAAATTTTTTAATAAAAATTTGTTGAAAAAATTTTTTCGAAAAATTTTTCGGAGAAATTTTTTTTCAAAAAAAATTCTTTTGGTTTAATTTTAAGTTCATAAAATCTTTTAGGAGTGCTCTTAAACTGCAATTTAAATGCTAAATTATTATATTTTACTTCAAATATTAATTTTTAAAGCATATTTTCATTATTTTTGCTGTATATTTAGAGCATATTTTGCATATTTTGGTGCATATTCTGGGCTTTTTCGGTGCATATATATGCGCATATTTTGGGATTTTCCGTGCATATTTTGCCACTCCCTAGTTATTAGCCTTTACGTCTATTATATCTAAGAGTAACACGCAAACACCGCCTCTGGCTACGTGATTGCTTAGATTTATCACATTTGCAAATTGACTAAAGTAAAGATAATTTTCAGAATTTACGCGTACAAGCAACTAGAAAGAGCTGGAATTAATCTGAGTACTAGTGAGTGTGTAATACTCGGTCTTGTTGGGGGGACTTTTGGCGAATATTTCTCTTGTTTGAATAATCTGAAGACAGTGAGATTTGAGAGATGATGTCCAAAATTGTTGAACTAATAGTATTATTTTTACTTATTATTCTAATAAAAAACTAAAATACTTACATTATTTAGAATTTTAAAATAAAATCTACATATTTTCTTTTGATACTTTCTATTAGTTCATCTTTTTATATAACTTGTCGGTGATTCTGACCTCCTCGGTCTGGGGCAGGGATGGGCCTGGCTGAGAAAAGAGTCGGGTCAGTTTAAAATCAACATCAAGCCAGATTTTTCGGAGTAAAGGGATTAATAGGGATAGTAGTAGATTTGAGTAATTAGGTGATGCTCTTGCAGAAAATTTTATAAAGCTTTCATCCCCCTTAAATAAAGTATTTTAAGAGAGAAGTAAAAAGAAAAATACAAGTGTGAAAAAAAATTTTTTTTTCGCGCGCGCTCCCACTTGAGTAGTTACAGCACCACCACCGTCGGGGGGTGTCAATAACTGACCCTTTTCCTTTTGGGGTAAATTATTGACAGACGGTCAATTAAAACCTATTAAAGGGGTGTTTTGACCTTTTATCTTGCCGCAATTTGTAATTGTGTTAAATTTTATCCCTTTGAAGTTGCCGACAAAAAATAACATAATTATTTACAATTTGTTTTTCCCACGACGGTAATTTCAGGCAGCACACGGTGATTTTTATTTAAAAATTTTAAAAGCAATTTGTAATACAAATTGTTTTTCCCCCCACGACGGTTATTTTGGTGCAAACCTACACCGGGGAATCGTTTTCGCGCAAACTTCAAAAACGACGGTGAAACCCCTTGTAAATACAAATTGTTTTCCCACTACGGTGATTTTCGCGCAAAATATTCTAAAAACTGCATGGTGTGGACAATTTTTTTACCTTTTTGATTTGTCGACAATTTTAAAGGATTTAATTAAGGGTACATATTAACTAATCGTTTTCGCACAAAATTTAAAGAAAAAACTTTTGAAGTAAGTTTACCCATGAATAATGATATTTTTATTTTTTAATTGCCAACAACTTAAGGATATGATTACTAATTTTTATGTCAATGTTAATATAAGGTTTTCCCGCAAATACTCTGAATTTAATCGGTTTACTTTTTTTCTTTAATGTGCCGACAAAATTATGAATTTATAATTATAAATTGTTCAAATTATAATAACTACTATAATGTTTACCACAAAAAAAACTTTTATTTAAAAAATTTAATTATTTTTAAACTTTTTTTCCTAATAACTTTAACTTTATTTTTTCTATAAAAATATTGAATATAGTAAAAATTAAAAAAAAAGATATTTGGTTGCGCAACCAAAAAAATGTAGAAAAAATAACAGATGTGAAAAGAAGCCAATAGTAGTCTCTATCTTGCTCTCGACAACAATAATAAAGAGAAAAAATTGAGGATTGAAAAATGGGGAAAAATAGCGAAATGGCCAAAATAATAGTTGGAAGTAAAAAGATTGCGCAAGAGAAAAATTTTCTTAAAATGGGAAGGAAAAATGAAAATGCAGACTTGATTGGAACAGATGTTCGTAGATTGAAAAGCTATCCAAATTTTCTTCCAATCCCAACCAAATAATTTCTTATTTTATATTTTTTCCAATTCCTTTATTTTTTGAAATATTTAGCCCTTAAACAATTAATATTTTTTTATATTTATTTAAAATTATTTAATTAATTATTTAACTAATTTTATTTAATTTATATATCTCTTCTTTTTTAGCCTTTTCCTATAAATTAAATGATCTTTTAATCTCCTATAATCATATTAGAAGAATTTTATTTATCATCTTATCTTATTTAGGTGAAAAAGTTTTTTTTTTGGAATTTCTAGACTCAATTAATTATTATTTTTTGTATTTTTCTCTCCTTTTATTAATAAAAAAATTTTCTTTCATTATTATTAATTAATTTAAACAAAGTTTTCTTTACTTATTTTCCTTTATTCTGATTGCTTAATTCTATTTACACAGCAACTTAACCTGCAACCTCATAATCTTGAAATGAGTATAAGTGAAATAAAACTTCCTTCTTTTTTCTTTTTATTTCTCAAAAGATCTATTCTTTCTCATGTTTAGCGGTCGCGTTTCATAAATTTTAGAAAATGAAAAATAAAAGGAAAAACTTATTTAAAAATGTATTTTAATTTCTAAAGACATTAAATGTTAAGTATGAAAGATAGTATTGAGATTTTGATTTTTATAATTCATTTTCACTAAAAGACTCGATCCTCATGCATTTTCGCTTTAAGGTGGGTGTTCTAACAAAGTAAGACATATTCCAGCATTGAATTCTTGTCTGCAATTCTGTATATTTTAAGTTGCTGTGTAATAGTATCAATACCTAGTCATTTTTCAAAAATTAAAATGGTTGTCACAATCCTTTCTTATAAATTAAGAGAAACTATATTTAGTTAAATTTTACTAGTAGGGATGTAAATTATATGGAATCCCTTATTTTTTTATGAAATGCTTAGGTTAAGAAAAAGCACAAAAATAACTCAGTTCAAGTTTCTTTCAAAAATTTGGACTTCCTTTACCATATTTTATCCATATTTAGTCATTTTCAAAAAAATCTAAATGTTAGCATTTTGAATATTTTGGGCACTTATTTGGGCGCAACAATAATTCGGCACACCCCTAATTCGCCACATCTAAAAATGTTCAATAGAGTAAAAATATTTATTTAGCTTTACTAAACTAAAAATATGCCAATGTTGCTAAAAATTTTCTAAAAATTTTATTGTTCTAGTCCTAGGTGTGAGTAGTCCTATTTGATAGATTTTCTCAATTGACTTTTATCTTAAATTTTTAAATAATTTTTATCATTTAAATTAATTAGAATTTATTCATTAATATTTAAATTTATTATTGAATCATCAACTTTAAAAATTGAGTTTATTTCCCAAAATAATTAAATACAAAACTTTTATTTTTAAATTAAGTAAACTATCTTTTTAAGATTTTAAAAGAGAATAAGGGTAATAGTTCCTTAGTTTTTCCAGGGTTTCCACCGAGTGTAGATGTCAATGACCTTTATTTCCTAAACTTATAAAGTTGGGGAACCGGCCTCTAGGTGTGGCGACCCAACTTATGTTGGTGAACCGACCTTTAGGTGAGGCGAACTGACTTTATAAGTGGTATAGGGGTCCTTTGGGGTAAAATTCCTTTCCTAACTTATAAAGTTGGGGAACCGGCCTCTAGGTGTGGCGACCCAACTTATGTTGGTGAACCGGCCTTTAGGTGTGGCGAACTGACTTTATAGGTGGTATAGTGGTCCTTTGGGGGAAAATTTCTTTCCTAATCTATAAAGTTGGGGAACCGGCCTCTAGGTGTGGCGACCCAACTTTTGTTGGTGAACCGGCCTTTAGGTGTGGCGAACTTACTTTATAGGCGTTTCTTCCCTTTTATACTTATTACAAACTTTAGTTACTTGTAGTTTTTTTTATAAAATTTCAAAGAATATAGTTTACTTGATCTAAAAATAAAATTTTAATATTTAATTATTTCGGGAAATAAACTCAATTTTATATACAAATGTTGAATCTTCGACCTCCATCTAATAAAGGATTTGTTACCCCACCTCCACGTCTACCAACCCCACAGCCTATTATTGAAGGTGAATATGAGGTGGAATCAATTCTCACATCAAGAATTGTTCGTAACCTAAGAACTGGTCTTACTTCTCGTCAATTCCTTATAAAGTGGAAAAGATACTCTTATCAAGAAATGACTTGGGAGGACGAGAACAATCTTTCAGTAATTTTACTTTATTTTCTATTTTATCCAAATATTTATCAGGATTGTCAAGACCTTGAACTAAAATGGTTTAATCTCCACATTGAAGGGACAACTCCTGTCCACGAAATTATGAGTTCAACAGAACTACCTTCACCTCCCAGATATAAATACAATGGATGGACTGATGCCGAACTTTCAGACGATGAGGAGCATGATCCAGAATGGCGACCTTTAAGGAAAAAACTTAAGCGTCAACGCTTAAACTTTGGTAGATTAATTTAATTAACTATCCCCTTTATACTTTATTTTTTATCAGGTATTGAAACTTCTCAGCCTGGGACATCAAATGCTGAACCGTCGTTATCTCTTGTAATTTTAAATTAACAAAATGATTTAGATATTATTATTATTATTATAGATTGGTTTTTGTGAGGGAAATCAGCAAGAGCTTTTGCCAACACCATATTTAACTCAAGTAGATTTAAAATTTCTATATCATTATAAAAAATTCGTATCATTATCTTTAAAGGATCTGTCTAGAGAGTCCAGTATGGAAATTGAAATTACTGAAAATTATGCCCCAACTTTGTTTCAAGATTGGTCAATACCGACATGTTCAAATCAAACTGTAAGGAAAAGGAAGAAACACGGGGGACGAATAAGAAAAATCCAAAATTTTTAAATTTAAAAATAATTTATTCTTCGTTAGGACTTATGTGGTGCTGAAAGAAAACGCCGCCGAAGGGCAAAATTACTTGGAGAGAGTACTTCACATGAAAATAATGAATGATTTTAAAAAGGAAAATAAGTTTTAAAATCATTTTGTTTATTTTTAATAATTTATTCAATTAAAAATTTGATTATTATATTTAATATAAAATACTTTTAAATACTTTTGATCATTCTAATCTTTTTGAGTGAGTACTATGTAACCAAAACAAGTTTTAAAATATTTTTTATATATTTGTATTCTCTCCTTTTAATTATTCAACCTATAGTTACCCCTTTATATGAAACTCTAAAACAATGACAGCTGTTCAAAAAAAAATTTTTTACTTTCTATCGAGCCATGTTCTATTTTATTCCCTACCACGAAATATGTTAACTTGACATGTTTTTAAAAGAAATTATTTTTTATAGTAATTACTTATTAAGTCATGACCTATTAATTATTATATAAACAACTATGCAAACAAAGCCAGATGTTTAAAATTCATTTTTTTAATATATTTCTCTATTTATCCAATCTTGACCTATAATGCAAAAATTGTCAATACTTAAAAGAGAATATTTTATACATTTTCTCTCCTATACCTCTAGACTTGACCTATAATTATTTATTTAGAGTGAGAAATGTGAAAATAAACCAGTGTTTATGAAAGGGGATACAAATGGTAAAGTAATAAAACTAAGAAATAAGGGGCAACTAATAAATAAATATATAAATAAATTAATTTAAACTATTTACTAATATTAAAGTTAAAATTACAAAGTTTAATTTTCAAGTAACTTCTAAAAAATTTTAAGTTTTCTTTACAATTTTCCTCTTTTTGTTCGATAGTAAGTCAGTTGCATCACAGTTTTCTTTGACACAATTGTCGCATAGTTCAATCTTTATGATAACTCTACCATCATTGCGTACTATTTTGTCTTTTGAATTGAAGAGTCGATTTTGACACTCTAAAATTTTAAATTAAAATTCATATATAAAATAATAAATAACCATAGCAAAGGTGATATTGCAGAACAGTTTTCCCTTTTACAAGTTTCCAAAGAAGCTTTTCTGGAAAAGTTGTTGGTGGTTGTACCATTTTCTCTGTATTCATAGGAAGAGTCTGAGGTGGGGATGTCTGTTCCATAACTATCTTTAAAGGTACAGTCCGAGGTGGTGATGGTTGTTCCGTCACTGTTTTCGGAGGAAGAGTAGGAGGTGGTGATGGTTGTTCCATCATTGTCTTCAAAGGAAGAGCTGGAGGAGGAATGGTAGGATTAAATTCAGGAATAATTTGGCTCATTATTTTTTGAAAAATTTCTAAATGATTTTAATATTTTAGTGGAAGTCATATAAAGCTTAAGATTGTCGGGGGTAGGGGGAGGAATCGGATAGTGTATGTCTGTATTGTAGGGGTAGGGGGTAGGAAGATTTTTTGATTCCTTTCATTTTCCAAAATCATTTTAAAAATTTTCCAATATTTGAATATTTTCATTTATCCTCTATAAAATAAAAATGGTTCTGATTGATGAAATAGCAAGAATTTTAAAATGCAGTGTTACCTCACTGCGCTATCAACTTATCCATCCCTCGAATCGAGATAAAATTTTAAAACAACTAAAGGGAAAGAAATTAAAAACAACTTATTTGGATACTAATGGGATGGCTAAAACTTTATTTTTTGACGACTTGAGTAGAAATGGGGCGAATAGTATTCTCGCTTATGGACGACTTTCATCACCTTTTAATATCAACGTTGCAGCACATTTTTACGCCCGACATCGTATAAGACTTAATCACCCATATCACCTGTGTGTAGTTCAAAAAAATACTCATGAAGATAGATATTACCCTTTGGAATTATTAGAAATAGTTGAAGAAGAACCTTTATTGGGATGGATGGCTAATATTTTTATTGATAAAACAACTCAGTCAACTTCTCAACAATCTGAAAAAGATTTTGATGTGACATCACCTGTACCTCTTTCCGACTACGATGATAATCTTTGTTATGGAGGAAGAAAATTTAGCCAATCGGTAGATGACTTTGACTACATGCACGGATGGTGATTTTTTACACGGATGAAATACATGCGCATAGAATTTACATGCGCATATATACATTTTTACCACTTTTTTGTCTATTTTTTACTAAAAAACACCAATAAACATTAAATTTTATGTTTTTTTTTCCTTAATTTTTTCAAAATTGTATCTTCTATCCACTAATTATGCTTTTTTACCCCTAAAATCGATATCTTCCAATTGTTAATTTTTTCAAAATAGTATTTCCCTTTTCTTAATTTTGCTTTCTAAAATTAAATTTGTATCTTCTTTTCCTTAATTTTTTCAAAATAGTATATTCTATTCACTAATTTTTTTAAAATTGTATCTTCTATTCACTAATTATGTGTTTTTACCCCTAAAATCGATAACTTCCATTCCTTAATTTTTTCAAAAAAGTATTTTCCATTCCTTAATTTTTTCAAAAAAGTATTTTCCAATTGTTAATTTTTATTTAAAAATTAATAAATATTATGAAATTTTGAAGATTTATTGGACTAACGTGTAATGATACAATAATATAAGTAAGGCAACATTGTTAACTAAGTTAGCTAATCAAGAGTTAGGTAATTAAATCTATAGGTGTAGGATACTTTGCCAACTTGAAGTTTATATTTTTATGAAAAGTTGTAGAGTATTTTTTACATAAAAAACATATATTTTCCTTAAGGGGAAAAATAGGTTCTTAAATCTATAGATGTAAGATACTTTGCAACTTTGAAGTTTATATTTTTAATGGAAAAGTTGTGATGTAGTATATCTATTTTTCCTTAAGGGCTATGTAAATGGTATATAAAATTGTTCCTAAACGTAAAAATTTATACTTGTTGTGGTTTGCATTTTTCTTCTCTAAAATTAATCAATGACTTAGATTATATCCACAAGGTTCGCGCATGCAAAACACGCGCACAAAAACATGCGCATATAAAATACACGCCCCTATAAAACATATATATAAAACACACGCGCATTATATCCGCTGATTTTATCCTATTTTTGCATATTTTATACTCAAAACCCCCAAAATTTAGTAAATTGTGTCTTATAATCCTTAATTTTTTCAAAATAGTATCTTCTTATCGTTAATTCTGTATTTTTACCCCTAAAACTGCTATCTTCCATTAGTTAATTTTTTCAAAATAGTATTTCCCTTATCTTAATTTTAATTTACCAAAATAAATTTGCATCTTCTATTTCTTAATTTTTTCAAAATAGTATCTTCTCT
This sequence comes from Meloidogyne incognita, assembly GCA_036172945.1. Lineage (NCBI taxonomy): Eukaryota > Metazoa > Nematoda > Chromadorea > Rhabditida > Meloidogynidae > Meloidogyne > Meloidogyne incognita. The sequence continues at coordinate 4,965,182 of JARQAC010000001.1, forward strand.
TCCTTAATTTTTCCGAAATAGTATCTTCTAATCCTTAATTTTTTCAAAATAGTATCTTCTATTCACTAATTATGTGTTTTTACCCCTAAAATAGGTATCTTCGATTCCTTAATTTTTTCAAAAAAGTATTTTCCATTCCTTAATTTTTTCAAAAAAGTATTTTCCATTTGTAAAATTTTTATTTAAAAATAAATAAATATTATGAAATATTCGAAAAATTTTTTAAATAAAGTGAAAAGATAGAATATATAGGTAAGAAAAATAGTAAATAAAAATATAATTCAAAATAGATAGAGACAATATAAGGTAAAATATAGATAAAGAATACAATTATAGATAGAGAATACAATTTAAAAATTAAAATTATTGTGATACATAGCCGAAATTTAATACAGAGAAATCGCTCGGGCATACGATGCCCTTGCCGACAAAAGGCTTATACATTTTATGAAAGGGTTGGGAGGTAACAGAACTATTTACAACAGAAGGACGCAAAAAATTAGGGTAGATTACAAATATAGGGTCAAGATCACCATTTTTAACAAAATTAATAACAGTATCTTTAAAAGTTTCATATCTTAGGTTTTGATTTTTCATAACATCATAATTAAGTGTCATCCCTCTCACCTTTAGTACATATTCATTTTCTCCAATTCCATTCTTCCTTCTCAATTTCAATCCATATTGTTTTGCCCCTCCACTGCAATATTCAAGAATGTCGTGCTGTGGGTATTCATCTGTTAGGTCGCCAAGATGTGGCCCGAGTTCTAGTGGATTGTTGTCCTCGGGATGGGCAAATATCAAAGAGTCAGTATCTGAAGAATAAAAATTTATTTTGAAAAAGCTTAAGGGAAAATACCAGTATAAAGTAGTGAACACCCAGGCGTTCGTACTACTTTTTGCATGAGTTTTAACAAGTGCAAGCGTGCGGCGGATGTTGTCCACAAAGATATCACCACATTTGAGCTGTCATGTTCTTCAATCCATTCCTTCTTCTTTGAATACCGGATCATCATTGTTTCGCTGTTTAATTCTTCAATTGCTGCAACTTCTATAGAATTGTTGTGAATATACTCTCCAAGCTCAGCTAGGTCGTCGGTGATGTGCGTTTGAGTAAAGCCTTGATTTCGCAGTGAAAAACGCCCCCAAAGGTTATTTACAGCTAGCTTTGCAATTGCCCTTTTTCCTTTGTTTGGTACCATCTTTTCCTTCTCTATCTTCATTCCAAACATTTCCCAACATTCCTTTACAAATTTCTCTTCTTCTTCACTATTTCCTCTTATTTTCTCATCAAAACCTGAAGCGTGGATTTTATGAGCAAGAAATTCCCGCATGTATGGACGGAAAAGCTCGTTGTCTGACTGTTGATATTCTAATACACGATATATTTTGGTAACAATATATCCTTCGTCCAATGCTGCATTTAATTCAATTGAAGTGCATGTGCTTACCCATCCTCGTTGTCTATCACTATGTTGGCAATTATAAAATTCATTTCTTCCTCCTTTTGGGTACATTTTGGCACATTTTGCACAGAGCGGGAAGAGTAGTCTTTCTTCGTCTAATTACACAGGAAGAATTGGAATATCAATTGTTTTGGGTGGAATAACAAATACTTTCATAAGTGCCAGCTGATATTTGTTGTCTGCCGATGTTGTCCAATTAACTTCTTCATTTAAATTGTGGACAGTTGGGTGTCCAATAGGGTAGTTGGTAATGAAATTTGTGAAGGGGTAAAGCGAAGTTACATCATAATAGGATATTTTTTCTCCTTCTTTAGCTTCATGGAATAATTTAAGTGGTCCGGTGCGCCCTCCAAAAAAGCAATCTCTAATTTCCAGTGATCCTTCATCCAAATAATTATCAAATTTCTTCTTCATATCCCTATCTCTTCTTAACATCTTTTCTATTTCACATTGCCAAAAAACTTTAACTTCTTTTACTTGGGTCAAAATATATTCCATTCTTTCTTTATCTTTTTGTCGTTTCTTTCCCGCTGTCAATCCATTAGGTAAAATCATGTTGTCACGTGGATAACAATCCTTACAACCGTGCCAGGCGCACCCATTAACTTCTATTCCCAACTGTTCCTCTTCTATCCACCCGTCTAATTTATATTTTCCAATCGACTTCTCGCCTTTCCAGTGTGCTGTTTGAATTTCAACGTTGTTTTCCTCTCTGTACCACTGGAAGAACTTCAATGCCAAAAGACTTTGATTATCCACATTTTCATATCCTCTTTCAGGGACTATTGCCAGATGTTCCTTTTGTAGATGGTTGGTGCGGAAATGTTTCATACACGCACTTGCAATCGTCATACACTCCCTCAAAGCATCAATTCCATTATGTGAAGCTCTCTTTGTTGTTTCAAAAAATTCATTTCTAAAGGCGATAAGCGCGCACATCAATATTTCAACGTCATTAGTACAGTAGCTTGCTAGCGCTTCATCCAATAAGAAGGGAGTGTTTTTATTTTCTTCGTACCAAGTATCAAATTCTCTTCTTTTAGCGGGCATCATTCCATCAGCCAAATAATCTTCTTTTGAGGGGAATATTCTTTTTCCATAGTTCTCTGGTCGGTTTGATAAATGCGGGAAAAATGGCTTGTCTTCTACTTCTAAGCCAAATATTGGGACCAGTGCTGCTAGAGCCATAGGCATTAAATTATAGGAGTCACGAAATACAATATTTGGATTCGAATTTGGTCGCTTCGCTACTTTCATTTCATAAAGTTTGTTGCCTTTCATAATTAATTCGGGATTTAAATTTTGGTTGTATAATTTTTCAAAGACGAGAACCATATCAAAACGTCCACCAAAGTGGGAGTAGACGTAGGTGTCGTAGTTATTTGGAAGGTCGTATAATATCCATAGGGCAAAAGCTTCTAGAGGATTTTGCGAAATAATTTTGTGATCTGTATTTGTATCGTTGTATGGCTGTTGTGAAAATGTAATGGTGCGGTGGGGGCCGCAGACTTTGCAAATTTTATTTTTTAAACTTCTTTTCCACTCCCCTGTTGTAATACATTTTGGACAGACAATCTTTGCTGCGATAAAATTAGTTTCATGAATTCTTTGTTGTTTAGCTGGATTCGAAATTTTGTGCTGCATTGTTTCTAAGTCAAATGCCACTAATCGATATGGATCTCGTTGCTTTGGCGTAAGAGGTTTTATGTAGCACCCTCTTTTTGGATCATGATAGTCTCCACATTTTGCACAATATTTTTCATTACATACATGTCCTTTTCTGCCTTTATATGTGTTAATTGCTACGCGCCAAATTTCACCACATTTTTCACATTGCTTAGAATTTTTGCAAAATCCGCAGTTTAAATGATGTAAGAAGCAATCTAGATTTTCAAATGTTTTGCAGCAATCCTGACATCTCATATAAATATTTAAATTAAAATAAATATTTTACTTTAAAAAACCTGTAAAAATTTTCTTTTTTGCAGGGGAACTTTGGTCCCATTTGTGAACATTTTAAACAACGTGATCGACATTTAGCAGCGTGTTCTTTAGGTTTGCTGTAAACCATTTCGCATGAAAGGCAATATGATTGTCCAAAAATATTTCCAACTTTCTGCACTCCATCAAAATGTTTGTTATCATAATAAAGAATTAATGGTGTATCATAAATCTCGGGGCCATATTTATTTTTTGGTTTGTAGTTCCCTGATGAACCAAAAATAAAGACTTTAAATGTAAATTTTCCATTATATTTGTTGTTCCAGTAATCAACGACTGGACCAACCCAGTCCTCTGCAGCATATTCTTTCAAACCATATGTAGCTCCAACTTCTTTAATAAGTTCATATGTTTCCTTCTTAAATTTATTTCTAGATCCATATCGACTGTGTAAATAATCATAGAATTGTGAACGGGAAAGTCCTCCAATGTTGTGAACAAGTGTCGTGTAATGCGAAGAAAAGGCAATGATTTTTGCCATCAATGTTATTTATCTTAAAATAATCATTTTTTAATTAAAATTTAAATAGATTACCTTAATCAAACATTGATTATTAATTCGGTGATGTGTAGTAGCGTTTTTACGACCTCCAAGCGTTTTTTGTCGTTCTGGTAAATTTCTCATATCAAGTGTAGTTATTTTTACATCAAAAGGTTTTCCCCAGTGTTGTTCCTTGTTGTTTTTTACTTTGACCAACTTTTAGGAATTGATTTAAAATAGAATCGACAGTGTTGTCATTAAGTTGTCTAATAGGGATCCACACATCCGGTTCAAGTAATTCGCTGCTGATAATACATCCTAAATGATCTGCTTCATTCCCCTTCTCACGACTTTCTTCAATTGCTGCATCAATACAATGTTGGAATATACCAGCGAGCAGTCCTTCGGGGTCTGCGGGGACATCCTTAATTTGGAATTTCGTGTGGCATTTAGTGTAGCGGAATTTTCTATTGTGAATAACTTGTTGTTCTAATTTTGTGACGTATTTTTCTGGATGTCCTTGACCAATTTGCGGTAATCAATTAATTTTGGTGTTGAAGCAAGAATATTTTCAATAAAAAATGCGCGAGAATTTTCCGAGGAAAGCTTTGCACGTTTGGTTGGTGGAGGACTCATTATTAATAATTAGTGAAAATCGATATATTTAAAATTATGATTCTAAATCTGTAATTATATTATTTAATTAAAAAGAAGAAATAAAATTATTGTTTTTTTTAAATTTGGAAATTTTAAGAAATTGATGAATGAATGTTGAAAATTGATGGAAATTATTTATGAACGGGATAAAAAGTTTCGATGATTGAAATGATTTCTAAAGGCTAAAGGAGGGTCCTAAAGATGGAGGTGAGTGCTAAAGAAGATTTTTATTATGGGAAAATTATAAATTGAGAGAATTTATAATTTATTAGAAATTATCGATTTTTTCTAAGTTTGGAAATTTTATGAAAAATGATGAATGAATATTGAAAAATGATGGAAATTATTTATGAACGGGATAAAAAGTTTCTGCACAAAGAAATGATTTCTAAAGTGGAATGGAGGGACTAACGATGGAAGTGAGTACTAAAGGAGAAAGAGATGCTAGGATTTTAATTCTGGGAAAATTTTAAATAGAAATTTATTGCAAATTATTGATTTTTTCTAAATTCTAGAAATTTTATGAAATATAAGGAATGAATGTTATATGACGCTGGAAATTATTTACTAATTATAAAAAAATTTTTGCCCCATAGAAATCATTTCAGATAGCAAAAAGGGAATGAGGTACTAAGATTTTTATTTTCTTGAGAATTTTTTAGAAAAATAATCTGTTAACTAAAAATTTTAATAGAAGGTAAATTAATTTATATGACCTTATTCCTATGGAAAGTTCCTAAAATAAAGCCCCATGCTAAATTAGTGCCCCACCCTAAAATAGAGCCCCACTTTGGAGAATAGTTGAAATTTAGAGCCCCATGCTAAATTAGAGCCCCACTCTAAAATAGAGCCCCACCTCACTTTTTTAAATTTACTTTTCCAAATTGGTAGACAGAATTGTTATGAGGTGAGTAAAAGGGGAGAGGGTGGGATAAGTAAATGGATATTAGTGAATTAGAGGATTAAAAAGGATATCGAAAGATTAAAATTAAGAGGGTTGGGGAACTATTTTGGATTAAGGGACCTTCCTTAATATTGTACTGCCAGTCTGAGAAAAGCCGGTGAAGGAATTTAAGTGTCCATTCGGGGTATATTGAATGAGACAAATTTAAAGGGATTAAAAGTGATATTGTAATATTTGGGTGAGTAATCAGTCCGAACAGTCAGTCAAGTGTCTGATTCGGAGGGAAAACGTCTCCCGATCCGAAACTCCCCTATATCCAGCGCTAGCCTATGTCTTATATGTACTTTGCTGAGTTCAAAAAGACGCTTGCGAAACTTCAATCCAACAAACGGGACCAACCGCTTTACTATTATTTATTAAGAGTCTAGGGGTGATAAAGGGTTTTAAGGGAATAAAGTATTATCGGATATTGGGGTATTTTTGGGCGAAATTTTTGAGAACCTTGGAAGGCCAAGGAGTCAAATTTCTTTATTCTCAACGCGCAGGCGAAACTTTTGGAAATATAGACAAGATCTTAAGTCCGCAAAAATTACTGAAAATCGGAAATTTTTCCTAAATTTCGTAAATAAAAAGAATCTATTTTGCATTTTTGTAATTTGAAAAATAGGTTGAAATATAGAGCCCCATGCTAAATTAGAGCCCCACCCTAAAATAGAGCCCCACTTTGGAGGATAGTTGAAAAATAGAGCCCCATGGGGCTTTATTTTAGGAAATACGGTATATATATATATATATTAAAAGATTTAGGGAAAAAAAAAGAAAACTACTAGAGAAAATTGTGTAATGTTTGAAGGAAATAAAGAGGGGTAAATCAGTTCATTATTAATAAAAAAAAATTTAAAAAATATATAAATAAAAATTGTCGAATAAAATTCAAATGATGATGGTTCTTTGCTGAGAATACTTTTTCGATGTATGTTACCCTTATTTTCGACTTTGTACTATTAGACCAAAAAGCCACGCCCTCTTAATGACCAATTATCGTATGGCATTTGGATGCGGCTGCATATCCTTTTACTATATTTCCTATGGTAATAAATGGAAGAGTACAAATATTTAAACATTTTATCTACAAATTTTTTAACAAATAAATCTGGATTAGGTTCTTTATCTAACATATTAATATAGTCATTAAATGTACAATTTTGAGAGAGAAAAAATATAAAACATATACAGTGGTGGGCGCATGTTTTGGCTAAAGGGGATTGGTAGGGCTTACAATTTCTAAGTATTTGTGGGAATTGGTGTAGGAATTTATCAATTATACATCCAGTTTTGGGTTTTTGAGTATTAAAAAGAGTTAAACTATCGAAATAATTAATTGGCCTTTCTTTTCCTTCTGCATATATTGCCACCCAGTGAGATCCTTCTAAATGTTGGGGGTCCAAGTTCAAAATGAATGCTGCGGGGTATTGTATCGAAGTATAGTCTGGAAGTCGGTCACACGATAGACACCCTTTGAACACCTGATTCGTTTGTGGATTTGATTCCATTATTTTTGTAATCTGTATACTGTTCATATAATATTTTAGGTTCTATTTCTTTACTTTCTTTTCTGTTTTTTCTCGAAGGGATCGTATTCCCTAACCAAACAAATGAGCGTAATTGATAAATAATTAAACTAAGCACTAGCAATGCATAGAGGAGGAGCATTACCCAGCAATAGACATGGGTATAGTAATTTTCACGATGAAGGCGCATCCTTGCATAACTGTATAGAGGGAAAATTAGCAAAGGGGCCAATAGCAGATTTCCTTGGCAAAGCCTGAGTTGTTGTTAAAATTATATGTCTGCCAGCTACTTGTCTTAAATATTCGCTATACTCGGGTAATTCTTTGATATTAACACCTTCTTCAACAGTTAATCCACATATGGGAAGGAAAATTCTTAATATTAAAATAATAAAAGAAGCTTTTTTAGAAAACATTTTTATTTCTATAATTTAAAAAAATACAATTTAAAAAAGAGAATGAAAATGGAAAATAAATGAAATAATAATCAAATAGTTGTATCACTAGTAATTGTTCTATTCTTATCTAACATTATTAGTGAGTCAGCTTCACCCATCACTATAAGCATCACCCCTCCCTCAGGAATTGGTCTGCTGAATTTCATATTAACGGCTGTTGTACCATTTTTAATTAAATCAAAAAGTCCGCTTTGATCCTCTCCACTATTTGTAAGGTTAAATACAAAGATGCAATGCGTGTAGGCATATTGCTCAAAAGTTATTCCGTTGCTTTCCAGGGAATTTGAAAAACCTATAGCCTCATTCATATCATTAAAAGCTCGCGCGAATTTTCCATTGGGGAAATCCAAGTCATAGGAAGCCTGAGGGTAACTTCGACCATTTGCTATTATACTAATTTCTCTTATATTGAAAGGTTGAAAATTAAAAGGACTTCTGTCAATAGCTCCCACGTAATCATTATTCGAGACTAACCCTAGTATAATTCTTCGAGGAATTTGATCCATAAATAAATTTGCATTGAACTCGTAGCGACCTTGACTAATAAATAAGGGTTTCATCATTGTCTTCCTTATGGCATATCTTGCTGGTCGAATATCCAACTTTTTTGCTATATCGAGAGCTAACCCATCCATTATATCAACTTTCTTCACATATAGTTTACAATTAATTACTTAGAAACGGTAACGATTAGTTTGAGGTATTCCTGCTGCTGTTGGTGGTGCAATTAATACAAAACGTGAATCATTGGGGAGAATTTCTATATCTATCTCACAGTGGTTAATTAAATATAAGGGCTGATTGAAAAGGTCTGCATCTATCTTTGACATAAACTGTGCAGTATTGCTTGTCCCAAAACGTGCTTTCCTCGAATTAAATCCTATTCCTGCCTGTAAGTTTAATCCTGTGTCTCCATAATACCCCGCAACATTTAGATGGGAATTTTTTGCCGCTGTTGAAAAGCTTAATTCATGTGAAAGGTAAGACTTGTAGGCCATTAACGAATTGGAGTTGAAAACTTCTCTTCCATTTATACTTATTCTCATATTATTAATAAATGTGTGACCAATTAATTGGATAGGGGAAACAATGTCGTTTTCGCTTAGATTTATCCATGTACCGTTTGCCTCTTCTTTTCTTATACGGAATTCAGTAAATAAGTAACATTTTGTGAGATCAATATAATTTTGACTAGAGTGTATTTTGAAGTGATATGGTGTATCGGTCAGGGGGTTACTTGGTAGAATTTCAAAAACTTTTGCTGAAGAAATGCTCACATTTGTGGGAGGAATTTGAAAAAAGTCCAATGCATTTGTAATCGAATTAATACTATCTTTATCTATTTTGTGGTATGCCATTTTTGTAATTTTTAATTTAATTAATAAAGTCCGAATGCGTCTGATCTGACTCGTTTTTTGTTAACTTTTCCAATAATGATTTTATGATTTGGCTGGGAAAACTTTCTTTTATCTTTTATACTTTTTCTCGGACCACCGCCACTTCCAAATTGTTTAGGCATGCCTCCCTTCTCAAGTAGTGTGTCTATCCCCTTCTTTCCCTCACTAGTTAGAGCATCTTTGATATTCTCTCCCTGGTTTACTCTTTCTAACACACGCTGCCCCGTGTTTAAAGCTTCAGCTGATACAGTAGTCCCCACACGACGAACAATAGGAAGAAAAAAGCGCCAAAGTCCTCGAAGAACATCGCCTATTCCCGCACCACCTTGTAATCCATATCCTCTTTGAAAAGGGGAAGCTCCTTTGAAATAAGTATATGTGTTTTCTAAACCACTTCCTTCTTGTATATTTAAAGGTGTTTGAATAAAATCATCATATCCTACTGTAGAAGTATCGAATAAAATATGAACCATTTTTATTAAATTAAATTTATGAAAAAAAAAAGAATGAATACAATAATTGGATGGATTTTAAAAATTCATCACTTTTTTGAATATCAATACTATTAAAACTGTTCCGTATACGAAAGGAACTAATCGTCCATTATCCAATGTTCTTAACTCGATCTCTATCTCATTAATCTCTCTAGGTAGGACACGGGCATATATGGGTGTATCATAAATCTTTTCGTTATATTCTCCTGGTGTTGCGCCAGAGACTGAAACTACTCGCAAAAGAGAGCTAAGTGAATTCCCAATAATCATATTCTCTGTAAGACCATTTGCATATACAGCAAAACTAGAAAATCCTCCCCTTAGATCAGATCCGTATTTTGCAACTTCCTTATTTTTAATATTTTGAGGGTTTCAAATCCTAGAACATATCCTAATTGTGGTGACAACGAAATGTGATCAATATTTTCATGATTAAATAAAAGTCTAAATCTTGCAAAATCTATGTTGTATTCAAAAACAATTGAGTCTATAATATTTTTGAGCAGGGTCAAATTTCCACTTAATCGTATTCCACCCCTCCATAATAAAAATTTTGAACTATCACTGTAATTATTGTTATCCGGCACAGTTTCGCTCCCTATGGAAAATTCAAACTCTTCCTCTTCTTTATTTGTTTTATTGTTTTCCTCTTCTTCAATTTTTGCTAACCCTAATGAGAAGAAGGGAGTAGTGATGACAGGTGTTACAATTGTTTTCTTAATTCTATCATTTTCTATTTTTTCTAATGATTTTGGTTCTGGATCTTTTCTATCTTTTTCAATTTTAGTAGGGGTTGGTGTAGTAATGACCTTTTCTCCTTTTGTTTGACTTTTCTCATTCTTTGCTTCCACTTTCTGACCATCTGTTTTTAAAGGTTTTTGAGATGGAACATTTTCATTAGATTTTATTTTCCCCTCATTATTGGGTTGCGCAACATATTTTTCTTGTTTTGGTTGGTCTTGTGTCAATTTTATTTTTTTATTTCCTTCATTTAATATTTGAACATTTTTATCCACTAATTTTGGAGGGGAGGAAGGAACAATAACCTTTTGACTTTTATTTAATTCTTTTTTTGCATCTGCTATTCTTGGTGGTGAAGATAGCTAAAAAAGTAATTAAAATATTTTTGAAAAAAGTAATTTAATACTTGACTCTCTTTTGGTAGTGGTGGTGGTGAAGAAAGAACATTTCTTTTTATTCTCTTTTCTAGTCTTGGAGGAGAAACAATTATATCTTTTGACGTGCTATCAGGATCGAAAACATGGTCTATTGCAGTAATTTGATGTTTAAGTGTCGAATTTAAAAAATCGCATAATTTTTGAACGTTGGTATGCGATGCCCCTGGGATTGGTATACGAAGAATATGCTTCTGTCCTAAATCGTCTGTGAAGTGTATTTTTAACCATTGCTCATCCAAAGTTCCAATAGTTGAGGGCCATGAATAAGGATAACTTATACTATGTAATCCACACACCCAATTCCCATTAAAATAAAGTGGTTTTGGTAAATGTACACGAAATTTATTTGGTCTATTTGATGAATAATCTGGGACATTACTTGGTAAAAATATGAAAAAATGATTTGTCTTTTATACTAAATCTGATTCATGAATCCATTCTCTTTCTGGGTACCCGATAAATTTAACAAGTATATCATATGTTCCATCATCTCTTTTCTTTTTCCGGATAACTTTTTCTATGCGGTACTCTGTTGCTGCATCTTTTCTTACTCTAGACATTTCATCTTCATAAAAGGATCCTTTGAATTTTTCACCTTTATCGTCGCGCAATTTATATAATATAGGATTCACATAATCTTTTACTTTTTCCACCTCTAATATTTCATCTCCCCAATTTGGTAGATAGCCTTTTTCGAAATGACCCTTGTCCCGACTAATTCTTACGTAATCATCCTTTTTAAATTTTGGTTTCTTGGAATTTTTAGTTGAAAAAATATTTCCATAAATTCTCTCCCATACTTTTTGAGCATTTTTAAAATTCACATCTATTGGACGCATTCCATGCACACGACAGTAAGATTTATTAATTCCTTCAATAATTTTTGGTAAAATATCAGTCCAATTAAGTTTGTGATTTTGAGAGAAATATCGGTAAAGTCTTTGTTTTAAGTTTCTAATAGCCCTTTCTGCTAGCGATGCCTTTACTGTAGAATGAGTTGCTTCATATTTTGATATTTCTTCTTTTTCAAAATATTCTTTTAGTAACCGATTTTTAAATTCAGTCCCTTTGTCAGAAAATATCCTGTGGGGTTTCATAGGCATTTGAGTAATAAGATTACGAAAAGCTTCCAACATGTCTTCTGATTTCTTTGATTTTAAAGGAGTAGTGAAGACTCGTTTGGACAAGACATCTATTCCCAAAAGTATATATCGATTGCCTTTATTATGCCTAGAAAGAGACTGCATATCAGCTAAGTCCACTTGTACATCTGTCATAAACCCTGCTGCAATAGTTTTACTTCTTTTAAAGTTCACCCTCTTTTGGCGCATAAGGGTATAGGTACGGTGCCCCTCCAAATAATGCTTGATTACATTTCTTGGTATATGTTTAAACGTTTTCTTTGCCTCCCTCCATAAACTATCTACACCCGCATAAGCTGAAGGGGATTTGGGATCATTGTAAAGTCTGTCGAGAAGTCTTGTAAAGTCAGCCATTTTTTTAAAAATTACCAAAGTGTAGGTTTGAATTTATTAATATCCTCTTGTGTAGGTTTTTGTTTTGCCCATTTATTTTTCCCTAATTTGAATCTTGCAGCGGCTAATCGTTTAATCCAACTTTTTGATGAATTTTCTGATTGTTTCTTTGTAACAGGTCTTCTAACTCTTTTAATGGGGATAAGGTTAGTTCCTTCAGGAATAACAAATTTCCTTTTTAGTTTTTGACGTCTTTTTACATCATCCTCCTTTCTAAATTGAGCTAAAGCTAATTGGTCTATAGGAACTTTATATTTTTTAATATATCTTTTTCTTTCTAAGACTTTTCTTTTTCTCTCTTCTTGCGCAATTTCTTTTAATCTCTCTTGCCTAATATCACTATTTCTTCTACGTTTAAACACATCTGAGTCAGTCGAGTCTAGGTCTCTTTTTGATACTTCTAGAGGTATGGGAGGAGAAGGACTTAATGGAGCATTTTGTGATGCTATAACAGAGTTTGGTTCTACAATATCTTCAGGTGGAGAAAATGTTTTATTTGTTTTTCTCTTTGGTTTCCTTTTCTTTTTTATTTCTCTTTTTATTTTAATTCTTTTACCATTATTTTTTAAATTTCTTTCTAATACTTGATTTGATGTAGGCCTTGGATCTAGTTCTAAATTTTGACCTCTTTTAGTTGTTGAATGATTGGAGGATGAAGAAAGAGAAGGGACAATATTGTATGCGTGATTAGGGGGTTCTTGGGGATAATATGAAAAAGAATGAAAAAAGAACAGGCCAATGTACCGCAGCCCAATGTACCGCTGCCCAATGTACCGCGCCCAATGTACCGCCGCCCAGTGTACCGCGAGCCCAATGTACCGCGAGCCCAGTGTACCGCCGCCCAGTGTACCGCCGCCCAATGTACCGCGAGCCCAATGTACCGCACGCCCAATGTACCGCCATAAAATTTTTTCCAACAACAGAAGCAACCGGCAACGACGGGGGTCAACGCGTGATGTTGTTTTAGTAACGGCGGGTCAACGGGGGAGGTTGTTCCAACAACTGGAGATTTTGTTCCAATGACGGCGGGTTAACGGGGGATGTTGTTCCGTCAACGGGGAAAGTTGTTCCAACAACGGGGGAGGTTGTTCAAACGACGGCGGGTTAACGGGGGATGTTGTTCTGTCAATTGTGGAAGTTGTGCCAACGACGGAGATGTTGTTGCAACGACGGGGGATATTATTCCAAGGATTCGACGAGCTCAATTCGACGAGCTCTTTTGAATGAGCTATCAATTGCATATTCGAAATTCGGTTCGGGATTCGAAATTGAATCCGGTTCAGGATTCGTTCAAAATCTGAGCTCAGATCCGTAATCAACATATTTGTTACCCTAGAAAAATCCTTTTTCTTATTTTTAAATTTTTTTCGAGGAAACCCCAATTCTTAGGGATTGCCCCAAATGTTATGTTGGCCAAAATAATAAAAAAATTTTATGGCGGTACATTGGGCGTGCGGTACATTGGGCTCACGGTACATTGGGCGGCGGTACACTGGGCGGCGGTACACTGGGCTCGCGGTACATTGGGCTCGCGGTACACTGGGCGGCGGTACATTGGGCGCGGTACATTGGGCAGCGGTACATTGGGCTGCGGTACATCGGGGTGTACCCATCACTAAGCCAATTGTCGTCGTTGTCTATGTCATCATTTGCAGAAATATACGATGCGCGCCGTGAATTACTTTTGGGTACAATAGTGCCTTTAGATTTATTGTTAACTAATTCAACTTTTACTGGTCTATTTTCGCGTTCATTTCTCAGTTGTAAATATCGCCTCAACTCTTGATTATAGTGGACATTTTTAGAGGATTCACTTTCTTTTCTTCTTTTGGATCTTTCTAAAACACGACGAGTAAAATCTAGATTTGGTTCACCTACATCGTTTGTTGTAAGACTGTTAGCTTGTTGACTGTTAGCTTGTTGACTGTTAGCTTGTTTAAGCATTCGGAGACGTCTTCCAATTTCTATAAGTATAGGGGTAAGAAGAGCTGTAAGGACACCTCCTAACCCACTTCCCTTCTGTGAAATAATTTTTCTTGCTCCTCTTTCGCTTCTAGCACGACTCATGCGGCGGACAAATTCGGCATAGGGTAAAAGACGTTTTCGTTGGCGAGTAGTTAGTTGATAACGCGCTTTTACAATATTCAAACATATTTCAGCAATGGCGAGAAGCTGTTGACTGTTAGCTTGTTTAAGCATTCGGAGACATCTGCTATCCGATTTTGATTTTGCCAATGAATTTAAAAAATCTTTATTATCCATTATAAGTGAACTAATATTACACTGAGATTTAGACCCCATTTTTAGGAAAGAAAATTATTTTTTCGTTGTCGTCTTTAAAAATATTAGTACGAAGACGTAATGTTGGATCTGAAGAAGCATGCATATCAATTAATAAGTATCCATAAGGAATGTTTGTTGCTTGCCGATAGGAATCGAGAAAATAATCTAACTTCCTGGGAAAAAGTTGAGCACCAATGTTTCTGACTGAAAGAACAGAGTTTGGAGAACGCATAATAACTATATACTGAGCATTTTGTCGGGCAACTTTAATTTTCTTTTCAAATAAGTTTTGTGTCACAAATACTATAGAAAAATTTTGGTGGTGTGACTTTTTAGTAAATAATTCCGACAAATATTTTTCATCTATGGAGAGTAATAAATCGTCTAAAATAACCAGAGATGGTTTTGGAAGTCTTTTAATTACATCCTCGGGTGGCACACCGGCGAAAACACTTACACCAGATTTTTGAAGAACGGGGACAATATTACTCATTTCACCAAAACAATAAAGAATACTTTTAGGAGGAGGATCGATTAAATCTAATGCTTGGGTAATAAATTTTAGGAGAAAAGTACTTTTTCCACTGGAACTTGGCCCAGAAATAATTAAGCCGAATGGAAGTTTAAATTTTAATTCTTTACTAGAAAAATTAATTGATTCCATTAAAATTAATTAATAATAATACAAATAAATGGTTTTAAAATTTAAAAAATGGATTTACAAATCAATGAATTGGTATATTTTCCAAATTTTCACTATGAGGGGGACTTTCTATAACCTCCTTTTCTTGTTCTTTTGTAATTTTTTCTTCACTATTTTCTTTTTCTATCGGAACAGTGGGTGTAGTAGTAGAAGTAGTAGCGGTACAACCTATGTTGTCGAAGAATTCCTGAAGAATATTTTCAAATTCTTCGTCCGCGGGAATTTCTTGTTTTATCTTTTTAGGTGATGGTGGTTTTATTGGTGATACTTCAACTTCTTTTATCTCCGGTTGGATATTTTTAATAATAGGAGTCGCTGCACATGGTGGAGATCCATGTTCAATGTTGAAGATTCGACCCTTGTTCTTGATCTTTAATTTTAAAATATAGAATTTTTTATTTTAATAATAAATACCTTAAAAAAGCAGTGGCCTGGAAGATCGTGGATGGTGTCAAACGGTATGAATGTTGGTGTTTTAATTCGAGTACAATAACAAGTTACCCCTTCTTTTGTTACAACAAAGTCGAGTTCCACTTCAGATCCCTTGCATTCTCGACACCGTCCGGCATGGTCAAAAGGCACAAAACGTGGAGTAGAAATACGCTCGGAAGCAGAAATTGTTAGGCCGTTAGCAGTAATATTAAATTCTATTTCGGGGAGAATTTGTCCTATGAGAGCTTTTTTGTTGGACATATTGATTACCATTATTTTTTGAAAAAATTTTAAGAATGATTTTAGAAAATGGCAGGAAATTTAATTTAACCTTAAAAATTTTAATATTTAGAATTTTTAATTTAAAAAAGTTTACAAAGAAGCCACGCCCTTTTATTCAAGGCATTAGTGTATAAATGGATAAAATGGAATACGAGTGGAGAGACGGCCATCCATAATTCCTACTCTTTCATTTTGGATTTATTCGAGAAAGGAGAAATATCTCTCCTTCCATAAAAGTTTTAATTTATTTTTTATTATTTTAATTTTAATAATTTATTTTTTTACTTTAATTTATAAATAGGTACATATTTTCACAAGCATTTCATTTATATATTTTATTTTTAATTATTTTTTTAAATTTTTGTTTATTTATACATAGTAACTCCTTAACTCTTCACACCCGCAAATTATTTTAAATAGAAATTTTGTGGGAACCATTTAGTTTGCTATTATAAATTAATTTTTTGTGGCACACCATTTAAACTTTTATGATGGGAAAACATTTAGTTAAAATATAATAAAAATTAATAATTATATGCTTTTAAAAGTTTTCGGCATATCAAAGGATAAAACGATAGGTATATCAATTAGTATACTTGTATTAATTGACTCAAGGTTTACACTGTATGCCTCTAAAAAATTTTGCGCGAAAAATTTTTCTGTATTTACTATTGCTTTTACTATAGAGGGTTTGCGCGAAAATCACCGTAGTGGGAAAACAATTTGTATTTACAAGGGGTTTCACCTCGTTTTTGAAGTTTGCGCGAAAACGATTCCCCGGTGTAGGTTTGCACCAAAATAACCGTCGTGGGGGGAAAAACAATTTGTATTACAAATTGCTTTTAAAATTTTTAAATAAAAATCACCGTGTGCTGCCTGAAATTACCGTCGTGGGAAAAACAAATTGTAAATAATTATGTTATTTTTTGTCGGCAACTTCAAAGGGATAAAATTTAACACAATTACAAATTGCGGCAAGATAAAAGGTCAAAACACCCCTTTAATAGGTTTTAATTGACCGTCTGTCAATAATTTACCCCAAAAGGAAAAGGGTCAGTTATTGACACCCCCCGACGGTGGTGGTGCTGTAACTACTCACTTGCCCCCATGCCACTCCAATTCCTTATAAACAATACACTCAACTATATCCTACCCAACCTAACAATTCACTTGTTTTCTTTTTTCAAAGGGATTTTCACGTAGATAATAAAAGAATAAAGCAATAGAATTGAAAAAAGAAGATAAACAATTAAATGAGGGAGATAAAATAAAAATAAATAAGAAATTTTTTTTGTGACCGAAATAGGAAGGTCGAATTAGGAACATTGATGATAGGAGAAGCAATATTGGGAAGGAAATGAATTACAAGAAGTTGTAATCTTTGAAATTATATCTATTAACTACCAAAACATGACTCCATTTTATTTCAAAAAAAGGCTAAAAACAACAAAAAAACACCTAAAAATTAACACTTTTCGCCGAAAGTGGAGGGTTTTCCGGGTTAGTATGTACACACAGTGACATATACCCTTCAATTTCTGCAGAAGAATATATAAAAAACAATAAGTGAACATTGATGATTAAAGGATAATTAGTGGAAAATAAAATATCCAACAACAAAAAATGAGTATTTTGTTGATATAGCTTTAGTTTATTGAAAAAAATTTTTTTGTTTATTAAAAAATTTAGTACAAAAAAACATTGTATAAAAATTTGAACTTATAAAGAATAAAGCTAAAATGCAAACAAAATTGACAATACATACGTCCCTCTCTAGAAAATATATTTCACCCAATATAAATGTTTAAATTCCTCTTTTAATAAAGTCAACACCCTTAGCAATTTCCTTCCTCAAATCAGGAATTGCCTTCTCAATTAACTGCTTCTCATAACTTGAAAGTTCGCCAAGAGGAAGAATTTTTTCCTTAATATGATTAAAAACTGAAAGTGTTTAAGCTTAAATATACCACTCCCTTTGGGCCGAGTTCAACAGGTCCGGCAAAATATTCAAGTCCTTGAACAACGTCAGATCGGACATAGGCACACTGAACACTCTTTTGCCCCTTTAAGGCATTTACCAAGGAACCAACAAAATATTTTGCTGCAGAAGCCATTGACAACGTAGCAGAGCCCTAAAATATGTTTTGATATTCTTTAGAAAATTTAATCAGTACTTAATCAGTATCTTCCAAACCAGTTTTTGCGGACATATCATGTGGACTCATAATGGTCAGATATAAAAAGTATACTCTTCCTATTCACCCTAAGTCATTATTTCTTTAAATACATCACCATGGATGACCATTAAGAGTCCGCAAAAACCGAGTTGGGATAACCCACAAGTACCAGTTGAATCAAAAATTTAAACTTACAGCGCCAGCTTTAGCGTTAACAACTTCAGTTCCAGTCTCTTGAATACGTTCACTCAATGCCTTTATTTCTCCATCGCTAAGTTGTACTTTTGGCTGACATTGGGAAAGTAAAGGCACAATAGTAACGCCTGAATGTCCACCAACTACAGGAATTTTTGTCTTTGTAACGTCAACTTTCTAAATTTTATTTTAAAAGGAAACAATGGTAGACTTGGTTTTGAGGTTTTGGTATCATTCGACTCAAGTTCGATGGGTTTTTTCGAATTCTTCACCCTAAAAATTTGCTCGGTTCTCTTGTGGTCATTCGAGTTTCAGATAATTGTATCTCGGCGCAAAGTTGAGACAACGAACTAATTTTTGGTGTCGTTCGACTCACAATCAGCTCACCTAACTCTTTCGAATGACATATATATCGACCATATCAGAGTCTGGACCCCCAAACCAATTTTTCAAGGAAAAAAACAAACCTTTAATTCAGAAACAAAAGTCTGGGCACGAACAACATGAGGAAGTGTCATTCCAAAAATCTTTTTGGGATCATAACAGTCATTATTTTTATAAACTTCAGAAGCAATAGGCAGATTTGAATTTACAGGATTTGTAATAATGCTAAGAAAAGCATCTGGACAAGCTTTCGCTGCTGCCTCAGCAACATCACGAACGATTGCAGCATTTGTGTTAAATAGGTCGTCATTCGTCATTCCTAAGAAAAAAAGTTTAAGTCAACTTCTGAAGACATACACCCTGAAGGCCTAATGATCCTGAAGATTTAACCTCTGACATGAGAAAGAATACCGAGGGATTTGGAGGGATTGAAGGGGATATCCGTGGATTTGGTGTAATTGAAGGGGACAGAGATCTCTACTCATCCAGAGTTAAAAGGTAACACACGCAATACCATGGGTTCAAAACACAAATGGGTACTCATCTCCATAGTGCTGGGTATTTATCCCCTTAATCCCCGATATTCCCTTCCAAAAGTTGTAGGCCTCAGGATGACGTCCTCGGAGTGTAGGTCTTCAGTGATGACTCCAGATTAATAAAAAACGAAAAAAACCTGGCTTTCTTGGAACAGCAGCAGTAACAACTACAATATCGGCGTCCTTCAAAGCGGCAGACAATTCGTTTGGTCCCATATGGGCAGTGACTTTCACAGGAGTATTAATGAAAGAAAGATCGGCGCAAACTTCTGGAGTGCCGACAATATCGTAGAGAGCCAAATGCGCAACCGAAGCATTCTCTTTCAAAAATAAAGCCAGATGTTGTCCAATTCCTCCACTAGCACCAACAAGTGTTACCTAATTTTGAATGGGGATTATCCCACTTAAGCACGTCTAATAAAAAAACCTTGACAGCCGAAATAGAATTGCGCAAACTTTGATCAGAAGCGCAACTACTTTTCTAAAAATAAAAAGTAATTTTAGAAAATCTTTTTTAATTTGGTTCCTCACATAAACCAGGTTGCCCATTTTTGGACTCATAAACTACTTTAGAAGTAGCTATTTAATTCCAAAAAATTAAAGAATTAACCCCACACTTCAAAATTTTCAAAAAAAAATTTCAAAAACCTCTTTGCATTTGGTTTGTCTATCTTTTGAACTTGAACTATATTTTTCTGATGAAGCACTCCTACGACGGCCATAATTTAATACTAATGATTTTAATGATGATGAACGTCTTATTTTCTACAAATAAAGAGAAAAAATGAAAAATAAAAAAATTTTTGCGGACAAAAACCAAACTTACTTGTGTTTTCTTTCCTTCAAAGTCTTCAAAATTGGCTAATTTTTCGTTGATTTTATGCATATTCAGCCTAAAAGGAGAAAAATATAAAAAATTAAAATTGGGATAAAATGCCATGTCAGCTAAAAAGTTGCGGACAAAAAATTTGGCTAAAGTTCGTTTATGGTCCTGATCCAGATATGGATGATTTATATGTCGTTCGAAAGAGCTCGTCGAGATGAGTCGAAAGACACCAAAATAAACGAAAACAGACGTGATTGGACTGGCTCACCGTTGCTTAACTTACCAGATGGACACCTTAGAGCAAGGGCGTATCCAGGGGTCGGATTTCGGGGGGGGGGGGGGGCTATGCCAATTTTATAATTTTTAAATAAAAATCGTCTTTTTTTTGTAAATAAAATTATTTTGTTTTGTTCTTTAGTTGTAGTTTAATTTACATTTTTAAATGTCTTTTCTTTATGCAAAGGACAAACGATTTTTAGATTTACACCTGCAAAAAAGCTAAATGTCAGAAATGCTTTCCTCGTTTTGCTTTTCTCATTTTAAATTAGCATTTTATTTTTTACTCTTCGCATTTTAAAAACATTTTATTTTTCCTTCTACCATTAAATATAAATAAGATTTTTAAAATAAGTAAATAAATAATTTTTTTCCGAAATGAAACAAGGAGATATTAGATCTTTTTTTAAATGCCCGCCAACAACTTCACGTCAAAATGAAAATCAGAGCGTTATTGAGATAGTGGATGAGTTTGAAGGAATATATGTAAGCGATAGTTCAGATCAGGAAGAAATTTCTGAAGAGGAGGCACTAAGAATTCCAAAACGACTGCCTAAGATATACCGTAACCAACCTTTAGATCAAAATGACATTGGTTTGAACAGTATAATCTCAATTCTCACAATTATTATCAAACAGGATTGTTTGTCGGAAAATCGGGACCGTTGGATGACAACGAAAAACTTAAGGTGTTAAATTGTTGGGGGCCTCCTAGTAATTATACAGCGCCACCAGTGTTTCAAGCAGCGCAGAATAGATTCTTCCAACAATCCTGGCTTAAGAAAAATGAATTAATGGCTTATTCTCATATAGAAGTTGGTCTATTTTGCCGTATTTGTGTTGCATTTCACTGGGGGCGTAAGGAGATTGGCAAAGGTTGGTAAATGTGATATAGTTTATGGTACAATATTTTAGGACGCCACGAATCTGCTAAACGATGGGTTTTAGAACCCAACAGAAATTTCAAAGATGCTTTGGAATTGTGGCGTAATCATGTGGCTACAGGATATCATAGAGATTGTCTAGCCTTTGGGGATGGGTTTAAAAAGTAATAATACTAATACTTTAGCTGATGCTTTACTTTAGCTATACTTAGCTGACTTTAGCTGATGCTTTACTTTAGCTATACTTTAGCTGATGTCATAAAAAAGTTATCAAATGATGGAGCTGCTTTTGAGATAATGTTTAGAGAAGCAGTACACATAGGATGTAAATAGCTTTCTAAATTGCACAAAAACTCGATTTTTAGCTCATGCTGATTGCCATCCAGATCAAAATTCTAGAGAAACTCTAAGAAAGCAATTCTTTGAATTATGCAAAATTATTTATGAGCAGTTAAGAATGCGATTTGGCAATGACCATAATTTAATGTTCCGCCTTCAAAACTTACTTCCGTACAGAATTAGTAAGTTAACTTGATTTGTCTCAAAGGATTTATATTATTCAGTACAAATAGATGTAACTATGTTTGCTGATGTTTTTAATGGGTATGCTCCTTTTCTCCCTGCTCAGTCTATAAACGAGTTTGCTGCTGAAATAACTCATTGGAAACAGAAAAGTTCAAGCTGGAATTGCGCCAATAAACCCTCTTCTACCGAATTTTTGAAACAATATGGCGATGAATTGATAAATCAGTTTCCCAATGTAGTACGACTACTGCAATTACTTTCTGCTCTTCCTGTTTCCACAGCTAGCTGTGAACGCACTTTCTCATTACTGAATCGTGTTTTGAGTGAAAAAAGATCTAGTATGGGCGTTAGAAGACTTAGTGACCTGTGTGTACTTTCTTATTATTTCAACGAGTCAGAGAACTTGGATTTGAATAGAGTTGTTGATCTATTTAAGACTCGAAAGTCTCGAAAAATTCCTCTTTGATTTGTAGTTGTTGAATAAAGTTGTTTAATGTTTTTGCTCTTTTTCAGCGCCGCAGGCAAAAATTTTAGAATTTTGGGGATTGTATGCGATAAAATTCACTTTTTTTTGTTCAATCCCCTCACTAAATTTTTTCCTTTCCCCCATTTCGGGGGGGGCTCTAGCCCCCCCAGCCCCCCCTGGATACGCCCTTGCCTTAGAGCACAGGTGTAAGCACTGTGCGTTATGACCATTTGTTCTTACCCTCACATAAAGCCCCCGCGGAAAAAGTTTCTGCCGCTGCGGAGGAAACCAGGCATGTCAAGAGGAACGACGGCAGCCGCAAGCACGGCCAGCGTGTTTTCACCTCAAAAATCCCCCCATGGATTTGACCATTTCGAGCCCTTATCGGCTCACAGTTGAGTCCGCGAGCCAATTTTTGTCGTTCGACTCAGCTCGACGAACTCTAACGAATGACATAAATCATCCATTTTTGGATCAGAACCATAAAACCATTTATAGTTAGGCCATAAAACGGACTCTCAAACCCGGAACGTCTTATAATACCTAAAGCTTGCAATACCTAACCCCCAAAAACGATTGAAATACCTAAATGTGGAAAAAAGCTTTTGGAAAAAAGCTGAAATACAAACTGTTGAACCAACAATGGGATGTTAACTCAGTGACGGGAAAGCTGTTCCAACAGCGGGTGGTGTTGAACCAACCAGGCCCGTAACCAGGGTGGGGAATTCCCCGAAATGGGAAAAAGGAAAAAATTTGGGGAAGGGCTGGGCAAAAAAAGTGAATTTTTTTGGTCTACGGCCTCTGAAATTTAAAAAATTTTCGCCTGCGGCGCTGAAAATCAAGTTTTTGGCGCCTGCGGCGCCGAAAAAGTGAATTTTTTTGGCCTACGGCCTTCTAAAATTCAAAAAATTTTCGCCTGCGGCGCTGAAAATAAAAATTTTTGGCGCCTTCGGCGCCAAAAATTTGGCGCAAAAAATCCCCCCCCCCCCCCCCCCCCGAAAAAAATCCTGGTTACGGGCCTGGAACCAACAACAGAAAGTGTTGAACCAACACCGCGGGATGTTGTTGGTCCCCCTCTTAAAAAAAATAAAAACCTGTAGATCTTACTCTCCCCAAATTTTTGATTATCATCTTCATCTTCAGCATTAATAACTAATCTAGATTTCAAAAAATAAGTAAAAGTATTTCTTGCTGTTGTGGTGTTGCATTTTTCGTGATCGAAATATTTAGGAATAATTTTCATGATACAATCTACTCCGCTCTGTCCCGTGAATGTGTTTAGATATGCCTTGAGGTTTCTAGTGTGTTTTTTTAGCACGATTGAATCACGAAAATTCATTAACATATTGTTCATCTGAAAAGAAGAAAACATCAAATAGTTTTCAAATTAAAAATTTAAACAAACCTTATTAGTACATTGAAATTGCTGTTTATTTGTTGACATTTTGGGTTTTAAAATAAAAATTAAATTTCAAATATACTGAAATTAAAAAAAAATTCAATTTAATTAAAAAATCAGAAAGAATCAGATCCGCAATACGAGTTCTTGTAATTTGGGCAGTGAGTGATTTGGGCAGTAACTTAAATTTTCTAAAATTGGTATAAACTTCGAAAATTTTTATTTTAACACAAAGTAAATCCAAAATTTCAACATTTTTTCAATAGTCAAACCTACTTTTGTGTGAGAATTATATTTTTAAAAACGTTTACTGCCCATATCACTCACTGACCAAATTACTCACTGCCCAATTCACCACTGCCGTTTTCACCAGAAAAAAAAACAAAATTTGGATGAGTCATAGAAGTTGATAGATAATCGGCAGAGAAAACAGAAAGGGAATTCAAATTGTCTTTTCCCTCCTTTTATTTTTTTCAAAATTGCGGAACGTCCTGGGACACGCCCGAATAGTCGCGCGGCCATAAGGTCGCCGAGCCATAACTTGCTTTAAGATTTCCGAATCTTTTTAAATTTAGTATTAAACGATTCCTCTCATCGAGCTAAAGAGATGGGTACCAAAATTGATAAGGGCCAGAAATTTTTTAGCAAGTTATGGCTTGGCGACCTTATGGCCGCGCGACTATATGGGCTGTACCCAACGTCCTGGGTAGCGGACTGGGAGGGTTCCGTGCCAGACCAGTTCCGTGCCTGCCCAGTTCCGTGCCGCGGTTTCCGTGCCGGCGGGTTCCGTGCCAGTTGTAAAAGGGAGGTTTCCGTGCCCAATATTTAAATACATGAAAAACAGGGGTTTCTCGCAGATTTTTTTGTTTTTCTTACTTTTTACGATCTAAAGAACATTTTCAAATGTAGCCGAGTCTTTACGGTACTTTGTTCACGGTTGGGGTCAGTTGAGCGTGGCCGATTGAGCGTGGCCAGTTGAGCGTGGCCGATTGAGCGTGAGGACAGTTGAGCGTGGGCCGTTTGAGCGTGGCCAGTTGAGCGTACCTTGTTTATGGCCGGTTGAGCGTCAAAACTTAAAATAACTACAACAAATGGCCGAAAGATTTATTCAAAAATTAAAAACTAGAGCATAAAGACCTAGTAGCCAAAAACTTTATTCAAAAAATCAAAACTAGAATATTTGTAAACAAAAATTTTGAGATCTACAAAAATAAAAAATAAAAAAAGACTAAGCAATAATGGCTACGCATTCATGTGGTAATTTGAAGAAATACCAGTCAAGAATTCAATAATGGGTTGGGGATTAAAATATTGATGATCTACGGGAAGAGACTGGTTGAATGTAAACGGCCTCCACAGAAGTTTATCAGTGTAATAATATATTGACGCTCAACCGGCCATAAACAAGGTACGCTCAACTGGCCACGCTCAACAGGCCCGTTCCGCTTTGTTCATAGCCCGCCCCCCACCCATATTTGAGTCTCAGAGTAATTTTCCTTTTCTTTACTGTCAATCATTATTTTCCTCCTTAGAGGAAAAGTTAGACTTTTTTCATGTATTTAAATATTGGGCACGGAAACCTCCCTTTTACAACTGGCACGGAACCCGCCGGCACGGAAACCGCGGCACGGAACTGGGCAGGCACGGAACTGGTCTGGCACGGAAAGGTACCCCACCGCCTGGGTAGGGGCGGTATACCTCAATTGAGTCCGCACGATTGAGTCCCGGCACAATTGAGTCCCCACGATTGAGTCCGCACGATTGATCGGATCGAGACGTGATCTCGAACAAAAATCTAGGTTATAGGGAGAATTGTGATTTTTCGACATATCGATTTGGATTATCGACTACCAGAGGTGGGTCGGAATTCCGATTTCCGACTTCCGATTTCCGATTTCCGACGTTTTTTTTCCTTCCGATTTCCGATTTCCGAAATTTTGGAAAAATTTCCGATTTCCGAGAATTTTTGAGGCATATTTCCGACTAGAGATTTTTCCAAAATTCTCAAAATTTTCGCCTGCGGCGCAAAAATTCGAAGAAATCTGGCTTAAGGACCTCCAAATTTCTCAAAATTTTCGCCTGCGGCGCAAAAATTCGAAGAAATCTGGCTTAAGGACCTCCAAATTTCTCAAAATTTTCGCCTGCGGCGCAAAAAATGGAAGATTTCTGGCTTAAGGCTCCCAAAAATCCCAAAAATTTTGCCTGCGGCGCTGTAAATTGAAGTTGAATGGTATATCGGAGGATTAGGTTAGATTAACTTTAGCTCTGTATTTCGAGCAGGGGTGGGTCCTCAAATTTCCTTTATCAATCTCTTTATATCCTCAATTTTAATCTCCAAATATCCCTATTAATTCTTTAAATTCTCTGATATCCCGTCTAATCAAACAAATCCCACAATATCTCTTTTAATCCCTTCGAATTTGACTCTTGAGTTGCATAAAGAACATTTACTCACTCAAATTACACTCAAGAAGGCCAAAATTTGCCACCTTACAATTTTAAATATTATTTCAGTTATGAAAATAAAAATTTTATTTCCGATTTCCGCCTTCCGATTTCCGATTTCCGGCGTTTTTTTCCTTCCGATTTCCGATTTCCGAAAAAAAATTCTGATTTCCGATTTCCGAGTTCCGACTTTTGAGCCATTTCCGATTTCCGGCAGTTCCGATTTCCGACACCTCTGACTGTTCCGACCCACCTCTGTCGACTACCCTCCCAATCTATTTTCCTTTAGAGACACGCACAGTTTGGGTGCGGTGTTTTTAAATTTTTGTTTGGTCATAGGATGAAGGAGCTTTTTAAGTGATACTCACAATTTAAAATACACTTCATTATAAGATATAATTTTTTTATCCACAAGGGTTTATGTAAAATTGAGCTTCGACCGTGTAAATAAAAATTAAAAACGAATTTTTTAAAGATGATTTTCTATATGATTGATGGTTCTGGTTTTTTAATTGTAAATAGACAAATAATTTATGAAGATATTGTCAATTTTGAATATACACCTAAACCTGAATTTGTTGGTGAATTTGTTGTTTTTAATGAAGAAAATGAACAAAAATTGTTGTTGAGATTTTTTGATCATTTATTGAAAATTAAACCTTCAATTATGGTTACTTATAATGGAGATTTTTTATTGGTTTGTTTTTTTTTAATTTTTGGTTAAGTAGGGTTGAGCCCAGAAACTTTCAATTATGTTGACCGCGACATTTTAAGGATTGGCCGCATTTCTCAAAGCCATTATCTTATTCTGTTGATGGATATACTAGTTCTATACAAAAGAAGTGATGCTTATATTAATTCGAGAATTTGCTTCTCCAGACGAGGAAATGAAAAAGATCGTTTTGGAGGTTTATTAAAATATTATTTTTGCGTTTTAATTAGGGTAATTCACGAATGATTTTAAACCCTAAAGTTTTGTTAGTTTGGCAAAAAAAATTTAGCCGGTTCATGAGAATCCAAAACCGCTAATTTCTGAATGCGTGTGATTTTTTAAATTTTTCCTCCAAAACAAATTTGAATATTTAAATTAAAAATCGAAAACCGACATCGGATCGAGGATTAATCTGGAATTATCAGATGGCTATTGATCGAAGAAATTACAAACACTGGTACTTATTTAGCCCCCCCCCCAGCCAGTTTTTTCGAAAAATATGTAAAAATGGTCAGTATGAACAACAATTGTAGAACCCATCGAGCTGTGTCGAATGACACCAAAATCAACAAAATCCGACTTGATTTGACCGGGATACAGACCCCTGAAAATTGAACAACCACAGGGGTGATTTTTTCGAAACAAAAAAATTTAAGCAAATGATAGCTCATTCGAAAGAGCTCGTCGAGCTGAGTCGAATGACATCAAAATCAACGTATTCGGACAAGATTTGACAAAGTTATGACATTATTTAGACCTACCGGAGTCGACGATTTATGACATATCTTTGTCAAATCAAGTCGGATTTTGTCGATTTTGGTGTCATTCGACACAGCTCGATGGGTTCTACAATTGTTGTTCAGACTGACAATTGTTGTTACAATTGTTGTATATTTTTCGAAAATGACTGGGGGGGGGGGGAACTAAATAAGTACCCAAACACTTGGTTGATACAACAGTTGAAATAAATAGCTCGAAAGGTTTTTTGAAAATTTTAATATACGGTCGAACCTCAACAGGGGTGTGTAGGATTATCCAAAACCCGGATTCTTTTCGACTCGAAATCCGATACAAAGAAAATTTTGGAAACCTGAATACAAAGCTCTCTAAATATTATTTCTACAATTTATTAACTTTACATTCTTTTGCAGGATTCAATTGTGCCTACAAAATGCGAGAAAAAGGAGTTGAAGAAGTATGGTCATGTAAAGAATTAACAGAACCTAAATTTGGAATTTTATCGCAATTTACGAGGTTTCTTTGTTGTTTTTTAGAGAATTTAATTTCTTTATAGTAGTGAAGCGAAGCAGTGGCGCACATTTTGTTAAGGAATTGGTTGAAAAAGTTGATAAACCCTTGTCGACGTCATCAAGTTCTGCTGATTCGGATTTGGAATGGATTCTGCAGGTTTTCTTTTAATTTTTTATTCTATGGTTGGACATCGACCTTGAGAGGGTTTTTTTCGAATTGAAAGTTACGAGGTTGGAATGTTTAAAGATTAAAAAATTTTTTTAAATTTCCTTTTATCATTTAGGAAAATAAAATAAATGAAGAATTAAAGCCAATAAATTCTGTCCTTTTATCACCAATGGAAAGTGAAGAAGAATGGGAAGAAGAAGAAGAAGAAATTAAAGCTGATGAAGAATCTTTAAATAAAGGTTAGTAAAAATAGAGTAAAGGAAAAATATTAAAATTCTATTAACACAAAATAGGCTTAGTTAGTTTACTTTGATTGTTAAAAAGAATTTTAGGCAAAATATACAAAAAGAGAATGAGGGATTTTGAGTAATTAAATAATTATTTTTATTTAAAGAAAAGAATGCCCTTTAAAAGGATTGAAATATTCATAAATAAATAAATTAATACATTTAACTTAAAAATCAAAATTTAAACATTTCAGTAAATGAAATATCCAAAATGGCGATTAACAAGCAAACTGATGAAGATCTTATTTCAATACTTAACGTTGCACTTGAAGAGCCGCCAGATATAATTACAATAATTTCAGTTAGAAGATGAAGAGAAAAACGAAATTATTGAAATTAATACAATATTAGAGGATAAAATAATAAAAAGGAATTTTCCTCTCCTTTGCTGATATTGAGGAGGCAAATTAAAATGCCGCTCGAAAGATCTTTAGAGGTAAAATTGAGAAATAAAAGAAGAGGTTGATGAAGAAGAGATGATGGAAGATAAAGTAGGAGAAGGGGAAGAGTTTTGATAATTGAAAGGATTTTGAAGAAAAGGAAGAATTTGTAAGAGAACGAAGGAAGGAAATTTGCCGAACACTAATTTAAACTCAAAAATTAGAAAGGTTGCTGGCTCAATGAAATTGTAACTTGCACAATACCGTGAGGTTGCTGCTTTTGCTCAATTTGGTTCTGATTTGGATGCTTCGACACAACAACTGCTCAATCGCGGTGTTCATTTGACTGAGTTGCTCAAACAGGCCCTTTTGACCCTTCACAAATTAATTTCTTGCAGTTTTTTCTTGCACATACATATTCGTGCTCATGAGCAAGAATTGTAAAATTCGTGAAGAAGGCCAAATTGCTACAAAAACGGATGATAAGCTTAAAAATTTGGTTCAAACATTTATTGCAGCTTTTAAGCATTAGGGAAGTATTTTTTGATAAATAATGAAGAGAAAGTGAGAAAGAAAATTATAGAAGACATAGGATATTTTAAAATATAATGTTATTGTTTTTTTTTAATTTAGAAAAAGTAAAATTAATTTTTTGTTGGAAAAGATGACTCCCTCTTAAAGTGGTTTTCCAAATCTATTTTTCATTTGTTTAAGTTTTTTGTTTTTTCTTTTGTCGTTAAGATTTGTTGTTTTATTGGTTTTTTAATAAATTTTTGAATGAAGAAATTTTTTTATTTAATGAGTTTTTAAACTATTATTTAACCTTCTTCTAAATTTTAATTTTGCCAGATTAATTTCTATTTAAAATATAAACATGCGTGTAAAATATGGATTATCAAGCAAAAGTAAAAAGACTTTTGCTATTCATGGGAATTATAAATATTTTAAACGAAGAACTGTTGGCGGAAGAGTTGTATGGAAATGTTCGAAAGATAAAGAACTGGGATGCTGTGGGTCAATATGGACAAGAAAAAGTACAATTATTTTTGAAACAGAACATGCTTGTAAGGGTATGGATAAAATTTTTAATGTTTCATTTAAATTGGTCCAGCTTAGAATTGTCAAAAAAATTTTCACTTTTTATGGGCAAATTTTGTATCATACGAAATAGCTCATGGAGCTTATTCGAATGAGACTAAAGTCTGTCAGATTAGATGATTTTAACAAAAATATTTTCCAACTCCTTTTATTATTTTCAGGTGTTGGAGAATTGACTGCAATTGAAAATTATCAAGTGAAGTTAGTACTTTTTAAATTTTTTCTTTTTACATTTTAATTAGTGTAAGGATGGCACACTGTGGTTTCGTCCCCTTTTGTTTCGTCCCCCTGAACAGAAACAGTTGTTTCGTCCCACTATACAAAAACCTTGGGTTCGTCCCCTTTTGTTTCGTCCCCTCTCAATTTGTCGAACTATAAATTAAAAATGGAGAATCTTAATAAAAATGTGATTCATCTTGGATAAACGGCCTAAAAATGAATCTCAAGTAAAAAACTATTCCAAATTTCCAGACTCCGGTAGAATTTACCCGGATACGGAAAAAAATCAAAATGAAAAAAAAACAACAAAATTTTTAAAAATTTTATCAAAAAAAATTTTAAAAACCCATGGTCTTGTCTTGCTTCACTTATTAAATTTGTGGCCTTAAGGAGGGCCGTTTGGGTTTGTTTTAGTAGTCGATGTTCTGCATTTCACCACCTTCGTTAACCACCTACGATCAGGGTGACCCTGATCGTAGGTGCCTCATTTAGGAGGCATTTGCCTCATTTTTGATCTTTTCGCCTCATTTTTTCCTCATTTTCAACTTTTGCCTCATTTTGCCTCATTTTTGAAGATTTGTGACATTTGGCCAAATTTTATTCATTTTGTCAATAAAAAAATGTAAAAATGATGAAATTTAAAGAAAAAGAGGAGTAGAAGAGTTGATAACTAAAAAATTTATTTTCCTTCGATTTCACTTTTATAAATAGAAAAATGAGTATCATCGAAGGCCTACGGCCTTCGAAATTTTAAAACTTTTCGCCTGGGGCGCAAAAAAAGAAGAAATCTGGCTTCTTGAACTCCAAAATTCAAAAAATTTTAGCCTGCGGCGCTGAAAATCAAGATTTTTGGCGCCTGCGGCGCCGGAAAAGTGATTTTTTGGCCTACGGCCTTTTAAAATTCTCAAAATTTTCGCCTGCGGCGCTAAAAATCAAAATTTTTGGCGCCTTCGGCGCAAAAAATTTGGCGCAAAAAACCCCCCCCCCCCCCCCCCCCCCGAAAAAAATCCTGGCTACGGGCCTGCTTGTGGGAGTGAATACAACTTGGGGAAGAAAGCAGAGAGTTAAGAATATTAAAACCGATGAACGAAATAGAATGAAGCCTAAATTACTTAATTCTCTTGTTTCTATCAAGCTCAATTCTGATTTTAATTGTACCCAAGCCTACGATCTCTTTATTTCCGATTCCGATTTGCTCAATTTAGTAAAAACTAGTGAAAAATATGCAGAATAAAGCTTTTTATTTAGAATTTACATTATTTTTATGAGGTGAAAATAATGCCTCATTTTTTGCCTCATTTTTGACTTTTTTTGCCTCATTTTTGCCCCATTTTTGAGAGGCCGCGCCTCATTTTGGTGTTTTGGAAAGGGTCACCCTGCCTACGATTGCAAATCGTCAGGCAGACTTGACGGAAATCAACTGAAAAATTTAATAAAACTCAAAAAACAAAATAAAAATTCCAAACCTTATCATGCTTTCCATCGTTGTAGCCATGGGATAAGTCGGCACGTAATGAGCAAAGTTTAGGTTAGTTTTAAAAAAGAAAATCTAAAATTAAAAAACAAAAATTAAATTTTTACTAACTCAAGATTCTCATCCTCCTTGAGAAAGTTCAGTGCCCGGATGGATGCTCAGTGTCCGGACAATAGCTATAAAGAGTATCCTGTAGTCAAATCCAATGTTTATTAGAGCTTTTTGCCAATTATTAACTTGGTGGGACGAAACAAAAGTTTTTGTTCAGGGGGACGAAACAAAAGTTTTTGTTCAGGGGGACGAAACAAAAGTTTTGTTTAGTTGACCATTTCGAGTGTTTAAGTTGACCATTTCGAGTCCTCGTCCGAAACTTTCCAATCACTGATTTTGGTGTTATTCGACGCAGCCTGTATATAAAGAGCTACAGGCATTGCTGGGTATTGGGTATTTTGTGGCTCCGGCTCTGACCTTTGCAAACCTTGGCTCCAGCTCGGGAGTCGCTCCATTTTACCTCCGTGCTCCGAGTGGATTGCAGACTGGAAGGCCAAGGAGCTAAATTTATTCCTTTTTTAGCGTCGAAAGAGCTAAATTTCTTGCTTTTCCACCTGAGGTTCAACTTGATGTATTTAAATGTTTAAATTTCAATCAATTATTAAAAACTCAACAAACAAATATATATTTCAAAAATTTTATCAATGTTCACGAAAAAGAATTGGCACTGAAGAAATTCCAAAAATTACATTTTGTAATTTTGATAAATTATTTTAATAACTTTAATGTTCAGGATCGACATTTCAACTTTTCATTGTTTAAGCCAAATCCTAGATTTTATGAATTTGAACTAAGTGAACAGCTAGAAAAAAAGGTTAAAAATAAAATTTTTGTCCAAAATAAATCAATTTTAGTGGAACTGTGCAATTGAAGATCGTATGCCATTATTCTTGGTTTCAGATTCATTTGCTTTTTATTTAATTGAAATTGGAACAATCACAATACAATATGAGTCAAGAAAAGGTAAATTCATAAAGATAAATTTCGAGAGATTATACGCGATAACTTTGGGGTATTTTTGGAGGCTTTTAGCATTTTTAGGTTTAAGTGCGCGTACGTCAAGATATTTTTAAATAAACTAAGCCAGGACTATTTTGTAGCAAATTTTACGGTCTTTCAGATAGGCCTAAAATAAATTTTTTAAGCTAGGTGTTAAAATAATTTTTAAAGTATTTTACCCCCATTTCCCATCAATTTTCGAGATTTGAAATCTCGATGAAGAAAGCAGTTACAGATATGATATACATATGTATATCAAAGGAAATGTTCATAGAATCTTTTATTTGTTATTAATTGTTCAAGGATTTTTTGTTAACTTTTATAAACTGAGAATAGAACACTTCATTTTTTGATAATTTTTCATAACTTTTGCTAATATCATTGGTATACTAAAATTTTTTGCAAAATGAGATAATTTTTGCTGCTGAACTAATATTGAAAGTTATAAAATTTGAACAATTTTAAAGCTAGATATCTGGAAAATTTGGGGTGCCTAGGTTATTTGGAACATATTTTATATTCTGAAGACCTTTCCTCGACTCCAAATTATTATTAAAAGTTTATTGTTTAGGAGTCCATTTAAAATTGCCCAATTGTACAACTATTGAAGAAATGAAAATTGTTCGTCATTTACTCCAACAACTTTTTAACTGTTACTTTGAAACTATTTGTTTTTATGGCATTACAATAAATCCACACATGATTGAATTATTATTTGATGAAGACAAAACAAATATTCCTTTACAACTCCGTTCACTATCTAGTGAACATGTTATCCAGGATAATTCAAACTATTTTTTAAAATTTATGCAAAATCATCTAATTTCAAACAATTTGAATATCGAAGTTATTGAGGAAGAAAACAAAGAGGAATTATTCAAAATTTTGACAAATGGAGGAAGCAAATTTTCAAATATTTATCTTGGTTATACTGAATTAAATTTTTACAATCTTATTATAAAGGTAATTAGTAAATAATTTTTTAATTTGAAGTTTTAATTAGGGGAAAAAATTGGAGATTTATTTTTGTGATTTTTTTCAACATTTTTTTCTTTATCAGGATTTACATTGGGGATTACAATTGGATTACAATTGGGGATTTTATAGTGATCTGATTATAGTGGCTAACAGTAAAACAAAAATTAATTTGAGATAAAATAAGCGGGAGGGCGGGATTCGAACAGAGTACCCCTTTTTATGAAATTTTGAAAATCAATTTTTAAAACATTATTGAATAAATTAATTTTAGCATATAGAAACAACA
Source organism: Meloidogyne incognita (assembly GCA_036172945.1). Lineage (NCBI taxonomy): Eukaryota > Metazoa > Nematoda > Chromadorea > Rhabditida > Meloidogynidae > Meloidogyne > Meloidogyne incognita. The sequence continues at coordinate 4,999,040 of JARQAC010000001.1, forward strand.
AAAGATTTTTCAAAAATGGTAAACAAAATTAAATTCAAACGTGTTGAAGGGAATCTTATAATAAGTGAAAGAGCTGAAAATATTGAGAAGGCTGAAGACAACAATGGTAGGCAACACACAAAATTTATGCTTTCAAATAAATATGATCCAGAAATGAAGTTTTTTATTTATATGGAAGGAAATAAAATGAATGGATTTTACATTGAAATTGAACGAATTAATTGACAATTTTTTATATACATCAGAGATGGGTCGGCTTACCCGAAACCCGTCTTTTTTCGACTCGAAACCCGATCCTCAAACCGGCCCATTCTGGTATATATGCGATTATTTTATAAAAATGTTTTTGAAATAAATTTTGAAAATTTTTCTAAGAAACATTATTTTACCCCCTAAACAAGATGCCGAACAAACTGTCCATCTGCCATGTTTCCATCAATAAACATTTGGTTTAGAATAGAGTTCGACACCGGGCCGGGACCGGGTTTTCCGGGCCCGGTAGCCCGGAAACCGGGTATTTTGATAAAATCCGGTTTTTCCGGGTTTTCGAGGTTTTTAGCCCGGAAGCCCGGCCCGGGTCGCATCTGAAAAACCCGGGCCCGGCCCGGGTCCAATTTCGAGTAAATTTTGTAAAATATTCTTAATTTTTTGTCAATTTTGGCTCCTTAAACATCCAAAAATTGAAAAATTTTCGCCTGCGGCGCTTTACCTATCACTTAATCATTCCAAATGGCCGATATGCCTCTTAATCGCTAATGGTGAAGAATTGGGGAGAACCTCATAAATTATTATTTTTCCTGAAAATAATTTTATATAGGTAGGTAATCGACCTTTCTGATCACGAATCTAATATCAGATTTTGTCCGATATGACACTACGATTTTTTACTTGCTTTATTTTAAAAAATTTAGCTTTTTTTACTTTTATTAATATTTTTTCGAACAAAATATTCCCCATAATACAACAGCATATTAGGGGAGGATCAGTTATTCACACTGTTCTGCCGCCATGTACATGTGAATCTAAGTCAAATTACGCATCTTTATCCCGCAAACAAAGTAAATCCCGATATCTAGCTTAATCCTCCAAATTCACATTGAACCCACCAAATCCCCAGATTAAATAATCATAGAGAGGGATAACGAGGAGTTAGAGGTATATCGGGGACTATCTAATCTCTGTAAATCCCTATTAATCCATCCAGATCCTGCCAAGTCCACCAATATTTCCTTTAATCAGTTAAATTCACATTAATATCTCTAAATCCTTTGAATAAACACGTATAGATGAAAGATGAAACCAAATTTTAATAACTTTCTATTCAAAATAAGAAAAATTTCAGCGAAAAAGCTAAAATTTGATCATTTTTTGAATTTAAAAAAACCGGGTCCGGACCCGGGTGTAAAAAAATCCGGGTTTTCCGGGTTTTCGAGGTTTAAGCCTGGAAAACCCGGCCCGGGTCAACTTGGAAGAAAAAAACCCGGATACCGGGCCCGGCAAATTGAAAATGTCGAACTCTAGTTTAGAAGCAGTCGATGTTAAGTCCAATAAAGATGATGGGGGTATTGAAGGTTTCCCGTTTTTGTGTGAAACAACAGGACAAGGCTTAAGTTGGCAGTGACGAAATCGGATTGAACGAGTTTGCCCTGACCATTACCAAAAATTTTATCAACTCAAAAAAATGATAATCTGCTTGTACCTCTGCAAGTTTGGAACCGTAAGATTTGAATTAATAATTCATGTTGCGATTTTAACAAAACTTTTTTTAGTTCATATGTGCTGCGCGCTATCGGTGAGTTAAGACAAATTAAATTTAATAATGTGTAACAAAATATCACAAATTCTGGGATCGAAGCTCAGAGTTAGAGTTAATTAAGCGTTTGTGCCCTTTTCCAAAAATAGACAACAGCTAAATTATTTGCTGATATATTTGTTTATGAGTTTAATTTGTGCTTTAAAGACCTGGATTTTTTTTTGTGCTTTAAAGCTGTGCTTTAAAGACCTGGATTTAAAGACCCATTCTTCAATTCGGTTTGGTATCGGAAGATTCACAACTGAGGAAGAGGTGGATTTTACTGTAAGAAAATGTGTTTCTGAAGCACATCGACTTAGAGAGGTTTTTTTCTGTTTTTTTAATTTTAAATGAAGATGTCACCACTTTGGGAAATGGTACAAGAAGGAATTGATTTGAAGACAATCAAGTGGACTCAGCATTAAATTTGTCTAGTTTACCTATTTTACTGTCATATTCGGACCAGTGCTGGGTATTTGCCATTTGTTGGCTCCGGCTCCGGGCTCCGGGGTTTCAAATTCTTGGCTCCGGCTCCGGCTCCGGGCTCCGGGGTTTCAAAATCTTGGCTCCGGCTCCGGGCTCCGGCCTTTTAAAATCTTGGCTCCGGCTCCAGCTCCGGCTCCGGAGCCGGCGATTTTCGGAGCCGCTCCATGTTGGCTCCGGGCTCCGGGTGGAAAATCAATGAATTATTTTTCATTGGGGGATTTTGGTAGATAAAGGAGGATATCAAGTGATATAAGAGGATTAAGAGGGTTATCTATGGATTAAGCGGGATTTGGGTGGATTATCGTGTTATTTAGGTGGATTAAGAGCGATATCGGGGAATTAGGCAGGATTAAGGGCTGGTGGATCTATCATTCGCTCATTATCACTCACTTTTTGCGCCGCAGGCGAAAATTTTGAAAATTTTGGAAGATCCTTAAGCCAGAAATCTTCCTTTTTTGCGCCGCAGGCGAAAATTTTGAAAATTTTGGAAGATCCTTAAGCGAGAAATCTTCCATTTTTGCGCCGCAGGCGAAAATTTTAAAAATTTTGACACCTCATAGATTGAAATTAATCAATTTGAAAAATTTATCCAGCTTTATTTAATAAAAAAATGCTTATTTTAAATTATTTTCCAACGAAAAACAATTATTTAATTAGTTGTTTTTCGAACCTATAAGTGGGTAAAACTTGGAACCTAACTCACTATCAATTCAACCACACCTACATTGAAAAGGAAAGGAAAGAAAATCTTTTTTACCCATCTCAATTTTCTCTTCCTTTTCTTTTCACGCCTAGCATCTTTGCTCACTTTTTTTCTCTAACCCATCTTTAGGGGTGTATAGCCGGAGCCGTGGGGAATTGAAAAACCTTGGCTCCGGCTCCGGGCTCCGGGATTTCAAATTCTTGGCTCCGGCTCCAGCTCCGGCTCCGGCGTTTCCAAATTTTGAAAAAAATATTGAAAAAAATATTGAAAAAATATTTTGAAAAAAATATTTTGAAAAAAATATTTTGAAAAAAATATTGAAAAAAGTTAGAGTTAATTTTCCCATTTTGAAAAAAATATTTTTTTGGCCGAAAATTTTGGCCGAAAAAATCGACCAAATTTTTAAAAAATCATAACTTCCCCAAAGTAGACCTTTTTTAAAAATTTTAAAAACTTATCCGGTGCAGAAAATTCTGCTCTATCCAGGAAAAATACTTTCGGCGCGAACCACCGGCAAAAATCTCGAAATTTTTTCGAAAAACCGAAAATTTTTCGAATTTTCGAAATTCGACCCCTACACCCCCAATTTCAAATTTTTTCGAAATTTTCTTCGGCCATAAAATACCTAATTTTTTGCTTGATTTTATAAAGCAAACCCCACCCGATTCCCTTTATCCCAAAAAAAGTTATGGTCCGCCAAAAAATCCCATAAATCCCCAAAAGGGGTACCCCTTTGGAAATAGGGGGTGGGACAAAATTTTGGAATTTTGACCCAAAAAAGACCCTATATGGTACTCTGACATGCGCTGAGTACGAATCCGGCGTCAGAAAAATTTTAAAAAATTTCCCCGGGACGTTAGAGTCTCATAAAGTTTTGCGACATTTTGCCACTTTGGCTATAACTTTCCCAGACTCAAGTGGACCCCCAACATATTATATTTTTTTCTGACCGCCAGGGGACGCTCTTTCGATCTGGCTATCGAAATCGAGTTTCAATTCACGTTACAAAAAGTCGACTTTTTGACTCCGACACTTTGACCCAAAACACCCCCAAAAGTTCACCCGAGACTCTAGTGTCCAACACCAAATATGTTCCCAACACCCAGCCATCCAACATCACTCCCAGGCCCCAAAACCCCCCACCCCTCTATAACGCGTTATAACTCTTTGAAATACTCATGCGGCCACTTCAGTGCCACACTTGAGTGTGGCACCAAAACGACCCACCACAAAAAATTCCCCATATCCACTTACCTAATACCCCCCAGGTCCCATCTTAATCCTCCTAACCGTTCCCGAGATATACCTTAAAAAGCACATTTTGTCCGACAAAATCGGACAATTCACCGTCAGTCGGTGAATTTTTGCGCGCCCATAAGTCCCCAGGACTTCAACCGATTTTCAAAATTTTTTTTTGTTGAAACCCCCTAATAGTGTACTTAGGTCCCTCCCAGCAGACCTTTTCCGCTCCGACTTACGGTTCACGAGATAGGTACGTGACGATGGCCGTTTCGGTGCCAAGACTTCATCGCAGGGTCCCAGCTATATTTTTCCTGAATGCGCCGTAAAAAGTTGCCCCCAGGATGTCAGGCTTCGGGGAAGCGGCCGGCCTTCGGCCGGCCGATATTAGTTTTTAAATTTTAATCGGCTCTGTATTATATATAATAAGAATCAATGTTTTTTTAAAAAAGAAAAATTAAAGGTTTGGGGATTTAACATAGATAAAGTGTTTGAAGGAATCAAAAGTAAACAAATTAAGGACTTTGGAGACTTGACACATAGGTTTTTAAAAAAAGAGGATTATTATGTGATGGTTTGTAGAGAAACAAAGAGATTTGCGAAGGTTTTGGAGGATTAGCAATTTTAATTGTTTTGTTTGATAAAAGAGAACAAGAATATAAAATGGTTTAAGGGTGGAAATGAAAAATTTTGAGGATTAATATGCAGGGGTGGTTTCAGAGCAGTAATAATATTATTAAGTAGTTAAAAAGAGATATCTGTGATTTCGGGGGCGATTAAGAGTGATATAGGGGTTCTGGACAGAACGAGAGTTAGCGGAAGTTTAGGGCAGTTTAAAATGTATGGTTGGGGATAATGACAGCGGGGTCGACAAAAGAAAAAGTATAGGAGATTTGAGAGGGATATCGGGGATTGCTGGATTTCGGGAAATATTAGAGCATCAAGAGGGGAGAAAAGTGATAAATGAGGATTAGAAAGAGATTCGAAGGAATAGAACGGATATCGGGGGGTTTGATGGGTTTACAGGGGATATCGGTGAATAAAGCTGTAAAAGATAAATATAGAGGATTAAAATGCCGGGAGAAGTGAAAGATTATGTGGAATATGGCGATTTTTAAGTGTTTAAGAAGAATATTGAGGCTTTAGGGGATTTTTAGAATAAAGAAATTTAGAGAATTAAGAGATGGGAATAAAGTGATTAACAAACGATTTAATGTAAAAAGACAGAAATACAGCTTAAGGAAATGAAGCGTGTAGGATCTCACGGTTTTCGCGTTGAAATAGATATAAGGATATATGTATGTATGAGAGATAAAGGGGATATAAATATTAATGTGATGACGTGTATTTAAATTGATAAAGAGTTATATTGGGTGCTTTTAGGAAAAATAGGGATAATTCTGTTTTTGGGGAACAAAAAGCGATAGAGTACTCGGGTGATAAAATAGACACGAATTCTAGAGATAGAGTCATTTATCCGAGTGTTTAAGGTTAATAAGAAATATTAAGTAGGTTTTTCGATGAGAAGAAGAATAAAAGCAGATTAAGACGGAAAAAAGTAGTAGAGATCAGGGGAAAAAAGATCCAGAATAGAATCTGTTCTGTTGTTAGATCATCCAACAGTAGATCAGTTTTGTTTTTGGTCGAGAAAACAGAAGAATGAAAAGAGAAAGAGATTAGTTACATAAAAAGGCGAAAATAGATCGGAGTCAGCTCAAAGGAAGGTAGATCAAATCGCGATTTGATTAACAGTGATATTCGTGATTTGGAGTAAAAAGATGAATGACGTATGTATGATTTTGTTCTGATACCAAAGATAAAGAAGACAAAAGTGCGATATAGGTGTATTTTAGTTTAAATGATATCAGGCGATTATGGACAGCAGAGAAATGAATGTAGTGCTTTCAATAAAAAAGGTATATATCGAGGATTTGAGGGAATAAAATTAAAACTCAGAAAGTGGGGTATAATAAATGCTTCGAGAATTTGAGGTGTTCAAAAATATCGAGGATTTAGAAAAAGTGAGGGTAAAAAAATTAACAGTTAAAGTGAGAGAAAATCCTGAATTTGAGAGAAAGGGGCCTGTCGAAATGGTGAGAAAACAAGAACAGGGAAGCGGCATATGAAGAGACGGGGTCCGAAAACCCGAAAGGTAACTAATAACCACAATAAGTTTTTTCAAAGCTTTTAAAAAAAGTTAGAATAGACAACGAGGGATTTGGAAACCATTAGGGAGGTCCAATATTTGGTGAGATTAAGAATGATTTAGCGATTTGGTGAATATATCGTGTGTTGGGGCGGATTAAAAATGATATATGGGAACTGGGGGTTAGAATCGTATTGAGGGGTATCGAGGGATTAAGCTATTAAAATATATTTATGAAAGATATCAAGGAATTTTGAGGATAACAGTGTATTATTGGAATAAAATATGTAACGGGGGATAGAAGAATGGTTTCTGCGGGAATAAAGAATAATATCTATGGAATTGTAAATTATAATAATCAAATCGGGGTTTTTGGGGTTAAATCGTCAGAACGGGGGATTTAGAAACTAAAGAGTGATATATTGTAGTTTTTTGTGTAAAAGAGTAATAGCTGGAATTTTGGAAAAAAGTGATATATGTGTCCTGGGAATTGAGGAGGGTTGAAGAAAAAATGTTTTCGGATGTTTGGGAGGAAAAAGAGCGATATTTGAGAGGAGGATAAAGAGTGATTAAAGAGTGATGTCAGTGGATAAAGGGTTAAAACGACATTCGTTATTTAGGACTATTAATATTAGTGGATTAGTGAAATCGGAGGATTTGGGGGTGATTAAGGGTTATATCAAGTTGGGGATAAAGAGAGATATCTGGGACTTCGTTAAGTAAAGAGGATATGATAATTTTGAGGAATTTGGGGTGGTATCGGAGAATAATGTAATTAAAAGGAATATCAGATGATTTGCGGGGATTAGTAAAACCGGAGGATTGAGAGTGATTAAGGGGTATATCAGAGAATGTTGGGGAAAAAGGTGATATCGGGAATTGATATCGGAAAAGGCGATATCGGGAATATCAAAATGTATAGTACGAGCGTTAGGACGCCGCGAAGCGGCGTCCTAACGCTCGTATTTTTTAAAAAATTCCCACTTAACCAAAGTCCATGAAATGCTTAATTTGTTTTTTCATGTAAAAATTCAACCATGGGCTGGCACAGAAGGCAAATAAAGAATTAAACTATTGCTATGAATTTTACAAGACAATATTTCGAGCATTTAACTCATGAAGTGAATTTGAAAACTTATGAAGATTTTCCTTTTACATTGAAGAATAGGGAGGTTTGCTATTTTTTATATTTTTTAAGTAAAGATTTTTTTTGCTGCAATATTTTATTTTATTAAGTATATTTATTATTTAAGTATATTTATTATTTATTAAGTATATTTATTATTTGCTATTATTGAAATGAAGGAAAAGTTTTGAGCTCTAAAAAAATTTTTAATTTCTTTTTCCGTTTTCTTTTCCGATTTTTTTATGGCTTAGGGTCTGCCTCGTTGATTTTGATATTTCCCTCTTTCAATTATTTTCGTGACACGTTAAAATTTTTATGATCATATTTGATCGAAATTAAGGTATATTTATTTTTATTTGAAAAAATTAGATTAAATATGTTGTCGATATTTGCTATCAAATACATACATATCTCGTCATTTAATCTTCATTTTCATTTAATTTTATAAATCAGAAAAAATGAAGAATCCGTCAAGTTGGTTGCGACAACTTTTTGTAACATTCAAGGAGGTCTTGTGTTGGCAAATATCCATGAGCTGCAATCCTGTCCAAAGAATTCAAGTAGTAAGAGGCAGAGTCATTGAGCTGGTATTCACGAGAACGTGCAAAACATTCCTGAACAGAAACATCTTCCCACAGACGTTTCATTACAGCTGCTAAGTCTGGTGGCAGCCCTCCTAAATTTAATTGCAATTTAACATTTATGTCTTTTTAAAATAAAACAAACCATCCTCTGAAGTTTCAGCCAAATGGTAAAACGATTCAACGTCGGCCTTCCGAGAGGGGTTAGCAAATTCAATTCCTAAACGGCCCATGGCCTTCTTATTGGTACCAGAGACTGGATAGTGTTCGAATGAACCTATAAGAAATTTTAGTTACTCAACCAAAGGAATTCCTAATCGAATAAAATCATACCACAGGCCGATAGGCAATGCGTTCGTCGTCACTATATCCCGTCCAGGCCCGTAGCCAGGATTTTTTTTCGGGGGGGGGGGGGGGGGCGCTGTTGTGTTTTCGGCGCTGTTGTGTTTTGAAAACCCGAATATTAGAGAACCAGAAAGAGAAAAAGATAGAAACAATCGGAAAGAGATGTCCAAGAATCAAAACTTCACCCCAAGACTGAGCTCAAAAAAGTCTAGAGACCAAGAAGACAGAAAAACCCAAAAAAGTCTTTAATTCAAGATCAAGTCTTAGATGTCTCTAAAAAACATGATCAAATCTGAACGAGTTAGTAGCACATTAAAATACAACCATTCCCCCTTCCTATTATTAAAAATCTTTTTCTAAAGACCTCCTTTCTCCTTGTCATGCTTTTTTGACGACGAGCCAGGTCTATCCAAACTCTTCCTTGCTGATTTTTCTTCTAAAAATTAAAAAGAAATTAGAAAATTTTCAGACAATTAAAAAAAACCAGCGGCCAAAGCCAAAGTTCTTTTTCTTCCACCCAAAACTTCTTCAGCATATTCATCTGGATCAGATGTTTGAAAAGGTGTTTTTCCTGGTCCAAAATCCATTTTTAAAAGATTTTCTAATTCTCTACGTCTTCCTTGTTTTGGTGGTTTATCTTCAACTTTTGATGATGACATTTTTTTCAATTTTCTATTTGATGGCGATTTTGAAAATGATGAATTATCTTTTCCAACACCTCCTTCTGAAGAAGATGTAGATTGTTTTCTTTGTCGTTTATTTGATTTGCTGTTACTAGTATTTGATTCTGCTGATGAGGAAGAATTATTTTTATTTGACGTCGATAATGATTTTCCTTCTTTTTCTGGAGAAATAAAAAAAATTTCTTTGATTAAAAAAGGTAAACGCGAAGTTTGAAAAAAAGTGAATAATCAGATTTCGATCATGGTATAATCAATAATTCTCTATTTGTCCCACTTATAAAATCAATCGATTTTGAAATTTCACCAGAAAAAATGATAAAAAAACCTTCATTTCTATTCTCATTTGTTGTCGTGGTTGTGGCATCATTTTTATCTTTTCGTTGTTTAATAACATTTTCATCTATAACCAACTTTTCAAACAACTTTTGATGTTCACAAGGAAATGGCTCAACATCTTCCTTTAAAAAATTTTTTTAGAGAGAATTTTAAAAAATTGAAAATGTAAGGAAGGGAAAATACGGGAGGCACCAAGAGGAGATCGTAAACTTTAACAGGCTTAAGTCCTGGCTTCGGATTAATTTTTTGTAACCTTATTCAAAGAAAATGAAGGAAAGGAAGATCCAGTAAAAGGAAGATCCAGGAGCTGGGGTTAAAAATTACGAAGAAACCATAGGCAGGAATCTCAGTAGTACTCCTAACGACTTGCGACTGCCCATCACAGTAGCAGGCTTTTCTCTGCCCTTGTGCTAAATTTTAGTATTTAACCTTATCCCGAGATACAATTTATAAAAAGAAATTCTTTAAAAAACCTCAATTTTAAAACCATCAATATCATGAACAAGTGGCCCATACTTCTTCCCATTCGAGTCAAACATTTTTTCACGAATTATTTTTGCTTCTTTTTGAAAAACATTTTCTATTGATTTCGTACCAACACCACAACTTGTAGATTCAGAAGTAATTTCTTTAAGAATTAAAATTTTTATCGTCAAAAATTTAAAAAAAACCTCCTCCTCTACAAAGCACTGGTGGAGGTTCATTTTCTTCTTCATCAAATCCTTGTTGCTGTTGACCCTGCTGCTGTTGTATTATTATAGTTCCATCAAAATGAGACATTTTAGGGTGTTTTTGAATTTCTTCATGAACAAAAAATTTTTTTTGACAGTTTTAAATTTTTTTCAAAATAATTAAAACCCTAGAAACCCCAGAAAAATTTTAAAAAAATTTTAAATTTGAAAAATAAGAATTTACCATTATCAACAGCCAAAGTATCACCACCTCCTTTCTTTTTTCTAACTCTTGTTGGTTTTGTTTGTTGTTGTTGTCCTCCTTTTCCTAATTCAATTTTCTTTTCGCTAACATTAACAAAATTATTATTATACAAATTTTGTTGTTGTTTTTGTTGTAACATAAATACTTGATGTAAATATTGCACATGTGGACTATTACTATAAAAAATATTTTCGCGATGTTGTTGATTTTGTGAATTTGTAAGCATAATATTGACATTATTAACAAGACTTTGTTGAATAGAAGGAGTTGAAGAAACCTTCAATTTTTAAAAATTAAACGTTTATTTATCATTGACGATTTTTCCCCTAATGATTTTATTTATTGAGCCCAACAACAAAATTGACAAAATTCGCTTAACTTTTTGACCCAGAAAAGGGCGCAGGGTCCGACACTAGTTTATTATAGGACCGGACATATCTGCCAAAACTTATTACTTAATTAAAAAACCGTGGTTTCCAATGATGGTGTTGCTGTTGTATTTGTAGTAATTGAAGAAACAATTGTTGCCGTTGTTGTCGATGATGTTCTCCCTCTTGATGATGTTTTAGGTAAAATATTTGGCATTGTTGTTGTTCCTCCTGAAGGTTTTGATGCAAGAACAACAAATTTTGATGAAGCAGAAGAAATTGGAGTTAAATTAGTTGAAGTTATAGGCAAAAAAGTTTGTTGTTGTGGTTGTTGAGATTGAATACCAATAATATTTGGATTTGAAATAGCTTTAAAAGATTTAAAATTTTGTAAAAAAAATTTTTTTCAAAAATTCATACGCATAAAAAGTCCATTTCCAGTATGAAAAAATAAATTTCTTGCTGTCATCAAATTTGCTGGTGTTTGTGTTTGAGAAGGAACAACACCAACTTTTGTTGGTGATGATGATGATATACCTTGCTGATTCTGCTGTTGTGATTGTTCCAATGTTTGTTGTTGTTGTATTAGTTGACCTGATGAATCAATCTGCTGCACTGGAGAAAAAAATATTTGTTGAGGCATTATTTGAACAAATTGTTGTGGTTGCTGTCCAGAAAAAGCAGCTACCCCAACCAATAGTTAACAAAATTTTATTTAAATTGGGGTACATATATATTTTATCAAGTCAACTTTTTAGTAAAAGGATTTCATTTAATTCTTAAATTTTTAGACATTCTTGTAAAAAAAAAGAATTTTTAAGGTTCTTTTAGAAAGATAAAAATAAAACTTTTTTAAATGCGTAATTTTGTAAATAAAATTTATCTATATATTATTTATGTGATTATACAAATAATCAAAATGAGGTCATTTAGATTGAGGTAATTAAAGCATTCTTTTTAATTTTTTGAAGTTTTTAAAAAGATTTTAAACAAAAGAATGCTTGAAAGGCCAATTTACTCAAAATAAGATAAGTCACAATATAAATTAAATAATCAAAATATATTTCGATTTAGTTTTATTGTTTAATATATTTTTTTAAATTAAAAAAAGTTAAATTTGTTCATACATTTTTGTCTTAAAGCAATCCAAACGTCCGAAGATTTTCTTTAGCAATAATATCTGTAACGGCATCAAATACAAAACTTAAAAAAATCAAATTAGATTATATCTACTGATAATTTAAAAAATTGCCAAAGGAGGGAAGGGGCAAATTTTTTGATCAAATCCCATTCAAGAAAAAAGTACTTAATAAACTTGAAATCAATAAGAAAAAGTAAAAAAATAAAAAAGGCAAATATAAAAGCAGAAACGAGAATTTGGAAAAACTTTTTAAAAATATTATAAAAAACATACCGAATATTTTCCGTATCTGTGGCACAAGTGAAATGAGTGTAAATTTCCTTTTGGCCATCCTTTCGTTTAGTCTCGAACTGCAACTTAATATAGGCGGCCGATTCTTCATAAGTATCTGAGCCTGAAATTTAAATTTTAACTATTTTAACTGAAGTGGAATTTTCTATAAAAAATTATGTAAATATCAATTTGGGAGAATTTCTATTTATCAGGACAGGTTTGTGTGAGCATTTCCTTCACATCAGAAAATAAAAACCATGGAATTAAACAACTCGTAAATTTAAAAAGCTAGTTACCAAATTCACCAAATCTTTTTGGAATAAGGTAAACAAAAAATTTTTGAAAATCTAATGTAATATTATAAATCTAACCTGAATAATCTGCAAAGCATAAAGTCAATGGTGACCGGCTAATTTTTTGTTCAAAAAGATCCTTCTAAAAATAATAAAATTTTTTTAAATATTTATTCAATTTTAAAAACCTTGTTTAGGAAGAGAATCATAGACGTATTCATAAAGCATTTGTTGTTGCATATGGACTCAAAAAGATCAATACTCTCAATCATTCTATTCTACAAAAATATTTATAATATTAATTATTAAAAAATATTAAAATAACCATTTTCACATCTTCTGCCAAAGCCATGTCATACTCAGACAATGCCACACAGAAAACAATTGCGGTGACCCCTTCAAAGCAATGAATCCACTTTTTCCTTTCATTACGTTGCCCGCCAACATCGAACATTCTAATTAAGAGAAAACGAAATCAAAAATTTTTCTAAAGTGGAAATATCCCTAGCTTGGTTCTTTCCTCGTAAGACTTTATGGAACATACTATAGATTAAGATTTTTGAAAAGCCTGGACCTGTTCCTGGACTTTGGGTCTGATTTATTGATCTGGGCCGGATCCGGGCCAAAAAACCCAGGCCCAGTAAAAACCCAGGAAGGCAAAGATGCCTGGGCCTAGACTCTGGGTACAAGAAAAACCCAGGCCTTGGTCCATTTCCAGCTCGATCTCTAGAAAATGCCCTCTAAACTAAAGAACCCAAAAAAACTTTCTTATCAAAAACTAGAAAAAATTCAAACTTAAAGTAAAGGTCCTTGTAAGTGAAATGCGTTTCAACAATTCCAGTTGTTTTCACGCGTGTTCTTAAAACGTCGTCTTGTGTTGGCAAATATCCATGAGCTGCAATCCTGTCCAAAGAATTCAAGTAGTAAGAGGCAGAGTCATTGAGCTGGTATTCACGAGAACGTGCAAAACATTCCTGAACAGAAACATCTTCCCACAGACGTTTCATTACAGCTGCTAAGTCTGGTGGCAGCCCTCCTAAATTTAATTGCAATTTAACATTTATGTCTTTTTAAAATAAAACAAACCATCCTCTGAAGTTTCAGCCAAATGGTAAAACGATTCAACGTCGGCCTTCCGAGAGGGGTTAGCAAATTCAATTCCTAAACGGCCCATGGCCTTCACAATTGCTACCAGAGACTGGATAGTGTTCAAATGAACCTATAAGAAATTTTAGTTACTCAACCAAAGGAATTCCTAATCGAATAAAATCATACCACAAGCCGATAGGCAATGCGTTCGTTGTCACTATATCCCGTCCCGTAAATAATCTTCATTTGTTTTACTATTGTACTTTTCCCGGATTCACCAGCTCCCAGAAGTAAGAGTTTAACCTCAGCTTTTGAACGTTCATGGTCCGCCCGCAACTGAAATTTATTAAATAAGACAAAAAATGTTAGATTTTCATTCGGGGAGGTAAGTCCAAAACTTAATTCCAGGACATAAGCTACAAAATATCAAACCTGGTCGTCAATTTCCCTGCTTAACATCTTAGCCTGTTTCTTATTGGTACTATTAACACAACCCATGTATGACAAATTGAACCAATAAATTAAGTCAGTTGTTAGAAGAAAATCAATGAAAAAGACAAATATGTCTAAATGAACTAAATTTGTAAAGTAATGTTTGAAAAGTAAATTCGCATATTTACGAATATAAAAGAGAAGTAAAGAAAAAAACTTGAATATAAATTATATAATCTTATTGAAAAAAATTTTTTTAATAGATAAAATTTTCAAATAGATTTCACTGGGATCTTCTCCATTTCTTCACTTTTTGTGTTGTCAATTTCTATAAATAAATTGGAAATAAGTAAATAAAAATTTTCAAAAATTCGTAAAAATATTGAGAAAGGGACAAAAATAAATTTGCATTTTTTGAAGTATCAATAGACGGGTACAGCCCAAAACTGCGCGAGCCAAAACTGCGCGACCGAAACTGCGCAGGCCAAAACTGCGCACGCCCAAAACTGCGCACGCCCAAAACTGCGCACGCCCAAAACTGCGCAGGCCCAAAACTGCGCAGGCCGAAACTGCGGGATGTGATCTCTTCTGCCTTGCGTCTTCCGCCAATTTTCGTCTTCTTTGCTCTTCCGGCTTCAGTTTTTAAATTCGGTTTTCATCAAAATTTATTTAATGTAAATTCTAACAAAAAATTCAATAACCAGAATAACAAAGTGAAATAATTATGACCAGAACAAAAAAGTAAAAGGGTCGAAAAAAATATGTAAGGGGTCGAAAATATTTTTTAAAGACGTCTACCCCCTGTTTTCCGTTGATTTTCGGGTTTCAAGATCTCGATGATGGAAGTACATCAGAACTTCATTTCTTTAGTATTTCTCATCTATATTGATAGATATCTTTAGAGAAATTTTTTTGGATTTTTTGATTGCAAAATAAAAATATTTGAGGGGGGTGCATATACTTTTGGAACAGTGAATATTTGTATAAATGTTTATAAAAATGGAACGGGATGCGGGAAATTTTTATTTTTTTGTTTAAACATACACATTTATCTAAAAGAATATATAGACAAAAAGTCTAATCAAAACAACTAAGAAAAATGTATAAAAAATCAAAAAACTAGGGGTGCATATACTTTTGGAACGCAGTGTATAAAGGGACACGCCCGATTAGTCGCCGGCCGATTAGTCGCCAAGCTTTTTAATTGAATATTCTGTTTGTAATTAGCCCGGCGCGGGATCCAGACGGGATTTTCCGGGATTCCGATCCCGAAATCCCGGATTTTTTTGAATTTCGGGATCATTCGGGATCCGGGATTTTTTCGGAATTTATCCCTCGGGATCCCGTCCCGGCATCGGTTAAGAAAAAAATCCCCTCTTGATACCAACATATATTTCGCGGAGCGTTTTATCTCGCCAAAACCTTGTTTCGCCAAACCCCCAAAAGCTGTTGACTCGCCAAACCGTGGAAAAAACCTTGTTTCGCCAACCCCCCAAAAGCTGTTGAATTGCTAAACCGTGGAAAAAACCTTGTTTCGCCAACCCCCCAAAAGCTGTTGACTCGCCAAACCGTGGAAAAATTTTATAAAACTCAGATTAATAGACAATAATATAATTCAATAAAACAATCAATAAATAATAAACAATTTGACCAGTTAAAATGAAAATGAATAGAGAAAAAATCAAAATAATTTCTTTAAATGACCAGTGAATTTTAAAATAAATTTTCTTCATTTTCCTTGCTCTGTTGGCGCAATATTTACTTCTTCAACATTAACTTCTTTTTCTCTTTCATCAATTTTTCGTCTTTTCAGCAATTGGTATAATTTAGATTGAATTGTCGTCGCCATTAAAATAGACCTACCGGGACCTTGTTAAAGTTAGTATGTTAGTATTTGGGGGTTGCGTATATGGATATGGATTTGGGATTCGAGTGGATGTGTGTGGATATTAATTAGTGGATGTGCGAGTGTGGGCTTCCAGAGGTCCTACCCGCTTTCAGACCAATTCACCAATTACTATATATTTATTGATAATTAAATGTAATTAAATGAACATTAATAAATGGATGAAAGTAGATTGAGGAAGTGAAACTGATAATTGGAAATTATAGGACTGAATGGAATTGATAGGATTTGCGCGAGGACGAAGTAAACATTTGGAATATGAATAAAGTGAAGGAACTGTATATTGGACAATGAATAGAGTAAATTGTATTGGTTTGGACTGAAGTGAGATAAAACTGAGATTGGACTGGACTGGGGATAAACTGGTTATTGGAGGGAATGAAAACCTTATAAGTTGGGAAAAGGGGAGTGGAAAATGGGATAGGCAATAGTAAACGAATGGGATTAGTGGAGATTGTGAACTGATAAGTTGGGAAAGTGATTGGAAATAAAGGGAAATAATAGGAATTCGTATTAATGGATAATGGGAAGTGTTTGGGAATAAGTGGAAATGAAAGGAGTTCAATAAATGGATAACTAGGAAGTGATTGGGAATAAGTGGACAAAATAGGAATTCACGTGAACGAATGATGGAAAGGCTGGGAAGGAATAGTTGTAATTGTAAACAATAATATAGCGGAATTAGGCGGAAGTGCGGAGGCGAAGTTCAAATAAGAGAAAGTTATTAATTGCTAAATGGGAAGATAGAAATGGGAATTAGAGTCTGGGATTTGAGGTATTTAATTGTTTTTGGTCCGGTTCCGGGGTACGGGGTTACATTAAAATAGACCTAAAAATAGACCTTTGTTAAAATAGACCTAACAATTCTTAGAGACCACCGTACTGTGGAGGCCGGATCTATATACATTCTCCATGGCATGAAAACGAAGGATTTAAAAACATTCATTCATTGACGAAAAGTCCGTTGACGGAAGGTCCATTGACGAAAAGTATTGACGGAAAGACCTTTGACGGAAAGTCCTTTGACGAAAAGTCGTGCCACCGTCACCTCTTATAGTATCTTCAAAACAGTCGGTCTGTCGCACTGAGTTGACTATTTCGCACTGAACTGACCTAAACCCTTTACTCTTTAATGTCTCTCACGGCGGGTTAAATGGAAAATTTGACCGTCTCGTCACACTCTCTCGTTTTTACTCTCTTTCATTTATTTACTCTCTCGTTTTTATCATTACTCTCGTCTTTATTTTAGGATGCCGATTTCGAAATCCAATATCTCGAAAACTTTTGCAATTTTTCAAAAATCTGTTGCAACCATTTCATAGATAATTGTTTTAAGATTTTGTAAAAAAAATTTCGTGAATTTTCATATGTTCTAAAAAAGTTAATATGGCCTAAATTTTTCAAATTTTTCTGATGAGACATATGTAAGTTTTGTTCAACATAGTTTTTGTTCGTTTTTCATCGCTGATCAGTATAAAACAAAAATTAGGAAAAAAGGACAAATTTGTAGTGAGTTATGGCCAAAAATAGGACGAATTTTACCGATCTTTAATAATTCATAACTTTGCTAAAATTGCATATTAGCTTCTCAAAATTTACAGGATCGTTTATCCACCTTAGCACTATAAAATTACAAAATTTGAAAAAATTCGGGTAGGCGGGCCAAAAGATATAAGGATTAATCTAATGAGAGAGAGTTTCCCTCGTTAACACTCAAACACCTCCCTTGCCCACCTGGTCGCGTCCCTGCGACCAAATCTAGATTGTGGGATGCTTTCCTTTGATTGCGTTTCCTATTATTGAGTTGTGATATCGCAAGGTGGCCACATTTGTGTCACACCTGGAGTTATTAAATGTTTTGGAGATGGGGAAGGATTCCTAAGTGGAGAGGGATTCCTGGAGTGGGTGTTTTTTTGATTGAATGGCATGGGATATTTCACTGTGGGTAGTAATATAAAAGGAGAAATGTGATATGTAAAAGAAATGTGGACAATCATAATATTTTTAACATAACTATTGTTGTTTAGATAAAATTAGTTATTAATAGTATATAAAGTAATATTGAGGATATTTTAAGGATACTAGGGGGATTTGTGGATTTCAGGAGGGGATTTGACATAAAAGGAGGGGATTTGACATAAAATATGGGAGGCAGTTTAAAATTTCAGTTATAATTTTTATGTATTGATAAACCAAGGTTATAGGTGGGTGATAATACTGTTGGAGATTGAATTTTATTTGGGAATAACAAATTTTATTTGGGTTGATAGGAAAAATTTACTGGGAAAATTTAATGGAACAATTTAAAATTTAATTGAACAAAAATTTTAATGGGAACAGAAAAATTGAACAAAAATTTAAAACATTCTTTTCGTGAGTTTCATTGGGGTGATCAAAGGGGTCGGAGATTTTAAATGGTGATTAAATGAAGAATTGTTTGAGTTGGTGTTAGAATGAGTGGAGGTGAATACATCAATATTAGATGGGGAATTAAAAACAGATGAGAGGTGGGAAATTGAATTTAAATTAGGCGACTTCGATATGTGTTATTAAATATATTTGAAGTAGCTGGATACACGAGACGGCCACTTGAAGTGTCACGTCCGGCTTTATTAAATGTGGAGGTAGGGAATTGGTGAGATATTGATTTGAACATCAGTACGGGTGGAAAAAGGGGGGATGAGACATTTCCTAAGGGAACATAGGACCCAATTTCGTTCTTAATCTTATCTAGAAATCTTACATGGCTACAAATTAAATAAAAATTAAGTGATTATAATATTAAATGTAAAAATGAGTCTCGCCAGGGTCCTTGCGGTCACCTGGGGTGTTATTTAATTTGAAAAAAAATTTGGATGTTTTTAAATGTTTGGGTTGGAGGGAATAAATAAACTGTGTAGGGAATATATAAACTGGGTAGGGAATATATAAACAGCTATCAACTATTAAAAAATAATAATCAAAAATTTTTAAAATTTTGTTGAATATTTTTTATTTTAATAATAATTTTATTTGGCTTGCTTGTTGAGAGCGCTTAGTGGCTTTGTTGATTTTTTTATGATTAATGAGAGGTGGAAATGAGGATGATTATTGTTTATATATTTATGGGTGTTGGTAAAGAAATTGTTCGTGTGAAGTGTGTCTTATTTATTATAAAGTTTATGTTTATTAGTTAAGATGTGATTTTAGCGTGATTAGAAGGTTATCGAATTGTTAATTAAAAAACTAGAAGCGGAAGTTAGTAGTGGATGAAAAATTACAAATAATATTGAGCGTGCATTTTAGGAATGTTAGTGGTTAATTTTTTTGTTAAGTTGTTTGTTAATAGTGTTATTTGTTAGTAGTGTTATGTGAAGCTAGTGTAATTTTGTGAGAAACGAGAATTTCAATGGACTCTAGAAGTGGAAAATGAAAACATTATTTTGTGGATTTTGGACTTTGATATATGCAATGGGGTATTTCGAGTCTAGACGTCTAGATTGGGATATGATTATTATTGGATTTAATGTTTTTGGATTTGTTGTTTTTAATATTGAGCGCTTGGATTAGGATAAGATTTATTGAGTGATGAGCGCTTTGATTAATTTAGGATTTTATTTGTTGAGCGCGAAATGGATTGGATTTGAATTTATCTGTTTTATTGAGCGCTTATGGATTTGATTAGATTTAATTTATTGAGCGCGAATTTGATTATGATTGATTATTCAATTATGAGCGCTTGGATTAGGATTTGATTCATTGAGCGCGGATTAGATTTATTTGTTTAAGGATTATTGAGCGCTTGGACTAGGATATGTTTATTGATTATGAGCGTGGATTAATTTTTATTATTGAGCTCTTGGATTAGGATATGAATAATTGAGTTATGAGCGCTTTGATTGATTTATTTAGGATTTGATTTATTGAGCGCGGACTGGATTTGTTGATTAATGGATTTGTATTTGCTTGATTTATTGAGCGCTTATGGATTTGGATTTATTTGATTTGTTGAGCGCTTATGGATTTGGATTATAATTTATTGAGCGCGAATTGGATTTGGATTTTTTGATTTATGAGCGCGGATTTGAATTGTGGATTTGAATTTAATAGATTTATGAGCGCGGATTGGATTATGATTGATTTATGAGCGCTTGTGGATTTGAATTTGATAGATTTATGAGCGAGGATTGGATTATGTTTGATTTATTGAGCGCGAATTTGATTTGGATAAGATGATTTATTGAGCGCTGAATGGATTTGATTGATTGAGCGCGGACTGGACTTGATTGATTGAATTTGATTGATTGAGCGCTGAATGAATTTGTTTAATTGGATTTGATTAATTGAGCGTTGATTGGATTTGATTGATTGAGCGCGGATTGATTGGATTTGATTTATTGAGCGCGAAATGATTTGATTAATTGGATTTGATTGATTGAGCGCGGATTGGATTTGATTTATTGTGCGCGAAATGATTTGATTAATTTGATTTGATTGATTGAGCGCGGATTGGATTTGATTAATTTGATTTGGTTGACTGAGCGCTGAATGGATTTGATTGATTGAGCGCTGAATAGATTTGGTTAATTAGATTTGTTTGATTGAGCGCGGAATAGATTTGATTAATTGGATTTAATTGATTGAGCGCTGAATAAATTTGATTAATTGGATTTGATTGAGCGCGAAGGATTTGATTAAATGATTTGATGATTGAGCGCTAATGGATTTGACCAATTCATCTGTGATTAATAAAATATATTTGTTTAAGTAAACTTATCTCATCCAATGGTAAATGTAATTTATATTTAAAATAATTTTTTGTAATTCAGTAGCACAGGTTAATAACTTTCATCCAAAGTTCCAATTTCCATTTAATTAGAGAATAGTATATGTAAATTGTCCAATTTTCATTTATTCAAATTAATGGTAAATTTATAATTTATAATTAAAGTAAGAAAATT
This sequence comes from Meloidogyne incognita, assembly GCA_036172945.1. Classification (NCBI taxonomy): domain Eukaryota; kingdom Metazoa; phylum Nematoda; class Chromadorea; order Rhabditida; family Meloidogynidae; genus Meloidogyne; species Meloidogyne incognita. Next base: position 5,019,855 of record JARQAC010000001.1, read on the forward strand.
TATTTAAAATTAATATTTTTCATTTAAAAACATATGAATTAATGTATTGGTAGCCCGGCCGGGACTATCGCGAGAGAATGAAAAGGAAATATAATTATTGATTGTTGAGCTCACGGGTTGGGATAAGATTTATTGAATAGTGAACGCGTTTGATTTAGAATGTGATTTTATTTAATTAATGAGCGCGACTTGGATTTGATTTTATTGAATTAATGAGCGCGAATTGGATTTGGATTTGATTTATTGAATGTGCTCGATGTGGTTTTGATTTTATTGATATAATGAGCGCGAATGGATTTGGATTTGATTTTTTTATTGAGCTCAATATGGATTTGAGTATGATTTAATGAGCGCGAATGGATATGGATTTGATATATTATTGAGCTCGATATGAATTTGATTGATTATATGAGCGCGAATGGATTTGATTTATTTGAGCGCGAAATATATTTTGATTTATTGACGCTATGGATTTGAATTTGAATAATCGATTGATTGAGCGCGAAATGTATTTGAAATTGGTTGATTTATTGAGCGCTAAATGAATTGGATTTGGTTTATTGAGCGATACGGATTTGGATTTGATTGATTGGTCTTTAAATGGATTTGATGAATTTGTTTGTAAATGGATTTGGATTTATTTATTTATGAATGATAAATGGATTTGTAGACTAAGTATAATTTGGATGTTCAGGAATTAACGTGTATTGAATATGTATGGATTTAATTGAAGAAAGAACACGGAATTGGATATAATAATTAATGAACGCGAATTCGTTATTGGTTTGATTTGGGATAAATGTATTAAAAATTTATTTAAAACGAGGGGGGAAAATTTTTTACAATTAGTGTGCACACTTTCGGGTATTAAAAATAATGTGATTCGGGGATAGAAACAAAAAAAATTTATTTATATATTAAAAATTATTCTGATTGGTGAATTGGGCAGGGGTAGTGGATCGACTTAGGTGCTACCAGTTAGTATGTTAGTATTTGGGGGTTGCGTATATGGATATGGATTTGGGATTCGAGTGGATGTGTGTGGATATTAATTAGTGGATGTGCGAGTGTGGGCTTCCAGAGGTCCTACCCGCTTTCAGACCAATTCACCAATTACTATATATTTATTGATAATTAAATGTAATTAAATGAACATTAATAAATGGATGAAAGTAGATTGAGGAAGTGAAACTGATAATTGGAAATTATAGGACTGAATGGAATTGATAGGATTTGCGCGAGGACGAAGTAAACATTTGGAATATGAATAAAGTGAAGGAACTGTATATTGGACAATGAATAGAGTAAATTGTATTGGTTTGGACTGAAGTGAGATAAAACTGAGATTGGACTGGACTGGGGATAAACTGGTTATTGGAGGGAATGAAAACCTTATAAGTTGGGAAAAGGGGAGTGGAAAATGGGATAGGCAATAGTAAACGAATGGGATTAGTGGAGATTGTGAACTGATAAGTTGGGAAAGTGATTGGAAATAAAGGGAAATAATAGGAATTCGTATTAATGGATAATGGGAAGTGTTTGGGAATAAGTGGAAATGAAAGGAGTTCAATAAATGGATAACTAGGAAGTGATTGGGAATAAGTGGACAAAATAGGAATTCACGTGAACGAATGATGGAAAGGCTGGGAAGGAATAGTTGTAATTGTAAACAATAATATAGCGGAATTAGGCGGAAGTGCGGAGGCGAAGTTCAAATAAGAGAAAGTTATTAATTGCTAAATGGGAAGATAGAAATGGGAATTAGAGTCTGGGATTTGAGGTATTTAATTGTTTTTGGTCCGGTTCCGGGGTACGGGGTTACATTAAAATAGACCTAAAAATAGACCTTTGTTAAAATAGACCTAACAATTCTTAGAGACCACCGTACTGTGGAGGCCGGATCTATATACATTCTCCATGGCATGAAAACGAAGGATTTAAAAACATTCATTCATTGACGAAAAGTCCGTTGACGGAAGGTCCATTGACGAAAAGTATTGACGGAAAGACCTTTGACGGAAAGTCCTTTGACGAAAAGTCGTGCCACCGTCACCTCTTATAGTATCTTCAAAACAGTCGGTCTGTCGCACTGAGTTGACTATTTCGCACTGAACTGACCTAAACCCTTTACTCTTTAATGTCTCTCACGGCGGGTTAAATGGAAAATTTGACCGTCTCGTCACACTCTCTCGTTTTTACTCTCTTTCATTTATTTACTCTCTCGTTTTTATCATTACTCTCGTCTTTATTTTAGGATGCCGATTTCGAAATCCAATATCTCGAAAACTTTTGCAATTTTTCAAAAATCTGTTGCAACCATTTCATAAATAATTGTTTTAAGATTTTGTAAAAAAAATTTCGTGAATTTTCATATGTTCTAAAAAAGTTAATATGGCCTAAATTTTTCAAATTTTTCTGATGAGACATATGTAAGTTTTGTTCAACATAGTTTTTGTTCGTTTTTCATCGCTGATCAGTATAAAACAAAAATTAGGAAAAAAGGACAAATTTGTAGTGAGTTATGGCCAAAAATAGGACGAATTTTACCGATCTTTAATAATTCATAACTTTGCTAAAATTGCATATTAGCTTCTCAAAATTTACAGGATCGTTTATCCACCTTAGCACTATAAAATTACAAAATTTGAAAAAATTCGGGTAGGAGGGCCAAAAGATATAAGGATTAATCTAATGAGAGAGAGTTTCCCTCGTTAACACTCAAACATTGCGATGAAGTTGGCACTCAAATGGCTTGCGTTTGATGAGAAAGAAAATGAAGATGGCACTGAAACGGCTTGAGATTTTTGAGAAAGAAAGCAGAAAATGTGAGAAATAGTGTTAACGCTTTTTGGCGCATTTAAAAAAATAAAAATGCACAACGCCACAATATTTTCTGTTCGGAGCAGGACGAATAGGCGCCGAGACAAATAGGCGCGAGACGAATAGGCGCGGGACGAATAGGCGCCCGAAGTTATTTTTTCCTAGATATTTTTTTGTTCTGATGTTCTGATTTTTCTGTTCTGATTTTTTCTTCTGATTTTTCTTCTGATTTTTTTCTTCTGATTTTTCTGTTCTGATTCTTTCTTGTGATTTTTTTCTTCTGATTTTTCTGTTCTGATTTTTTCTTCTGATTTTTTTCTTCTGATTTTTCTGTTCTGATTCTTTCTTGTGATTTTTTTCTTCTGATTTTTCTGTTCTGATTTTTTCTTCTGATTTTTTTCTTCTGATTTTTCTTCTGATTTTTTTCTTCTGATTTTTCTGTTCTGATTTTTCTGTTCTGATTTTTTCTTCTGATTTTTTTCTTCTGATTTTTCTTCTGATTTTTTTCTTCTGATTTTTCTGTTCTGATTTTTCTGTTCTGATTTTCCAACTGAATCTTCGCCGGAAAAACTGTTTTTGTGCTGCTACTGAGCCAGGAAAATCAGAACGAAAAAATCAGAAGAGAAATCAGAACAGAAAATCAGAAAAAAGATCAAAACAAAAAAATCAGAACGAAAAAATCAGAAGGGGCTAAGCTCATCACTAGGGGCTAAGCTCAAAATCAACGAAATCAGACTTCATATGGCCGAGTTACAGACCCCCGAAATTTGAAAATTTTGGGGTCAAAAATTCGAATAAACAATAGCTAATTCGAAAGGGCATAACGATCTAAGTCGAATGACACCAAACTCAACTTGACTGAATGATTCTGAACAAAGTTATGGCCAACGGAATCTTCGCTGGAAAACCTATGGGTTTCCCCAAATCGAGTACATGATAAAAAATCATAGATGAGATGTCATATTTGATCAGTTAGATTGTCATAATCAATCTGATAGATTTTACTGCACTTATACTTATTAAAAAGTTTGGCCCTAATCGGCCTTGCGCCTAGTTGGCCTTGCGCCTAGTTGGCCTGCGCCTAGTTGGCCTTGCGCCTAGTCGGTCGCGCCTAGTTGGCCCGCGCCTAGTTGGGCGTGTCCCTATTCGTCATGTATCGTTTCTGTTTAACCCGCCGTGGTCTCTTTATTTCCACATTTATTGATTTTATCCGATATCCATTGTTTAGACATGCAAAAACATGTACTGGTCAGAGAAAAAAATTGAATTTTCCAACGGCAGAGTAGAGAAAATGCTTTTCTAAACCGCTACACGTTTTTGAGTGTTGTTACTAGACAGGTTTTGGACCGTGTTTGATAAATTCGACTGATTAAATTTGGCAGTGAATTTCACTGTCGAATTTAGTCACTGTCAAATTTATCAGACACGAAAGAAAGTGCATATATTAAATTTTTAGTTTTATTAAAATTTTTAGTTTTAGAAATTTCTAGTTATTTTGGCTAAAATGAGAGATCCCGACCCACTTAATGGCTGGGAGACAATCCTAGAAGATATGTTGACTGACGCATGCAAGGTTGTCTGCGGAGCTGCTATTGTTGGACCGTCTGGGATTGTTTTGGCAGAAAAGGAAGGCGGTAAAGAATTTAAGGTTTATTGAGTTTGAATATATATTTAATTCTTTTTTGTTTTACAGGCCATTGAACTCAAGAAGTTTGCTGGTCTCTTTCATGATCTTGATAGTGTTCTAAAAACTGGCGCAGATCTAGGTTTTCTTAGTAAAATTTTAGTTCGTACCCTCCTATTTTACTTCCTCCTTAGCGTAGAAAGATGGCGGTTAAACTTTGTTTCCTTAATTCACTCTATTTCCCTATGGCGTACAGTTATATAATTAGATTGAGTAATTAAGCAAATTTTAACCATTTTCAAAGGGTTACGAACTTGAATTTTACCGGTTTCTTAGTTGTTGATGCTTAACTTTATCTTTAGGTGTTTACTATACACTTAGAAATGAAGAGAACCTAATTTATGGCAGTAATGATGAGACTGAGTTTGTTTTTTATTGATTTTAAATTTGTAAGAAGAAAAAGGGCTTTTTCGATATTGTTGATGTTCGGTAGGTAATCGAGTGTGCCGAGGAGCTCTAGTGCGACCTGCTCTAATTCGGATTCGGGATTCGTAGTAAAATTTGACTCGTATTTGGACTTACACATTTGATTACCTACTGGCAAATCTCAACAATATTGAACGAACACTTTCTTTTTCTAGAACCAGGTTTTTATGGGATTCGAATTTCTGATCCTTTTGATGCCGTTTTTTTAATTACAGTCCTGAAAAACATTCCCATCGATTTATTAAGTAATCAGAAATTTAATTAGCCTTTTTACTTATAGTTTATTTTTTTAATTTTAGATTCTGTGCTGCTAACACAAAATCAGCTGTGTTGATCGCTTTTTATGTAAAGAACCCGGCTGCTCGTAAACAAGTTTATTTCGCTATCAAACATTTGGCAGAATTCTTGGATAAAGCAGGTTATTAATGTGCAACAGTGATAAAATGGGATAGGAAGCAAGATATTATGAGTGATCTCTTCCCCTTCAATCACAGAGTGATCTCTTCCCTTCCCCTTCAATCTTCCCCTTCCCGACTTCCTATTGCGAAGTGATGACCGTTTTCTTACAAAATGACTGGGCCGAGTTATGGCCGTTCAAAGTTCTAGTTCTTTGGAGTGGTCGATTATAGGGAAAAGTGTCTGCAGTCATAGTAAACTATGGGGCCTTGTTTGTCTATTCAATGCCTTTCCTAGCTTCTTGTGGTACCAATTAAATTTTTCCCGTAAATTATTTTTTTAGAATTTATCTTTAAATTTAATATAGATATGCCTAAAATTGGAAAAAATACAAAAGGCAATGATGTAATTGAACATGAAAATTTCTTGTATAAATACCACAAACCTTTAAACAGCACCAAAAATAGGCACAGATGGGTTTGTACTAATGTATATAAAAAATGTTCAGCCTATGCATACACAATAGGAAGGAAAATCCCAATATGTTTTGAATTAAAAAATGAGCATACATGTGCTAATGTAAGTTTACAACTATTTTTCCTTCCCTTTCTCCTTATTTTTCATGAGGCAAGTATAAAAAAGGGATTGTGAGCAGTGCTGGGTATTTGCCATTTGTTGGCTCCGGGCTCCGGGGTTTCAAAATCTTGGCTCCGGGCTCCGGGGTTTCAAAATCTTGGCTCCGGGCTCCGGGGTTTCAAAATCTTAGCTCCGGCTCCGGAGCCGGGCTCCGGAGCTAGCTCCCGGAGCATACCCAGCACTGATTGTGAGTTTATTATTACCACTCTCCAAGTGCGGAAATGCCCGTGGACCGAGATATAAGTCCCCGAAATTGAAACCCATAAGGGGAGTAAGCTAAATTTTGGGGCCAAAAAATCAAATTATAAATTACCGATTTTTTGATTAATATTAGTATTTTTCTATTTAGCCATTCAAGTCTTCCTCAAATGATGTGAAATCTAGTGAGCTCGAGGTAGTATTTAATAGAGGGAGAGTAACCCATTGGGAACCCATTGGACTTCTGGTCTGACGACGGAGTGGTTTAGAGCATTTGATCGTGTAATTAGAGGGGAGGAGTTAAATGGTTTAACCCCGCTGCCCTGACGACTTCTAGTCGGGGTTATCACTGTTTCCAATCCTAGATTTAATGATGTTAAAATTATTCATAAAAAATTTTCAGGATTTGCGCCGAAGATATGATATTTTGGCCGTGACGGCTAATGCTCGACAGCAGGATTTACATAAATCTGAAACAAGATGCAACAAATTAGCGAGTAGTAACATTGATCTCGCGAGAAAATTAGGAGAGCTGGGTAATGTAGCGCATATATACCAAACGGTATAAATTTTAAATTTTAGAATTACTCTTTTTTTGTTGTAGAATATTAACCAGCTAATTGACGAAAAGAAGAAGCTGCAGCAAGAATTGGATATGGCGCAAGCAGCCCTCCAGGAGAAGGACGAAGAGAATCAATAAGATGGGGATTTGAATTTTACCTGAATGCGTCATTCCTCTTTTCTCTTTTTTTGGGACCTGTATGGATTTGATTTTTTTTATGCATTTTTATTGGCTCATGCTGTTGCTAACTTTTCAATATGCAACAGGTTTTAATATTTTTTATTAAAAATTTAAAGCAGGTTTTCGACTAGGGGTGCCATTTTCCAGTCGGGCCGACGGTCGAGGCATTTTTCGGGGTTGTTTCCGGCCTTTTTTAGCCCTGCACACTTTCGGGCCTTACAAGTCTGGATCAAATTTCTACAATTTCCCTACTCGATCTTTCGGTCTATTTTGGCAACCCTAGTTTCGACTTTCATCTAACTTTTTTCTTGAATTTTTAAGAATTCGGCTCAACATTTCTACAAAGATCGTTTATTGTATTTACCTGTCTATTTTGTATTTACCTGTCATCAAGTTTTAAATCACCTTCAAGTTCCTATAATGTTACTCAAGTTGTTGCTTGCTTATGTGAGAATCGTCAATCTCGTATAGCTGTTGGTTCTGAAGTTGAAGAATCTCCTGGAATCATTCTTTCCTGTAAACGAGCTGATCCTATCCAAATGGAATTGTTAGACGAGAATGGCATGTTGCTCAAAGCAGAAATTCAGCAGTTCAACAAGTTTTTCTTTGTTAGTCACCCGACTTCGGGCACACTTATAGGGGATTTTTTCCGCATGGTCGTATATAGAGTATGCGGTGTCATTCAAAAGCTCTGCAAGCTGAGTCGAATGAGGGGTGAATAATATTTGTCCGACAATCAGTGTCCGAAATACAAGTCCCCGAATATTGAAAAACGGGGACCAAGCTTACAGTTTTGATCAAAAAATTCGAATATGCAAATTATAGACCCTCACCCCTCATTCGACTCATCTAGAAAGGCTGAGTCGAATGACACTCCATATCCGTCCACGCAAAAAATGTCCCCTATAAGTCAAAATTTTCAAACTTGAACCTTTTAAAATAAGTTGTAATCAACCCCACCCCTCATGTTTTATCAACCCCACCCCTCATGTTTTATCAACCCCATCCCTCATGTCAACCAGAGGTGGGTCGGAATTCCGACTTCCGATTTCCGACAATTTTTAAGGCATATTTCCGACTAATAATTTTTCCAAAATTCTCAAAATTTTCGCCTGCGGCGCTGAAAAAGAAGATTTCTGGCTTAAGGATCTTCCAAAATTCTCAAAATTTTCGCCTGCGACGCTGAAAAAGGAAGATTTTTGGCTTAAGGATCTTCCAAAATTCTCAAAATTTTCGCCTACGACGCTGAAAAGGAAGCTGAATGGTATATCGAAGGATTAGGATGGATTAAGGTGGATTTTGAGTTATATCGTGTGTTTTTAAGGTGTCATAGGTGATATCGAGGGATTGAGTCTTCGATCATTGTGCGGCTCTGAAAAACTTTAGTTCTGTATCTCGAGCAGCGGTGGGTCCTCAGATCCCTTTATCAAATTCCTTTATATCTCCTCCCTTTATCACTCCTCAATTTTATCTCCAGATATCCCTATTACAGATATCCCCATTAGTTCTTTGATATCCCTCCCACAATATCTCTTTTAATCCCTTCAAATTTCTGAGATCATTCTTCTGAGACTGGCAAAAATACCACTTTACAATTTTATATCTTAATTCAGTTTTGAAAATAAAATTTTTTTCCAACTTCCGATTTCCGGCGTTTTTTTCCTTCCGATTTCCGAAAAAAATTTTGATTTCCGAGTTCCGACTTTTGAGCCAGTTCTGATTTCCGGCTTTTCCGATTTCCGACACCTCGGACTGTTCCGACCCACCTCTGATGTCAACCCCACCCCTCATGACTATGTTTTATCTATATTTTTAAATTTTTAAAAAAAATTTTTGTGTTTTTTTATTTTTATATCAATAAAAAATTTGATATCTACGTAGTTTAATTATTTTTTTAAATCGTTTTGGCGATTCATACTTAACTGGATATTCTCGGCGACATGACATAACATGCCTCATGCTGTTATAAAACTCATTGAAAATATGCCAATGCCATGGGCATATTTTCAATGAGTTATTACTGGTGCAATAACTTTTGTCAATTTAATACCTCAGGTTACTGAACCTGTGTTTATTGCGGAATGGGGACCTATGTGGATAATGATGGGAAGAGAAAAACGTCATCGAAGACATTTTAAGGTTTCTTTATTTTAATGTCGTAATTTTCTTTTTTTGTTAAGCGAATGCGTTTTTCTCTATTTGACGATGATGGACCACCTATTTATGCGGATAACGTTTTGGATTTTGAACCTTTGGAAACAATTCAAATGGGATTGACTGAAGAGGAAGGATTGGTGAAAGATTGGCTTTATGATCATAAACCTTTGGATAAAACAAGGTTATTTTGGACTTTGATTTATTTTTATATGTTGTAAGCAGGGGCCGACTTACTGGGAACGGGTGTTGCAGGGAATTCGTATTCAGGAGGCCTCCGCAAGCTTTCTACTAGGGTTGTTGGCGACCGGTTTAATAACCGGTTGTTGGCGACCGGTTATTAACCGGTAGCCCCGGTTTTCGGTTAATCCAAATTTTAGAAACTCGGTTTTCGGTTTTTAGTTTTAGACAAATACCGGTTTTATTTTGGGGGGATTTTTAATAAAATCACTTATTTTCACAAAATTCCGGTTTTCGGTTTTTAAACTTTATTAAAAACGGTTAATTTTCGGGAAAAAATTTCAAAAATTCCGGTTTTAAAACCGGTCGCCAACAACCCTACTTTCTACCTGGAAGGGAATTCCCTTTCACATTGACGATGATCGAACCATACTTTAATTTATAGAAAATTCTTTGTAGATTTGTCAATGGATATCGAAAATGGACTTTTTCAATTTCAATGATGTCTACACATCGTCTTGCAAATCAACTTTTGACTGATCTTTTCGCTCTCAAATTCGGACGGTCAACGTTAGAGTTTCTTACCAAAGGTTGTCCATTTCTAGACCGGGTTGAAACCGGGAACGGGTTTTCCCGGACTCGGAACCCGGCCGGTCCATTTTTCAGAACCCGTTACCCGGACCCGGTTTTTTCAAAATTCCTAACTCTATACTTAAGGTGTCTTTTTAGTATTAAATCAATTTTTTAGGAATTATTCGAGGTCTACAATTTGCATCATTTATTGTTCAATATTATGGACTTGTTTTGTATCTGCTCATTCTTGGACTTCGTCGAGCCAGTGAAATTACTGGCCCACCACAAGTATTTTTATTTTTACAGAATTTAAAAGAAAAATTTGAATTTTCCTAGTGTCCAGACGAATTTTTGTCATTCAAAGATGTTATTGTTCAGTCATGTCACCCAATTCGTCTTTGTAGATTATTGAAATTACTGGCCTTTTTTCAAATTTTTTTAAAAAAATACTTTACTCTAAGGTTATTTATGTGGTACCTTCTTTGAAGGTACACATCTGACCACAAAAAAGGTATTTCATCTTTCTTATTTATGGGCATATAGACTTGGTACTGTATGGGCATATAGACTTGGTACTGAATAAAGAATAATTCTTTTTTATCTGTATAAAAAATATGAGAAAAAATTAGGGGAAAAATAATCCTCCTTTTTATAATCCTTTTTGTTTGATTGTAGGGAAAAATTAGAAAGGCAAATTAGATGGAAGAAGGAAAAAGTCTGACCATTTTGTAAAAATATAGGGGGAAAATTGGGGGAGAAAAAATAGGGCCCATAAACTTGAATATTACCGTATATAAGTTCTGTTACTTGTATTTTCAAATGGATTTTAAAGAAAATAGCACATTTTTGGCCCCCTAAATAATGTTTTAAGATTACATTTTCTCTTTTTTAAAATAAATTTATTAATTACAATTATTTGCTTGTGACCTTTTTGTAACTTTTGGGAAGGAAAACAGGGAAAGAAAATGTGGCATTTTTGTAAATTATGGGAAGAAAGAGAAGGGAAAATAAAAGGAAAGTAATGCGTGAGGAGATAACCGATAAGTACCAAATTCATTTGTTTCTGTGTACAGCAAGGACAGCTCAAATCTGCTATTCGATATGTCAGGGTTTGAAGCTCGAATTCTTCCAAAATGTCGAACAGCTTCTGATGATGTGACAGCGAATAGAGACGGAATTTGCAACTTGCAAAATGAGGTTTTTCTTGTATTAAAATGTTTTATTTCCATCCTTTTAAGGATTACCAAAGAACGAACCGCCCAAGCCTTTTTAAAAGTTGATTGAGAAATTCCTATGTCTTCTGGTTCAACTACTTTTGCAAGAATTATTAAGGCAGAAATATTTAATATTTTCCGATTATTTTTAAGATATTTTTTTATTATTTATTTTTAAGCCGTCGATTTTTTTTTGTTTTATGCTCCCATATGGAGCCTTGTCTTATCCTCCATTTATACTTTTCAATGCCATCAAATATTAAACTACAAACATTAGTATCAATATTTCCATTTTTATATATTTTCAATCATTCAAAATCTTTTTCTATGCGATAAGTATCAAGCTTTGCGTGTTTTAATTAATGACCCGGTATTTATGACACTTGTCGCCGAAGCGACGTTATTTACTGACGGATTGTCCACTGACGGATTGTCCGACCACTGACGGATTGTCTACTGACGGATTTTCCACTGCCGGATTGTCCACTGACGGATTGTCCGGTCACGCATTGCCACAGATGAGAGACATTTTGACAATGCCAGACATTTTCTAGCGAGTTATGGCTTTGCGCCGTTATGGGCTGTACCCGTTTAACAAAAACGTATCCCAAGCATTTTTCTATTCCTCCCTAAAATTCCTTAAATTTTCTAAATTTTTCAGAACATTTCAAAATTTCTTTTTAATTTTCGATTAGATATTGTATTTTCTAAAATACATCAACTTATTTATCTATTAGTATGAATTATAATACAACAAAAATTAATGAATATATGTCTAAAACTACTGTGATAACAAATCAACCAACTTCAAATACTTCAACATTTTCCAATACTTTTACTTCTGCACCACACGTTACTCCACGCACCATCTTTTCAGATTTTTTTTCACTTTGTTGTCCACCATTTCCTTCTCGTATTGTTGCTAAATTGGCTTTAATGCCACCTGAACCTAGTTATCGGATTTTGACTAGTGATACTGGGAGGTTTGTTTTTTTTTGTCTTGTTTTTTTTCATTACCTTTGGGCTTCTAAGCCTTTGAGATTAAAAAATTTTTGCAGATAAAAATTTTTGTCCGCAACTTTTTTGCGGATAAACTCAACTATTACCTTCTCTTATTAGACTATTCAAGCTTCTTTGGGATTAAAAAATTTTTTTGCAACTGAATTTTTGCGGATATTCTTTACGGACAACCTCCTTAACTTGAATCATTATCATAAACTCAGCCATATTCCCATTCCCTCTCTCTTCCCCTACAATCAGAAACAATTATTTTTAAGGACCTCATTGGAGCCGGTAGAAAATCGAACAGATTCTGAATGGCCACATGTACAAGGTTTCTTGTTTAACAAAAAATTCTCTTTTAAACCCATCTCCAAATTTCAGGAGAACTCAAAAGCAGTACCGGCTTTTTTGCAAAAACTTCTCGAGGAAATAAAATTGTTTGTATTTTTCTTAAACCAATTATACCAACACGATTTACTATTTTGTTTTCTCATGGTAATGCTGTTGATATCGGGCAAATGTGTTCTTTTTATGTTTTTTTGGGTTGTCGACTTGGATGCAATGTTTTTGCGTATGATTATTCTGGTTTCTTTTTTTTATTATTTTTTTCTCTAGAATTAGGTCTATGGGTCTGGAAATTAATGGGGATTTGGATATGAGTCTAAGGATTTACGAACAAAAAGAATGTAAGGCTTCTGGGACTTCGAGTCTGCCCGTGATTAAGGTTACAAGAACGATTGAAAAATAAAATATTTTTCCAGTAGAGATTAAAAACACAGAAGAGACCTTTAGCTTCTAATAAAGACCTAAGCTTCCTCTTTTTCCTTTTTTAAACACCTCGAGCATGTCCAAAATCATTAAAGTAGCCAAAATCATTAAAGTAGCCCATAGCCTTTTTTAAAGAAAAATTGTTTTGGGTTGTTCTATAAAATTAAAAAAAATTTTTTTAAAGGTTATGGCCAGTCAACTGGACGCCCTTCCGAAGAAAATCTTTACGCAGACATTGCAGCAGCTCTAAAATCCTTAGAGACAAAATACCAAATTCCACCAGAACGTGTAATTTTGTATGGACAAAATATTGGGACTGTGCCATCAGGTTTTTAATAAAAAATTTTTTGAATTAAAAAATTCCCTTCTGTTTTCAACAGTTGACTTAGCAAGTAAAAACCCACGTGTTGCTGCACTTATTTTACATTCTCCTCTACTTTCTGGTTTGCGTGTAGCATTTCATGGGATTCAACGAACTTGGTGCTGCGATGTTTTTCCTTCCATTCAAAAAATTCCACGAGTTTCTTGTCCAACGCTTGTTATTCATGGAACAGAGGATGACGTAATTAAGCGAAAAAATCTTTAAAGAATAAAAAACACTTTTAGGTTGTTGACTTTTCTCATGGGGTGACTATTTATGAGCAATGTCCAACTTCGGTGAATACATATTTTTTTGAATATATATTTAAACTTGGGTATTGTGACTTATAGCGGGTTTTTTGTTTCTGAACCGATTTCGACAAATGATGTGTCATTCAAAAGAGCTTCGAAAACTGAGTCGAACTAGATACGGGGGGAAGTCGATCCGACAATCAGGGACCGAGTTACAGACCCCTGAAGTTTGAAAAAGAGAAGGGGGGAGTAAGCTCATTTTGGGATGAAAAATTCGAAAATGCAAATAATAGCTCATTCGACTCAGCTCGACGAGCTGAGTCGATTGACACCAAAATCACCGAAATCCGACTTGATTGGACAAAGTTATTGTCGTTTGTTTTAGCTCCTTACCTATGGTCTCCATGGAGGTTTTTGCTGCTACGGAAGCACCAAGTACGTCCAGAGCAAGGGAAATAGGCATAGGTTTATGTTACTGACCAAGACCCAGCTTTCGTTGACTCCTCGCGAGGCGCGTGCCGCAAAACCCCTCGCGAAGCGCGGGGTTTTGCACAAGCGCCTCGCCTACGCCCCATAGGTTTATGTTGACCATTTTGAACCTGTTTATCAAGGCTCAGAATAAAGATATCGAGCTGATTTTGGTGTCATTCGATTCAGCTCGTCGAGCTGAGTCGAATTAGCTATTAATTGCATTTTCGAATTTTTCATCCCAAAATGAGCTTACTCCCCCCTTCTCTTTTTCAAACTTTGTAACTCGGTCCCTGATTGTCGGATCGGCTTCCCCCGTATCTAGTTCGACTCAGTTTTTGAAGCTCTTTCGAATGACACCTCATTTGTCGAAATCGGTTCAGAAACAAAAAACCCGCTATAAGTCACAACATTCTTAAACTTTTCGGAAAATGCGTACTCAAAACTTTTCTCAAGAAAATACACGAAAATTAGATTCCGGAAAACAAATAATTTTATTTTCAACTTTTCGTAAAACCACAACTACTATCGAAATATTTAAAACTAAAAGCCAGAATGTTCTTAAAACTTTCCGGGAAACTTGTGTTCTTTCCTAAAATTCCGGAAAACTTGTGTTTTATTCTCATAATTAAAATAAAACCTTTTCTTTTTTTCAGGTTAAACCTCTTTGGGTTCCTGGTGCAGGTCATCACGACGTCGAAAAGCATGAAGCATACTTTGAACGCCTTAAAGTATTTATTGAGGACCTACATAAGCATGAAAATTCGGAACAGAAGCAACGCAAAAATTCGCGGTCGGCTTCTCGTTGAATCGGCTTCTCGTCGAAAGAAGATGTGGATGTGCTTTTACTATAATTTAATTTTTTTGTTTTTTTTGACACATAAAATGGGGTTAAAAATTAATATTTTTTCTAAAAAATGTTGTGTATGAATTTATTAGTGATCGGCTCCAGACCGGACTTCGGCGGATTTTCAGGAGTCCGAGTCCTAAATCCTGGTTTTTTTGCGATTAGCGGATTATTCTAACCTAAACCTATTGATATTTCTTAAATTATGCAAATGTCCCCACAAAAGCTTTTCTTTCCCAATAATATTACGCAACAATTTTCCCTCCAAATTTTTAAAGCTTTTTCTTCCTTAAAATAAAAATAGGGTGTAAATAAAAGAATAAGAAGGAAAAGAAGGAAAAAATACTGTAATAAGTAAAAAATTAATAAATGGAAATTACATAATAAAATTATTAAGTAAAAAATATTTAAAATATATAAATTAAATAAAAACTCTCTCTCACAATTAATTACCCAAAATAAAAGAAAAAAATCTGTAATAGCAAAATAAAAATAACTAATTAAATAAAATATAACTTAAAGTACCGTATTTCCTGAAATAAAGCCCCATGGGGCTCTATTTTTCAACTATCCTCCAAAGTGGGGCTCTATTTTAGTGTGGGGCTCTAATTTAGCATGGGGCTCTATATTTCAACCTATTTTTGAAATTAAAAAATGAAAAACTCACCCAAATATTACAATCACTTTTAATCCCATTAAATTTGCCTCATTCAATATCCCCCGAATGGACACTTAAATTCCTTCACCGGCTTTTCTCGGAATGGCAGTTTGTGCTAAACTTCGGATTGCTCTGGGAACTTCCGTTACTTAGCGCAAAGTTTAGAGCGCAATCATTCTTCAAGTGATTTCAGGTGGTCTCGGCCTTGCAATATTAAGAGGTCCCTTAATCCAAAATAGCTCCCCCAACCCTCTTAATTTTAATCTCTCGATATCCCTTTTAATCCCCAAATTCACTAACATCAATTTACACATCCAATCCTTCTCCCCTTTTACTCATCTCTTAACAATTTTGTTTACCAATTCGGAATAAAAGTAAATTTAAAAAATTGAGGTGGGGCTCTATTTTAGAGTGGGGCTCTAATTTAGCATGGGGCTCTAAATTTCAACTATCCTCCAAAGTGGGGCTCTATTTTAGGGTGGGGCACTAATTTAGCATGGGGCTTTATTTTAGGAAATACGGTATAATAAATTGAGAATAAATTAACAATTCAAACTCTACAAAAACGACCGTCGTCATCACGTGAAGCTTTTACCCCAAAACTACTTCAAAATTTGAATGTTCCCTTCCTTCCTTCCAAATATTTGTAAACCCTTTCCCAACCTAAAATTTTTGTTAAAATTATGCAAATTTTACGATGTATTCCCTTTCTTTTGTTTAAAAATTTTTCTTTTCTCTAAAATATTTTACTTTCTAGGATTAAATAAATTTTATTCTAGGTGTCATGACTGTAAATAAAGGTTAAAAGTATTATGGAATCCTTTCCTTTTCTTTAGCGGAATTTCTTATACCTCCCAAGGAAATAAAGATGGAGGTAAGTAGTTCCCCCCCCCCCCCCCCCCATTTGTTGCACAGGTGTGCAACAAACGGGAGGCGGAATTTTGAAACATCAAAAGGAAACCCAAGGGTGTAGGGGGTTTCCCGGACCCATCCTCATCAATTTGTCGGCATGATCAAAGGGTTTGGGTCATTAATTTGGGAAGGTACAAGATAAGTGACAGGTTTTGATTGATGGGTACAAGATTTTGATTGATGGGAACAAGGTACCACCCAAATGTTGCACAACGTGCAACATTTGGGAACCCCCCAAATGTTGCACAACTTGCAACATTTGGGTGGGTAAACGACAAACAAAGGAAACCAAAAGGATTTGGGGCACTTTTAGGTTTCTGGAGTGGGAAATTTAATTGACGGGTACAAGTACAAGGTACTTGTACCTTGTACTTGTACAAGGTACAAGTACAAGTGTTTGATTGATGGGTGACAGGTGATTAATTTGATTGATACCTGTACAAGGTTTCAACCCAGACTGAAAGTCTGGGGGTGAAACCTGGAATTTCAGTCTGGGACTGAAAAAAGTTGGGGGCAGGGGTCCGGGGTACGGTAGAATTAAAAATAATAAAAATTAAAATATAAATAATTAAATAAAAAATAAAAATTACTGGGAGAAATAAAATTTACAAAATTTTATAAAAAAATTAAAATGATTTACAAAAAAGGGCGGAAGTCAGAATGTAAGGGGGCGTTCGGAATTTTGCAACATCAAAGGGAAACCCAAGGGTGTAGGGGGTTTCCCGGACCCATCCTCATCAATTTGGCGGCATGATCAAAGGAAAACCAAAGGGTATAAGGGGTTTTCATGTTTCCCCCACCACAATTTCCCCGCACATGTGCGGGGAAATCAAAGGGTTTGGGGCACTTTTGTTTCCGCACCACCCATTCCGTGCACAACTGCACAGAATGGGACGGATTTCGCGGCATATCAAAGGAAATCAAAGGGTGTGGGGTACTTTCAGGTTCCCGGTGTGTCAGATATGATTGACAAGTACAAGGTACTTGTACCTTGTACTTGTACAAGTACAAGGGTTTGATTGATGAGTGACAAGTGACAGATTTGATTGACAGGTACAAGTACTTGTACAAGTGTTTGATTGATGGGTGAGAGGTGATTAATTTGATTGATTACTTGTACAAGGTTTCAGTCTGGGACAGGAACCTGGAGTCTGGGACTGAAAGACTCCAGGAACCTGGAGTCTGGGACCTGTACAAGGTTTCAGCCCCAGACTTTCAGTCTGGGACTGAAATATTTTGGGGGGCCGGGGTCCGGGATACGGTAAAATAAATAAAAATAAATTAAATAAAAAATAAATAAAATAAATTTAATAAATTAAATAAAAAATAGGGAGAGATAAAATTTACAAAATTTTACAAAAAAATTAAAACGATTTGCAAAAAAGGGCGGAAGTCAGAATGTAAGGGGATTTAACCAATTATTTCGAAACATCAAATTTCGAAATGTCAAAACGACAAAATGCCACAACGACAAAATGCCACCCCACAAAAGGTGAATGGGACTCAGCCCGGGGATGAAATTTTCGAGCCTGGGAATTTCAGTCTGGGACTGAGATATTTGAGTCTGGGAATTTCAGTCTGGGGCTAAAAAAGTTGGGGGCAGGGGTCCGGGGTACGGTAAAATAAATAAAAATAAATTAAATAAAAATAATAGGGAGAAATAAAATTTACAAAATTTTACAAAAAATTAAAATGATTTGCAAAAAAGGGCGGAAGTCAGAATGTAAGGGTATTTAACCAATTATTTTGAAACAGCTCAAGATCTTATCTAATTGATTGATGATTAATGAGTTTTAAGGCATCAAATGAAGCCGACAGAGTTTTGATAATTTAAAAATGACCTTGAAGTTTACGAAATAAGGAAAAGGTAAGTTATTAAAGATTTTCCCTTTTATCTCAAGATCTTATCTCGATTGAATGATGATTAATGAGTCTGGTACTAAAATATTTCAGGCTGGGAATTTCAGGCTGTGTCACAGGAAATTAAGGCGGACAATTTCAGCCTGGGGTTGAAATGTTCGATCTGGAAATTTCAGCCTGAGACTGAAATGTTTGAATCTGGGAATTCAGTCTGGGACTGAAAAAAGCTGGGGCAAGGGTCCGGAATACGGTAAAATTGTAAAAAATTAAAAAAGAAATTAACTAAATAAAAAATAAAAATAAATGGGGAAAAATAAAATTTACAAAATTTTACAAAAAATTAAAATGATTCGCAAAGAAAAGCGCAAGTCAGAATGTAAGGGGAAGCTAGCCAATTATTTCGAAATCTCAAATTTCGAAATGTCAAAACGATAAAATGCAACAACGAGAAAATGCCAGCTCCCATTCGCCAACTAACAAAACGTCAACTTTTAAAATACCAACTCTCAAAATGTCAACCTTTATGATCATCAGTGCGTGTGCACACTATATATAATCTATACTGCTGTACACACACTTGATGTAAAGTTAAGAATTTTAAGTTGAAATTACTGTAAAGTTAAGATTTGGAAGATAAACTTGTTGCAATGTTAAGGATTACAAGATACAATTCATGCAAAGTTAAGCAATGTAAGATGTAGAATTTGGGGGTAAAAATGTAAAGTTAAGCGTTAGAAGCTACAATTGTTGAAAACTTAAGGATTAGTAGGTACATCTTATGTAAACTTATGGATTAGAAGATAAAACTTATGTAAAATTAAGAAAAATAGCAAATATTTTCAGTATAATCAATATTGGTGACTCACGCATAATGGTACACGCATGTTTGGGCGTGTGTGAGTATCGACTGTGCTTGTGTGTTAAGCTCCGCTGCCTGTGACGGGTAATCAGACGATTCGAGTATTTAATTATTTACTCATATTTATACTATTTTATCAGTTTTGATAATGTACGTTTATCATATTTTGCTAAGAATGACAGCTAAGAATTGGAAGATAAAAATTTGGAAGGGAAAGGAGTCAGAATTCTTTGGATAAACTTAAAGTTTTTCAAAATTAAAATACTTTAAAAAATTATAGTACTTTAATTTTATTAATTAATTTTTAAATTTTAATTTTATAATTTTAATACACTCCGCCACATAATTATATGAACACCCCTAAATACCACTTTTTACCGTATTTATACGCCGAAATATTTTTTTAACCTTAATATATTTTAGAAATCGACTAAAATCGTCTTAGAAAAAAGAAAATCTGAAAATCATTTAAAGGTAAAATTTTTTAGAAAATTTTTATTTTTCGACCGCCACATAATTATATGAACACTTTGGGTTTTCGTATTTCCAAGGGTAGGAAAAATCTATAAAAATTCCAATAAACTTATTTATCGATACTAAGAATAAATAAAAAAGAACCAAGCCCATATCTGTTTTAAGTGTCGAGATCTCGAACTCCGAAAATCAACGTAAAACAGGGGTAGGCAGCTTCGAAAAATTTTTTCGACCCCTTATGGAATATTTTAAATTTTTATTTTAGGCCTATCTGAAAGCCCTTGAAATTTGCTACAAGTTACCAAAAATCTTATTTTTCAGAAAAAATCCGATTAAGAGACATTAACCTTCATTCTTCGATAACGATCTTATAGGGCATTTTATGGGGCAATTAGTCTTTTTTTCGAGACTGAAAGATTTAACAGTCAATAATATGCCAGAATATTTTTTCTAGAAAATGAGGTAATTGCTATTTTGTAGCAAATTTCAAGGGCTTTCAGATAGGCCTAAAATAAAAATTTAAAATATTCCATAGGGGTCGAAAAAATTTTTCGAAGCTGCCTACCCCTGTTTTACGTAGATTTTCGGGGTTCGAGATCTCGAAACTGGAAACAGATATGGGCTTAGTTCTTTTTTATTTTTTCTTGGCATCGATGAATAAGTTTATTGGAATTTTTCAAGATTTTTCCTACCTTTGAAAATGCGAAAACCCAAAGTGTTCATATAATTATGTGGCGGTCGAAAAATTGAAAATTTTCTAAAAAATTTTACCATGCAACCATTTTCAGAATTTCTTTTTTCTAAGGCGATTTTAGCCGACTTCTAAAATATATTAAGGTTAAAAATCGGCATTTGTCTGCTAAATACGGTAAAAAGTAGAAATTTAGGGGTGTTCATATAATTATGTGGCGGAGTTTAATATTTTTAAAATAAATGTTTAAATTTAAAATCAGAATCAAAATTTGAAAAGTTTTATTTATGAAAGAAAAAATTGGTTAGGGTTCACTTTCAACCCGGATTCAAACACTCACACTCAAATTAATAAAATGAGTGAAACCTGTTGACTTACCCCTCAACCATCCAAAAAGGGAAAAAAAGAGAAATTATAAATACAGGGTGGGGCAAAAGTTCGGCGACAAATGTTTTTAATAAAATCTATTGTAAAAAAATTTTATTTAAGATCAAAAAATGATAAAATATAATCAATAGGATATAATAATCATTTTATTAAAGTAATTTCTCAAAATGATCGACCCTGACTGAAATACACGCATCCAAATACTTACGGGTGTTACTCACAATGGTCGCGCATTGTTCCACGGTTATTTCGTTTCAGGCTCGCTCCAAAACAACATTAGTTCCTCCGATGTTGCGTATCGGATTTGGCATACTTTTTGCTCCAGAAATGCCCAAATAGAATAATCCACTGACTTGAATCCAGTGAGTTTGAAGGCCTTAAATCTTACTCCCAAAAACCAGGAAACAGCTCCCCACAGAGCTGGATTGTCGTTTTGGCTCCATGCGCGGGTGCTCAATCCTACTGAAGCGAGAATTGGTTTTCTCCGTAAAGCTATAATGGCCATGGATGCTCAATCCCCCTCAGAATGTCATTTTTAGACTAGCATTAATTTTTACATTTCACCACTCTGTTATGGCGACCAGGCGTTTAATGCTTCGACATTTCTGAAGCTTCTGATGCTTCATTCGATAGATACGGAAATATGCGCGGCTGATCTTTTAGCTCCGATGTCTAAGCTTCACTCTGACAATTCTTAGGAGGCTCCTCGAGCTCATTCCGAGATCTGAGGCAGTTTTTCACATCGATTGTTCAGAAAAACGGCGAATTCGGAATCTGACCACGTCGATGTTTTCAGGCGTAACTGCGGTTACCGGCGGGCCACTACTAGGACGGTCCTTAGTATTTCCAAGCTCATGATATCGTTTTATTGCTTTGAAAACCAACATACGAGCCGTCTAGCGATGTCACATTTTCGAACATTTTTAAAATACAAAGAAATAATAGAAGCACGATTTTCCAAAAGTCTCTAAAATTTTTACTTTATGAGATAGAAAAAAATTTTCAAGATAAAATTTGTAGAGCACGAATCATAGAATATGGGTAAAATAAACAAAAAGCAAAATTTAAAATAAAATTTTAAGAAAGGACAAAATAAAATTTGTCGCCGAACTTTTGCCCCACCCTGTATTTCGTTCCTTTTTCTTAAAAATTAAAATTAAAGTACGAGAGGGACATAAGTGTAAAATTCAATGAATTTCCGTCATTAGGGGTGTAAATTTAGTCTAGTTTTCCGAGACAAAAATACCAAGACCGAGAGCTCAAAAACCGGGAAATTACCCTAACAGTAGCGATGAAATATTTGCTACCAATTTGCCAATATTTTTCAAGAGTTTACCAATATTAGTTTGCCATTATAGTTTTCCAGTATTTCAGTTTTGCCAATATTTTTCTTTAATACTCATTATTTGTTTTCTCTTATTTTTGATAATAAACTACAATATTTTAGAACTTTATTTTTAGTTTTCAGACAAAAACATGTTTATATAAAAATTATTCTTTACCACCTGAAATTCAACTAGATATATTTAAATTCCTTAATTTCAATCATTTATTATCTAAACACAAGCAATTATTCACTTCAAAAATTTTTATTAATAAATACAAGAAGGATTTTAATTTTTAAAATTTCAATTAATTCAACAACCGGAACTAGTAATAGTGAAAATAGTTGGAGAACAAACTCTTAATAGTTTAACTTCAATTAAATATCTAAATATTAAAAATATATTACCAAAAAGAAGAAAATACAATCAATAATATGTAGAAAGAATAATGTGAGTTTTTTAATTTAGCTTTAAACTGGAATAGGATAAAGGGTCAAAATAAAGAAAGAACTATTAAAAATTTTATTAAGACTTATATGCAATTATTTGTATTTATTAAAAGTAATTCCGAATAAATAGTCTTACAAATAATTTCTTAAAAAATATTAATATTTAAATGTTTATATTTAGGTGTACGGCAAAGAATTTGGTAGACCATGGTTGTTAAATGGGCAAAGAAGAATTAATATTTTTTAAAATAAATTTTTAAAATATTTTTTAAAATATTTAATTTATAAATTGATGGTTATTAAACCGAAAAATCGAGTTGGGCCTAGATGTTTGGCCCGAAAAAGACTCGTACCGGCCCAACTCGATAAAAACAAGTTCGAAAAAATACCTCTCCCGTCGGCACGACTCGAAAACGGCAACCCTAATTTTTTACATTAAATACTAACAATAAGTAGGACGGTGCAAATGTCGTGTACGCAAATGTCAGGACACCATTTCAACATATAACAAGTAAAAATGTTACACTTTCTCTAAAGTATTTTGTCCATATTTTTTGTTTTATTTAAACTTTTTTATTTTCGTTTTTTCCTCAGAGGGCACGATATTGAGTTAGCCCCCCCCCCCACTTTTTTCTCTATAAATTTTACTTTTAAAATTGGAGGGTCTTTAGGTTATTATTATTTTTTATTTAAAATATTTTTCCTTTTCTCTTCTAAAAATTGTTTTTTATTGTTTTCAGCTTGGATTTTAAAAACTATAATGTTGAAAAACTACAAACGAAATCCGCAAAATTCAAAGAAGAAATTAACAAATCTAAAAAGAAAGTTAAAAATTCAAAAAAGAAGGGCTGCAAAATAAATGGAGAAATCCAAAATACAATTTTTATTAATTTAAAAAAAAAATTAATTTATTTATAATAATACATATAGATGAATAACCTTTTAAATAATAACGGTCTAGATGTATTAATCCCTTTGCTGATCGTTCGAATTGTCGTGCACACGAGGAAGCTCATGGATATATTTAAAATAAATTTTTAAATTTATTTTAATTTAACATAAAACAAAACCGTGAAAAGAGTTTAAATTAAAAAAATTATTTAAATATTTAAAAGCTTGTCACCAAATATAATAATGGTTTTAAAACGAAATATATACAAAGTTTTATTAAAAAAAGATATTTTTAAAAGATTTATATCCTAAAAACTTTAGATCTATTTAATAATAAAAACGAAAATAATATTATTAGTGATGAAAAATAATACTTAAACAAAAAATAATAATTCAATGGCTTCATGAAAAACCAAAGAATTTGGACCATTTCGCAAATAACACCCCAGTTCATTTCGGAAGAAGTATGTTGGGAATCCTTAACAAATGGATAAGAAAGAGGAGATTCAGCGGTCCAATGTCTGTCATTTTGATGATTCGGACAAGTATTATTCATAAAAAAATTTTTCTGAATAAGGTGTCGCTTGGATTGCGAACTACCTCAGGTGGTACATGCATATGTGGTGTCGGAAAAAGTGTTCTCTCTATTTCCGAATAAATCTAAACTCAGAAAAAATCAAACAAAACACTTCAATAAATTTATTTATTTTAACAAATATATATGCTCGATTGGTGTATAAGGCTAAAAGAGCTGCTCAAAGAAAGGCTAAGAGCGAAAAAGAATGATTAATTTAGAACGGGACAGGGAAAGTTTAATAAAGCCTTAAATTTTATTGACATCTTTTAAAGATGTGGGAAAAATTAATTTAATTTAAAGAAATAATTTAATTTAAAGCAATTCGCAAGATGCGACACTGCCACCGCAAGAATTAAAAAAAATCCAAATCTATAATTATGAGCGGTGGGATATACGGTTTAAAGGGATTGGTCTTATTTTGTTCTTAAAAGCCATATGTTTCCAGCACAGAACTTCACCTTTGCGACTCTTCAGTGGCAGTTTAATTATTTTGCCTTTGTTGTTTATGCGAGTGCGGGAGATGAGTTTAAGGTTGGTTGTCCCATCGAAATCGTAAGTGTTGTTAGAATAATCGCAAGTGTTGTCGGGAGGCACAGTATGTTCGTTGGTGGAATCATTGTTGTTGTTGTCGGTAGATTGAGCAAGTGCTGCCAATTCTTCAGGTGGGATTGGAGATGGCGTCAAACATTCATAGTCGTTTTCGTCCGGAGGCGGAGGTGGCTCGTCAGTGACCATTTCTGTTGTTTCGTTGCTGGGGGCTCCAATTACAACCGCAATGGCACTACCTGAAAATTGAAGAAAGGGGAACTTTGGATTAGGATTACCACAAGTAACAGGAGCCTCCTTTGGAGGATTTTCCAAAGAAATTGGTTGGATCGGATTGGAATTAGGAGCAGTAGTAGTTGGGGTAGAAGAATTTGAATTGAGAGGAGAAGAATTAGAATTATTCGATCGGGTCCCTTTTTTATTTCGTTTCATAACGTTGTCTTTAGAAGGGTTGCGGGAAATGTAGAGATAAGAATTTATTTGTTTAATAAGGGATTGAGAGATGTCCTTTCTATTAGGTTTTGAAAGATATGGCATTAAATTAATTTTATTTCTAAATTGAATTTTAATTACGTATTGGAGGGGGATTGGAGCGATTAAGGAGCTCTC
This sequence comes from Meloidogyne incognita, assembly GCA_036172945.1. NCBI lineage: Eukaryota > Metazoa > Nematoda > Chromadorea > Rhabditida > Meloidogynidae > Meloidogyne > Meloidogyne incognita. The sequence goes on from JARQAC010000001.1 coordinate 5,044,813, forward strand.
GAACTGTGGAGCTGATTTCATTGAGTTCGATAGGTGGGTGTGCATTGGAGCCATTGTTTGGCTTAATATACTTGTAAATAGAAAAGAGGACTCGAAGCACAAGAAAAATAAAAAGTATGGAAAGAAACCCAACGATTGCCAGAATTGGAATGGCTGTTTCGGGTTCATCTTCTAAAGCAGAAGCCAGTTTATCTAAACCGAAATAAATAGCTGTTGTGCCTAAAATTGATCCAATTCCTTTGGTTATAGGTTTTCTGACGCGGTTTACAATATATTTTCCGCGGATTTTACCTTCTATAGGAGTAGGAATAGTTAAAAGAAGAAGCAGACAAAGAGGGATTATTGGGATTACTCGAGCTCGTTTATTTCGAAGAACGAGAATACAGAAGAGGATTAAAACGCTCACGATTATTCCTAGAATTAAAATGGAAGCAATAAAGAATATCCACGGGAAAGGTTCCGGTGGAGGAGGTTCAGGCTTGAATAAGTTTAAATCAATGGGTCCTAGTTGCAAGGCAATAATATTTCCCATAAAGAGTAATGATTTATTTTAAAAAGAAGTTAGCTTAAGTGAGCTTTGATTAAAGCTTGTTGATTAAAAAAATAAAAAATGAATGGGGATAGGAAAAAAGTGTGAAATTAAATAAGAATTACCGCGACCGCGCCCTCCCCCGCCTACTTTTGCTTTATCTCATCGGCGGTTTCTAAGGGGTACAAATGGTGAACTGATCGCAAAGAAACGTTCCCATTGAGAAATTTAATTTGTGCAGTGTTAGGGAAATTGTCTTCTGTGTAAAATATCTTTTTTATTACGGCCAAAGACCAATTGGACCTGGGAGTCGATTCATTATAAACAATAACAAGTTCATTAGTGATCGGCCATCTTTGTGTAATGGAATTCAACTTTTTATGGCGTTCTCTTAAAGAAAGAATATAATCTTTTTTCCAGCGGGACCAAAACGCTTTTGTGCGATTGGAAAGTTTTTCCCATAAGATGGACAGAGATTGTTGATTAGATAAAGGAAAAGGAGTATAGTCAGGATCATCAGCTTTTTCTTCGCTGGAGGGTAAGATTTGTAGTGTAGTGTTGTGCCCGCACGGCTTTAGAAAGTCCAAAGGACATAATGGTCGAGGGTCGGAAGGGTTAGCCGAATCAGCGGTAATTGGACGACTATTAATTACTAACTCAATCTCAAGGAGGATGGTCGAGACTTCATGGAAAAGAAAGGTGCGGGGAATTGCTCCTCCCGCCAAAGTTCGTTTCAGATGCCCTTTTATTAAGGCGACTATTCTTTCATAATGCCCTCCTTTCCAGGCTGCGCCCGGTGTACGGAAATGCCATTTTGGAGGAGAGATTTGTGCATGATTTGAAAGGAATGATTTTGTTGCTATAAATGTTGGGGCATTGTCACAATAGATAGTTTTGGGTAATCCGTGTTTTGCGGTTTGTCCTCTGAATGCGAGTGAGAAGGAGTCGAGAGTCAAATCGGGGATCAAATCCAGAGAAATTGCTCTGGTGGCCAAACAGACCCAAAGGGTAATCCAATATTTCTTAACATCAAATTGAGTGGTTTTCTTTTGTTTTGGTACAAGAAATGGTGTTTTAATATATAATGGTCCACAAAAATCCAGGCCCACGGCCGAGAACGGAAGTGATTGTTCTATTCTATCTGTGGGAAATTGTGGGAAGGGTGGAAGATCGAATGGTTTAGCAGTGTATTTTCTGCAAGATAAACAACATTTATGTATAGATTTTTCCGAAATCCGTCGGCCGGAAGGAATCCAAAATTGTTTACGAATAATGGATAAGGTTAGTAAAGGACTTGCATGATTATTAAGTAAGTGGGTTTCATAAATTATTAAGCAAGTTAAATAAGAACGTGAAGGTAGAAATATTGGCTCTTTGGTTTCAAGAGTTAAATTACTTTTCCCCAAACGCCCTTTACATCTTAAAATTTCCTCGGAATCATTGTAAATACCCAAGTATTCCTTTTCTTGTTCTGTATATGGATGTGTCGTCTGTTCGCTTCTGATTATTCTTTTTAATGATTGTTGCATTTCTTTTAAACTAATACTCTCAGATTCCGTAAAATGTTGGCCGTTTCTTACTCTGTGAATAAAACGGAACATGTATGATAAAACTCTTAGTAATTTAGGTAAACGAGAAAAATAACTGAGGTCCAATCCTTCTGTGGTATTTATATTAAATGTGAATATTGGAGTTTCTACAGGTAGTGGTGATTTTTGTTTATACTCATTTGAAATGTATCGCTTAATTTTTTCTTCTTTTGGCCAGTTTTCTGGAGATAATTTCAGGAATTCTGGGCCACTCCACCAGAGTGGTGAATTGTTAAGTGAGTTGAATGATTGTACGCCTCTAGACCCGATGTCAGCGGGATTACTCGTATCTGGAAGATGGGTGGCAATTAAATCTTGCATTTTTCTCATTTCGTTTATTCGATTTTGTACAAATATATCCTTTATAGGTGTTTTATTATTTAGCCACGAGATAACCGCGGTTGAGTCACACCACAAGTAAAACGGTTCTTCAATAATTATAGAAGTTAATTGGGAATGAATAAATTTTAATGCTCTAGTTCCCATTAGGGCCGCTATCAACTCTAATCGTGGTATTGTAAGATTATTAGGTTTATTTATTGGCTTTACTTTACTCTTGCTGAAAATCAAAGAATTATCAGAGAGAGGGCTGGAAGGATGCGAAATTCTTAAATAAACGGCTGCACACATAGCTTGATTCGATGCGTCTGTAAAGCAGTGGATTTGGTATGTACGTCCGATTGTCGGTAGTTGTGAGGTTCGTCGTGGAATTGTGATACTTGAATTAGGGTCCCAGCTCTGGGTTATTGAAATCCACTCTTCAATTGATTGTTCGGAAAGTTTTTCGTCCCAGTCTATCTTTTCATTCCAAAGCGACTGTAAAAATATTTGTATGGGGAGAATAACAGGTGAAATGAGCCCAAGAGGGTCAAAATGAGAAGCCATGAAAGTCAGTATAGCCCGTTTAGAGATAGGGGCATCTTTTGGTGGTAGCGATAGGGCTCTTATTGAGAGTGAGTCATTTTCAGTTTGCCAGTCTATACCTAGGAATTTTTGACAATTACCCTTTAATTTAATGGTTTCGGGTAAATGTGATATGCTTTCACTCAAGTTGCTAACAAATTCTTGTAGTTTCATACTTGCTTTTTCAAATAAATCTATAGATTCTGAGGATTTAATCTTGCCTTCTTGAGGATTTTCTGCTGAAAGAAATACATTGTCTACATAAATATTCTTAGCGATCTCTGTAGCTAAAGGGGAAGGACATAAGGAGAGATGGTGCTGAATTGTAGCCGCTAAAAGAAACGGAGACGGTGCTAAACCGAATGATACACGTGTGAATCGGTAAATTTGTACGTTAGATTGAGAGGGAGCTAATTCAATATTCTTTAACCACAAAAATCTAGTGGCGTCACGATGAGAGGGATCGACGGATACTTGAAGAAAAGCTTTGGCTAGGTCCGAAATTATGGCGATTTTCGGGATACGAAAGCGTAATAACAATCCTATCAAGTCGGGGAGGATTACTGGGCCTGGATGTAGGCATTCATTAAGTGAGATTTCCCTACCGATTTTAGCGGAGCCATCGTAAACAATTCTAACCTTTCCATTAGAGGCTTTTATAACCGGGTGGTGCGGTAAATAATGGAGTGGAAAGGAATACTCTCGAGGATTTTCAACAATTTCGATTATACCCAGTTCTAATTGCTCTTTAATTATATTATTATATTTTAATAAAAACTCTTTATTTTTCATTAATGATGTATGTACCGAGCGGAGGCGACCCCAACAGAGACCGAAATTTGAAGGGATTTTAATAGTCTCTGGGGGAGCTTTAAATGGAAGTTTAACTTGATATCTACCGTTTACCATTTTTATTTCTTTATTAAAATTCTTTAAAACGTCATTATCTCCCGGGTTCGGCGAATCATTTATACCAATACTTTCTAAAGAGAAAAATTCAGCTGGAGGTGTTTCTACCGCTTCGTGAGTACTAAAATTAGTTATTAACGACTGGGTTGTTTTTTGTGGAATAAACCCTTTCCCAGCTATGATTGGTCCAAAAAGTGTGTGTATTAAGTGATGGCCTGAAGGTAGGCGAAGGAGCGGAGTAGGCTCAACTTCATAATAATAATCGCTTCCTAAGAGTATAGATGGACACACTATTTGGTTGTTCAAAATCAGTTCGGGATAGGACAGAACTTGTGGGGTGAAGGGAACATAGTTCGTCTGTTGTGTGAGATGTTCGACCGTATTTGCGGTAATAATCAATGACCGGCCGTTTGAAAGGCGGATTCCGAATTCAGTAGAAAAGGTTGGGATTACCTTGCTCGAAGGGGAATTAAAAACACCTAATTTTATTGATTTTTGAGTAGGGTTGTTGGCGGTCGGTTAACCGAACCGAAACCGAAAACCGGTGTTTTTGGTCAATAAACCGAAACCGAAAACCGGGGGTCAAAAACCGGCGAAAACCGAAAACCGATGGCCTAAACCGACCGGTTTCGGTTTATAAAATACACCCCTAAAGATGAAATTTTTTGGGAATTTTTTGGCCATTTTAATTCCCAAAACTCACTTCGTCAAAATAATTTTCCTAATTTCTTCAATAATTTTTTTACTGCGTCGCATGACATTGTGTGTGGTTGAGTGGTTACTTGATGGAGTCACTTAATTTATTTCTTGCATGGGACTGGGTTCGAATCTAAAGCTGGTAAGTTGACTTACTTTCATTTTACTTCCAAAAACTAAAAATCTTAAACATAAGTTTTTATTTTATACTAGAAATTTATTTTTAATATTAAAAAAGTGAAAAAACAATTCAAAATTTTCAGTGGAGTCCTATAATTTTAAAAATTTTCGCCTGCGGCGCAGAAAATGGAAGAAATCTTACTCCTTGGCCTTTGAAAATCCTCAAAATTTTCGCCTGTTGCGCAGAAATTGATGAAATCTGGCCTCCAGGCCTTTATGAATTCTCAAAATTTTCGCCTGCGGCGCTGAAAATGGAAGAAATCTAGTACCTGTAAATCTATATTTAAATATTATCAGAATTGAAAAAACATTGCAAAAATTTAATTGAGTCTAAAATTCTTAAAATTTTCGCCTGCGGCGCTGTAAAAAGAAGAAATTGGAAGATTTGTTAGAATTAAGGTGGATTTTATTACATCCCAAAACTCTAATCTATTTTTTGTAGGAGCCGAAGCTAATAAATGGCCATTACCTCGCATTATATTTTAACGGCCCTAAATAACAAAATTTTCGTTGGCTGATCTTTAGAATATTTCATTGAAGCATAATAATGCGATAAAATATGAATTGAATATTATGTATGGCAAATTCAGGCATAAACCGGTTTCGGTTAACCAAAAACCGGGGGTCAATCGAAAACCGAAACCGAAAACCGGGGGTCGTAAACCGGCCAAAACCGAAAACCGATGGTACCGGTTTTTAACCGGTCGCCAACAACCCTATTTTTGAGTTAAATTTAAATTCAAAGTTTTAGCTTCACTCAGTGTTATATAGGAATGAGTGCTGGCGTCGTCCATCAAAAGAATAACTTCGTGCTCTTGTAAAGGGTTTTGTGGGTTAAAAAGTGTTACTTGTATACATTTGAGTAAAATAAGTGAATTATTACCTTTATAATTTTTTGCAGAAGATAAATTAGTTTGCGAGGACTCCGGAGAGCTTATAACATTTTGTTGTGGAGGAATCGGTGCCGTCGGTTGACGGAGAGAGACAGCTTGTATTTGATTATGAAAAAACCGATTAGTGTGCGATTGATGCTCTTGTGTGTTTGTGATTGGCATAGAACGTGTGTGATACGTTGATCGATTTAATAATGTGGGGCACAAAGCCCGAAGATGGGGCCCTTGACAATTTGTGCATTGTGAAGGGTTAGAGCATTGATTAGCAAAATGACCAGGTTTAAAACATTTAAAACAGCGTTTTAGCGATTGCAGTTTTTCTCTTCTCTGCTTAAGGGTAGGAAATGCTTCACAGTTAACGGAATTATGTGTGTTACTTTCACAAAAGAGGCACGGCCATTTCGGCGTGTAATTTGTTTTCGTATTATTTCGATTGTGTTTTTCCTTTTGTAGGTGAAATGTTAATGTAGGAATGTTGTTAGGTGGTCTCGAATTTTGAGGTGTTTTTGAACTCGTAAATTGTGGAAATCGAGTATTTTTTGGGGTGTTATTTGGGTTGGATGTAAGTGACTCGATTTGTTCCTTTCTTTTTAATATGTGGTGTAGATGCTCTTTTAGTTTAAGGGAATTCCAATCAGGGTCTTTTTCCTTCTCTTTGAGGATTTCGTCTAATACAAAACGAGGCAGGCGTTCCTCAATTTCCATCTGGAACGAGGTGGTATTGAATGATTGGTTTCGTTGGGACATTTGAACGCATATACCTTCTAATTGATCGAGTAATGACCGTAAATCGGAACAGAAATTTTCACCGGCTCGTACATTCGGCAGTTTTCGAAGAGAGTTATGTAGTGAACGGGCCACTTCGTCTGGGTTATCGTAATTTTTCCTAAGCAATTCGAGAGCGGAAGTATATGATTCATCGGTAACAGGTAATGCGCTGATTAATGTGAGTGGGGAGCCAGAAAGGCACTGTTTCAGATAAGTAAATTTAATTGAGTCTGGGATGGACAGGTCATGGACACCTGCTTTGAAAGTATTCCAAAATGAAAGAAATGAGACACAGTCACCTGCAAACAAGGGTAATTCAGTCTTAGGTAAATGTATTAAAGAGGAAGTGGCAGGAGTTGTGTGCGGATTTTTTATTGAAGGGATAGCTGATTGCAATTGGCGTTTTTGAAAACGCAAAAAACGGTTATACCGACGTAAGTCGGAAAGTGTCTGAGCGAAAGGAACGGTAATTATAAATGTATCATAGTCGGCGTTATCTTGAAGACGTTCATTGCCAGTCATATTTGATCGTAGATTTGTCCATTTCGTGTCAACGTCAGAGAGCTGTGTTGTAATTTCCGCTATTTCATCCTGTTCAGCGGTTAACTCATTTAATTTACTTTCAACAATTACCTTATAATCTTCATCCGTCTGTCCTCCAATTTTGAGAGGGACGGGAAACTCTTTTTTATTATTCAATAACTCAACGGCCTCTTCGTGCAAGAGGGCGATTTGGGTTCGGAGATGACTCGACATTTTTCAAAAAAAAAGTGGGGAAGGGTAAAAAAAGAACTCCGAACACTAAGTAAATTTGAAAAAAAGGGGAAAAAGGATCCGGGATCCGGCTGAGCTGTCGGAAAAAGTGTTCTCTCTATTTCCGAATAAATCTAAACTCAGAAAAAATCAAACAAAACACTTCAATAAATTTATTTATTTTAACAAATATATATGCTCGATTGGTGTATAAGGCTAAAAGAGCTGCTCAAAGAAAGGCTAAGAGCGAAAAAGAATGATTAATTTAGAACGGGACAGGGAAAGTTTAATAAAGCCTTAAATTTTATTGACATCTTTTAAAGATGTGGGAAAAATTAATTTAATTTAAAGAAATAATTTAATTTAAAGCAATTCGCAAGATGCGACACTGCCACCGCAAGAATTAAAAAAAATCCAAATCTATAATTATGAGCGGTGGGATATACGGTTTAAAGGGATTGGTCTTATTTTGTTCTTAAAAGCCATATGTTTCCAGCACAGAACTTCACCTTTGCGACTCTTCAGTGGCAGTTTAATTATTTTGCCTTTGTTGTTTATGCGAGTGCGGGAGATGAGTTTAAGGTTGGTTGTCCCATCGAAATCGTAAGTGTTGTTAGAATAATCGCAAGTGTTGTCGGGAGGCACAGTATGTTCGTTGGTGGAATCATTGTTGTTGTTGTCGGTAGATTGAGCAAGTGCTGCCAATTCTTCAGGTGGGATTGGAGATGGCGTCAAACATTCATAGTCGTTTTCGTCCGGAGGCGGAGGTGGCTCGTCAGTGACCATTTCTGTTGTTTCGTTGCTGGGGGCTCCAATTACAACCGCAATGGCACTACCTGAAAATTGAAGAAAGGGGAACTTTGGATTAGGATTACCACAAGTAACAGGAGCCTCCTTTGGAGGATTTTCCAAAGAAATTGGTTGGATCGGATTGGAATTAGGAGCAGTAGTAGTTGGGGTAGAAGAATTTGAATTGAGAGGAGAAGAATTAGAATTATTCGATCGGGTCCCTTTTTTATTTCGTTTCATAACGTTGTCTTTAGAAGGGTTGCGGGAAATGTAGAGATAAGAATTTATTTGTTTAATAAGGGATTGAGAGATGTCCTTTCTATTAGGTTTTGAAAGATATGGCATTAAATTAATTTTATTTCTAAATTGAATTTTAATTACGTATTGGAGGGGGATTGGAGCGATTAAGGAGCTCTCGAACTGTGGAGCTGATTTCATTGAGTTCGATAGGTGGGTGTGCATTGGAGCCATTGTTTGGCTTAATATACTTGTAAATAGAAAAGAGGACTCGAAGCACAAGAAAAATAAAAAGTATGGAAAGAAACCCAACGATTGCCAGAATTGGAATGGCTGTTTCGGGTTCATCTTCTAAAGCAGAAGCCAGTTTATCTAAACCGAAATAAATAGCTGTTGTGCCTAAAATTGATCCAATTCCTTTGGTTATAGGTTTTCTGACGCGGTTTACAATATATTTTCCGCGGATTTTACCTTCTATAGGAGTAGGAATAGTTAAAAGAAGAAGCAGACAAAGAGGGATTATTGGGATTACTCGAGCTCGTTTATTTCGAAGAACGAGAATACAGAAGAGGATTAAAACGCTCACGATTATTCCTAGAATTAAAATGGAAGCAATAAAGAATATCCACGGGAAAGGTTCCGGTGGAGGAGGTTCAGGCTTGAATAAGTTTAAATCAATGGGTCCTAGTTGCAAGGCAATAATATTTCCCATAAAGAGTAATGATTTATTTTAAAAAGAAGTTAGCTTAAGTGAGCTTTGATTAAAGCTTGTTGATTAAAAAAATAAAAAATGAATGGGGATAGGAAAAAAGTGTGAAATTAAATAAGAATTACCGCGACCGCGCCCTCCCCCGCCTACTTTTGCTTTATCTCATCGGCGGTTTCTAAGGGGTACAAATGGTGAACTGATCGCAAAGAAACGTTCCCATTGAGAAATTTAATTTGTGCAGTGTTAGGGAAATTGTCTTCTGTGTAAAATATCTTTTTTATTACGGCCAAAGACCAATTGGACCTGGGAGTCGATTCATTATAAACAATAACAAGTTCATTAGTGATCGGCCATCTTTGTGTAATGGAATTCAACTTTTTATGGCGTTCTCTTAAAGAAAGAATATAATCTTTTTTCCAGCGGGACCAAAACGCTTTTGTGCGATTGGAAAGTTTTTCCCATAAGATGGACAGAGATTGTTGATTAGATAAAGGAAAAGGAGTATAGTCAGGATCATCAGCTTTTTCTTCGCTGGAGGGTAAGATTTGTAGTGTAGTGTTGTGCCCGCACGGCTTTAGAAAGTCCAAAGGACATAATGGTCGAGGGTCGGAAGGGTTAGCCGAATCAGCGGTAATTGGACGACTATTAATTACTAACTCAATCTCAAGGAGGATGGTCGAGACTTCATGGAAAAGAAAGGTGCGGGGAATTGCTCCTCCCGCCAAAGTTCGTTTCAGATGCCCTTTTATTAAGGCGACTATTCTTTCATAATGCCCTCCTTTCCAGGCTGCGCCCGGTGTACGGAAATGCCATTTTGGAGGAGAGATTTGTGCATGATTTGAAAGGAATGATTTTGTTGCTATAAATGTTGGGGCATTGTCACAATAGATAGTTTTGGGTAATCCGTGTTTTGCGGTTTGTCCTCTGAATGCGAGTGAGAAGGAGAGAGAGAGATCCGCAAAATTCAAAGAAGAAATTAACAAATCTAAAAAGAAAGTTAAAAATTCAAAAAAGAAGGGCTGCAAAATAAATGGAGAAATCCAAAATACAATTTTTATTAATTTAAAAAAAAAAATTAATTTATTTATAATAATACATATAGATGAATAACCTTTTAAATAATAACGGTCTAGATGTATTAATCCCTTTGCTGATCGTTCGAATTGTCGTGCACACGAGGAAGCTCATGGATATATTTAAAATAAATTTTTAAATTTATTTTAATTTAACATAAAACAAAACCGTGAAAAGAGTTTAAATTAAAAAAATTATTTAAATATTTAAAAGCTTGTCACCAAATATAATAATGGTTTTAAAACGAAATATATACAAAGTTTTATTAAAAAAAGATATTTTTAAAAGATTTATATCCTAAAAACTTTAGATCTATTTAATAATAAAAACGAAAATAATATTATTAGTGATGAAAAATAATACTTAAACAAAAAATAATAATTCAATGGCTTCATGAAAAACCAAAGAATTTGGACCATTTCGCAAATAACACCCCAGTTCATTTCGGAAGAAGTATGTTGGGAATCCTTAACAAATGGATAAGAAAGAGGAGATTCAGCGGTCCAATGTCTGTCATTTTGATGATTCGGACAAGTATTATTCATAAAAAAATTTTTCTGAATAAGGTGTCGCTTGGATTGCGAACTACCTCAGGTGGTACATGCATATGTGGTGTCGGAAAAAGTGTTCTCTCTATTTCCGAATAAATCTAAACTCAGAAAAAATCAAACAAAACACTTCAATAAATTTATTTATTTTAACAAATATATATGCTCGATTGGTGTATAAGGCTAAAAGAGCTGCTCAAAGAAAGGCTAAGAGCGAAAAAGAATGATTAATTTAGAACGGGACAGGGAAAGTTTAATAAAGCCTTAAATAAGGACTTTTATCTTTATTGACATCTTTTAAAGATGTGGGAAAAATTAATTTAATTTAAAGAAATAATTTAATTTAAAGCAATTCGCAAGATGCGACAGTGGTCCTAACTTTTTTTTCATTTATTTGGTAAAAAACTACATTTTTCTGAGATTATAGGGCACGACTCCTAACTCATTATAACCCTAATGTTTGACCCTTATAATAAATAATATTTAATCAACAACAACAATTTATTCAAAATTATTTAAAATGTTTACACTTTTTTAATTTTGGTGTTCTAGAAGAGCACCTGACGAAAAAGTTAAAAATTTTTCGGCAAAGAGGGCAAATTAAAGAAATTTCTCGTCCTCTTAAAAAAGGATATCTTTCCAAAATTTCCTGATAAGATACCCCGTCGAACTCATTTTCCGCATATTCTAAGTGGTCAATATTTCTTAACAAGGCATTTTTTTTCATATTATCAAAAAGCCCTCCATCAACGCAATTGTCGCAAAATGCCAAACATCCGCATGTATCCGGAGCGTAGCGTATATTTACCTCCTCATCTGATGCCAAGCAAATTGCGCAGGTTTGCGAATAATGAATATTTCTTTTCAATCCTCGTGATGTAGATGGTTGTTGACCTAATTCAGGGTTCGGATCGAAAAATTATCAAGTGAAAGTACAAAAAATTCAATTTGGAAGTAAAAAATTGGAAGGGGGAAAATTTTCAAAATATAAGTACGCGACAAAAAAAATTTTTTTTGCGCCGAAGGCGCAAAAGTCTTCATTTTTTAGCGCCGCATGCGAAAATTTTGAGAATTTTGGAGGTCCTTTCTTCAATTTTTAGCGCCGCAGGCAAAAATTTTGAGAATTTTAGAGTTCATTAAGCCAGATTGCTTAAATTTTGTGCGCCGCAGGTGAAATTTTGGAAATTTTAAGATTAAATTTAATTTTAACAAAAAGTCCATTTGTAAGTACATACTTACAAATAAGTACATTTTTAATTTTGTAAGTGCAAGGGTCGATTTGTGAGTACTGTACTTCCAAAATAAGTACGAATCCGAACCCTGGTCTAATTGAGGAGTCTGCTGAGTTTCTCGGGTCAAAGCAGCAATTGCATGGTCTAAATCCTCTTCCGCTCTAGCATACAATACTTCTGCTGCGGTTTCATAAGAAATAATATTTTCACGCAGTTCGGCAACCTGAGTATTTAACATATTATAAAACTCCCAACATTTTAAATTTATAAAAAAAAATTTGAATTTTTCCATCCTACCTATTCGAAACTAAAAACCCGAACCCTACTCATTTAAAAATAATGCCAAAATTTGAGATGTCCAAGACCGAAAATTTTACAAGTCAAAATCCCCGAGGCCAAAAAGCAACAAAGCTCAAGTCAATTTCTGTGCCTTAGACTTGAACATATATATTTTTAAGAATTTAAAGGAGATTTATCAAAATGCAAAAAAATACTGCGATTATGACACCGAAGGTGCCAAAAATTGCGATTTTTTGCACCACAGGAATATTAACAAATATTAACAGCGATAAAGCCGAATTAACGCATTTCAACGGATTTGAGTAGATTAAGGAATTTTGGTGGATTAAGAGTTTTTGGTGGATTTTTGTGGATTTGAGGGAAATTCTAATAAAATTCTAAGAGTTGTAAGAAAATCGCCGCAGAAAAAATTTTAGAATATTGGAGGTCAATTTGCTTTGCTTTTTATAAAACCTAGAAGTCTTAATTCAAGAATAAAATGTTGAATCTAAAAACTTTAATTCTAAGGATGTAAGTTTTAAAAAGCTAGAAAAAAGTCGAGACCAAGACTACACCCCAAGACTAAGGTAAAAACTAAGAAAAGTCTCACTCTTTCCATTAGTCCAGATAATTCGTTTCGCATTTGACCTGCAGCTGCTATTAGCTGATCAGCTTCTATAACTGCAGATACAGCGGTTTCACCCAGCAGGTTTGCTTGTTCAACTACCTCCTCATGATCAATAACATTTAAGTCTATAATATTGTTTTTATTGACAATTACACCTTGATCTATAAAACTATGGTAGCTCCTCGAACCTTTGGGTCGGAAGTGTTGGGGATCGAAGTTTGCCGGGGAGGGGATGGCGGGTTCAAGGGTCGAGTTTAGCTTTGGGTGTTTGGGTCAATAGAAATTCTTAAATTAAAATATCAGCGCTGCAGGCAAAAATTTTTTGATTTTTTGGAAGCCCAAGGTGCCAATTTCTTCCTTTTCTGTACCGCAGGCAAAAAAATTTTGAGAATTTTGGAAGGACAAGGTGCCAAATTTTTGAGAGTTTTGGAAGACCAAGAAACTAAAGATCACCCTCTTTACATCACAGGCAAATTCTTAGACAAATAATGTCGAACCCGCAAGCAAAAATTTTGAGAATTTTGGAAAACCAAGGTGTCGGGAAGTTACCCTATACCTCCCCTCTCGGGGCGCGGGGAGCTACCTTATATAAAAACGATAATTATATAAAATTTTAAAATAGGTAAAGCTGGAAAAATAGAAATTTACTTGGCTCGGCTTCATTTGTCCCATAATTTTGTCCAGAACTACCAGCTCCTTCAGGACCAGAAGCAAACCATGGTTGAAATGGTTGTCTTATTTGGGCTTGGGTGTGCGCTGTGGATTGTGCCTCGTTACGAGCTACAGCCTCGGGTGATAAACCCCGGGCTCGCTCCATCAGATGCAACCTTGCATATTCAACATCTTTAAAATTCAAAAAAAGTGATTACCGTATTTACTCGAATAATTCCCATCCGTCGAATAATTCCCCTCTCTCGAATAATTCCCCTGCTAAAGATGTGTTGAAACAATAATCCCCCCAAATACCCTACTACACGTTTAAATTTCAAAACTCGAATAATTCCCCTCCCTTGAATAAATCCCCATGCCACAGATGGATTAAAATATTTGAGAAAACGAGGGATTTTATATTAGAAGAGATATCGAAATTAAGAAGGATTGTGAAAAGATAGTGAGTTTATAAAGGTGTAAGAGTTATGTCACTGTATAACCCTGCATAAAATCCAAACTGATATTTTTAAACACAAAAAATAGTTTACGATACTTTATGTCTTTATATACCCAAAGACGGTGGCTCTAATTATTACCTCTTCAATGAGAGATCGAAATAATACATAGCTACCCTAATTATTTCACAATTTCCGCTAACTTAAAATTGATAATTAAGATAGTAAAAAGAATTCAATTAGGAAGTTTCACCTAATACTAGTTTAAATTGTAAACTTTAAATTATTTTATTTATAAAAATTTTAAAAATTTTTAACGAGTTACCACGCTGTTCAACTTCGTCTATAATAATATCGTCATCTATAATCACGCTACGTATCGGGCGATCATTATTATTAGGTGAAGATAATGAATGTTTAACAGTTATTAATATAAATATGATTGAAAACATTTCTTTTAAATTTAACCTTTATTATATAAATTAATATATTACCGTATTTATTCTAATTGAATGGTCGCCATTCTATATTTAATACCCAAAAATATTGTCAATCTATTGGAGGTGTTGTTCAAAGAGGGAATTTAATTAGAATAAACACTGTACATTAATAAACATTAAATTATGGTACTAAACAGCTCATTACTTAACTTAATATCAACTAAAGCTTTTTAATACTAGGTTAAAATGTAAATATTACTAAACTTATTATTTTTAATAACAGAGTATAAAATTAATAAAAATCAAATTTAAAAATAAAATTTTATTTTGAATGAGTAAAAATGTCGAGAGAAATTTGAGATTAAATAACCTTGCTTTTGGGTGGCAATATAAATGTAATTTTACTTTAATAATTACTATTTTTAACTAATTGAGATTTTAATCTTAAGTTTTTGCCATTTTTTCCACTTGTCCAGCAAGAATTTAGAAATTAATTATGCTTAATTTTCGGTGGCACTGGCAATATAAATTTATTTTTTATTAATTGTGATTTTTTATCTTCTTTGCAATCGTTATTGAACAAGTTAAAATATACTGTTCATTATCCCCATAAAGACTCAATGCAAATTTTAAATCGATTTTTTCACCCCAAAAAAGTGCTTACTCCCCCCTATGGTTTTTCGATTTTCGGGGACCTATATCTCGGTCCACAGGCATTTCCGCACCTAGAGAGTGGTACCGTTCGACTCAGCTCGTTGAGACGAATCGAATGATATATAATACAAGATGATTTGGAGCGGGTGCTACACTAGAGTACAGCCTCCCTCTCAATTTTCTCTTCCTTTTTTTCTCACGCCTACCATCTTTGCTCACTTCTTTTTCTCTAACCCATCTTTAGGGGTGTATAGCCGGAGCCGTGGGGAATTGGAAAACCTTGGCTCCGGCTCCGACCAGTTCAAATTCTTGGCTCCGGCTCCGGGGTTTTCAAAATCTTAGCTCCGGCTCCGCCGGAGCCGGCTCCGGAGCCGGGCTCTGGAGCTAGCTCCCGGAGCCGGGCTCCGGAGCTAGCTCCCGGAGCCATACCCAGCACTGGTCACGGGACCAAAATGAGGAGTATAAAAGGGCAGATTTTTTGACATTCTTAACCATTTGACTCACAAAAACAAAAATTAGCTCTACTTTTAAAAAATTTAAAAATGTCTTCTAATAACGGACAAAGCGGACCTTCTCCCAACAAACGCCCAAGATTCCTCATCAGGGATCTCCTTTCTCATTTATTTAATGACGTACAAACCGGTGCGTGGGCGGAAAATTTGCAAAAATATTATCGGAAAATCGACTACGATACAAAATTTAATCAAAAGTTTAAAATGATGGGAACAACTGGAAAATTTATTATTGAAAAACTGCCACCTAATCCGGAGGAAATACTGCGAAAAATAATACAAGACTGTTGGATCAAACCGTAGAGCTTCAAGAAATAATTCAATTGACCCTGACCGATTAGGAGCTTTAATTTCATCACAGTTACTGGATAATGACATATGGATCCCAATTAGAAAAATAGAAAACGACACAATCGACAATATACTTAATAGATTCCAACTGGTTTCCCAATCAAAGATAGAAAAGGGATCCCTCCTTGGCCAACCATTCACAGTAAAGATCCAGACACTCGGTATTTCATCGTTGCCAAAAAATCAATCAATAAGAGGACGCGCACCGCAAAACACTGCAACGGAAGATGGTCAGCTAAGAGATGAAGTATTTATTAAAATAGATAACCCGAACAACTTATGCTTATTTTACGCCTTGGAAATTACACGAAAATATATAATTGAAGAATTGGGAGATAGAAGAAAATTTAACGCATATATGCAATATAAACATCGGCAAATGAATGACGTCGTTTTGGATCTACTAAAAGAAGCAAAAATCCCTCAGGATCTTCCTGAATATGATGCCGTTGAATACGTACCAGTTATTGTCGACTTTTGGAACAATCAATATAAAAATGTAGGTTATAAACAGTGCTGGGTATGGCTCCGGGAGCTAGCTCCGGAGCCCGGCTCCGGAGCCGGCTCCGGCGGAGCCGGAGCTAAGATTTTGGAAACCCCGGAGCCTGAGCTGGAGCCGGAGCCAGGAATTTGAAGTGGAGCCGGAGCCAAGGTTTTCCAATTCCCCACGGCTCCGGCTATACACCCCTAAAGATGGGTTAGAGAAAAAGAAGTAAGCAAAAATAGTAGGCGTGAAAAGAAAAGGAAGAGAAAATTGAGACGGGTAAAAAAGATTTTCTTTCCTTTCCTTACTAATGTAGGTGTGGTCGAATGGATAGTGAGTTAGGTTCCGAGTTTTATCCAATTGTATGTTCGAAAAATATTACAACAAATAATTAAACATAGTTTTTATTTGGAAAATAAGACATAATAAGCTTTTTATTAAATAAAGCTGGATAAATTTTTTAGATTGATTAATTTTAGTCTCTTTTCAAAATTTTCGCCTGCGGCGCAAAAAGGAAGATTTTTGGCTTAAGGATCGTCCATATTTTTCAAAATTTTCGTCTGCGGCGCAAAAAGGAAGATTAAAAAAAAAGGAAGACTTAAAGGAAGACTTAAAATTGATAATTAAGATAGTAAAAAGAATTCAATTAGGAAGTTTCACCTAATACTAGTTTAAATTGTAAACTTTAAATTATTTTATTTATAAAAATTTTAAAAATTTTTAACGAGTTACCACGCTGTTCAACTTCGTCTATAATAATATCGTCATCTATAATCACGCTACGTATCGGGCGATCATTATTATTAGGTGAAGATAATGAATGTTTAACAGTTATTAATATAAATATGATTGAAAACATTTCTTTTAAATTTAACCTTTATTATATAAATTAATATATTACCGTATTTATTCTAATTGAATGGTCGCCATTCTATATTTAATACCCAAAAATATTGTCAATCTATTGGAGGTGTTGTTCAAAGAGGGAATTTAATTAGAATAAACACTGTACATTAATAAACATTAAATTATGGTACTAAACAGCTCATTACTTAACTTAATATCAACTAAAGCTTTTTAATACTAGGTTAAAATGTAAATATTACTAAACTTATTATTTTTAATAACAGAGTATAAAATTAATAAAAATCAAATTTAAAAATAAAATTTTATTTTGAATGAGTAAAAATGTCGAGAGAAATTTGAGATTAAATAACCTTGCTTTTGGGTGGCAATATAAATGTAATTTTACTTTAATAATTACTATTTTTAACTAATTGAGATTTTAATCTTAAGTTTTTGCCATTTTTTCCACTTGTCCAGCAAGAATTTAGAAATTAATTATGCTTAATTTTCGGTGGCACTGGCAATATAAATTTATTTTTTATTAATTGTGATTTTTTATCTTCTTTGCAATCGTTATTGAACAAGTTAAAATATACTGTTCATTATCCCCATAAAGACTCAATGCAAATTTTAAATCGATTTTTTCACCCCAAAAAAGTGCTTACTCCCCCCTATGGTTTTTCGATTTTCGGGGACCTATATCTCGGTCCACAGGCATTTCCGCACCTAGAGAGTGGTACCGTTCGACTCAGCTCGTTGAGACGAATCGAATGATATATAATACAAGATGATTTGGAGCGGGTGCTACACTAGAGTACAGCCTCCCTCTCAATTTTCTCTTCCTTTTTTTCTCACGCCTACCATCTTTGCTCACTTCTTTTTCTCTAACCCATCTTTAGGGGTGTATAGCCGGAGCCGTGGGGAATTGGAAAACCTTGGCTCCGGCTCCGGCTCCGACCAGTTCAAATTCTTGGCTCCGGCTCCGGGGTTTTCAAAATCTTAGCTCCGGCTCCGGCTCCGCCGGAGCCGGCTCCGGAGCCGGGCTCTGGAGCTAGCTCCCGGAGCCGGGCTCCGGAGCTAGCTCCCGGAGCCATACCCAGCACTGGTCACGGGACCAAAATGAGGAGTATAAAAGGGCAGATTTTTTGACATTCTTAACCATTTGACTCACAAAAACAAAAATTAGCTCTACTTTTAAAAAATTTAAAAATGTCTTCTAATAACGGACAAAGCGGACCTTCTCCCAACAAACGCCCAAGATTCCTCATCAGGGATCTCCTTTCTCATTTATTTAATGACGTACAAACCGGTGCGTGGGCGGAAAATTTGCAAAAATATTATCGGAAAATCGACTACGATACAAAATTTAATCAAAAGTTTAAAATGATGGGAACAACTGGAAAATTTATTATTGAAAAACTGCCACCTAATCCGGAGGAAATACTGCGAAAAATAATACAAGACTGTTGGATCAAACCGTAGAGCTTCAAGAAATAATTCAATTGACCCTGACCGATTAGGAGCTTTAATTTCATCACAGTTACTGGATAATGACATATGGATCCCAATTAGAAAAATAGAAAACGACACAATCGACAATATACTTAATAGATTCCAACTTGTTTCCCAATCAAAGATAGAAAAGGGATCCCTCCTTGGCCAACCATTCACAGTAAAGATCCAGACACTCGGTATTTCATCGTTGCCAAAAAATCAATCAATAAGAGGACGCGCACCGCAAAACACTGCAACGAAAGATGGTCAGCTAAGAGATGAAGTATTTATTAAAATAGATAACCCGAACAACTTATGCTTATTTTACGCCTTGGAAATTACACGAAAATATATAATTGAAGAATTGGGAGATAGAAGAAAATTTAACGCATATATGCAATATAAACATCGGCAAATGAATGACGTTTTGGATCTACTAAAAGAAGCAAAAATCCCTCAGGATCTTCCTGAATATGATGCCGTTGAATACGTACCAGTTATTGTCGACTTTTGGAACAATCAATATAAAAATGTAGGTTATAAACAGTGCTGGGTATGGCTCCGGGAGCTAGCTCCGGAGCCCGGCTCCGGAGCCGGCTCCGGCGGAGCCGGAGCTAAGATTTTGGAAACCCCGGAGCCTGAGCTGGAGCCGGAGCCAGGAATTTGAAGTGGCCGGAGCCGGAGCCAAGGTTTTCCAATTCCCCACGGCTCCGGCTATACACCCCTAAAGATGGGTTAGAGAAAAAGAAGTAAGCAAAAATAGTAGGCGTGAAAAGAAAAGGAAGAGAAAATTGAGACGGGTAACAAAGATTTTCTTTCCTTTCCTTACTAATGTAGGTGTGGTCGAATGGATAGTGAGTTAGGTTCCGAGTTTTATCCAATTGTATGTTCGAAAAATATTACAACAAATAATTAAACATAGTTTTTATTTGGAAAATAAGACATAATAAGCTTTTTATTAAATAAAGCTGGATAAATTTTTTAGATTGATTAATTTTAGTCTCTTTTCAAAATTTTCGCCTGCGGCGCAAAAAGGAAGATTTTTGGCTTAAGGATCGTCCATATTTTTCAAAATTTTCGTCTGCGGCGCAAAAAGGAAGATTTTTGGCTTAAGGATCGTCCATATTTTTCAAAATTTTCGCCTGCGGCGCAAAAAGGAAGATTTTTTGATCCAAATCCTCTTAATCCCCCCGATATCGCCCTTAATCCACCTAAATCAAAAGATAATCCACCCAAATCCCGCTTAATCCATTGATACCTCTTTTAATCCTCTTATATAACTCGATATCCCCCTTTATCTACCCACATCCCCCAATGAAAAATAATTCATTGATTTTCCACCCGGAGCCCGGAGCCAACATGGAGCGGCTCCGAAAATCGCCGGCTCCGGAGCCGGAGCCAAGATTTTCAAACCCCGGAGCCCGGAGCCGGAGCCAAGATTTTGAAGCCCCGGAGCCCGGAGCCGGAGCCAAGATTTTGAAACCCTGGAGCCCGGAGCCGGAGCCAAGATTTTGAAACCCCGGAGCCCGGAGCCGGAGCCAACAAATTGCAAATACCCAGCACTGGTTATAAATTTAATGTATTAGTAGTTACCCCCCCCCCCCCCCCCCCCCAAAGTCCCACTTGTCAGAGGGACTTTGTAGAGGGGGAGGGGTCTGTCGGCAAAAACCAAAGGGTGTAGGGGGTTTCCACCCCCTACCCCCATCAATTTCCCCGCACTTGTGCGGGGAAATGGCGGCGTGTCAAAGGGGAAACCAAATGGTGTGGGAGGTTTCCACCTCCCACACCAACAATTCCTTGTACAAGGTACAAGTACAAGTAGTGGTGCGGGAATGCAGCGTGTCAAAGGGGAAACCAAAGGGTGTGGCCATACCTTATACAAGTATAAGTAGTGGTGCGGGAATGCAGCGTGTCAAAGGGGAAACCAAAGGGTGTGGGAGGTTTCCACCTCCCACACCAACAATTCCTTGTACTTGTACCTTGTACAGCAGGGGTGCAGCGAATTGAATTTTGAAAAGCGAGAACGAGAGAACGAGAAGCGAGAATGAAAATTAAAAAGCGAGAGCGAGAAGCGAGAGGCGAGAAGCGATAATTTTAAAAAAATTGTAAAAATTTTATTTGCCTAAATTAAATAGTATATTTTTAAATTATTATGAAGAAAAAGCAATTTTTCGACATTATCAGGCAACAATCTTGTGCGTAAATTACTTACAACCAATCCTGCAGTTGAGAAAAGCCTAATTAAAAATTTAAAGGATTAAAATAAAATTTGTTCTCAATAAATCAAGTGGGATATCGCTGGATATGGAGTGAAATCAAGGGAGATAAGTGGATTTTAAGGTATCAAGGGGTATCACCTTATTAATATCGGAGGATTTAAGGAGATTGGAGGATAAACTCAAGGATTAAGAGGCCAAAAAATTCACTTTTTCAGCGCCGCAGGCGAAAATTTTAGAATTTTGGAGGTCCTTAAGTCAGATTTCTTCCTTTTCTGCGCCGCAGGCGAAAATTTTGAGAATTTTGGAAGTCCAATGGGCTAGATTTCTTCCATTTTTTGCGCCGCGTCCATTTTTTGCGCCTATTTTCATTCCAAGCAGTTTTTTTATGTTCCCATGAATATCACGCTTCTCTTCCATTCTTGATTTTAAACCATTTACAATTGTTTCTTTTATATTTGGATAATTTTCTTGGTCCTTTTCCAATTTATGGACAATAACCCGAAACAATGGAATTACAGTCGAAAATCTTTTTTATAATCACATTCTTTACAGAATGCAATTCGTCCAGAGAGTGTGAAATAATTCCAAATCTTTGACATCTCATTTATTTATTCCTTGAAAATAAAAATTAGAAAAATAAAGGGATAAAATTCTCGCTTAATTCTCGTTTTTTTGAGAAAAAGCGAGAGCGAGAAGCGAGAGGCGAGACTGCCCAAAAAGGCGAGAAAAAGCGAGAGGCGAGAAGCGAGACGAGCTGCACCCCTGTTGTACAGGTACAAGTAGTGGTGCGGGAATGCAGCGTGACAAAGGGAAACAAAAGGGTGTGGGGGTACTCTTCGGCTCCCGCAATGCACATGGCGGCGGAAACCAAAGGGTTTGGGAATCTTTTGCTCCCGAAGTGACAAGTGACAGGTCTTGATTGATTGACATGTGACAAGGTACAAGTACAAGATTTCAGTCTGTGACCGAAATATTTTTGACAGAGAATTGGGGGAGGGGGCAGAAATATGTTTTGGGGACCGTCTCAATTAAAATTAAAAAATATTAAAAATAATTAAATAAAAATGAGGGAGAAAAAATTTTACAAAAATTTACAAAAAAATTAAAATGATTTGAAAAAATGGGCGGAAGTCAGAATGTAAGGGTAATTTATTTCCGCGGGGTTGGAGGAAGACAATTGGAGAGGAAAAATAGATTTTCCCTCTCCCAAGGTCAGTTGCGGGAAAACTTAAAAAATATTCTCTCTACAGTAAAAAAGTTTTAAGGGTTTTGTAATTGGAAACTGTAAAAGGACGACCTGCCTCGATGAATTCTAATCAGATTTGGATGAACAATGTTTCATTAGAAAGAGCATTAAAAACTATATTTTACCGCCTGGGCGATCTGTATACATTCAATATACAATGAGTAATGATATTGTAAATAGGTAATTAAGGGTTTTGTAATTGGAAACTCAATGCAAATTTTAAATCGATTTTTTCACCCCAAAAAAGTGCTTACTCCCCCCTATGGTTTTTCGATTTTCGGGGACCTATATCTCGGTCCACAGGCATTTCCGCACCTAGAGAGTGGTACCGTTCGACTCAGCTCGTTGAGACGAATCGAATGATATATAATACAAGATGATTTGGAGCGGGTGCTACACTAGAGTACAGCCTCCCTCTCAATTTTCTCTTCCTTTTTTTCTCACGCCTACCATCTTTGCTCACTTCTTTTTCTCTAACCCATCTTTAGGGGTGTATAGCCGGAGCCGTGGGGAATTGGAAAACCTTGGCTCCGGCTCCGGCTCCGACCAGTTCAAATTCTTGGCTCCGGCTCCGGGGTTTTCAAAATCTTAGCTCCGGCTCCGGCTCCGCCGGAGCCGGCTCCGGAGCCGGGCTCTGGAGCTAGCTCCCGGAGCCGGGCTCCGGAGCTAGCTCCCGGAGCCATACCCAGCACTGGTCACGGGACCAAAATGAGGAGTATAAAAGGGCAGATTTTTTGACATTCTTAACCATTTGACTCACAAAAACAAAAATTAGCTCTACTTTTAAAAAATTTAAAAATGTCTTCTAATAACGGACAAAGCGGACCTTCTCCCAACAAACGCCCAAGATTCCTCATCAGGGATCTCCTTTCTCATTTATTTAATGACGTACAAACCGGTGCGTGGGCGGAAAATTTGCAAAAATATTATCGGAAAATCGACTACGATACAAAATTTAATCAAAAGTTTAAAATGATGGGAACAACTGGAAAATTTATTATTGAAAAACTGCCACCTAATCCGGAGGAAATACTGCGAAAAATAATACAAGACTGTTGGATCAAACCGTAGAGCTTCAAGAAATAATTCAATTGACCCTGACCGATTAGGAGCTTTAATTTCATCACAGTTACTGGATAATGACATATGGATCCCAATTAGAAAAATAGAAAACGACACAATCGACAATATACTTAATAGATTCCAACTTGTTTCCCAATCAAAGATAGAAAAGGGATCCCTCCTTGGCCAACCATTCACAGTAAAGATCCAGACACTCGGTATTTCATCGTTGCCAAAAAATCAATCAATAAGAGGACGCGCACCGCAAAACACTGCAACGAAAGATGGTCAGCTAAGAGATGAAGTATTTATTAAAATAGATAACCCGAACAACTTATGCTTATTTTACGCCTTGGAAATTACACGAAAATATATAATTGAAGAATTGGGAGATAGAAGAAAATTTAACGCATATATGCAATATAAACATCGGCAAATGAATGACGTTTTGGATCTACTAAAAGAAGCAAAAATCCCTCAGGATCTTCCTGAATATGATGCCGTTGAATACGTACCAGTTATTGTCGACTTTTGGAACAATCAATATAAAAATGTAGGTTATAAACAGTGCTGGGTATGGCTCCGGGAGCTAGCTCCGGAGCCCGGCTCCGGAGCCGGCTCCGGCGGAGCCGGAGCTAAGATTTTGGAAACCCCGGAGCCTGAGCTGGAGCCGGAGCCAGGAATTTGAAGTGCCCGGAGCCGGAGCCAAGGTTTTCCAATTCCCCACGGCTCCGGCTATACACCCCTAAAGATGGGTTAGAGAAAAAGAAGTAAGCAAAAATAGTAGGCGTGAAAAGAAAAGGAAGAGAAAATTGAGACGGGTAAAAAAGATTTTCTTTCCTTTCCTTACTAATGTAGGTGTGGTCGAATGGATAGTGAGTTAGGTTCCGAGTTTTATCCAATTGTATGTTCGAAAAATATTACAACAAATAATTAAACATAGTTTTTATTTGGAAAATAAGACATAATAAGCTTTTTATTAAATAAAGCTGGATAAATTTTTTAAATTGATTAATTTTAGTCTCTTTTCAAAATTTTCGCCTGCGGCGCAAAAAGGAAGATTTTTGGCTTAAGGATCGTCCATATTTTTCAAAATTTTCGCCTGCGGCGCAAAAAGGAAGATTTTTGGCTTAAGGATCGTCCATATTTTTCAAAATTTTCGCCTGCGGCGCAAAAAGGAAGATTTTTTCATCCAAATCCTCTTAATCCCCCCGATATCGCCCTTAATCCACCTAAATCAAAAGATAATCCACCCAAATCCCGCTTAATCCATTGATACCTCTTTTAATCCTCTTATATAACTCGATATCCCCCTTTATCTACCCACATCCCCCAATGAAAAATAATTCATTGATTTTCCACCCGGAGCCCGGAGCCAACATGGAGCGGCTCCGAAAATCGCCGGCTCCGGAGCCGGAGCCAAGATTTCAAACCCCGGAGCCCGGAGCCGGAGCCAAGATTTTGAAGCCCCGGAGCCGGAGCCAAGATTTTGAAACCCTGGAGCCCGGAGCCATTTTGAAACCCCGGAGCCCGGAGCCGGAGCCAACAAATTGCAAATACCCAGCACTGGTTATAAATTTAATGTATTAGTAGTTACCCCCCCCCCCCCCCCCCCCCAAAGTCCCACTTGTCAGAGGGACTTTGTAGTGGGGGAGGGGTCTGTCGGCAAAAACCAAAGGGTGTAGGGGGTTTCCACCCCCTACCCCCATCAATTTCCCCGCACTTGTGCGGGGAAATGGCGGCGTGTCAAAGGGGAAACCAAAGGGTGTGGGAGGTTTCCACCTCCCACACCAACAATTCCTTGTACTTGTACCTTGTACAAGTACAAGTAGTGGTGCGGGGAAATGGCGGCGTGTCAAAGGGGAAACCAAATGGTGTGGGAGGTTTCCACCTCCCACACCAACAATTCCTTGTACAAGGTACAAGTACAAGTAGTGGTGCGGGAATGCAGCGTGTCAAAGGGGAAACCAAAGGGTGTGGCCATACCTTATACAAGTATAAGTAGTGGTGCGGGAATGCAGCGTGTCAAAGGGGAAACCAAAGGGTGTGGGAGGTTTCCACCTCCCACACCAACAATTCCTTGTACTTGTACCTTGTACAAGTACAAGTAGTGGTGCGCGGAAATGGCGGCGTGTCAAAGGGGAAACCAAATGGTGTGGGAGGTTTCCACCTCCCACACCAACAATTCCTTGTACAAGGTACAAGTACAAGTAGTGGTGCGGGAATGCAGCGTGTCAAAGGGGAAACCAAAGGGTGTGGCCATACCTTATACAAGTATAAGTAGTGGTGCGGGAATGCAGCGTGTCAAAGGGGAAACCAAAGGGTGTGGGAGGTTTCCACCTCCCACACCAACAATTCCTTGTACTTGTACCTTGTACAAGTACAAGTAGTGGTGCGGGAATGCAGCGTGTCAAAGGGGAAACCAAAGGGTGTGGAGGTTTCCACCTCCCACACCAACAATTCCTTGTACTTGTACCTTGTACAGCAGGGGTGCAGCGAATTGAATTTTGAAAAGCGAGAACGAGAGAACGAGAAGCGAGAATGAAAATTAAAAAGCGAGAGCGAGAAGCGAGAGGCGAGAAGCGATAATTTTAAAAAAATTGTAAAAATTTTATTTGCCTAAATTAAATAGTATATTTTTAAATTATTATGAAGAAAAAGCAATTTTTCGACATTATCAGGCAACAATCTTGTGCGTAAATTACTTACAACCAATCCTGCAGTTGAGAAAAGCCTAATTAAAAATTTAAAGGATTAAAATAAAATTTGTTCTCAATAAATCAAGTGGGATATCGCTGGATATGGAGTGAAATCAAGGGAGATAAGTGGATTTTAAGGTATCAAGGGGTATCACCTTATTAATATTGGAGGATTTAAGGAGATTGGAGGATAAACTCAAGGATTAAGAGGCCAAAAAATTCACTTTTTCAGCGCCGCAGGCGAAAATTTTAGAATTTTGGAGGTCCTTAAGTCAGATTTCTTCCTTTTCTGCGCCGCAGGCGAAAATTTTGAGAATTTTGGAAGTCCAATGGGCTAGATTTCTTCCATTTTTTGCGCCGCGTCCATTTTTTGCGCCTATTTTCATTCCAAGCAGTTTTTTTTATGTTCCCATGAATATCACGCTTCTCTTCCATTCTTGATTTTAAACCATTTACAATTGTTTCTTTTATATTTGGATAATTTTCTTGGTCCTTTTCCAATTTATGGACAATAACCCGAAACAATGGAATTACAGTCGAAAATCTTTTTTATAATCACATTCTTTACAGAATGCAATTCGTCCAGAGAGTGTGAAATAATTCCAAATCTTTGACATCTCATTTATTTATTCCTTGAAAATAAAAATTAGAAAAATAAAGGGATAAAATTCTCGCTTAATTCTCGTTTTTTTGAGAAAAAGCGAGAGCGAGAGGCGAGACTGCCCTAAAAAGGCGAGAAAAAGCGAGAGGCGAGAAGCGAGACGAGCTGCACCCCTGTTGTACAGGTACAAGTAGTGGTGCGGGAATGCAGCGTGACAAAGGGAAACAAAAGGGTGTGGGGTACTCTTCGGCTCCCGCAATGCACATGGCGGCGGAAACCAAAGGGTTTGGGAATCTTTTGCTCCCGAAGTGACAAGTGACAGGTCTTGATTGATTGACATGTGACAAGGTACAAGTACAAGATTTCAGTCTGTGACCGAAATATTTTTGACAGAGAATTGGGGGAGGGGGCAGAAATATGTTTTGGGGACCGTCTCAATTAAAATTAAAAAATATTAAAAATAATTAAATAAAAATGAGGGAGAAAAAATTTTACAAAAATTTACAAAAAAATTAAAATGATTTGAAAAAATGGGCGGAAGTCAGAATGTAAGGGTAATTTATTTCCGCGGGGTTGGAGGAAGACAATTGGAGAGGAAAAATAGATTTTCCCTCTCCCAAGGTCAGTTGCGGGAAAACTTAAAAAATATTCTCTCTACAGTAAAAAAGTTTTAAGGGTTTTGTAATTGGAAACTGTAAAAGGACGACCTGCCTCGATGAATTCTAATCAGATTTGGATGAACAATGTCTCATTAGAAAGAGCATTAAAAACTGTATGTTATACCGCCTGGGCGATCTGTATACATTCACTATACAATGAGTAATGATATTGTAAATAGGTAATTAAGGGTTTTTGTAATTGGAAACTGGAAAAGGACGATCCTGCCTCGATGAATTCTAATCAGATTTGGATGAACAATATCTCATTAGAAAGAGCATTAAAAACTGTATGTTATACCGCCTGGGCGATCTGTATACATTCACTATACAATGAGTAATGATATTGTAAATAGGTAATTAAGGGTTTTTGTAATTGGAAACTGGAAAAGGACGATCCTGCCTCGATGAATTCTAATCAGATTTGGATGAACAATGTCTCATTAGAAAGAGCATTAAAAACTATATTTTACCGCCTGGGCGATCTGTATACATTCAATATACAATGAGTAATGATATTGTAAATAGGTAATTAAGGGTTTTGTAATTGGAAACTCAATGCAAATTTTAAATCGATTTTTTCACCCCAAAAAAGTGCTTACTCCCCCCTATGGTTTTTCGATTTTCGGGGACCTATATCTCGGTCCACAGGCATTTCCGCACCTAGAGAGTGGTACCGTTCGACTCAGCTCGTTGAGACGAATCGAATGATATATAATACAAGATGATTTGGAGCGGGTGCTACACTAGAGTACAGCCTCCCTCTCAATTTTCTCTTCCTTTTTTTCTCACGCCTACCATCTTTGCTCACTTCTTTTTCTCTAAACCATCTTTAGGGGTGTATAGCCGGAGCCGTGGGGAATTGGAAAACCTTGGCTCCGGCTCCGGCTCCGACCAGTTCAAATTCTTGGCTCCGGCTCCGGGGTTTTCAAAATCTTAGCTCCGGCTCCGGCTCCGCCAAGGGCAGATTTTTTGACATTCTTAACCATTTGACTCACAAAAACAAAAATTAGCTCTACTTTTAAAAAATTTAAAAATGTCTTCTAATAACGGACAAAGCGGACCTTCTCCCAACAAACGCCCAAGATTCCTCATCAGGGATCTCCTTTCTCATTTATTTAATGACGTACAAACCGGTGCGTGGGCGGAAAATTTGCAAAAATATTATCGGAAAATCGACTACGATACAAAATTTAATCAAAAGTTTAAAATGATGGGAACAACTGGAAAATTTATTATTGAAAAACTGCCACCTAATCCGGAGGAAATACTGCGAAAAATAATACAAGACTGTTGGATCAAACCGTAGAGCTTCAAGAAATAATTCAATTGACCCTGACCGATTAGGAGCTTTAATTTCATCACAGTTACTGGATAATGACATATGGATCCCAATTAGAAAAATAGAAAACGACACAATCGACAATATACTTAATAGATTCCAACTTGTTTCCCAATCAAAGATAGAAAAGGGATCCCTCCTTGGCCAACCATTCACAGTAAAGATCCAGACACTCGGTATTTCATCGTTGCCAAAAAATCAATCAATAAGAGGACGCGCACCGCAAAACACTGCAACGAAAGATGGTCAGCTAAGAGATGAAGTATTTATTAAAATAGATAACCCGAACAACTTATGCTTATTTTACGCCTTGGAAATTACACGAAAATATATAATTGAAGAATTGGGAGATAGAAGAAAATTTAACGCATATATGCAATATAAACATCGGCAAATGAATGACGTTTTGGATCTACTAAAAGAAGCAAAAATCCCTCAGGATCTTCCTGAATATGATGCCGTTGAATACGTACCAGTTATTGTCGACTTTTGGAACAATCAATATAAAAATGTAGGTTATAAACAGTGCTGGGTATGGCTCCGGGAGCTAGCTCCGGAGCCCGGCTCCGGAGCCGGCTCCGGCGGAGCCGGAGCTAAGATTTTGGAAACCCCGGAGCCTGAGCTGGAGCCGGAGCCAGGAATTTGAAGTGCCCGGAGCCGGAGCCAAGGTTTTCCAATTCCCCACGGCTCCGGCTATACACCCCTAAAGATGGGTTAGAGAAAAAGAAGTAAGCAAAAATAGTAGGCGTGAAAAGAAAAGGAAGAGAAAATTGAGACGGGTAAAAAAGATTTTCTTTCCTTTCCTTACTAATGTAGGTGTGGTCGAATGGATAGTGAGTTAGGTTCCGAGTTTTATCCAATTGTATGTTCGAAAAATATTACAACAAATAATTAAACATAGTTTTTATTTGGAAAATAAGACATAATAAGCTTTTTATTAAATAAAGCTGGATAAATTTTTTAAATTGATTAATTTTAGTCTCTTTTCAAAATTTTCGCCTGCGGCGCAAAAAGGAAGATTTTTGGCTTAAGGATCGTCCATATTTTTCAAAATTTTCGCCTGCGGCGCAAAAAGGAAGATTTTTGGCTTAAGGATCGTCCATATTTTTCAAAATTTTCGTCTGCGGCGCAAAAAGGAAGATTTTGGCTTAAGGATCGTCCATATTTTTCAAAATTTTCGCCTGCGGCGCAAAAATGGTGTGGGAGGTTTCCACCTCCCACACCAACAATTCCTTGTACAAGGTACAAGTACAAGTAGTGGTGCGGGAATGCAGCGTGTCAAAGGGGAAACCAAAGGGTGTGGCCATACCTTATACAAGTATAAGTAGTGGTGCGGGAATGCAGCGTGTCAAAGGGGAAACCAAAGGGTGTGGGAGGTTTCCACCTCCCACACCAACAATTCCTTGTACTTGTACCTTGTACAAGTACAAGTAGTGGTGCGGGGAAATGGCGGCGTGTCAAAGGGGAAACCAAATGGTGTGGGAGGTTTCCACCTCCCACACCAACAATTCCTTGTACAAGGTACAAGTACAAGTAGTGGTGCGGGAATGCAGCGTGTCAAAGGGGAAACCAAAGGGTGTGGCCATACCTTATACAAGTATAAGTAGTGGTGCGGGAATGCAGCGTGTCAAAGGGGAAACCAAAGGGTGTGGGAGGTTTCCACCTCCCACACCAACAATTCCTTGTACTTGTACCTTGTACAAGTACAAGTAGTGGTGCGGGAATGCAGCGTGTCAAAGGGGAAACCAAAGGGTGTGGAGGTTTCCACCTCCCACACCAACAATTCCTTGTACTTGTACCTTGTACAGCAGGGGTGCAGCGAATTGAATTTTGAAAAGCGAGAACGAGAGAACGAGAAGCGAGAATGAAAATTAAAAAGCGAGAGCGAGAAGCGAGAGGCGAGAAGCGATAATTTTAAAAAAATTGTAAAAATTTTATTTGCCTAAATTAAATAGTATATTTTTAAATTATTATGAAGAAAAAGCAATTTTTCGACATTATCAGGCAACAATCTTGTGCGTAAATTACTTACAACCAATCCTGCAGTTGAGAAAAGCCTAATTAAAAATTTAAAGGATTAAAATAAAATTTGTTCTCAATAAATCAAGTGGGATATCGCTGGATATGGAGTGAAATCAAGGGAGATAAGTGGATTTTAAGGTATCAAGGGGTATCACCTTATTAATATTGGAGGATTTAAGGAGATTGGAGGATAAACTCAAGGATTAAGAGGCCAAAAAATTCACTTTTTCAGCGCCGCAGGCGAAAATTTTAGAATTTTGGAGGTCCTTAAGTCAGATTTCTTCCTTTTCTGCGCCGCAGGCGAAAATTTTGAGAATTTTGGAAGTCCAATGGGCTAGATTTCTTCCATTTTTTGCGCCGCGTCCATTTTTTGCGCCTATTTTCATTCCAAGCAGTTTTTTTTATGTTCCCATGAATATCACGCTTCTCTTCCATTCTTGATTTTAAACCATTTACAATTGTTTCTTTTATATTTGGATAATTTTCTTGGTCCTTTTCCAATTTATGGACAATAACCCGAAACAATGGAATTACAGTCGAAAATCTTTTTTATAATCACATTCTTTACAGAATGCAATTCGTCCAGAGAGTGTGAAATAATTCCAAATCTTTGACATCTCATTTATTTATTCCTTGAAAATAAAAATTAGAAAAATAAAGGGATAAAATTCTCGCTTAATTCTCGTTTTTTTGAGAAAAAGCGAAAGCGAGAGGCGAGACTGCCCAAAAAGGCGAGAAAAAGCGAGAGGCGAGAAGCGAGACGAGCTGCACCCCTGTTGTACAGGTACAAGTAGTGGTGCGGGAATGCAGCGTGACAAAGGGAAACAAAAGGGTGTGGGGTACTCTTCGGCTCCCGCAATGCACATGGCGGCGGAAACCAAAGGGTTTGGGAATCTTTTGCTCCCGAAGTGACAGGTCTTGATTGATTGACATGTGACAAGGTACAAGTACAAGATTTCAGTCTGTGACCGAAATATTTTTGACAGAGAATTGGGGGAGGGGGCAGAAATATGTTTTGGGGACCGTCTCAATTAAAATTAAAAAATATTAAAAATAATTAAATAAAAATGAGGGAGAAAAAATTTTACAAAAATTTACAAAAAAATTAAAATGATTTGAAAAAATGGGCGGAAGTCAGAATGTAAGGGTAATTTATTTCCGCGGGGTTGGAGGAAGACAATTGGAGAGGAAAAATAGATTTTCCCTCTCCCAAGGTCAGTTGCGGGAAAACTTAAAAAATATTCTCTCTACAGTAAAAAAGTTTTAAGGGTTTTGTAATTGGAAACTGTAAAAGGACGACCTGCCTCGATGAATTCTAATCAGATTTGGATGAACAATGTCTCATTAGAAAGAGCATTAAAAACTGTATGTTATACCGCCTGGGCGATCTGTATACATTCACTATACAATGAGTAATGATATTGTAAATAGGTAATTAAGGGTTTTTGTAATTGGAAACTGGAAAAGGACGATCCTGCCTCGATGAATTCTAATCAGATTTGGATGAACAATGTCTCATTAGAAAGAGCATTAAAAACTATATTTTACCTCCTGGGCGATCTGTATACATTCACTATACAATGAGTAATGATATTGTAAATAGGTAATTAAGGGTTTTGTAATTGGAAACTGGAAAAGGACGATCCTGCCTCGATGAATTCTAATCAGATTTGGATGAACAATGTCTCATTAGAAAGAGCATTAAAAACTATATTTTACCGCCTGGGCGATCTGTATACATTCAATATACAATGAGTAATGATATTGTAAATAGGTAATTAAGGGTTTTTGTAATTGGAAACTGGAAAAGGACGATCCTGCCTCGATGAATTCTAATCAGATTTGGATGAACAATGTCTCATTAGAAAGAGCATTAAAAACTGTATGTTATACCGCCTGGGCGATCTGTATACATTCACTATACAATGAGTAATGATATTGTAAATAGGTAATTAAGGGTTTTGTAATTGGAAACTGGAAAAGGACGATCCTGCCTCGATGAATTCTAATCAGATTTGGATGAACAATGTCTCATTAGAAAGAGCATTAAAAACTGTATGTTATACCGCCTGGGCGATCTGTATACATTCACTAACAATGAGTAATGATATTGTAAATAGGTAATTAAGGGTTTTTGTAATTGGAAACTGGAAAAGGACGATCCTGCCTCGATGAATTCTAATCAGATTTGGATGAACAATGTCTAATTAGAAAGAGCATTAAAAACTGTATGTTATACCGCCTGGGCGATCTGTATACATTCACTAACAATGAGTAATGATATTGTAAATAGGTAATTAAGGGTTTTGTAATTGGAAACTGGAAAAGGACGATCCTGCCTCGATGAATTCTAATCAGATTTGGATGAACAATATCTCATTAGAAAGAGCATTAAAAACTGTATGTTATACCGCCTGGGCGATCTGTATACATTCAATATACAATGAGTAATGATATTGTAAATAGGTAATTAAGGGTTTTGTAATTGGAAACTGGAAAAGGACGATCCTGCCTCGATGAATTCTAATCAGATTTGGATGAACAATGTCTAATTAGAAAGAGCATTAAAAACTGTATGTTATACCGCCTGGGCGATCTGTATACATTCACTAACAATGAGTAATGATATTGTAAATAGGTAATTAAGGGTTTTTGTAATTGGAAACTGGAAAAGGACGATCCTGCCTCGATGAATTCTAATCAGATTTGGATGAACAATGTCTAATTAGAAAGAGCATTAAAAACTGTATGTTATACCGCCTGGGCGATCTGTATACATTCACTAACAATGAGTAATGATATTGTAAATAGGTAATTAAGGGTTTTGTAATTGGAAACTGGAAAAGGACGATCCTGCCTCGATGAATTCTAATCAGATTTGGATGAACAATATCTCATTAGAAAGAGCATTAAAAACTGTATGTTATACCGCCTGGGCGATCTGTATACATTCAATATACAATGAGTAATGATATTGTAAATAGGTAATTAAGGGTTTTTGTAATTGGAAACTGGAAAAGGACGATCCTGCCTCGATGAATTCTAATCAGATTTGGATGAACAATGGTTCATTAGAAAGAGCATTAAAAACTGTATGTTATACCGCCTGGGCGATCTGTATACATTCACTATACAATGAGTAATGATATTGTAAATAGGTAATTAAGGGTTTTGTAATTGGAAACTGGAAAAGGACGATCCTGCCTGCCTCGATGAATTCTAATCAGATTTGGATGAACAATGTCTCATTAGAAAGAGCATTAAAAACTGTATGTTATACCGCCTGGGCGATCTGTATACATTCACTATACAATGAGTAATGATATTGTAAATAGGTAATTAAGGGTTTTTGTAATTGGAAACTGGAAAAGGACGATCCTGCCTCGATGAATTCTAATCAGATTTGGATGAATAATGTCTCATTAGAAAGAGCATTAAAAACTATATTTTACCGCCTGGGCGATCTGTATACATTCACTATACAATGAGTAATGATATTGTAAATAGGTAATTAAGGGTTTTTGAAATGGAAACTGGAAAAGGACGATCCTGCCTCGATGAATTCTAATCAGATTTGGATGAACAATATCTCATTAGAAAGAGCATTAAAAACTGTATGTTATACCGCCTGGGCGATCTGTATACATTCACTATACAATGAGTAATGATATTGTAAATAGGTAATTAAGGGTTTTGTAATTGGAAACTGGAAAAGGACGATCCTGCCTCGATGAATTCTAATCAGATTTGGATGAACAATGTCTCATTAGAAAGAGCATTAAAAACTGTATGTTATACCGCCTGGGCGATCTGTATACATTCAATATACAATGAGTAATGATATTGTAAATAGGTAATTAAGGGTTTTTGTAATTGGAAACTGGAAAAGGACGATCCTGCCTCGATGAATTCTAATCAGATTTGGATGAACAATGGTTCATTAGAAAGAGCATTAAAAACTATATTTTACCGCCTGGGCGATCTGTATACATTCACTATACAATGAGTAATGATATTGTAAATAGGTAATTAAGGGTTTTTGTAATTGGAAACTGGAAAAGGACGATCCTGCCTCGATGAATTCTAATCAGATTTGGATGAATAATGTCTCATTAGAAAGAGCATTAAAAACTATATTTTACCGCCTGGGCGATCTGTATACATTCACTATACAATGAGTAATGATATTGTAAATAGGTAATTAAGGGTTTTTGAAATGGAAACTGGAAAAGGACGATCCTGCCTCGATGAATTCTAATCAGATTTGGATGAACAATATCTCATTAGAAAGAGCATTAAAAACTGTATGTTATACCGCCTGGGCGATCTGTATACATTCACTATACAATGAGTAATGATATTGTAAATAGGTAATTAAGGGTTTTGTAATTGGAAACTGGAAAAGGACGATCCTGCCTCGATGAATTCTAATCAGATTTGGATGAACAATGTCTCATTAGAAAGAGCATTAAAAACTGTATGTTATACCGCCTGGGCGATCTGTATACATTCAATATACAATGAGTAATGATATTGTAAATAGGTAATTAAGGGTTTTTGTAATTGGAAACTGGAAAAGGACGATCCTGCCTCGATGAATTCTAATCAGATTTGGATGAACAATGGTTCATTAGAAAGAGCATTAAAAACTGTATGTTATACCGCCTGGGCGATCTGTATACATTCACTATACAATGAGTAATGATATTGTAAATAGGTAATTAAGGGTTTTTGAAATGGAAACTGGAAAAGGACGATCCTGCCTCGATGAATTCTAATCAGATTTGGATGAACAATATCTCATTAGAAAGAGCATTAAAAACTGTATGTTATACCGCCTGGGCGATCTGTATACATTCACTATACAATGAGTAATGATATTGTAAATAGGTAATTAAGGGTTTTGTAATTGGAAACTGGAAAAGGACGATCCTGCCTCGATGAATTCTAATCAGATTTGGATGAACAATGTCTCATTAGAAAGAGCATTAAAAACTGTATGTTATACCGCCTGGGCGATCTGTATACATTCACTATACAATGAGTAATGATATTGTAAATAGGTAATTAAGGGTTTTTGTAATTGGAAACTGGAAAAGGACGATCCTGCCTCGATGAATTCTAATCAGATTTGGATGAACAATGTCTCATTAGAAAGAGCATTAAAAACTATATTTTACCGCCTGGGCGATCTTTATACATTCACTATACAATGAGTAATGATATTGTAAATAGGTAATTAAGGGTTTTTGTAATTGGAAACTGGAAAAGGACGATCCTGCCTCGATGAATTCTAATCAGATTTGGATGAACAATGTCTCATTAGAAAGAGCATTAAAAACTGTATGTTATACCGCCTGGGCGATCTGTATACATTCACTATACAATGAGTAATGATATTGTAAATAGGTAATTAAGGGTTTTTGTAATTGGAAACTGGAAAAGGACGATCCTGCCTCGATGAATTCTAATCAGATTTGGATGAACAATGTCTCATTAGAAAGAGCATTAAAAACTATATTTTACCGCCTGGGCGATCTGTATACATTCACTATACAATGAGTAATGATATTGTAAATAGGTAATTAAGGGTTTTTGAAATGGAAACTGGAGGTTTCCACCTCCCACACCAACAATTCCTTGTACAAGGTACAAGTACAAGTAGTGGTGCGGGAATGCAGCGTGTCAAAGGGGAAACCAAAGGGTGTGGCCATACCTTATACAAGTATAAGTAGTGGTGCGGGAATGCAGCGTGTCAAAGGGGAAACCAAAGGGTGTGGGAGGTTTCCACCTCCCACACCAACAATTCCTTGTACTTGTACCTTGTACAAGTACAAGTAGTGGTGCGGGGAAATGGCGGCGTGTCAAAGGGGAAACCAAATGGTGTGGGAGGTTTCCACCTCCCACACCAACAATTCCTTGTACAAGGTACAAGTACAAGTAGTGGTGCGGGAATGCAGCGTGTCAAAGGGGAAACCAAAGGGTGTGGCCATACCTTATACAAGTATAAGTAGTGGTGCGGGAATGCAGCGTGTCAAAGGGGAAACCAAAGGGTGTGGGAGGTTTCCACCTCCCACACCAACAATTCCTTGTACTTGTACCTTGTACAAGTACAAGTAGTGGTGCGGGGAAATGGCGGCGTGTCAAAGGGGAAACCAAATGGTGTGGGAGGTTTCCACCTCCCACACCAACAATTCCTTGTACAAGGTACAAGTACAAGTAGTGGTGCGGGAATGCAGCGTGTCAAAGGGGAAACCAAAGGGTGTGGCCATACCTTATACAAGTATAAGTAGTGGTGCGGGAATGCAGCGTGTCAAAGGGGAAACCAAAGGGTGTGGGAGGTTTCCACCTCCCACACCAACAATTCCTTGTACTTGTACCTTGTACAAGTACAAGTAGTGGTGCGGGAATGCAGCGTGTCAAAGGGGAAACCAAAGGGTGTGGAGGTTTCCACCTCCCACACCAACAATTCCTTGTACTTGTACCTTGTACAGCAGGGGTGCAGCGAATTGAATTTTGAAAAGCGAGAACGAGAGAACGAGAAGCGAGAATGAAAATTAAAAAGCGAGAGCGAGAAGCGAGAGGCGAGAAGCGATAATTTTAAAAAAATTGTAAAAATTTTATTTGCCTAAATTAAATAGTATATTTTTAAATTATTATGAAGAAAAAGCAATTTTTCGACATTATCAGGCAACAATCTTGTGCGTAAATTACTTACAACCAATCCTGCAGTTGAGAAAAGCCTAATTAAAAATTTAAAGGATTAAAATAAAATTTGTTCTCAATAAATCAAGTGGGATATCGCTGGATATGGAGTGAAATCAAGGGAGATAAGTGGATTTTAAGGTATCAAGGGGTATCACCTTATTAATATTGGAGGATTTAAGGAGATTGGAGGATAAACTCAAGGATTAAGAGGCCAAAAAATTCACTTTTTCAGCGCCGCAGGCGAAAATTTTAGAATTTTGGAGGTCCTTAAGTCAGATTTCTTCCTTTTCTGCGCCGCAGGCGAAAATTTTGAGAATTTTGGAAGTCCAATGGGCTAGATTTCTTCCATTTTTTGCGCCGCGTCCATTTTTTGCGCCTATTTTCATTCCAAGCAGTTTTTTTTATGTTCCCATGAATATCACGCTTCTCTTCCATTCTTGATTTTAAACCATTTACAATTGTTTCTTTTATATTTGGATAATTTTCTTGGTCCTTTTCCAATTTATGGACAATAACCCGAAACAATGGAATTACAGTCGAAAATCTTTTTTATAATCACATTCTTTACAGAATGCAATTCGTCCAGAGAGTGTGAAATAATTCCAAATCTTTGACATCTCATTTATTTATTCCTTGAAAATAAAAATTAGAAAAATAAAGGGATAAAATTCTCGCTTAATTCTCGTTTTTTTGAGAAAAAGCGAGAGCGAGAAGCGAGAGGCGAGACTGCCCAAAAAGGCGAGAAAAAGCGAGAGGCGAGAAGCGAGACGAGCTGCACCCCTGTTGTACAGGTACAAGTAGTGGTGCGGGAATGCAGCGTGACAAAGGGAAACAAAAGGGTGTGGGGTACTCTTCGGCTCCCGCAATGCACATGGCGGCGGAAACCAAAGGGTTTGGGAATCTTTTGCTCCCGAAGTGACAGGTCTTGATTGATTGACATGTGACAAGGTACAAGTACAAGATTTCAGTCTGTGACCGAAATATTTTTGACAGAGAATTGGGGGAGGGGGCAGAAATATGTTTTGGGGACCGTCTCAATTAAAATTAAAAAATATTAAAAATAATTAAATAAAAATGAGGGAGAAAAAATTTTACAAAAATTTACAAAAAAATTAAAATGATTTGAAAAAATGGGCGGAAGTCAGAATGTAAGGGTAATTTATTTCCGCGGGGTTGGAGGAAGACAATTGGAGAGGAAAAATAGATTTTCCCTCTCCCAAGGTCAGTTGCGGGAAAACTTAAAAAATATTCTCTCTACAGTAAAAAAGTTTTAAGGGTTTTGTAATTGGAAACTGTAAAAGGACGACCTGCCTCGATGAATTCTAATCAGATTTGGATGAACAATGTCTCATTAGAAAGAGCATTAAAAACTGTATGTTATACCGCCTGGGCGATCTGTATACATTCACTATACAATGAGTAATGATATTGTAAATAGGTAATTAAGGGTTTTTGTAATTGGAAACTGGAAAAGGACGATCCTGCCTCGATGAATTCTAATCAGATTTGGATGAACAATGTCTCATTAGAAAGAGCATTAAAAACTATATTTTACCTCCTGGGCGATCTGTATACATTCACTATACAATGAGTAATGATATTGTAAATAGGTAATTAAGGGTTTTGTAATTGGAAACTGGAAAAGGACGATCCTGCCTCGATGAATTCTAATCAGATTTGGATGAACAATGTCTCATTAGAAAGAGCATTAAAAACTATATTTTACCGCCTGGGCGATCTGTATACATTCAATATACAATGAGTAATGATATTGTAAATAGGTAATTAAGGGTTTTTGTAATTGGAAACTGGAAAAGGACGATCCTGCCTCGATGAATTCTAATCAGATTTGGATGAACAATGTCTCATTAGAAAGAGCATTAAAAACTGTATGTTATACCGCCTGGGCGATCTGTATACATTCACTATACAATGAGTAATGATATTGTAAATAGGTAATTAAGGGTTTTGTAATTGGAAACTGGAAAAGGACGATCCTGCCTCGATGAATTCTAATCAGATTTGGATGAACAATGTCTCATTAGAAAGAGCATTAAAAACTGTATGTTACACCGTCTGGGCGATCTGTATATATTCACTAACAATGAGTAATGATATTGTAAATAGGTAATTAAGGGTTTTTGTAATTGGAAACTGGAAAAGGACGATCCTGCCTCGATGAATTCTAATCAGATTTGGATGAACAATGTCTAATTAGAAAGAGCATTAAAAACTGTATGTTATACCGCCTGGGCGATCTGTATACATTCACTAACAATGAGTAATGATATTGTAAATAGGTAATTAAGGGTTTTGTAATTGGAAACTGGAAAAGGACGATCCTGCCTCGATGAATTCTAATCAGATTTGGATGAACAATATCTCATTAGAAAGAGCATTAAAAACTGTATGTTATACCGCCTGGGCGATCTGTATACATTCAATATACAATGAGTAATGATATTGTAAATAGGTAATTAAGGGTTTTGTAATTGGAAACTGGAAAAGGACGATCCTGCCTCGATGAATTCTAATCAGATTTGGATGAACAATGTCTAATTAGAAAGAGCATTAAAAACTGTATGTTATACCGCCTGGGCGATCTGTATACATTCACTAACAATGAGTAATGATATTGTAAATAGGTAATTAAGGGTTTTTGTAATTGGAAACTGGAAAAGGACGATCCTGCCTCGATGAATTCTAATCAGATTTGGATGAACAATGTCT
Source organism: Meloidogyne incognita (assembly GCA_036172945.1). Lineage (NCBI taxonomy): Eukaryota > Metazoa > Nematoda > Chromadorea > Rhabditida > Meloidogynidae > Meloidogyne > Meloidogyne incognita. The sequence goes on from JARQAC010000001.1 coordinate 5,084,701, forward strand.
AATTAGAAAGAGCATTAAAAACTGTATGTTATACCGCCTGGGCGATCTGTATACATTCACTAACAATGAGTAATGATATTGTAAATAGGTAATTAAGGGTTTTGTAATTGGAAACTGGAAAAGGACGATCCTGCCTCGATGAATTCTAATCAGATTTGGATGAACAATATCTCATTAGAAAGAGCATTAAAAACAGTATGTTATACCGCCTGGGCGATCTGTATACATTCAATATACAATGAGTAATGATATTGTAAATAGGTAATTAAGGGTTTTTGTAATTGGAAACTGGAAAAGGACGATCCTGCCTCGATGAATTCTAATCAGATTTGGATGAACAATGGTTCATTAGAAAGAGCATTAAAAACTGTATGTTATACCGCCTGGGCGATCTGTATACATTCACTATACAATGAGTAATGATATTGTAAATAGGTAATTAAGGGTTTTGTAATTGGAAACTGGAAAAGGACGATCCTGCCTGCCTCGATGAATTCTAATCAGATTTGGATGAACAATGTCTCATTAGAAAGAGCATTAAAAACTGTATGTTATACCGCCTGGGCGATCTGTATACATTCACTATACAATGAGTAATGATATTGTAAATAGGTAATTAAGGGTTTTTGTAATTGGAAACTGGAAAAGGACGATCCTGCCTCGATGAATTCTAATCAGATTTGGATGAATAATGTCTCATTAGAAAGAGCATTAAAAACTATATTTTACCGCCTGGGCGATCTGTATACATTCACTATACAATGAGTAATGATATTGTAAATAGGTAATTAAGGGTTTTTGAAATGGAAACTGGAAAAGGACGATCCTGCCTCGATGAATTCTAATCAGATTTGGATGAACAATATCTCATTAGAAAGAGCATTAAAAACTGTATGTTATACCGCCTGGGCGATCTGTATACATTCACTATACAATGAGTAATGATATTGTAAATAGGTAATTAAGGGTTTTGTAATTGGAAACTGGAAAAGGACGATCCTGCCTCGATGAATTCTAATCAGATTTGGATGAACAATGTCTCATTAGAAAGAGCATTAAAAACTGTATGTTATACCGCCTGGGCGATCTGTATACATTCAATATACAATGAGTAATGATATTGTAAATAGGTAATTAAGGGTTTTTGTAATTGGAAACTGGAAAAGGACGATCCTGCCTCGATGAATTCTAATCAGATTTGGATGAACAATGGTTCATTAGAAAGAGCATTAAAAACTGTATGTTATACCGCCTGGGCGATCTGTATACATTCACTATACAATGAGTAATGATATTGTAAATAGGTAATTAAGGGTTTTGTAATTGGAAACTGGAAAAGGACGATCCTGCCTGCCTCGATGAATTCTAATCAGATTTGGATGAACAATGTCTCATTAGAAAGAGCATTAAAAACTGTATGTTATACCGCCTGGGCGATCTGTATACATTCACTATACAATGAGTAATGATATTGTAAATAGGTAATTAAGGGTTTTTGAAATGGAAACTGGAAAAGGACGATCCTGCCTCGATGAATTCTAATCAGATTTGGATGAACAATATCTCATTAGAAAGAGCATTAAAAACTGTATGTTATACCGCCTGGGCGATCTGTATACATTCACTATACAATGAGTAATGATATTGTAAATAGGTAATTAAGGGTTTTGTAATTGGAAACTGGAAAAGGACGATCCTGCCTCGATGAATTCTAATCAGATTTGGATGAACAATGTCTCATTAGAAAGAGCATTAAAAACTGTATGTTATACCGCCTGGGCGATCTGTATACATTCAATATACAATGAGTAATGATATTGTAAATAGGTAATTAAGGGTTTTTGTAATTGGAAACTGGAAAAGGACGATCCTGCCTCGATGAATTCTAATCAGATTTGGATGAACAATGGTTCATTAGAAAGAGCATTAAAAACTGTATGTTATACCGCCTGGGCGATCTGTATACATTCACTATACAATGAGTAATGATATTGTAAATAGGTAATTAAGGGTTTTGTAATTGGAAACTGGAAAAGGACGATCCTGCCTGCCTCGATGAATTCTAATCAGATTTGGATGAACAATGTCTCATTAGAAAGAGCATTAAAAACTGTATGTTATACCGCCTGGGCGATCTGTATACATTCACTATACAATGAGTAATGATATTGTAAATAGGTAATTAAGGGTTTTTGTAATTGGAAACTGGAAAAGGACGATCCTGCCTCGATGAATTCTAATCAGATTTGGATGAACAATGTCTCATTAGAAAGAGCATTAAAAACTATATTTTACCGCCTGGGCGATCTGTATACATTCACTATACAATGAGTAATGATATTGTAAATAGGTAATTAAGGGTTTTTGAAATGGAAACTGGAAAAGGACGATCCTGCCTCGATGAATTCTAATCAGATTTGGATGAACAATATCTCATTAGAAAGAGCATTAAAAACTGTATGTTATACCGCCTGGGCGATCTGTATACATTCACTATACAATGAGTAATGATATTGTAAATAGGTAATTAAGGGTTTTGTAATTGGAAACTGGAAAAGGACGATCCTGCCTCGATGAATTCTAATCAGATTTGGATGAACAATGTCTCATTAGAAAGAGCATTAAAAACTGTATGTTATACCGCCTGGGCGATCTGTATACATTCACTATACAATGAGTAATGATATTGTAAATAGGTAATTAAGGGTTTTTGTAATTGGAAACTGGAAAAGGACGATCCTGCCTCGATGAATTCTAATCAGATTTGGATGAACAATGTCTCATTAGAAAGAGCATTAAAAACTATATTTTACCGCCTGGGCGATCTTTATACATTCACTATACAATGAGTAATGATATTGTAAATAGGTAATTAAGGGTTTTTGTAATTGGAAACTGGAAAAGGACGATCCTGCCTCGATGAATTCTAATCAGATTTGGATGAACAATGTCTCATTAGAAAGAGCATTAAAAACTGTATGTTATACCGCCTGGGCGATCTGTATACATTCACTATACAATGAGTAATGATATTGTAAATAGGTAATTAAGGGTTTTTGTAATTGGAAACTGGAAAAGGACGATCCTGCCTCGATGAATTCTAATCAGATTTGGATGAACAATGTCTCATTAGAAAGAGCATTAAAAACTATATTTTACCGCCTGGGCGATCTGTATACATTCACTATACAATGAGTAATGATATTGTAAATAGGTAATTAAGGGTTTTTGAAATGGAAACTGGAAAAGGACGATCCTGCCTCGATGAATTCTAATCAGATTTGGATGAACAATATCTCATTAGAAAGAGCATTAAAAACTGTATGTTATACCGCCTGGGCGATCTGTATACATTCACTATACAATGAGTAATGATATTGTAAATAGGTAATTAAGGGTTTTGTAATTGGAAACTGGAAAAGGACGATCCTGCCTCGATGAATTCTAATCAGATTTGGATGAACAATGTCTCATTAGAAAGAGCATTAAAAACTGTATGTTATACCGCCTGGGCGATCTTTATACATTCACTATACAATGAGTAATGATATTGTAAATAGGTAATTAAGGGTTTTTGTAATTGGAAACTGGAAAAGGACGATCCTGCCTCGATGAATTCTAATCAGATTTGGATGAACAATGTCTCATTAGAAAGAGCATTAAAAACTATATTTTACCGCCTGGGCGATCTTTATACATTCACTATACAATGAGTAATGATATTGTAAATAGGTAATTAAGGGTTTTTGTAATTGGAAACTGGAAAAGGACGATCCTGCCTCGATGAATTCTAATCAGATTTGGATGAACAATGGTTCATTAGAAAGAGCATTAAAAACTATATTTTACCGCCTGGGCGATCTGTATACATTCACTATACAATGAGTAATGATATTGTAAATAGGTAATTAAGGGTTTTTGTAATTGGAAACTGGAAAAGGACGATCCTGCTCGATGAATTCTAATCAGATTTGGATGAACAATGTCTCATTAGAAAGAGCATTAAAAACTATATTTTACCGCCTGGGCGATCTGTATACATTCACTATACAATGAGTAATGATATTGTAAATAGGTAATTAAGGGTTTTTGAAATGGAAACTGGAAAAGGACGATCCTGCCTCGATGAATTCTAATCAGATTTGGATGAACAATATCTCATTAGAAAGAGCATTAAAAACTGTATGTTATACCGCCTGGGCGATCTGTATACATTCACTATACAATGAGTAATGATATTGTAAATAGGTAATTAAGGGTTTTGTAATTGGAAACTGTAAAAGGACGATCCTGCCTCGATGAATTCTAATCAGATTTGGATGAACAATGTCTCATTAGAAAGAGCATTAAAAACTATATTTTACCTCCTGGGCGATCTGTATACATTCACTATACAATGAGTAATGATATTGTAAATAGGTAATTAAGGGTTTTGTAATTGGAAACTGGAAAAGGACGATCCTGCCTCGATGAATTCTAATCAGATTTGGATGAACAATGTCTCATTAGAAAGAGCATTAAAAACTATATTTTACCTCCTGGGCGATCTGTATACATTCACTATACAATGAGTAATGATATTGTAAATAGGTAATTAAGGGTTTTGTAATTGGAAACTGGAAAAGGACGATCCTGCCTCGATGAATTCTAATCAGATTTGGATGAACAATGTCTCATTAGAAAGAGCATTAAAAACTGTATGTTATACCGCCTGGGCGATCTGTATACATTCACTATACAATGAGTAATGATATTGTAAATAGGTAATTAAGGGTTTTTGTAATTGGAAACTGGAAAAGGACGATCCTGCCTCGATGAATTCTAATCAGATTTGGATGAACAATGTCTCATTAGAAAGAGCATTAAAAACTATATTTTACCGCCTGGGCGATCTTTATACATTCACTATACAATGAGTAATGATATTGTAAATAGGTAATTAAGGGTTTTTGTAATTGGAAACTGGAAAAGGACGATCCTGCCTCGATGAATTCTAATCAGATTTGGATGAACAATGGTTCATTAGAAAGAGCATTAAAAACTATATTTTACCGCCTGGGCGATCTGTATACATTCACTATACAATGAGTAATGATATTGTAAATAGGTAATTAAGGGTTTTTGTAATTGGAAACTGGAAAAGGACGATCCTGCTCGATGAATTCTAATCAGATTTGGATGAACAATGTCTCATTAGAAAGAGCATTAAAAACTATATTTTACCGCCTGGGCGATCTGTATACATTCACTATACAATGAGTAATGATATTGTAAATAGGTAATTAAGGGTTTTTGAAATGGAAACTGGAAAAGGACGATCCTGCCTCGATGAATTCTAATCAGATTTGGATGAACAATATCTCATTAGAAAGAGCATTAAAAACTGTATGTTATACCGCCTGGGCGATCTGTATACATTCACTATACAATGAGTAATGATATTGTAAATAGGTAATTAAGGGTTTTTGTAATTGGAAACTGGAAAAGGACGATCCTGCCTCGATGAATTCTAATCAGATTTGGATGAACAATGTCTCATTAGAAAGAGCATTAAAAACTGTATGTTATACCGCCTGGGCGATCTGTATACATTCACTATACAATGAGTAATGATATTGTAAATAGGTAATTAAGGGTTTTTGTAATTGGAAACTGGAAAAGGACGATCCTGCCTCGATGAATTCTAATCAGATTTGGATGAACAATGTCTCATTAGAAAGAGCATTAAAAACTGTATGTTATACCGCCTGGGCGATCTGTAAACATTCACTATACAATGAGTAATGATATTGTAAATAGGTAATTAAGGATTTTTGTAATTGGAAACTGTAAAAGGACGACCTGCCTCGATGAATTCTAATCAGATTTGGATGAACAATGTCTCATTAGAAAGAGCATTAAAAACTATGTTATACCGCCTGGGCGATCTGTATACATTCACTATACAATGAGTAATGATATTGTAAATAGGTAATTAAGGGTTTTTGTAATTGGAAACTGGAAAAGGACGATCCTGCCTCGATGAATTCTAATCAGATTTGGATGAACAATGTCTCATTAGAAAGAGCATTAAAAACTATATTTTACCGCCTGGGCGATCTGTATACATTCACTATACAATGAGTAATGATATTGTAAATAGGTAATTAAGGGTTTTGTAATTGGAAACTGGAAAAGGACGATCCTGCCTCGATGAATTCTAATCAGATTTGGATGAACAATGTCTCATTAGAAAGAGCATTAAAAACTATATTTTACCGCCTGGGCGATCTGTATACATTCACTATACAATGAGTAATGATATTGTAAATAGGTAATTAAGGGTTTTTGTAATTGGAAACTGGAAAAGGACGATCCTGCCTCGATGAATTCTAATCAGATTTGGATGAACAATGTCTCATTAGAAAGAGCATTAAAAACTGTATGTTATACCGCCTGGGCGATCTGTATACATTCACTATACAATGAGTAATGATATTGTAAATAGGTAATTAAGGATTTTTGTAATTGGAAACTGTAAAAGGACGACCTGCCTCGATGAATTCTAATCAGATTTGGATGAACAATGTCTCATTAGAAAGAGCATTAAAAACTATGTTATACCGCCTGGGCGATCTGTACATTCACTATACAATGAGTAATGATATTGTAAATAGTAGGGTTGTTCACTACCGGTTATTAACCGGTACCCCCGGTTTTCGGTTTTGGCCGGTTTACGACCCCCGGTTTTCGGTTCCGGTTTTTGATTTACCCCCGGTTTTTGGTTAACCGGGACCGGTTTTTGGACAAATTTTCATCCAGAATATCCCATTAAGATGTTGTCACATTCTAACGCCTTTAATTAAATATTCGATACAATAGAAGCTGAATAATTTACGAATTTCAACAATTCGAGGAATTAAAGGGTATATGGCGAGATAAAGTTGGCTGATTTTGAATATAGGAGGGTAGAGGGATTAGGGTATATCGATGATCGGTGAGTGGATTAATATCGATGATCGGGGGATTAAGAGGATGAGAAGTTATCAAGGGAGTTGATGAATAATTGTGATTAAGTGGCGTCGTCGAAAGATTTGCACGTCCGATCATGGATTTGAACCTCACCCCGCAAATTACATATTAAAGTGAAAAATCTTCATTTTTTGCGCCGCAGGCGAAAATTTTGAGAATTTTGGAAGGCTTCTACGTAAAATTTCTTGCTTTTTCGGAAAAGGTCAAAAAGGGGCAAAAGTGGGCAATGTAAAAAAGAGGGCGAAAAAATCAAAAAAGGGCAAATGCCCCCTAAAGTTGGCAAAAGGACCACACTGTTGAAAAAAAGGCCACACATCTTTGAATGGATTAGATTTAAAAGTAGGATTGCCAAAATGGCCCGACTGGGACCGAAAGATATATTCACGAAAAAATATTTGGCACGAAAAAGACTCGCATAGGCCCGACTTGATAAAAACAAGCCCGAAACCGGGCGGTTTTGGTCACCGGTTTTCGGTTATCGCCGGTTTTCGACCCCCGGTTTTCGGTTCCGGTTAATTCGCCAAAAACACCGGTTAACGGTTCCGGTTCCGGTTCGGTTAACCGACCGTGAACAACCCTAGTAAATAGGTAATTAAGGGTTTTTGTAATTGGAAACTGGAAAAGGACGATCCTGCCTCGATGAATTCTAATCAGATTTGGATGAACAATATCTCATTAGAAAGAGCATTAAAAACTGTATGTTATACCGCCTTGGCGATCTGTATACATTCACTATACAATGAGTAATGATATTGTAAATAGGTAATTAAGGGTTTTTGTAATTGGAAACTGGAAAAGGACGATCCTGCCTCGATGAATTCTAATCAGATTTGGATGAACAATATCTCATTAGAAAGAGCATTAAAAACTGTATGTTATACCGCCTGGGCGATCTGTATACATTCACTATACAATGAGTAATGATATTGTAAATAGGTAATTAAGGGTTTTTGTAATTGGAAACTGGAAAAGGACGATCCTGCCTCGATGAATTCTAATCAGATTTGGATGAACAATGTCTCATTAGAAAGAGCATTAAAAACTATATTTTACCGCCTGGGCGATCTGTATACATTCAATATACAATGAGTAATGATATTGTAAATATGTAATTAAGGGTTTTGTAATTGGAAACTGTAAAAGGACGACCTGCCTCGATGAATTCTAATCAGATTTGGATGAACAATGTCTCATTAGAAAGAGCATTAAAAACTATATTTTACCGCCTGGGCGATCTGTATACATTCACTATACAATGAGTAATGATATTGTAAATAGGTAATTAAGGGTTTTGTAATTGGAAACTGTAAAAGGACGACCTGCCTCGATGAATTCTAATCAGATTTGGATGAACAATGTCTCATTAGAAAGAGCATTAAAAACTATATTTTACCTCCTGGGCGATCTGTATACATTCACTATACAATGAGTAATGATATTGTAAATAGGTAATTAAGGGTTTTGTAATTGGAAACTGGAAAAGGACGATCCTGCCTCGATGAATTCTAATCAGATTTGGATGAACAATGTCTCATTAGAAAGAGCATTAAAAACTATATTTTACCTCCTGGGCGATCTGTATACATTCACTATACAATGAGTAATGATATTGTAAATAGGTAATTAAGGGTTTTGTAATTGGAAACTGGAAAAGGACGATCCTGCCTCGATGAATTCTAATCAGATTTGGATGAACAATGTCTCATTAGAAAGAGCATTAAAAACTATATTTTACCTCCTGGGCGATCTGTATACATTCACTATACAATGAGTAATGATATTGTAAATAGGTAATTAAGGGTTTTGTAATTGGAAACTGGAAAAGGACGATCCTGCCTCGATGAATTCTAATCAGATTTGGATGAACAATGTCTCATTAGAAAGAGCATTAAAAACTGTATGTTATACCGCCTGGGCGATCTGTATACATTCACTATACAATGAGTAATGATATTGTAAATAGGTAATTAAGGGTTTTTGTAATTGGAAACTGGAAAAGGACGATCCTGCCTCGATGAATTCTAATCAGATTTGGATGAACAATGTCTCATTAGAAAGAGCATTAAAAACTATATTTTACCGCCTGGGCGATCTTTATACATTCACTATACAATGAGTAATGATATTGTAAATAGGTAATTAAGGGTTTTTGTAATTGGAAACTGGAAAAGGACGATCCTGCCTCGATGAATTCTAATCAGATTTGGATGAACAATGGTTCATTAGAAAGAGCATTAAAAACTATATTTTACCGCCTGGGCGATCTGTATACATTCACTATACAATGAGTAATGATATTGTAAATAGGTAATTAAGGGTTTTTGTAATTGGAAACTGGAAAAGGACGATCCTGCTCGATGAATTCTAATCAGATTTGGATGAACAATGTCTCATTAGAAAGAGCATTAAAAACTATATTTTACCGCCTGGGCGATCTGTATACATTCACTATACAATGAGTAATGATATTGTAAATAGGTAATTAAGGGTTTTTGAAATGGAAACTGGAAAAGGACGATCCTGCCTCGATGAATTCTAATCAGATTTGGATGAACAATATCTCATTAGAAAGAGCATTAAAAACTGTATGTTATACCGCCTGGGCGATCTGTATACATTCACTATACAATGAGTAATGATATTGTAAATAGGTAATTAAGGGTTTTTGTAATTGGAAACTGGAAAAGGACGATCCTGCCTCGATGAATTCTAATCAGATTTGGATGAACAATGTCTCATTAGAAAGAGCATTAAAAACTGTATGTTATACCGCCTGGGCGATCTGTATACATTCACTATACAATGAGTAATGATATTGTAAATAGGTAATTAAGGGTTTTTGTAATTGGAAACTGGAAAAGGACGATCCTGCCTCGATGAATTCTAATCAGATTTGGATGAACAATGTCTCATTAGAAAGAGCATTAAAAACTGTATGTTATACCGCCTGGGCGATCTGTATACATTCACTATACAATGAGTAATGATATTGTAAATAGGTAATTAAGGATTTTTGTAATTGGAAACTGTAAAAGGACGACCTGCCTCGATGAATTCTAATCAGATTTGGATGAACAATGTCTCATTAGAAAGAGCATTAAAAACTATGTTATACCGCCTGGGCGATCTGTATACATTCACTATACAATGAGTAATGATATTGTAAATAGGTAATTAAGGGTTTTTGTAATTGGAAACTGGAAAAGGACGATCCTGCCTCGATGAATTCTAATCAGATTTGGATGAACAATGTCTCATTAGAAAGAGCATTAAAAACTATATTTTACCGCCTGGGCGATCTGTATACATTCACTATACAATGAGTAATGATATTGTAAATAGGTAATTAAGGGTTTTGTAATTGGAAACTGGAAAAGGACGATCCTGCCTCGATGAATTCTAATCAGATTTGGATGAACAATGTCTCATTAGAAAGAGCATTAAAAACTATATTTTACCGCCTGGGCGATCTGTATACATTCACTATACAATGAGTAATGATATTGTAAATAGGTAATTAAGGGTTTTTGTAATTGGAAACTGGAAAAGGACGATCCTGCCTCGATGAATTCTAATCAGATTTGGATGAACAATGTCTCATTAGAAAGAGCATTAAAAACTGTATGTTATACCGCCTGGGCGATCTGTATACATTCACTATACAATGAGTAATGATATTGTAAATAGGTAATTAAGGATTTTTGTAATTGGAAACTGTAAAAGGACGACCTGCCTCGATGAATTCTAATCAGATTTGGATGAACAATGTCTCATTAGAAAGAGCATTAAAAACTATGTTATACCGCCTGGGCGATCTGTACATTCACTATACAATGAGTAATGATATTGTAAATAGGTAATTAAGGGTTTTGTAATTGGAAACTGGAAAAGGACGATCCTGCCTCGATGAATTCTAATCAGATTTGGATGAACAATGTCTCATTAGAAAGAGCATTAAAAACTATATTTTACCGCCTGGGCGATCTGTATACATTCACTATACAATGAGTAATGATATTGTAAATAGGTAATTAAGGGTTTTTGTAATTGGAAACTGGAAAAGGACGATCCTGCCTCGATGAATTCTAATCAGATTTGGATGAACAATGTCTCATTAGAAAGAGCATTAAAAACTGTATGTTATACCGCCTGGGCGATCTGTATACATTCACTATACAATGAGTAATGATATTGTAAATAGGTAATTAAGGATTTTTGTAATTGGAAACTGTAAAAGGACGACCTGCCTCGATGAATTCTAATCAGATTTGGATGAACAATGTCTCATTAGAAAGAGCATTAAAAACTATGTTATACCGCCTGGGCGATCTGTACATTCACTATACAATGAGTAATGATATTGTAAATAGTAGGGTTGTTCACTACCGGTTATTAACCGGTACCCCCGGTTTTCGGTTTTGGCCGGTTTACGACCCCGGTTTTCGGTTCCGGTTTTTGATTTACCCCCGGTTTTTGGTTAACCGGGACCGGTTTTTGGACAAATTTTCATCCAGAATATCCCATTAAGATGTTGTCACATTCTAACGCCTTTAATTAAATATTCGATACAATAGAAGCTGAATAATTTACGAATTTCAACAATTCGAGGAATTAAAGGGTATATGGCGAGATAAAGTTGGCTGATTTTGAATATAGGAGGGTAGAGGGATTAGGGTATATCGATGATCGGTGAGTGGATTAATATCGATGATCGGGGGATTAAGAGGATGAGAAGTTATCAAGGGAGTTGATGAATAATTGTGATTAAGTGGCGTCGTCGAAAGATTTGCACGTCCGATCATGGATTTGAACCTCACCCCGCAAATTACATATTAAAGTGAAAAATCTTCATTTTTTGCGCCGCAGGCGAAAATTTTGAGAATTTTGGAAGGCTTCTACGTAAAATTTCTTGCTTTTTCGGAAAAGGTCAAAAAGGGGCAAAAGTGGGCAATGTAAAAAAGAGGGCGAAAAAATCAAAAAAGGGCAAATGCCCCTAAAGTTGGCAAAAGGACCACACTGTTGAAAAAAGGCCACACATCTTTGAATGGATTAGATTTAAAAGTAGGATTGCCAAAATGGCCCGACTGGGACCGAAAGATATATTCACGAAAAAATATTTGGCACGAAAAAGACTCGCATAGGCCCGACTTGATAAAAACAAGCCCGAAACCGGGCGGTTTTGGTCACCGGTTTTCGGTTATCGCCGGTTTTCGACCCCCGGTTTTCGGTTCCGGTTAATTCGCCAAAAACACCGGTTAACGGTTCCGGTTCCGGTTCGGTTAACCGACCGTGAACAACCCTAGTAAATAGGTAATTAAGGGTTTTTGTAATTGGAAACTGGAAAAGGACGATCCTGCCTCGATGAATTCTAATCAGATTTGGATGAACAATATCTCATTAGAAAGAGCATTAAAAACTGTATGTTATACCGCCTTGGCGATCTGTATACATTCACTATACAATGAGTAATGATATTGTAAATAGGTAATTAAGGGTTTTTGTAATTGGAAACTGGAAAAGGACGATCCTGCCTCGATGAATTCTAATCAGATTTGGATGAACAATATCTCATTAGAAAGAGCATTAAAAACTGTATGTTATACCGCCTGGGCGATCTGTATACATTCACTATACAATGAGTAATGATATTGTAAATAGGTAATTAAGGGTTTTTGTAATTGGAAACTGGAAAAGGACGATCCTGCCTCGATGAATTCTAATCAGATTTGGATGAACAATGTCTCATTAGAAAGAGCATTAAAAACTATATTTTACCGCCTGGGCGATCTGTATACATTCACTATACAATGAGTAATGATATTGTAAATAGGTAATTAAGGGTTTTGTAATTGGAAACTGGAAAAGGACGATCCTGCCTCGATGAATTCTAATCAGATTTGGATGAACAATGTCTCATTAGAAAGAGCATTAAAAACTATATTTTACCGCCTGGGCGATCTGTATACATTCACTATACAATGAGTAATGATATTGTAAATAGGTAATTAAGGGTTTTTGTAATTGGAAACTGGAAAAGGACGATCCTGCCTCGATGAATTCTAATCAGATTTGGATGAACAATGTCTCATTAGAAAGAGCATTAAAAACTGTATGTTATACCGCCTGGGCGATCTGTATACATTCACTATACAATGAGTAATGATATTGTAAATAGGTAATTAAGGATTTTTGTAATTGGAAACTGTAAAAGGACGACCTGCCTCGATGAATTCTAATCAGATTTGGATGAACAATGTCTCATTAGAAAGAGCATTAAAAACTATGTTATACCGCCTGGGCGATCTGTACATTCACTATACAATGAGTAATGATATTGTAAATAGGTAATTAAGGGTTTTGTAATTGGAAACTGGAAAAGGACGATCCTGCCTCGATGAATTCTAATCAGATTTGGATGAACAATGTCTCATTAGAAAGAGCATTAAAAACTATATTTTACCGCCTGGGCGATCTGTATACATTCACTATACAATGAGTAATGATATTGTAAATAGGTAATTAAGGGTTTTTGTAATTGGAAACTGGAAAAGGACGATCCTGCCTCGATGAATTCTAATCAGATTTGGATGAACAATGTCTCATTAGAAAGAGCATTAAAAACTGTATGTTATACCGCCTGGGCGATCTGTATACATTCACTATACAATGAGTAATGATATTGTAAATAGGTAATTAAGGATTTTTGTAATTGGAAACTGTAAAAGGACGACCTGCCTCGATGAATTCTAATCAGATTTGGATGAACAATGTCTCATTAGAAAGAGCATTAAAAACTATGTTATACCGCCTGGGCGATCTGTACATTCACTATACAATGAGTAATGATATTGTAAATAGTAGGGTTGTTCACTACCGGTTATTAACCGGTACCCCCGGTTTTCGGTTTTGGCCGGTTTACGACCCCCGGTTTTCGGTTCCGGTTTTTGATTTACCCCCGGTTTTTGGTTAACCGGGACCGGTTTTTGGACAAATTTTCATCCAGAATATCCCATTAAGATGTTGTCACATTCTAACGCCTTTAATTAAATATTCGATACAATAGAAGCTGAATAATTTACGAATTTCAACAATTCGAGGAATTAAAGGGTATATGGCGAGATAAAGTTGGCTGATTTTGAATATAGGAGGGTAGAGGGATTAGGGTATATCGATGATCGGTGAGTGGATTAATATCGATGATCGGGGGATTAAGAGGATGAGAAGTTATCAAGGGAGTTGATGAATAATTGTGATTAAGTGGCGTCGTCGAAAGATTTGCACGTCCGATCATGGATTTGAACCTCACCCCGCAAATTACATATTAAAGTGAAAAATCTTCATTTTTTGCGCCGCAGGCGAAAATTTTGAGAATTTTGGAAGGCTTCTACGTAAAATTTCTTGCTTTTTCGGAAAAGGTCAAAAAGGGGCAAAAGTGGGCAATGTAAAAAAGAGGGCGAAAAAATCAAAAAAGGGCAAATGCCCCCTAAAGTTGGCAAAAGGACCACACTGTTGAAAAAAAGGCCACACATCTTTGAATGGATTAGATTTAAAAGTAGGATTGCCAAAATGGCCCGACTGGGACCGAAAGATATATTCACGAAAAAATATTTGGCACGAAAAAGACTCGCATAGGCCCGACTTGATAAAAACAAGCCCGAAACCGGGCGGTTTTGGTCACCGGTTTTCGGTTATCGCCGGTTTTCGACCCCCGGTTTTCGGTTCCGGTTAATTCGCCAAAAACACCGGTTAACGGTTCCGGTTCCGGTTCGGTTAACCGACCGTGAACAACCCTAGTAAATAGGTAATTAAGGGTTTTTGTAATTGGAAACTGGAAAAGGACGATCCTGCCTCGATGAATTCTAATCAGATTTGGATGAACAATATCTCATTAGAAAGAGCATTAAAAACTGTATGTTATACCGCCTTGGCGATCTGTATACATTCACTATACAATGAGTAATGATATTGTAAATAGGTAATTAAGGGTTTTTGTAATTGGAAACTGGAAAAGGACGATCCTGCCTCGATGAATTCTAATCAGATTTGGATGAACAATATCTCATTAGAAAGAGCATTAAAAACTGTATGTTATACCGCCTGGGCGATCTGTATACATTCACTATACAATGAGTAATGATATTGTAAATAGGTAATTAAGGGTTTTTGTAATTGGAAACTGGAAAAGGACGATCCTGCCTCGATGAATTCTAATCAGATTTGGATGAACAATGTCTCATTAGAAAGAGCATTAAAAACTATATTTTACCGCCTGGGCGATCTGTATACATTCAATATACAATGAGTAATGATATTGTAAATATGTAATTAAGGGTTTTGTAATTGGAAACTGTAAAAGGACGACCTGCCTCGATGAATTCTAATCAGATTTGGATGAACAATGTCTCATTAGAAAGAGCATTAAAAACTATATTTTACCGCCTGGGCGATCTGTATACATTCACTATACAATGAGTAATGATATTGTAAATAGGTAATTAAGGGTTTTGTAATTGGAAACTGTAAAAGGACGACCTGCCTCGATGAATTCTAATCAGATTTGGATGAACAATGTCTCATTAGAAAGAGCATTAAAAACTGTATGTTATACCGCCTGGGCGATCTGTATACATTCACTATACAATGAGTAATGATATTGTAAATAGGTAATTAAGGGTTTTTGTAATTGGAAACTGGAAAAGGACGATCCTGCCTCGATGAATTCTAATCAGATTTGGATGAACAATGTCTCATTAGAAAGAGCATTAAAAACTATGTTATACCGCCTGGGCGATCTGTATACATTCACTATACAATGAGTAATGATATTGTAAATAGGTAATTAAGGGTTTTTGTAATTGGAAACTGGAAAAGGACGATCCTGCCTCGATGAATTCTAATCAGATTTGGATGAACAATGTCTCATTAGAAAGAGCATTAAAAACTATATTTTACCGCCTGGGCGATCTGTATACATTCACTATACAATGAGTAATGATATTGTAAATAGGTAATTAAGGGTTTTGTAATTGGAAACTGGAAAAGGACGATCCTGCCTCGATGAATTCTAATCAGATTTGGATGAACAATGTCTCATTAGAAAGAGCATTAAAAACTATATTTTACCGCCTGGGC
The DNA here is from genome assembly GCA_036172945.1 of Meloidogyne incognita. Lineage (NCBI taxonomy): Eukaryota > Metazoa > Nematoda > Chromadorea > Rhabditida > Meloidogynidae > Meloidogyne > Meloidogyne incognita. The sequence goes on from JARQAC010000001.1 coordinate 5,100,844, forward strand.
GATCTGTATACATTCACTATACAATGAGTAATGATATTGTAAATAGGTAATTAAGGGTTTTTGTAATTGGAAACTGGAAAAGGACGATCCTGCCTCGATGAATTCTAATCAGATTTGGATGAACAATGTCTCATTAGAAAGAGCATTAAAAACTGTATGTTATACCGCCTGGGCGATCTGTATACATTCACTATACAATGAGTAATGATATTGTAAATAGGTAATTAAGGATTTTTGTAATTGGAAACTGTAAAAGGACGACCTGCCTCGATGAATTCTAATCAGATTTGGATGAACAATGTCTCATTAGAAAGAGCATTAAAAACTATGTTATACCGCCTGGGCGATCTGTACATTCACTATACAATGAGTAATGATATTGTAAATAGGTAATTAAGGGTTTTTGTAATTGGAAACTGGAAAAGGACGATCCTGCCTCGATGAATTCTAATCAGATTTGGATGAACAATATCTCATTAGAAAGAGCATTAAAAACTGTATGTTATACCGCCTTGGCGATCTGTATACATTCACTATACAATGAGTAATGATATTGTAAATAGGTAATTAAGGGTTTTTGTAATTGGAAACTGGAAAAGGACGATCCTGCCTCGATGAATTCTAATCAGATTTGGATGAACAATATCTCATTAGAAAGAGCATTAAAAACTGTATGTTATACCGCCTGGGCGATCTGTATACATTCACTATACAATGAGTAATGATATTGTAAATAGGTAATTAAGGGTTTTTGTAATTGGAAACTGGAAAAGGACGATCCTGCCTCGATGAATTCTAATCAGATTTGGATGAACAATGTCTCATTAGAAAGAGCATTAAAAACTATATTTTACCGCCTGGGCGATCTGTATACATTCAATATACAATGAGTAATGATATTGTAAATATGTAATTAAGGGTTTTGTAATTGGAAACTGTAAAAGGACGACCTGCCTCGATGAATTCTAATCAGATTTGGATGAACAATGTCTCATTAGAAAGAGCATTAAAAACTATATTTTACCGCCTGGGCGATCTGTATACATTCACTATACAATGAGTAATGATATTGTAAATAGGTAATTAAGGGTTTTGTAATTGGAAACTGTAAAAGGACGACCTGCCTCGATGAATTCTAATCAGATTTGGATGAACAATGTCTCATTAGAAAGAGCATTAAAAACTGTATGTTATACCGCCTGGGCGATCTGTATACATTCACTATACAATGAGTAATGATATTGTAAATAGGTAATTAAGGGTTTTTGTAATTGGAAACTGGAAAAGGACGATCCTGCCTTGATGAATTCTAATCAGATTTGGATGAACAATGTCTCATTAGAAAGAGCATTAAAAACTGTATGTTATACCGCCTGGGCGATCTGTATACATTCACTATACAATGAGTAATGATATTGTAAATAGGTAATTAAGGGTTTTGTAATTGGAAACTGGAAAAGGACGATCCTGCCTCGATGAATTCTAATCAGATTTGGATGAACAATGTCTCATTAGAAAGAGCATTAAAAACTGTATGTTATACCGCCTGGGCGATCTGTATACATTCACTATACAATGAGTAATGATATTGTAAATAGGTAATTAAGGATTTTTGTAATTGGAAACTGTAAAAGGACGACCTGCCTCGATGAATTCTAATCAGATTTGGATGAACAATGTCTCATTAGAAAGAGCATTAAAAACTATGTTATACCGCCTGGGCGATCTGTACATTCACTATACAATGAGTAATGATATTGTAAATAGGTAATTAAGGGTTTTTGTAATTGGAAACTGGAAAAGGACGATCCTGCCTCGATGAATTCTAATCAGATTTGGATGAACAATATCTCATTAGAAAGAGCATTAAAAACTGTATGTTATACCGCCTTGGCGATCTGTATACATTCACTATACAATGAGTAATGATATTGTAAATAGGTAATTAAGGGTTTTTGTAATTGGAAACTGGAAAAGGACGATCCTGCCTCGATGAATTCTAATCAGATTTGGATGAACAATATCTCATTAGAAAGAGCATTAAAAACTGTATGTTATACCGCCTGGGCGATCTGTATACATTCACTATACAATGAGTAATGATATTGTAAATAGGTAATTAAGGGTTTTTGTAATTGGAAACTGGAAAAGGACGATCCTGCCTCGATGAATTCTAATCAGATTTGGATGAACAATGTCTCATTAGAAAGAGCATTAAAAACTGTATGTTATACCGCCTTGGCGATCTGTATACATTCACTATACAATGAGTAATGATATTGTAAATAGGTAATTAAGGGTTTTTGTAATTGGAAACTGGAAAAGGACGATCCTGCCTCGATGAATTCTAATCAGATTTGGATGAACAATATCTCATTAGAAAGAGCATTAAAAACTGTATGTTATACCGCCTGGGCGATCTGTATACATTCACTATACAATGAGTAATGATATTGTAAATAGGTAATTAAGGGTTTTTGTAATTGGAAACTGGAAAAGGACGATCCTGCCTCGATGAATTCTAATCAGATTTGGATGAACAATGTCTCATTAGAAAGAGCATTAAAAACTGTATGTTATACCGCCTTGGCGATCTGTATACATTCACTATACAATGAGTAATGATATTGTAAATAGGTAATTAAGGGTTTTTGTAATTGGAAACTGGAAAAGGACGATCCTGCCTCGATGAATTCTAATCAGATTTGGATGAACAATATCTCATTAGAAAGAGCATTAAAAACTGTATGTTATACCGCCTTGGCGATCTGTATACATTCACTATACAATGAGTAATGATATTGTAAATAGGTAATTAAGGGTTTTTGTAATTGGAAACTGGAAAAGGACGATCCTGCCTCGATGAATTCTAATCAGAGTTGGATGAACAATATCTCATTAGAAAGAGCATTAAAAACTGTATGTTATACCGCCTGGGCGATCTGTATACATTCACTATACAATGAGTAATGATATTGTAAATAGGTAATTAAGGATTTTTGTAATTGGAAACTGTAAAAGGACGACCTGCCTCGATGAATTCTAATCAGATTTGGATGAACAATGTCTCATTAGAAAGAGCATTAAAAACTATGTTATACCGCCTGGGCGATCTGTACATTCACTATACAATGAGTAATGATATTGTAAATAGGTAATTAAGGGTTTTTGTAATTGGAAACTGGAAAAGGACGATCCTGCCTCGATGAATTCTAATCAGATTTGGATGAACAATATCTCATTAGAAAGAGCATTAAAAACTGTATGTTATACCGCCTTGGCGATCTGTATACATTCACTATACAATGAGTAATGATATTGTAAATAGGTAATTAAGGGTTTTTGTAATTGGAAACTGGAAAAGGACGATCCTGCCTCGATGAATTCTAATCAGATTTGGATGAACAATATCTCATTAGAAAGAGCATTAAAAACTGTATGTTATACCGCCTGGGCGATCTGTATACATTCACTATACAATGAGTAATGATATTGTAAATAGGTAATTAAGGGTTTTTGTAATTGGAAACTGGAAAAGGACGATCCTGCCTCGATGAATTCTAATCAGATTTGGATGAACAATGTCTCATTAGAAAGAGCATTAAAAACTATATTTTACCGCCTGGGCGATCTGTATACATTCAATATACAATGAGTAATGATATTGTAAATATGTAATTAAGGGTTTTGTAATTGGAAACTGTAAAAGGACGACCTGCCTCGATGAATTCTAATCAGATTTGGATGAACAATGTCTCATTAGAAAGAGCATTAAAAACTATATTTTACCGCCTGGGCGATCTGTATACATTCACTATACAATGAGTAATGATATTTTAAATAGGTAATTAAGGGTTTTGTAATTGGAAACTGTAAAAGGACGACCTGCCTCGATGAATTCTAATCAGATTTGGATGAACAATGTCTCATTAGAAAAAGCATTAAAAACTGTATGTTATACCGCCTGGGCGATCTGTATACATTCACTATACAATGAGTAATGATATTGTAAATAGGTAATTAAGGGTTTTTGTAATTGGAAACTGGAAAAGGACGATCCTGCCTCGATGAATTCTAATCAGATTTGGATGAACAATGTCTCATTAGAAAGAGCATTAAAAACTGTATGTTATACCGCCTGGGCGATCTGTATACATTCACTATACAATGAGTAATGATATTGTAAATAGGTAATTAAGGGTTTTTGTAATTGGAAACTGGAAAAGGACGATCCTGCCTCGATGAATTCTAATCAGATTTGGATGAACAATGTCTCATTAGAAAGAGCATTAAAAACTATATTTTACCTCCTGGGCGATCTGTATACATTCACTATACAATGAGTAATGATATTGTAAATAGGTAATTAAGGGTTTTGTAATTGGAAACTGGAAAAGGACGATCCTGCCTCGATGAATTCTAATCAGATTTGGATGAACAATATCTCATTAGAAAGAGCATTAAAAACTGTATGTTATACCGCCTTGGCGATCTGTATACATTCACTATACAATGAGTAATGATATTGTAAATAGGTAATTAAGGGTTTTTGTAATTGGAAACTGGAAAAGGACGATCCTGCCTCGATGAATTCTAATCAGAGTTGGATGAACAATATCTCATTAGAAAGAGCATTAAAAACTATATTTTACCGCCTGGGCGATCTGTATACATTCAATATACAATGAGTAATGATATTGTAAATATGTAATTAAGGGTTTTGTAATTGGAAACTGTAAAAGGACGACCTGCCTCGATGAATTCTAATCAGATTTGGATGAACAATGTCTCATTAGAAAGAGCATTAAAAACTATATTTTACCGCCTGGGCGATCTGTATACATTCACTATACAATGAGTAATGATATTGTAAATAGGTAATTAAGGGTTTTGTAATTGGAAACTGTAAAAGGACGACCTGCCTCGATGAATTCTAATCAGATTTGGATGAACAATGTCTCATTAGAAAAAGCATTAAAAACTGTATGTTATACCGCCTGGGCGATCTGTATACATTCACTATACAATGAGTAATGATATTGTAAATAGGTAATTAAGGGTTTTTGTAATTGGAAACTGGAAAAGGACGATCCTGCCTCGATGAATTCTAATCAGATTTGGATGAACAATGTCTCATTAGAAAGAGCATTAAAAACTGTATGTTATACCGCCTGGGCGATCTGTATACATTCACTATACAATGAGTAATGATATTGTAAATAGGTAATTAAGGATTTTTGTAATTGGAAACTTTAAAAGGACGACCTGCCTCGATGAATTCTAATCAGATTTGGATGAACAATGTCTCATTAGAAAAAGCATTAAAAACTGTATGTTATACCGCCTGGGCGATCTGTATACATTCACTATACAATGAGTAATGATATTGTAAATAGGTAATTAAGGGTTTTTGTAATTGGAAACTGGAAAAGGACGATCCTGCCTCGATGAATTCTAATCAGATTTGGATGAACAATGTCTCATTAGAAAAAGCATTAAAAACTGTATGTTATACCGCCTGGGCGATCTGTATACATTCACTATACAATGAGTAATGATATTGTAAATAGGTAATTAAGGGTTTTTGTAATTGGAAACTGGAAAAGGACGATCCTGCCTCGATGAATTCTAATCAGATTTGGATGAACAATGTCTCATTAGAAAGAGCATTAAAAACTGTATGTTATACCGCCTGGGCGATCTGTATACATTCACTATACAATGAGTAATGATATTGTAAATAGGTAATTAAGGGTTTTTGTAATTGGAAACTGGAAAAGGACGATCCTGCCTCGATGAATTCTAATCAGATTTGGATGAACAATGTCTCATTAGAAAGAGCATTAAAAACTATATTTTACCTCCTGGGCGATCTGTATACATTCACTATACAATGAGTAATGATATTGTAAATAGGTAATTAAGGGTTTTGTAATTGGAAACTGGAAAAGGACGATCCTGCCTCGATGAATTCTAATCAGATTTGGATGAACAATATCTCATTAGAAAGAGCATTAAAAACTGTATGTTATACCGCCTTGGCGATCTGTATACATTCACTATACAATGAGTAATGATATTGTAAATAGGTAATTAAGGGTTTTTGTAATTGGAAACTGGAAAAGGACGATCCTGCCTCGATGAATTCTAATCAGAGTTGGATGAACAATATCTCATTAGAAAGAGCATTAAAAACTATATTTTACCGCCTGGGCGATCTGTATACATTCAATATACAATGAGTAATGATATTGTAAATATGTAATTAAGGGTTTTGTAATTGGAAACTGTAAAAGGACGACCTGCCTCGATGAATTCTAATCAGATTTGGATGAACAATGTCTCATTAGAAAGAGCATTAAAAACTATATTTTACCGCCTGGGCGATCTGTATACATTCACTATACAATGAGTAATGATATTGTAAATAGGTAATTAAGGGTTTTGTAATTGGAAACTGTAAAAGGACGACCTGCCTCGATGAATTCTAATCAGATTTGGATGAACAATGTCTCATTAGAAAAAGCATTAAAAACTGTATGTTATACCGCCTGGGCGATCTGTATACATTCACTATACAATGAGTAATGATATTGTAAATAGGTAATTAAGGGTTTTTGTAATTGGAAACTGGAAAAGGACGATCCTGCCTCGATGAATTCTAATCAGATTTGGATGAACAATGTCTCATTAGAAAGAGCATTAAAAACTGTATGTTATACCGCCTGGGCGATCTGTATACATTCACTATACAATGAGTAATGATATTGTAAATAGGTAATTAAGGGTTTTTGTAATTGGAAACTGGAAAAGGACGATCCTGCCTCGATGAATTCTAATCAGATTTGGATGAACAATGTCTCATTAGAAAGAGCATTAAAAACTGTATGTTATACCGCCTGGGCGATCTGTATACATTCACTATACAATGAGTAATGATATTGTAAATAGGTAATTAAGGATTTTTGTAATTGGAAACTTTAAAAGGACGACCTGCCTCGATGAATTCTAATCAGATTTGGATGAACAATGTCTCATTAGAAAGAGCATTAAAAACTGTATGTTATACCGCCTGGGCGATCTGTATACATTCACTATACAATGAGTAATGATATTGTAAATAGGTAATTAAGGGTTTTTGTAATTGGAAACTGGAAAAGGACGATCCTGCCTCGATGAATTCTAATCAGATTTGGATGAACAATGTCTCATTAGAAAGAGCATTAAAAACTATATTTTACCGCCTGGGCGATCTGTATACATTCACTATACAATGAGTAAATAGGTATTGTAAATAGGTAATTAAGGGTTTTTGTAATTGGAAACTGGAAAAGGACGATCCTGCCTCGATGAATTCTAATCAGATTTGGATGAACAATGGTTCATTAGAAAGAGCATTAAAAACTATATTTTACCGCCTGGGCGATCTGTATACATTCACTATACAATGAGTAATGATATTGTAAATAGGTAATTAAGGGTTTTGTAATTGGAAACTGTAAAAGGACGACCTGCCTCGATGAATTCTAATCAGATTTGGATGAACAATGTCTCATTAGAAAGAGCATTAAAAACTGTATGTTATACCGCCTGGGCGATCTGTATACATTCACTATACAATGAGTAATGATATTGTAAATAGGTAATTAAGGGTTTTTGTAATTGGAAACTGGAAAAGGACGATCCTGCCTCGATGAATTCTAATCAGATTTGGATGAACAATGTCTCATTAGAAAGAGCATTAAAAACTATATTTTACCGCCTGGGCGATCTGTATACATGCACTATACAATAAGTAATGATATTGTAAATAGGTAATTAAGGGTTTTGTATTTGGAAACTGTAAAAGGACGATCCTGCCTCGATGAATTCTAATCAGATTTGGATGAACAATTTCTCATTAGAAAGAGCATTAAAAACTATGTTATACCGCCTGGGCGATCTGTATACATTCACTATACAATGAGTAATGATATTGTAAATAGGTAATTAAGGGTTTTTGTAATTGGAAACTGGAAAAGGACGATCCTGCCTCGATGAATTCTAATCAGATTTGGATGAACAATGTCTCATTAGAAAGAGCATTAAAAACTATATTTTACCGCCTGGGCGATCTGTATACATTCACTATACAATGAGTAAATAGGTATTGTAAATAGGTAATTAAGGGTTTTTGTAATTGGAAACTGGAAAAGGACGATCCTGCCTCGATGAATTCTAATCAGATTTGGATGAACAATGTCTCATTAGAAAGAGCATTAAAAACTATATTTTACCGCCTGGGCGATCTGTATACATGCACTATACAATAAGTAATGATATTGTAAATAGGTAATTAAGGGTTTTGTATTTGGAAACTGTAAAAGGACGATCCTGCCTCGATGAATTCTAATCAGATTTGGATGAACAATTTCTCATTAGAAAGAGCATTAAAAACTATGTTATACCGCCTGGGCGATCTGTATACATTCACTATACAATGAGTAATGATATTGTAAATAGGTAATTAAGGGTTTTTGTAATTGGAAACTGGAAAAGGACGATCCTGCCTCGATGAATTCTAATCAGATTTGGATGAACAATGTCTCATTAGAAAGAGCATTAAAAACTGTATGTTATACCACCTGGGCGATCTGTATACATTCACTAAACAATGAGTAATGATATTGTAAATAGGTAATTAAGGGTTTTGTAATTGGAAACTGGAAAAGGACGATCCTGCCTCGATGAATTCTAATCAGATTTGGATGAACAATGGTTCATTAGAAAGAGCATTAAAAACTGTATGTTATACCGCCTGAGCGATCTGTATACATTCACTATACAATGAGTAATGATATTGTAAATAGGTAATTAAGGGTTTTGTAATTGGAAACTGGAAAAGGACGATCCTGCCTCGATGAATTCTAATCAGATTTGGATGAACAATGTCTCATTAGAAAGAGCATTAAAAACTGTATGTTATACCGCCTGGGCGATCTGTATACATTCACTATACAATGAGTAATGATATTGTAAATAGGTAATTAAGGGTTTTTGTAATTGGAAACTGGAAAAGGACGATCCTGCCTCGATGAATTCTAATCAGATTTGGATGAACAATGTCTCATTAGAAAGAGCATTAAAAACTATATTTTACCGCCTGGGCGATCTGTATACATTCACTATACAATGAGTAATGATATTGTAAATAGGTAATTAAGGGTTTTTGTAATTGGAAACTGGAAAAGGACGATCCTGCCTCTATGAATTCTAATCAGATTTGGATGAACAATGTCTCATTAGAAAGAGCATTAAAAACTATATTTTACCGCCTGGGCGATCTGTATACATTCAATATACAATGAGTAATGATGTTGTAAATAGGTAATTAAGGGTTTTGTAATTGGAAACTGGAAAAGGACGATCCTGCCTCGATGAATTCTAATCAGATTTGGATGAACAATATCTCATTAGAAAGAGCATTAAAAACTGTATGTTATACCGCCTGGGCGATCTGTATACATTCACTATACAATGAGTAATGATATTGTAAATAGGTAATTAAGGGTTTTTGTAATTGGAAACTGGAAAAGGACGATCCTGCCTCGATGAATTCTAATCAGATTTGGATGAACAATGTTAGAAAGAGCATTAGAAAGAGCATTAAAAACTGTATGTTATACCGCCTGGGCGATCTGTATACATTCACTATACAATGAGTAATGATATTGTAAATAGGTAATTAAGGGTTTTGTAATTGGAAACTGGAAAAGGACGATCCTGCCTCGATGAATTCTAATCAGATTTGGATGAACAATGTCTCATTAGAAAGAGCATTAAAAACTATATTTTACCTCCTGGGCGATCTGTATACATTCACTATACAATGAGTAATGATATTGTAAATAGGTAATTAAGGGTTTTGTAATTGGAAACTGGAAAAGGACGATCCTGCCTCGATGAATTCTAATCAGATTTGGATGAACAATGTCTCATTAGAAAGAGCATTAAAAACTATATTTTACCGCCTGGGCGATCTGTATACATTCACTATACAATGAGTAATGATGTTGTAAATAGGTAATTAAGGGTTTTGTAATTGGAAACTGGAAAAGGACGATCCTGCCTCGATGAATTCTAATCAGATTTGGATGAACAATGTCTCATTAGAAAGAGCATTAAAAACTATATTTTACCGCCTGGGCGATCTGTATACATTCACTATACAATGAGTAATGATGTTGTAAATAGGTAATTAAGGGTTTTGTAATGGAAACTGGAAAAGGACGATCCTGCCTCGATGAATTCTAATCAGATTTGGATGAACAATGTCTCATTAGAAAGAGCATTAAAAACTATATTTTACCGCCTGGGCGATCTGTATACATTCACTATACAATAAGTAATGATATTGTAAATAGGTAATTAAGGGTTTTGTATTTGGAAACTGTAAAAGGACGATCCTGCCTCGATGAATTCTAATCAGATTTGGATGAACAATTTCTCATTAGAAAGAGCATTAAAAACTATGTTATACCGCCTGGGCGATCTGTATACATTCACTATACAATGAGTAATGATATTGTAAATAGGTAATTAAGGGTTTTTGTAATTGGAAACTGGAAAAGGACGATCCTGCCTCGATGAATTCTAATCAGATTTGGATGAACAATGTCTCATTAGAAAGAGCATTAAAAACTGTATGTTATACCACCTGGGCGATCTGTATACATTCACTATACAATGAGTAATGATATTGTAAATAGGTAATTAAGGGTTTTTGAAATGGAAACTGGAAAAGGACGATCCTGCCTCGTTGAATTCTAATCAGATTTGGATGAACAATGTCTCATTAGAAAGAGCTTTAAAACTGTATGTTATACCGCCTGGGCGATCTGTATACATTCACTATACAAAGAGTAATGATATTGTAAATAGGTAATTAAGGGTTTTTGTAATTGGAAACTGGAAAAGGACGATCCTGCCTCGATGAATTCTAATCAGATTTGGATGAACAATGTCTCATTAGAAAGAGCATTAAAAACTATATTTTACCGCCTGGGCGATCTGTATACATTCAATATACAATGAGTAATGATGTTGTAAATAGGTAATTAAGGGTTTTGTAATTGGAAACTGGAAAAGGACGATCCTGCCTCGATGAATTCTAATCAGATTTGGATGAACAATATCTCATTAGAAAGAGCATTAAAAACTGTATGTTATACCGCCTGGGCGATCTGTATACATTCACTATACAATGAGTAATGATATTGTAAATAGGTAATTAAGGGTTTTTGTAATTGGAAACTGGAAAAGGACGATCCTGCCTCGATGAATTCTAATCAGATTTGGATGAACAATGTCTCATTAGAAAGAGCATTAAAAACTGTATGTTATACCGCCTGGGCGATCTGTATACATTCACTATACAATGAGTAATGATATTGTAAATAGGTAATTAAGGGTTTTGTAATTGGAAACTGGAAAAGGACGATCCTGCCTCGATGAATTCTAATCAGATTTGGATGAACAATGTCTCATTAGAAAGAGCATTAAAAACTATATTTTACCTCCTGGGCGATCTGTATACATTCACTATACAATGAGTAATGATATTGTAAATAGGTAATTAAGGGTTTTGTAATTGGAAACTGGAAAAGGACGATCCTGCCTCGATGAATTCTAATCAGATTTGGATGAACAATGTCTCATTAGAAAGAGCATTAAAAACTATATTTTACCGCCTGGGCGATCTGTATACATTCACTATACAATGAGTAATGATGTTGTAAATAGGTAATTAAGGGTTTTGTAATTGGAAACTGGAAAAGGACGATCCTGCCTCGATGAATTCTAATCAGATTTGGATGAACAATGTCTCATTAGAAAGAGCATTAAAAACTGTATGTTATACCGCCTGGGCGATCTGTATACATTCACTATACAATGAGTAATGATATTGTAAATAGGTAATTAAGGGTTTTGTAATTGGAAACTGGAAAAGGACGATCCTGCCTCGATGAATTCTAATCAGATTTGGATGAACAATGTCTCATTAGAAAGAGCATTAAAAACTATATTTTACCTCCTGGGCGATCTGTATACATTCACTATACAATGAGTAATGATATTGTAAATAGGTAATTAAGGGTTTTGTAATTGGAAACTGGAAAAGGACGATCCTGCCTCGATGAATTCTAATCAGATTTGGATGAACAATGTCTCATTAGAAAGAGCATTAAAAACTATATTTTACCTCCTGGGCGATCTGTATACATTCACTATACAATGAGTAATGATATTGTAAATAGGTAATTAAGGGTTTTGTAATTGGAAACTGGAAGAGGACGATCCTGCCTCGATGAATTCTAATCAGATTTGGATGAACAATGTCTCATTAGAAAGAGCATTAAAAACTGTATGTTATACCGCCTGGGCGATCTGTATACATTCACTATACAATGAGTAATGATATTGTAAATAGGTAATTAAGGGTTTTTGTAATTGGAAACTGGAAAAGGACGATCCTGCCTCGATGAATTCTAATCAGATTTGGATGAACAATGTCTCATTAGAAAGAGCATTAAAAACTATGTTATACCGCCTGGGCGATCTGTATACATTCACTATACAATGAGTAATGATATTGTAAATAGGTAATTAAGGGTTTTGTAATTGGAAACTGTAAAAGGACGATCCTGCCTCGATGAATTCTAATCAGATTTGGATGAACAATGTCTCATTAGAAAGAGCATTAAAAACTGTATGTTATACCGCCTGGGCGATCTGTATACATTCACTATACAATGAGTAATGATATTGTAAATAGGTAATTAAGGGTTTTGTAATTGGAAACTGGAAAAGGACGATCCTGCCTCGATGAATTCTAATCAGATTTGGATGAACAATGTTTCATTAGAAAGAGCATTAAAAACTGTATGTTATACCGCCTGGGCGATCTGTATACATTCACTATACAATGAGTAATGATATTGTAAATAGGTAATTAAGGGTTTTGTAATTGGAAACTGGAAAAGGACGATCCTGCCTCGATGAATTCTAATCAGATTTGGATGAACAATGTCTCATTAGAAAGAGCATTAAAAACTATATTTTACCTCCTGGGCGATCTGTATACATTCACTATACAATGAGTAATGATATTGTAAATAGGTAATTAAGGGTTTTGTAATTGGAAACTGGAAAAGCACGATCCTGCCTCGATGAATTCTAATCAGATTTGGATGAACAATGTCTCATTAGAAAGAGCATTAAAAACTATATTTTACCTCCTGGGCGATCTGTATACATTCACTATACAATGAGTAATGATATTGTAAATAGGTAATTAAGGGTTTTGTAATTGGAAACTGGAAAAGGACGATCCTGCCTCGATGAATTCTAATCAGATTTGGATGAACAATGTCTCATTAGAAAGAGCATTAAAAACTATATTTTACCTCCTGGGCGATCTGTATACATTCACTATACAATGAGTAATGATATTGTAAATAGGTAATTAAGGGTTTTGTAATTGGAAACTGGAAAAGGACGATCCTGCCTCGATGAATTCTAATCAGATTTGGATGAACAATGTCTCATTAGAAAGAGCATTAAAAACTATATTTTACCGCCTGGGCGATCTGTATACATTCACTATACAATGAGTAATGATATTGTAAATAGGTAATTAAGGGTTTTGTAATTGGAAACTGGAAAAGGACGATCCTGCCTCGATGAATTCTAATCAGATTTGGATGAACAATGTCTCATTAGAAAGAGCATTAAAAACTATATTTTACCGCCTGGGCGATCTGTATACATTCACTATACAATGAGTAATGATATTGTAAATAGGTAATTAAGGGTTTTTGTAATTGGAAACTGGAAAAGGACGATCCTGCCTCGAAAAATTCTAATCAGATTTGGATGAACAATGTCTCATTAGAAAGGGCATTAAAAACTATATTTTACCGCCTGGGCGATCTGTATACATTCACTATACAATGAGTAATGATATTGTAAATAGGTAATTAAGGGTTTTGTAATTGGAAACTGGAAAAGGACGATCCTGCCTCGATGAATTCTAATAAGATTTGGATGAACAATGTCTCATTAGAAAGAGCATTAAAAACTATATTTTACCTCCTGGGCGATCTGTATACATTCACTATACAATGAGTAATGATATTGTAAATAGGTAATTAAGGGTTTTGTAATTGGAAACTGGAAAAGGACGATCCTGCCTCGATGAATTCTAATCAGATTTGGATGAACAATGTCTCATTAGAAAGAGCATTAAAAACTATATTTTACCGCCTGGGCGATCTGTATACATTCACTATACAATAAGTAATGATATTGTAAATAGGTAATTAAGGGTTTTGTATTTGGAAACTGTAAAAGGACGATCCTGCCTCGATGAATTCTAATCAGATTTGGATGAACAATTTCTCATTAGAAAGAGCATTAAAAACTATATTTTACCGCCTGGGCGATCTGTATACATGCACTATACAATAAGTAATGATATTGTAAATAGGTAATTAAGGGTTTTGTATTTGGAAACTGTAAAAGGACGATCCTGCCTCGATGAATTCTAATCAGATTTGGATGAACAATGTCTCATTAGAAAGAGCATTAAAAACTATATTTTACCGCCTGGGCGATCTGTATACATGCACTATACAATAAGTAATGATATTGTAAATAGGTAATTAAGGGTTTTGTATTTGGAAACTGTAAAAGGACGATCCTGCCTCGATGAATTCTAATCAGATTTGGATGAACAATGGTTCATTAGAAAGAGCATTAAAAACTATATTTTACCGCCTGGGCGATCTGTATACATTCACTATACAATGAGTAATGATATTGTAAATAGGTAATTAAGGGTTTTGTAATTGGAAACTGTAAAAGGACGACCTGCCTCGATGAATTCTAATCAGATTTGGATGAACAATGTCTCATTAGAAAGAGCATTAAAAACTGTATGTTATACCGCCTGGGCGATCTGTATACATTCACTATACAATGAGTAATGATATTGTAAATAGGTAATTAAGGGTTTTTGTAATTGGAAACTGGAAAAGGACGATCCTGCCTCGATGAATTCTAATCAGATTTGGATGAACAATGTCTCATTAGAAAGAGCATTAAAAACTATATTTTACCGCCTGGGCGATCTGTATACATTCACTATACAATGAGTAATGATATTGTAAATAGGTAATTAAGGGTTTTTGTAATTGGAAACTGGAAAAGGACGATCCTGCCTCGATGAATTCTAATCAGATTTGGATGAACAATGTCTCATTAGAAAGAGCATTAAAAACTATATTTTACCGCCTGGGCGATCTGTATACATGCACTATACAATAAGTAATGATATTGTAAATAGGTAATTAAGGGTTTTGTATTTGGAAACTGTAAAAGGACGATCCTGCCTCGATGAATTCTAATCAGATTTGGATGAACAATTTCTCATTAGAAAGAGCATTAAAAACTATGTTATACCGCCTGGGCGATCTGTATACATTCACTATACAATGAGTAATGATATTGTAAATAGGTAATTAAGGGTTTTTGTAATTGGAAACTGGAAAAGGACGATCCTGCCTCGATGAATTCTAATCAGATTTGGATGAACAATGTCTCATTAGAAAGAGCATTAAAAACTATATTTTACCGCCTGGGCGATCTGTATACATTCACTATACAATGAGTAAATAGGTATTGTAAATAGGTAATTAAGGGTTTTTGTAATTGGAAACTGGAAAAGGACGATCCTGCCTCGATGAATTCTAATCAGATTTGGATGAACAATGTCTCATTAGAAAGAGCATTAAAAACTATATTTTACCGCCTGGGCGATCTGTATACATGCACTATACAATAAGTAATGATATTGTAAATAGGTAATTAAGGGTTTTGTATTTGGAAACTGTAAAAGGACGATCCTGCCTCGATGAATTCTAATCAGATTTGGATGAACAATTTCTCATTAGAAAGAGCATTAAAAACTATGTTATACCGCCTGGGCGATCTGTATACATTCACTATACAATGAGTAATGATATTGTAAATAGGTAATTAAGGGTTTTTGTAATTGGAAACTGGAAAAGGACGATCCTGCCTCGATGAATTCTAATCAGATTTGGATGAACAATGTCTCATTAGAAAGAGCATTAAAAACTGTATGTTATACCACCTGGGCGATCTGTATACATTCACTAAACAATGAGTAATGATATTGTAAATAGGTAATTAAGGGTTTTGTAATTGGAAACTGGAAAAGGACGATCCTGCCTCGATGAATTCTAATCAGATTTGGATGAACAATGTCTCATTAGAAAGAGCATTAAAAACTATATTTTACCGCCTGGGCGATCTGTATACATGCACTATACAATAAGTAATGATATTGTAAATAGGTAATTAAGGGTTTTGTATTTGGAAACTGTAAAAGGACGATCCTGCCTCGATGAATTCTAATCAGATTTGGATGAACAATTTCTCATTAGAAAGAGCATTAAAAACTATGTTATACCGCCTGGGCGATCTGTATACATTCACTATACAATGAGTAATGATATTGTAAATAGGTAATTAAGGGTTTTTGTAATTGGAAACTGGAAAAGGACGATCCTGCCTCGATGAATTCTAATCAGATTTGGATGAACAATGTCTCATTAGAAAGAGCATTAAAAACTATATTTTACCGCCTGGGCGATCTGTATACATTCACTATACAATGAGTAAATAGGTATTGTAAATAGGTAATTAAGGGTTTTTGTAATTGGAAACTGGAAAAGGACGATCCTGCCTCGATGAATTCTAATCAGATTTGGATGAACAATGTCTCATTAGAAAGAGCATTAAAAACTATATTTTACCGCCTGGGCGATCTGTATACATGCACTATACAATAAGTAATGATATTGTAAATAGGTAATTAAGGGTTTTGTATTTGGAAACTGTAAAAGGACGATCCTGCCTCGATGAATTCTAATCAGATTTGGATGAACAATTTCTCATTAGAAAGAGCATTAAAAACTATGTTATACCGCCTGGGCGATCTGTATACATTCACTATACAATGAGTAATGATATTGTAAATAGGTAATTAAGGGTTTTTGTAATTGGAAACTGGAAAAGGACGATCCTGCCTCGATGAATTCTAATCAGATTTGGATGAACAATGTCTCATTAGAAAGAGCATTAAAAACTGTATGTTATACCACCTGGGCGATCTGTATACATTCACTAAACAATGAGTAATGATATTGTAAATAGGTAATTAAGGGTTTTGTAATTGGAAACTGGAAAAGGACGATCCTGCCTCGATGAATTCTAATCAGATTTGGATGAACAATGGTTCATTAGAAAGAGCATTAAAAACTGTATGTTATACCGCCTGAGCGATCTGTATACATTCACTATACAATGAGTAATGATATTGTAAATAGGTAATTAAGGGTTTTGTAATTGGAAACTGGAAAAGGACGATCCTGCCTCGATGAATTCTAATCAGATTTGGATGAACAATGTCTCATTAGAAAGAGCATTAAAAACTGTATGTTATACCGCCTGGGCGATCTGTATACATTCACTATACAATGAGTAATGATATTGTAAATAGGTAATTAAGGGTTTTTGTAATTGGAAACTGGAAAAGGACGATCCTGCCTCGATGAATTCTAATCAGATTTGGATGAACAATGTCTCATTAGAAAGAGCATTAAAAACTATATTTTACCGCCTGGGCGATCTGTATACATTCACTATACAATGAGTAATGATATTGTAAATAGGTAATTAAGGGTTTTTGTAATTGGAAACTGGAAAAGGACGATCCTGCCTCTATGAATTCTAATCAGATTTGGATGAACAATGTCTCATTAGAAAGAGCATTAAAAACTATATTTTACCGCCTGGGCGATCTGTATACATTCAATATACAATGAGTAATGATGTTGTAAATAGGTAATTAAGGGTTTTGTAATTGGAAACTGGAAAAGGACGATCCTGCCTCGATGAATTCTAATCAGATTTGGATGAACAATATCTCATTAGAAAGAGCATTAAAAACTGTATGTTATACCGCCTGGGCGATCTGTATACATTCACTATACAATGAGTAATGATATTGTAAATAGGTAATTAAGGGTTTTTGTAATTGGAAACTGGAAAAGGACGATCCTGCCTCGATGAATTCTAATCAGATTTGGATGAACAATGTTAGAAAGAGCATTAGAAAGAGCATTAAAAACTGTATGTTATACCGCCTGGGCGATCTGTATACATTCACTATACAATGAGTAATGATATTGTAAATAGGTAATTAAGGGTTTTGTAATTGGAAACTGGAAAAGGACGATCCTGCCTCGATGAATTCTAATCAGATTTGGATGAACAATGTCTCATTAGAAAGAGCATTAAAAACTATATTTTACCTCCTGGGCGATCTGTATACATTCACTATACAATGAGTAATGATATTGTAAATAGGTAATTAAGGGTTTTGTAATTGGAAACTGGAAAAGGACGATCCTGCCTCGATGAATTCTAATCAGATTTGGATGAACAATGTCTCATTAGAAAGAGCATTAAAAACTATATTTTACCGCCTGGGCGATCTGTATACATTCACTATACAATGAGTAATGATGTTGTAAATAGGTAATTAAGGGTTTTGTAATTGGAAACTGGAAAAGGACGATCCTGCCTCGATGAATTCTAATCAGATTTGGATGAACAATGTCTCATTAGAAAGAGCATTAAAAACTATATTTTACCGCCTGGGCGATCTGTATACATTCACTATACAATGAGTAATGATGTTGTAAATAGGTAATTAAGGGTTTTGTAATGGAAACTGGAAAAGGACGATCCTGCCTCGATGAATTCTAATCAGATTTGGATGAACAATGTCTCATTAGAAAGAGCATTAAAAACTATATTTTACCTCCTGGGCGATCTGTATACATTCACTATACAATGAGTAATGATATTGTAAATAGGTAATTAAGGGTTTTGTAATTGGAAACTGGAAAAGGACGATCCTGCCTCGATGAATTCTAATCAGATTTGGATGAACAATGTCTCATTAGAAAGAGCATTAAAAACTATATTTTACCGCCTGGGCGATCTGTATACATTCACTATACAATGAGTAATGATGTTGTAAATAGGTAATTAAGGGTTTTGTAATTGGAAACTGGAAAAGGACGATCCTGCCTCGATGAATTCTAATCAGATTTGGATGAACAATGGTTCATTAGAAAGAGCATTAAAAACTGTATGTTATACCGCCTGAGCGATCTGTATACATTCACTATACAATGAGTAATGATATTGTAAATAGGTAATTAAGGGTTTTGTAATTGGAAACTGGAAAAGGACGATCCTGCCTCGATGAATTCTAATCAGATTTGGATGAACAATGTCTCATTAGAAAGAGCATTAAAAACTGTATGTTATACCGCCTGGGCGATCTGTATACATTCACTATACAATGAGTAATGATATTGTAAATAGGTAATTAAGGGTTTTTGTAATTGGAAACTGGAAAAGGACGATCCTGCCTCGATGAATTCTAATCAGATTTGGATGAACAATGTCTCATTAGAAAGAGCATTAAAAACTATATTTTACCGCCTGGGCGATCTGTATACATTCACTATACAATGAGTAATGATATTGTAAATAGGTAATTAAGGGTTTTTGTAATTGGAAACTGGAAAAGGACGATCCTGCCTCTATGAATTCTAATCAGATTTGGATGAACAATGTCTCATTAGAAAGAGCATTAAAAACTATATTTTACCGCCTGGGCGATCTGTATACATTCAATATACAATGAGTAATGATGTTGTAAATAGGTAATTAAGGGTTTTGTAATTGGAAACTGGAAAAGGACGATCCTGCCTCGATGAATTCTAATCAGATTTGGATGAACAATATCTCATTAGAAAGAGCATTAAAAACTGTATGTTATACCGCCTGGGCGATCTGTATACATTCACTATACAATGAGTAATGATATTGTAAATAGGTAATTAAGGGTTTTTGTAATTGGAAACTGGAAAAGGACGATCCTGCCTCGATGAATTCTAATCAGATTTGGATGAACAATGTTAGAAAGAGCATTAGAAAGAGCATTAAAAACTGTATGTTATACCGCCTGGGCGATCTGTATACATTCACTATACAATGAGTAATGATATTGTAAATAGGTAATTAAGGGTTTTGTAATTGGAAACTGGAAAAGGACGATCCTGCCTCGATGAATTCTAATCAGATTTGGATGAACAATGTCTCATTAGAAAGAGCATTAAAAACTATATTTTACCTCCTGGGCGATCTGTATACATTCACTATACAATGAGTAATGATATTGTAAATAGGTAATTAAGGGTTTTGTAATTGGAAACTGGAAAAGGACGATCCTGCCTCGATGAATTCTAATCAGATTTGGATGAACAATGTCTCATTAGAAAGAGCATTAAAAACTATATTTTACCGCCTGGGCGATCTGTATACATTCACTATACAATGAGTAATGATGTTGTAAATAGGTAATTAAGGGTTTTGTAATTGGAAACTGGAAAAGGACGATCCTGCCTCGATGAATTCTAATCAGATTTGGATGAACAATGTCTCATTAGAAAGAGCATTAAAAACTATATTTTACCGCCTGGGCGATCTGTATACATTCACTATACAATGAGTAATGATGTTGTAAATAGGTAATTAAGGGTTTTGTAATGGAAACTGGAAAAGGACGATCCTGCCTCGATGAATTCTAATCAGATTTGGATGAACAATGTCTCATTAGAAAGAGCATTAAAAACTATATTTTACCGCCTGGGCGATCTGTATACATTCACTATACAATAAGTAATGATATTGTAAATAGGTAATTAAGGGTTTTGTATTTGGAAACTGTAAAAGGACGATCCTGCCTCGATGAATTCTAATCAGATTTGGATGAACAATTTCTCATTAGAAAGAGCATTAAAAACTATGTTATACCGCCTGGGCGATCTGTATACATTCACTATACAATGAGTAATGATATTGTAAATAGGTAATTAAGGGTTTTTGTAATTGGAAACTGGAAAAGGACGATCCTGCCTCGATGAATTCTAATCAGATTTGGATGAACAATGTCTCATTAGAAAGAGCATTAAAAACTGTATGTTATACCACCTGGGCGATCTGTATACATTCACTATACAATGAGTAATGATATTGTAAATAGGTAATTAAGGGTTTTTGAAATGGAAACTGGAAAAGGACGATCCTGCCTCGTTGAATTCTAATCAGATTTGGATGAACAATGTCTCATTAGAAAGAGCTTTAAAACTGTATGTTATACCGCCTGGGCGATCTGTATACATTCACTATACAAAGAGTAATGATATTGTAAATAGGTAATTAAGGGTTTTTGTAATTGGAAACTGGAAAAGGACGATCCTGCCTCGATGAATTCTAATCAGATTTGGATGAACAATGTCTCATTAGAAAGAGCATTAAAAACTATATTTTACCGCCTGGGCGATCTGTATACATTCAATATACAATGAGTAATGATGTTGTAAATAGGTAATTAAGGGTTTTGTAATTGGAAACTGGAAAAGGACGATCCTGCCTCGATGAATTCTAATCAGATTTGGATGAACAATATCTCATTAGAAAGAGCATTAAAAACTGTATGTTATACCGCCTGGGCGATCTGTATACATTCACTATACAATGAGTAATGATATTGTAAATAGGTAATTAAGGGTTTTTGTAATTGGAAACTGGAAAAGGACGATCCTGCCTCGATGAATTCTAATCAGATTTGGATGAACAATGTCTCATTAGAAAGAGCATTAAAAACTGTATGTTATACCGCCTGGGCGATCTGTATACATTCACTATACAATGAGTAATGATATTGTAAATAGGTAATTAAGGGTTTTGTAATTGGAAACTGGAAAAGGACGATCCTGCCTCGATGAATTCTAATCAGATTTGGATGAACAATGTCTCATTAGAAAGAGCATTAAAAACTATATTTTACCTCCTGGGCGATCTGTATACATTCACTATACAATGAGTAATGATATTGTAAATAGGTAATTAAGGGTTTTGTAATTGGAAACTGGAAAAGGACGATCCTGCCTCGATGAATTCTAATCAGATTTGGATGAACAATGTCTCATTAGAAAGAGCATTAAAAACTATATTTTACCGCCTGGGCGATCTGTATACATTCACTATACAATGAGTAATGATGTTGTAAATAGGTAATTAAGGGTTTTGTAATTGGAAACTGGAAAAGGACGATCCTGCCTCGATGAATTCTAATCAGATTTGGATGAACAATGTCTCATTAGAAAGAGCATTAAAAACTGTATGTTATACCGCCTGGGCGATCTGTATACATTCACTATACAATGAGTAATGATATTGTAAATAGGTAATTAAGGGTTTTGTAATTGGAAACTGGAAAAGGACGATCCTGCCTCGATGAATTCTAATCAGATTTGGATGAACAATGTCTCATTAGAAAGAGCATTAAAAACTATATTTTACCTCCTGGGCGATCTGTATACATTCACTATACAATGAGTAATGATATTGTAAATAGGTAATTAAGGGTTTTGTAATTGGAAACTGGAAAAGGACGATCCTGCCTCGATGAATTCTAATCAGATTTGGATGAACAATGTCTCATTAGAAAGAGCATTAAAAACTATATTTTACCTCCTGGGCGATCTGTATACATTCACTATACAATGAGTAATGATATTGTAAATAGGTAATTAAGGGTTTTGTAATTGGAAACTGGAAGAGGACGATCCTGCCTCGATGAATTCTAATCAGATTTGGATGAACAATGTCTCATTAGAAAGAGCATTAAAAACTGTATGTTATACCGCCTGGGCGATCTGTATACATTCACTATACAATGAGTAATGATATTGTAAATAGGTAATTAAGGGTTTTTGTAATTGGAAACTGGAAAAGGACGATCCTGCCTCGATGAATTCTAATCAGATTTGGATGAACAATGTCTCATTAGAAAGAGCATTAAAAACTATGTTATACCGCCTGGGCGATCTGTATACATTCACTATACAATGAGTAATGATATTGTAAATAGGTAATTAAGGGTTTTGTAATTGGAAACTGTAAAAGGACGATCCTGCCTCGATGAATTCTAATCAGATTTGGATGAACAATGTCTCATTAGAAAGAGCATTAAAAACTGTATGTTATACCGCCTGGGCGATCTGTATACATTCACTATACAATGAGTAATGATATTGTAAATAGGTAATTAAGGGTTTTGTAATTGGAAACTGGAAAAGGACGATCCTGCCTCGATGAATTCTAATCAGATTTGGATGAACAATGGTTCATTAGAAAGAGCATTAAAAACTGTATGTTATACCGCCTGGGCGATCTGTATACATTCACTATACAATGAGTAATGATATTGTAAATAGGTAATTAAGGGTTTTGTAATTGGAAACTGGAAAAGGACGATCCTGCCTCGATGAATTCTAATCAGATTTGGATGAACAATGTCTCATTAGAAAGAGCATTAAAAACTATATTTTACCTCCTGGGCGATCTGTATACATTCACTATACAATGAGTAATGATATTGTAAATAGGTAATTAAGGGTTTTGTAATTGGAAACTGGAAAAGCACGATCCTGCCTCGATGAATTCTAATCAGATTTGGATGAACAATGTCTCATTAGAAAGAGCATTAAAAACTATATTTTACCTCCTGGGCGATCTGTATACATTCACTATACAATGAGTAATGATATTGTAAATAGGTAATTAAGGGTTTTGTAATTGGAAACTGGAAAAGGACGATCCTGCCTCGATGAATTCTAATCAGATTTGGATGAACAATGTCTCATTAGAAAGAGCATTAAAAACTATATTTTACCTCCTGGGCGATCTGTATACATTCACTATACAATGAGTAATGATATTGTAAATAGGTAATTAAGGGTTTTGTAATTGGAAACTGGAAAAGGACGATCCTGCCTCGATGAATTCTAATCAGATTTGGATGAACAATGTCTCATTAGAAAGAGCATTAAAAACTATATTTTACCGCCTGGGCGATCTGTATACATTCACTATACAATGAGTAATGATATTGTAAATAGGTAATTAAGGGTTTTGTAATTGGAAACTGGAAAAGGACGATCCTGCCTCGATGAATTCTAATCAGATTTGGATGAACAATGAATCATTAGAAAGAGCATTAAAAACTATATTTTACCGCCTGGGCGATCTGTATACATTCACTATACAATGAGTAATGATATTGTAAATAGGTAATTAAGGGTTTTTGTAATTGGAAACTGGAAAAGGACGATCCTGCCTCGAAGAATTCTAATCAGATTTGGATGAACAATGTCTCATTAGAAAGGGCATTAAAAACTATATTTTACCGCCTGGGCGATCTGTATACATTCACTATACAATGAGTAATGATATTGTAAATAGGTAATTAAGGGTTTTGTAATTGGAAACTGGAAAAGGACGATCCTGCCTCGATGAATTCTAATAAGATTTGGATGAACAATGTCTCATTAGAAAGAGCATTAAAAACTATATTTTACCTCCTGGGCGATCTGTATACATTCACTATACAATGAGTAATGATATTGTAAATAGGTAATTAAGGGTTTTGTAATTGGAAACTGGAAAAGGACGATCCTGCCTCGATGAATTCTAATCAGATTTGGATGAACAATGTCTCATTAGAAAGAGCATTAAAAACTATATTTTACCGCCTGGGCGATCTGTATACATTCACTATACAATGAGTAATGATATTGTAAATAGGTAATTAAGGGTTTTGTAATTGGAAACTGGAAAAGGACGATCCTGCCTCGATGAATTCTAATCAGATTTGGATGAACAATGTCTCATTAGAAAGAGCATTAAAAACTGTATGTTATACCGCCTGGGCGATCTGTATACATTCACTATACAATGAGTAATGATATTGTAAATAGGTAATTAAGGGTTTTTGTAATTGGAAACTGGAAAAGGACGATCCTGCCTCGATGAATTCTAATCAGATTTGGATGAACAATGTCTCATTAGAAAGAGCATTTAAAACTATATTTTACCTCCTGGGCGATCTGTATACATTCACTATACAATGAGTAATGATATTGTAAATAGGTAATTAAGGGTTTTGTAATTGGAAACTGGAAAAGGACGATCCTGCCTCGATGAATTCTAATCAGATTTGGATGAACAATGTCTCATTAGAAAGAGCATTAAAAACTGTATGTTATACCGCCTGGGCGATCTGTATACATTCACTATACAATGAGTAATGATATTGTAAATAGGTAATTAAGGGTTTTTGTAATTGGAAACTGGAAAAGGACGATCCTGCCTCGATGAATTCTAATCAGATTTGGATGAACAATGTCTCATTAGAAAGAGCATTAAAAACTGTATGTTATACCGCCTGGGCGATCTGTATACATTCACTATACAATGAGTAATGATATTGTAAATAGGTAATTAAGGGTTTTTGTAATTGGAAACTGGAAAAGGACGATCCTGCCTCGAAGAATTCTAATCAGATTTGGATGAACAATGTCTCATTAGAAAGGGCATTAAAAACTATATTTTACCGCCTGGGCGATCTGTATACATTCACTATACAATGAGTAATGATATTGTAAATAGGTAATTAAGGGTTTTGTAATTGGAAACTGGAAAAGGACGATCCTGCCTCGATGAATTCTAATCAGATTTGGATGAACAATGTCTCATTAGAAAGAGCATTAAAAACTGTATGTTATACCGCCTGGGCGATCTGTATACATTCACTATACAAT
Organism: Meloidogyne incognita; assembly: GCA_036172945.1. Lineage (NCBI taxonomy): Eukaryota > Metazoa > Nematoda > Chromadorea > Rhabditida > Meloidogynidae > Meloidogyne > Meloidogyne incognita. The sequence goes on from JARQAC010000001.1 coordinate 5,126,718, forward strand.
GAGTAATGATATTGTAAATAGGTAATTAAGGGTTTTTGTAATTGGAAACTGGAAAAGGACGATCCTGCCTCGATGAATTCTAATCAGATTTGGATGAACAATGTCTCATTAGAAAGAGCATTAAAAACTATATTTTACCTCCTGGGCGATCTGTATACATTCACTATACAATGAGTAATGATATTGTAAATAGGTAATTAAGGGTTTTGTAATTGGAAACTGGAAAAGGACGATCCTGCCTCGATGAATTCTAATCAGATTTGGATGAACAATGTCTCATTAGAAAGAGCATTAAAAACTGTATGTTATACCGCCTGGGCGATCTGTATACATTCACTATACAATGAGTAATGATATTGTAAATAGGTAATTAAGGGTTTTTGTAATTGGAAACTGGAAAAGGACGATCCTGCCTCGATGAATTCTAATCAGATTTGGATGAACAATGTCTCATTAGAAAGAGCATTAAAAACTGTATGTTATACCGCCTGGGCGATCTGTATACATTCACTATACAATGAGTAATGATATTGTAAATAGGTAATTAAGGGTTTTGTAATTGGAAACTGGAAAAGGACGATCCTGCCTCGATGAATTCTAATCAGATTTGGATGAACAATGTCTCATTAGAAAGAGCATTAAAAACTATATTTTACCGCCTGGGCGATCTGTATACATTCACTATACAATGAGTAATGATATTGTAAATAGGTAATTAAGGGTTTTGTAATTGGAAACTGGAAAAGGACGATCCTGCCTCGATGAATTCTAATCAGATTTGGATGAACAATGTCTCATTAGAAAGAGCATTAAAAACTGTATGTTATACCGCCTGGGCGATCTGTATACATTCACTATACAATGAGTAATGATATTGTAAATAGGTAATTAAGGGTTTTGTAATTGGAAACTGGAAAAGGACGATCCTGCCTCGATGAATTCTAATCAGATTTGGATGAACAATGTCTCATTAGAAAGAGCATTAAAAACTATATTTTACCTCCTGGGCGATCTGTATACATTCACTATACAATGAGTAATGATATTGTAAATAGGTAATTAAGAGTTTTGTAATTGGAAACTGGAAAAGGACGATCCTGCCTCGATGAATTCTAATCAGATTTGGATGAACAATGTCTCATTAGAAAGATCATTAAAAACTATATTTTACCTCCTGGGCGATCTGTATACATTCACTATACAATGAGTAATGATATTGTAAATAGGTAATTAAGGGTTTTGTAATTGGAAACTGGAAGAGGACGATCCTGCCTCGATGAATTCTAATCAGATTTGGATGAACAATGTCTCATTAGAAAGAGCATTAAAAACTGTATGTTATACCGCCTGGGCGATCTGTATACATTCACTATACAATGAGTAATGATATTGTAAATAGGTAATTAAGGGTTTTTGTAATTGGAAACTGGAAAAGGACGATCCTGCCTCGATGAATTCTAATCAGATTTGGATGAACAATGTCTCATTAGAAAGAGCATTAAAAACTGTATGTTATACCGCCTGGGCGATCTGTATACATTCACTATACAATGAGTAATGATATTGTAAATAGGTAATTAAGGGTTTTGTAATTGGAAACTGTAAAAGGACGATCCTGCCTCGATGAATTCTAATCAGATTTGGATGAACAATGTCTCATTAGAAAGAGCATTAAAAACTATATTTTACCTCCTGGGCGATCTGTATACATTCACTATACAATGAGTAATAATATTGTAAATAGGTAATTAAGGGTTTTGTAATTGGAAACTGGAAAAGGACGATCCTGCCTCGATGAATTCTAATCAGATTTGGATGAACAATGTCTCATTAGAAAGAGCATTAAAAACTATATTTTACCTCCTGGGCGATCTGTATACATTCACTATACAATGAGTAATGATATTGTAAATAGGTAATTAAGGGTTTTGTAATTGGAAACTGGAAAAGGACGATCCTGCCTCGATGAATTCTAATCAGATTTGGATGAACAATGTCTCATTAGAAAGAGCATTAAAAACTATATTTTACCTCCTGGGCGATCTGTATACATTCACTATACAATGAGTAATGATATTGTAAATAGGTAATTAAGGGTTTTGTAATTGGAAACTGGAAAAGGACGATCCTGCCTCGATGAATTCTAATCAGATTTGGATGAACAATGTCTCATTAGAAAGAGCATTAAAAACTATATTTTACCTCCTGGGCGATCTGTATACATTCACTATACAATGAGTAATGATATTGTAAATAGGTAATTAAGGGTTTTGTAATTGGAAACTGGAAGAGGACGATCCTGCCTCGATGAATTCTAATCAGATTTGGATGAACAATGTCTCATTAGAAAGAGCATTAAAAACTGTATGTTATACCGCCTGGGCGATCTGTATACATTCACTATACAATGAGTAATGATATTGTAAATAGGTAATTAAGGGTTTTGTAATTGGAAACTGGAAGAGGACGATCCTGCCTCGATGAATTCTAATCAGATTTGGATGAACAATGTCTCATTAGAAAGAGCATTAAAAACTATATTTTACCTCCTGGGCGATCTGTATACATTCACTATACAATGAGTAATGATATTGTAAATAGGTAATTAAGGGTTTTGTAATTGGAAACTGGAAGAGGACGATCCTGCCTCGATGAATTCTAATCAGATTTGGATGAACAATGTCTCATTAGAAAGAGCATTAAAAACTGTATGTTATACCGCCTGGGCGATCTGTATACATTCACTATACAATGAGTAATGATATTGTAAATAGGTAATTAAGGGTTTTGTAATTGGAAACTGGAAAAGGACGATCCTGCCTCGATGAATTCTAATCAGATTTGGATGAACAATGTCTCATTAGAAAGAGCATTAAAAACTATATTTTACCGCCTGGGCGATCTGTATACATTCACTATACAATGAGTAATGATATTGTAAATAGGTAATTAAGGGTTTTGTAATTGGAAACTGGAAAAGGACGATCCTGCCTCGATGAATTCTAATCAGATTTGGATGAACAATGTCTCATTAGAAAGAGCATTAAAAACTGTATGTTATACCGCCTGGGCGATCTGTATACATTCACTATACAATGAGTAATGATATTGTAAATAGGTAATTAAGGGTTTTGTAATTGGAAACTGGAAAAGGACGATCCTGCCTCGATGAATTCTAATCAGATTTGGATGAACAATGTCTCATTAGAAAGAGCATTAAAAACTATATTTTACCTCCTGGGCGATCTGTATACATTCACTATACAATGAGTAATGATATTGTAAATAGGTAATTAAGAGTTTTGTAATTGGAAACTGGAAAAGGACGATCCTGCCTCGATGAATTCTAATCAGATTTGGATGAACAATGTCTCATTAGAAAGATCATTAAAAACTATATTTTACCTCCTGGGCGATCTGTATACATTCACTATACAATGAGTAATGATATTGTAAATAGGTAATTAAGGGTTTTGTAATTGGAAACTGGAAGAGGACGATCCTGCCTCGATGAATTCTAATCAGATTTGGATGAACAATGTCTCATTAGAAAGAGCATTAAAAACTGTATGTTATACCGCCTGGGCGATCTGTATACATTCACTATACAATGAGTAATGATATTGTAAATAGGTAATTAAGGGTTTTTGTAATTGGAAACTGGAAAAGGACGATCCTGCCTCGATGAATTCTAATCAGATTTGGATGAACAATGTCTCATTAGAAAGAGCATTAAAAACTGTATGTTATACCGCCTGGGCGATCTGTATACATTCACTATACAATGAGTAATGATATTGTAAATAGGTAATTAAGGGTTTTGTAATTGGAAACTGTAAAAGGACGATCCTGCCTCGATGAATTCTAATCAGATTTGGATGAACAATGTCTCATTAGAAAGAGCATTAAAAACTATATTTTACCTCCTGGGCGATCTGTATACATTCACTATACAATGAGTAATAATATTGTAAATAGGTAATTAAGGGTTTTGTAATTGGAAACTGGAAAAGGACGATCCTGCCTCGATGAATTCTAATCAGATTTGGATGAACAATGTCTCATTAGAAAGAGCATTAAAAACTATATTTTACCTCCTGGGCGATCTGTATACATTCACTATACAATGAGTAATGATATTGTAAATAGGTAATTAAGGGTTTTGTAATTGGAAACTGGAAAAGGACGATCCTGCCTCGATGAATTCTAATCAGATTTGGATGAACAATGTCTCATTAGAAAGAGCATTAAAAACTATATTTTACCTCCTGGGCGATCTGTATACATTCACTATACAATGAGTAATGATATTGTAAATAGGTAATTAAGGGTTTTGTAATTGGAAACTGGAAAAGGACGATCCTGCCTCGATGAATTCTAATCAGATTTGGATGAACAATGTCTCATTAGAAAGAGCATTAAAAACTATATTTTACCTCCTGGGCGATCTGTATACATTCACTATACAATGAGTAATGATATTGTAAATAGGTAATTAAGGGTTTTGTAATTGGAAACTGGAAGAGGACGATCCTGCCTCGATGAATTCTAATCAGATTTGGATGAACAATGTCTCATTAGAAAGAGCATTAAAAACTGTATGTTATACCGCCTGGGCGATCTGTATACATTCACTATACAATGAGTAATGATATTGTAAATAGGTAATTAAGGGTTTTGTAATTGGAAACTGGAAGAGGACGATCCTGCCTCGATGAATTCTAATCAGATTTGGATGAACAATGTCTCATTAGAAAGAGCATTAAAAACTATATTTTACCTCCTGGGCGATCTGTATACATTCACTATACAATGAGTAATGATATTGTAAATAGGTAATTAAGGGTTTTGTAATTGGAAACTGGAAGAGGACGATCCTGCCTCGATGAATTCTAATCAGATTTGGATGAACAATGTCTCATTAGAAAGAGCATTAAAAACTGTATGTTATACCGCCTGGGCGATCTGTATACATTCACTATACAATGAGTAATGATATTGTAAATAGGTAATTAAGGGTTTTTGTAATTGGAAACTGGAAAAGGACGATCCTGCCTCGATGAATTCTAATCAGATTTGGATGAACAATGTCTCATTAGAAAGAGCATTAAAAACTGTATGTTATACCGCCTGGGCGATCTGTATACATTCACTATACAATGAGTAATGATATTGTAAATAGGTAATTAAGGGTTTTGTAATTGGAAACTGTAAAAGGACGATCCTGCCTCGATGAATTCTAATCAGATTTGGATGAACAATGTCTCATTAGAAAGAGCATTAAAAACTGTATGTTATACCGCCTGGGCGATCTGTATACATTCACTATACAATGAGTAATGATATTGTAAATAGGTAATTAAGGGTTTTGTAATTGGAAACTGTAAAAGGACGATCCTGCCTCGATGAATTCTAATCAGATTTGGATGAACAATGTCTCATTAGAAAGAGCATTAAAAACTATATTTTACCTCCTGGGCGATCTGTATACATTCACTATACAATGAGTAATGATATTGTAAATAGGTAATTAAGGGTTTTGTAATTGGAAACTGGAAAAGGACGATCCTGCCTCGATGAATTCTAATCAGATTTGGATGAACAATGTCTCATTAGAAAGAGCATTAAAAACTATATTTTACCTCCTGGGCGATCTGTATACATTCACTATACAATGAGTAATGATATTGTAAATAGGTAATTAAGGGTTTTGTAATTGGAAACTGGAAAAGGACGATCCTGCCTCGATGAATTCTAATCAGATTTGGATGAACAATGTCTCATTAGAAAGAGCATTAAAAACTATATTTTACCTCCTGGGCGATCTGTATACATTCACTATACAATGAGTAATGATATTGTAAATAGGTAATTAAGGGTTTTGTAATTGGAAACTGGAAGAGGACGATCCTGCCTCGATGAATTCTAATCAGATTTGGATGAACAATGTCTCATTAGAAAGAGCATTAAAAACTGTATGTTATACCGCCTGGGCGATCTGTATACATTCACTATACAATGAGTAATGATATTGTAAATAGGTAATTAAGGGTTTTTGTAATTGGAAACTGGAAAAGGACGATCCTGCCTCGATGAATTCTAATCAGATTTGGATGAACAATGTCTCATTAGAAAGAGCATTAAAAACTGTATGTTATACCGCCTGGGCGATCTGTATACATTCACTATACAATGAGTAATGATATTGTAAATAGGTAATTAAGGGTTTTGTAATTGGAAACTGTAAAAGGACGATCCTGCCTCGATGAATTCTAATCAGATTTGGATGAACAATGTCTCATTAGAAAGAGCATTAAAAACTATATTTTACCTCCTGGGCGATCTGTATACATTCACTATACAATGAGTAATGATATTGTAAATAGGTAATTAAGGGTTTTGTAATTGGAAACTGGAAAAGGACGATCCTGCCTCGAAATTCTAATCAGATTTGGATGAACAATAGTTCATTAGAAAGAGCATTAAAAACTGTATGTTATACCGCCTGGGCGATCTGTATACATTCACTATACAATGAGTAATGATATTGTAAATAGGTAATTAAGGGTTTTGTAATTGGAAACTGGAAAAGGACGATCCTGCCTCGATGAATTCTAATCAGATTTGGATGAACAATAGTTCATTAGAAAGAGCATTAAAAACTGTATGTTATACCGCCTGGGCGATCTGTATACATTCACTATACAATGAGTAATGATATTGTAAATAGGTAATTAAGGGTTTTGTAATTGGAAACTGGAAGAGGACGATCCTGCCTCGATGAATTCTAATCAGATTTGGATGAACAATGTCTCATTAGAAAGAGCATTAAAAACTGTATGTTATACCGCCTGGGCGATCTGTATACATTCACTATACAATGAGTAATGATATTGTAAATAGGTAATTAAGGGTTTTTGTAATTGGAAACTGGAAAAGGACGATCCTGCCTCGATGAATTCTAATCAGATTTGGATGAACAATGTCTCATTAGAAAGAGCATTAAAAACTGTATGTATACCGCCTGGGCGATCTGTATACATTCACTATACAATGAGTAATGATATTGTAAATAGGTAATTAAGGGTTTTGTAATTGGAAACTGTAAAAGGACGATCCTGCCTCGATGAATTCTAATCAGATTTGGATGAACAATGTCTCATTAGAAAGAGCATTAAAAACTATATTTTACCTCCTGGGCGATCTGTATACATTCACTATACAATGAGTAATGATATTGTAAATAGGTAATTAAGGGTTTTGTAATTGGAAACTGGAAAAGGACGATCCTGCCTCGATGAATTCTAATCAGATTTGGATGAACAATGTCTCATTAGAAAGAGCATTAAAAACTATATTTTACCGCCTGGGCGATCTGTATACATTCACTATACAATGAGTAATGATATTGTAAATAGGTAATTAAGGGTTTTGTAATTGGAAACTGGAAAAGGACGATCCTGCCTCGATGAATTCTAATCAGATTTGGATGAACAATGTCTCATTAGAAAGAGCATTAAAAACTGTATGTTATACCGCCTGGGCGATCTGTATACATTCACTATACAATGAGTAATGATATTGTAAATAGGTAATTAAGGGTTTTGTAATTGGAAACTGGAAAAGGACGATCCTGCCTCGATGAATTCTAATCAGATTTGGATGAACAATAGTTCATTAGAAAGAGCATTAAAAACTGTATGTTATACCGCCTGGGCGATCTGTATACATTCACTATACAATGAGTAATGATATTGTAAATAGGTAATTAAGGGTTTTGTAATTGGAAACTGGAAGAGGACGATCCTGCCTCGATGAATTCTAATCAGATTTGGATGAACAATGTCTCATTAGAAAGAGCATTAAAAACTGTATGTTATACCGCCTGGGCGATCTGTATACATTCACTATACAATGAGTAATGATATTGTAAATAGGTAATTAAGGGTTTTTGTAATTGGAAACTGGAAAAGGACGATCCTGCCTCGATGAATTCTAATCAGATTTGGATGAACAATGTCTCATTAGAAAGAGCATTAAAAACTGTATGTATACCGCCTGGGCGATCTGTATACATTCACTATACAATGAGTAATGATATTGTAAATAGGTAATTAAGGGTTTTGTAATTGGAAACTGTAAAAGGACGATCCTGCCTCGATGAATTCTAATCAGATTTGGATGAACAATGTCTCATTAGAAAGAGCATTAAAAACTATATTTTACCTCCTGGGCGATCTGTATACATTCACTATACAATGAGTAATGATATTGTAAATAGGTAATTAAGGGTTTTGTAATTGGAAACTGGAAAAGGACGATCCTGCCTCGATGAATTCTAATCAGATTTGGATGAACAATGTCTCATTAGAAAGAGCATTAAAAACTATATTTTACCGCCTGGGCGATCTGTATACATTCACTATACAATGAGTAATGATATTGTAAATAGGTAATTAAGGGTTTTGTAATTGGAAACTGGAAAAGGACGATCCTGCCTCGATGAATTCTAATCAGATTTGGATGAACAATGTCTCATTAGAAAGAGCATTAAAAACTATATTTTACCTCCTGGGCGATCTGTATACATTCACTATACAATGAGTAATGATATTGTAAATAGGTAATTAAGGGTTTTGTAATTGGAAACTGGAAGAGGACGATCCTGCCTCGATGAATTCTAATCAGATTTGGATGAACAATGTCTCATTAGAAAGAGCATTAAAAACTATATTTTACCTCCTGGGCGATCTGTATACATTCACTATACAATGAGTAATGATATTGTAAATAGGTAATTAAGGGTTTTGTAATTGGAAACTGGAAGAGGACGATCCTGCCTCGATGAATTCTAATCAGATTTGGATGAACAATGTCTCATTAGAAAGAGCATTAAAAACTATATTTTACCTCCTGGGCGATCTGTATACATTCACTATACAATGAGTAATGATATTGTAAATAGGTAATTAAGGGTTTTGTAATTGGAAACTGGAAGAGGACGATCCTGCCTCGATGAATTCTAATCAGATTTGGATGAACAATGTCTCATTAGAAAGAGCATTAAAAACTATATTTTACCTCCTGGGCGATCTGTATACATTCACTATACAATGAGTAATGATATTGTAAATAGGTAATTAAGGGTTTTGTAATTGGAAACTGGAAGAGGACGATCCTGCCTCGATGAATTCTAATCAGATTTGGATGAACAATGTCTCATTAGAAAGAGCATTAAAAACTGTATGTTATACCGCCTGGGCGATCTGTATACATTCACTATACAATGAGTAATGATATTGTAAATAGGTAATTAAGGGTTTTTGTAATTGGAAACTGGAAAAGGACGATCCTGCCTCGATGAATTCTAATCAGATTTGGATGAACAATGTCTCATTAGAAAGAGCATTAAAAACTGTATGTTATACCGCCTGGGCGATCTGTATACATTCACTATACAATGAGTAATGATATTGTAAATAGGTAATTAAGGGTTTTGTAATTGGAAACTGTAAAAGGACGATCCTGCCTCGATGAATTCTAATCAGATTTGGATGAACAATGTCTCATTAGAAAGAGCATTAAAAACTATATTTTACCTCCTGGGCGATCTGTATACATTCACTATACAATGAGTAATGATATTGTAAATAGGTAATTAAGGGTTTTGTAATTGGAAACTGGAAAAGGACGATCCTGCCTCGAAATTCTAATCAGATTTGGATGAACAATAGTTCATTAGAAAGAGCATTAAAAACTGTATGTTATACCGCCTGGGCGATCTGTATACATTCACTATACAATGAGTAATGATATTGTAAATAGGTAATTAAGGGTTTTGTAATTGGAAACTGGAAAAGGACGATCCTGCCTCGATGAATTCTAATCAGATTTGGATGAACAATAGTTCATTAGAAAGAGCATTAAAAACTGTATGTTATACCGCCTGGGCGATCTGTATACATTCACTATACAATGAGTAATGATATTGTAAATAGGTAATTAAGGGTTTTGTAATTGGAAACTGGAAGAGGACGATCCTGCCTCGATGAATTCTAATCAGATTTGGATGAACAATGTCTCATTAGAAAGAGCATTAAAAACTGTATGTTATACCGCCTGGGCGATCTGTATACATTCACTATACAATGAGTAATGATATTGTAAATAGGTAATTAAGGGTTTTTGTAATTGGAAACTGGAAAAGGACGATCCTGCCTCGATGAATTCTAATCAGATTTGGATGAACAATGTCTCATTAGAAAGAGCATTAAAAACTGTATGTATACCGCCTGGGCGATCTGTATACATTCACTATACAATGAGTAATGATATTGTAAATAGGTAATTAAGGGTTTTGTAATTGGAAACTGTAAAAGGACGATCCTGCCTCGATGAATTCTAATCAGATTTGGATGAACAATGTCTCATTAGAAAGAGCATTAAAAACTATATTTTACCTCCTGGGCGATCTGTATACATTCACTATACAATGAGTAATGATATTGTAAATAGGTAATTAAGGGTTTTGTAATTGGAAACTGGAAAAGGACGATCCTGCCTCGATGAATTCTAATCAGATTTGGATGAACAATGTCTCATTAGAAAGAGCATTAAAAACTATATTTTACCGCCTGGGCGATCTGTATACATTCACTATACAATGAGTAATGATATTGTAAATAGGTAATTAAGGGTTTTGTAATTGGAAACTGGAAAAGGACGATCCTGCCTCGATGAATTCTAATCAGATTTGGATGAACAATGTCTCATTAGAAAGAGCATTAAAAACTGTATGTTATACCGCCTGGGCGATCTGTATACATTCACTATACAATGAGTAATGATATTGTAAATAGGTAATTAAGGGTTTTGTAATTGGAAACTGGAAAAGGACGATCCTGCCTCGATGAATTCTAATCAGATTTGGATGAACAATGTCTCATTAGAAAGAGCATTAAAAACTATATTTTACCTCCTGGGCGATCTGTATACATTCACTATACAATGAGTAATGATATTGTAAATAGGTAATTAAGGGTTTTGTAATTGGAAACTGGAAAAGGACGATCCTGCCTCGATGAATTCTAATCAGATTTGGATGAACAATGTCTCATTAGAAAGAGCATTAAAAACTGTATGTTATACCGCCTGGGCGATCTGTATACATTCACTATACAATGAGTAATGATATTGTAAATAGGTAATTAAGGGTTTTTGTAATTGGAAACTGGAAAAGGACGATCCTGCCTCGATGAATTCTAATCAGATTTGGATGAACAATGTCTCATTAGAAAGGGCATTAAAAACTATATTTTACCGCCTGGGCGATCTGTATACATTCACTATACAATGAGTAATGATATTGTAAATAGGTAATTAAGGGTTTTGTAATTGGAAACTGTAAAAGGACGACCTGCCTCGATGAATTCTAATCAGATTTGGATGAACAATGTCTCATTAGAAAGAGCATTAAAAATTGTATGTTATACCGCCTGGGCGATCTGTATACATTCACTATACAATGAGTAATGATATTGTAAATAGGTAATTAAGGGTTTTTGTAATTGGAAACTGTAAAAGGACGACCTGCCTCGATGAATTCTAATCAGATTTGGATGAACAATGTCTCATTAGAAAGAGCATTAAAAACTGTATGTTATACCGCCTGGGCGATCTGTATACATTCACTATACAATGAGTAATGATATTGTAAATAGGTAATTAAGGGTTTTGTAATTGGAAACTGGAAAAGGACGATCCTGCCTCGATGAATTCTAATCAGATTTGGATGAACAATGTCTCATTAGAAAGAGCATTAAAAACTATATTTTACCTCCTGGGCGATCTGTATACATTCACTATACAATGAGTAATGATATTGTAAATAGGTAATTAAGGGTTTTGTAATTGGAAACTGGAAAAGGACGATCCTGCCTCGATGAATTCTAATCAGATTTGGATGAAAAATGTCTCATTAGAAAGAGCATTAAAAACTGTATGTTATACCGCCTGGGCGATCTGTATACATTCACTATACAATGAGTAATGATATTGTAAATAGGTAATTAAGGGTTTTGTAATTGGAAACTGGAAGTGGACGATCCTGCCTCGATGAATTCTAATCAGATTTGGATGAACAATGTCTCATTAGAAAGAGCATTAAAAACTGTATGTTATACCGCCTGGGCGATCTGTATACATTCACTATACAATGAGTAATGATATTGTAAATAGGTAATTAAGGGTTTTGTAATTGGAAACTGGAAAAGGACGATCCTGCCTCGATGAATTCTAATCAGATTTGGATGAACAATGTCTCATTAGAAAGAGCATTAAAAACTATATTTTACCTCCTGGGCGATCTGTATACATTCACTATACAATGAGTAATGATATTGTAAATAGGTAATTAAGGGTTTTGTAATTGGAAACTGGAAAAGGACGATCCTGCCTCGATGAATTCTAATCAGATTTGGATGAACAATGTCTCATTAGAAAGAGCATTAAAAACTATATTTTACCTCCTGGGCGATCTGTATACATTCACTATACAATGAGTAATGATAGGTAATTAAGGGTTAAAATAGGTAATTAAGGGTTTTGTAATTGGAAACTGGAAGAGGACGATCCTGCCTCGATGAATTCTAATCAGATTTGGATGAACAATGTCTCATTAGAAAGAGCATTAAAAACTGTATGTTATACCGCCTGGGCGATCTGTATACATTCACTATACAATGAGTAATGATATTGTAAATAGGTAATTAAGGGTTTTGTAATTGGAAACTGTAAAAGGACGATCCTGCCTCGATGAATTCTAATCAGATTTGGATGAACAATGTCTCATTAGAAAGAGCATTAAAAACTATATTTTACCTCCTGGGCGATCTGTATACATTCACTATACAATGAGTAATGATATTGTAAATAGGTAATTAAGGGTTTTGTAATTGGAAACTGGAAAAGGACGATCCTGCCTCGATGAATTCTAATCAGATTTGGATGAACAATGTCTCATTAGAAAGAGCATTAAAAACTATATTTTACCGCCTGGGCGATCTGTATACATTCACTATACAATGAGTAATGATATTGTAAATAGGTAATTAAGGGTTTTGTAATTGGAAACTGGAAAAGGACGATCCTGCCTCGATGAATTCTAATCAGATTTGGATGAACAATGGTTCATTAGAAAGAGCATTAAAAACTGTATGTTATACCGCCTGGGCGATCTGTATACATTCACTATACAATGAGTAATGATATTGTAAATAGGTAATTAAGGGTTTTGTAATTGGAAACTGGAAAAGGACGATCCTGCCTCGATGAATTCTAATCAGATTTGGATGAACAATGGTTCATTAGAAAGAGCATTAAAAACTGTATGTTATACCGCCTGGGCGATCTGTATACATTCACTATACAATGAGTAATGATATTGTAAATAGGTAATTAAGGGTTTTGTAATTGGAAACTGGAAAAGGACGATCCTGCCTCGATGAATTCTAATCAGATTTGGATGAACAATGTCTCATTAGAAAGAGCATTAAAAACTGTATGTTATACCGCCTGGGCGATCTGTATACATTCACTATACAATGAGTAATGATATTGTAAATAGGTAATTAAGGGTTTTGTAATTGGAAACTGGAAAAGGACGATCCTGCCTCGATGAATTCTAATCAGATTTGGATGAACAATGTCTCATTAGAAAGAGCATTAAAAACTATATTTTACCGCCTGGGCGATCTGTATACATTCAATATACAATGAGTAATGATATTGTAAATAGGTAATTAAGGGTTTTGTAATTGGAAACTGGAAAAGGACGATCCTGCCTCGATGAATTCTAATCAGATTTGGATGAACAATAGTTCATTAGAAAGAGCATTAAAAACTGTATGTTATACCGCCTGGGCGATCTGTATACATTCACTATACAATGAGTAATGATATTGTAAATAGGTAATTAAGGGTTTTGTAATTGGAAACTGGAAAAGGACGATCCTGCCTCGATGAATTCTAATCAGATTTGGATGAACAATGTCTTATTAGAAAGAGCATTAAAAACTGTATTTTATACCGCCTGGGCGATCTGTATACATTCACTATACAATGAGTAATGATATTGTAAATAGGTAATTAAGGGTTTTGTAATTGGAAACTGGAAAAGGACGATCCTGCCTCGATGAATTCTAATCAGATTTGGATGAACAATGTCTCATTAGAAAGAGCATTAAAAACTGTATGTTACACCGTCTGGGCGATCTGTATATATTCACTAACAATGAGTAATGATATTGTAAATAGGTAATTAAGGGTTTTTGTAATTGGAAACTGGAAAAGGACGATCCTGCCTCGATGAATTCTAATCAGATTTGGATGAACAATGTCTCATTAGAAAGAGCATTAAAAACTATATTTTACCTCCTGGGCGATCTGTATACATTCACTATACAATGAGTAATGATATTGTAAATAGGTAATTAAGGGTTTTGTAATTGGAAACTGTAAAAGGACGATCCTGCCTCGATGAATTCTAATCAGATTTGGATGAACAATGTCTCATTAGAAAGAGCATTAAAAACTATATTTTACCTCCTGGGCGATCTGTATACATTCACTATACAATGAGTAATGATATTGTAAATAGGTAATTAAGGGTTTTGTAATTGGAAACTGGAAAAGGACGATCCTGCCTCGATGAATTCTAATCAGATTTGGATGAACAATGTCTCATTAGAAAGAGCATTAAAAACTGTATTTTATACCGCCTGGGCGATCTGTATACATTCACTATACAATGAGTAATGATATTGTAAATAGGTAATTAAGGGTTTTGTAATTTGGAAACTGGAAAAGGACGATCCTGCCTCGATGAATTCTAATCAGATTTGGATGAACAATGTCTCATTAGAAAGAGCATTAAAAACTATATTTTACCTCCTGGGCGATCTGTATACATTCACTATACAATGAGTAATGATATTGTAAATAGGTAATTAAGGGTTTTGTAATTGGAAACTGGAAGAGGACGATCCTGCCTCGATGAATTCTAGGGTTGTTCCCCGACAGGGGGGGGGGGGGGGGGCCACGGGGAAAATTTTCGGGGAGGCAGCGCCACGGGGGGGGGGGGGCGGGGGGGGGGAAAATTTTTTCATTTTTTACGGGGGGGGGGTGGACGGGGACGGGGGAAAAATTTTTACGGGGAAATTTCGGGGAATCAAAAATTTTTTTGGCGCCTTCGGCGCCAAAAATCCAGTTCCAATTTTTTGTAATTGGAAACTGGAAAAGGACGATCCTGCCTTGATGAATTCTAATCAGATTTGGATGAACAATGTCTCATTAGAAAGAGCATTAAAAACTGTATGTTATACCGCCTGGGCGATCTGTATACATTCACTATACAATGAGTAATGATATTGTAAATAGGTAATTAAGGGTTTTGTAATTGGAAACTGGAAAAGGACGATCCTGCCTCGATGAATTCTAATCAGATTTGGATGAACAATAGTTCATTAGAAAGAGCATTAAAAACTGTATGTTATACCGCCTGGGCGATCTGTATACATTCACTATACAATGAGTAATGATATTGTAAATAGGTAATTAAGGGTTTTGTAATTGGAAACTGGAAAAGGACGATCCTGCCTCGAAATTCTAATCAGATTTGGATGAACAATAGTTCATTAGAAAGAGCATTAAAAACTGTATGTTATACCGCCTGGGCGATCTGTATACATTCACTATACAATGAGTAATGATATTGTAAATAGGTAATTAAGGGTTTTGTAATTGGAAACTGGAAAAGGACGATCCTGCCTCGAAATTCTAATCAGATTTGGATGAACAATAGTTCATTAGAAAGAGCATTAAAAACTGTATGTTATACCGCCTGGGCGATCTGTATACATTCACTATACAATGAGTAATGATATTGTAAATAGGTAATTAAGGGTTTTGTAATTGGAAACTGGAAAAGGACGATCCTGCCTCGATGAATTCTAATCAGATTTGGATGAACAATAGTTCATTAGAAAGAGCATTAAAAACTATATTTTACCGCCTGGGCGATCTGTATACATTCACTATACAATGAGTAATGATATTGTAAATAGGTAATTAAGGGTTTTGTAATTGGAAACTGGAAAAGGACGATCCTGCCTCGATGAATTCTAATCAGATTTGGATGAGCAATGTCTCATTAGAAAGAGCATTAAAAACTATATTTTACCGCCTGGGCGATCTGTATACATTCACTATACAATGAGTAATGATATTGTAAATAGGTAATTAAGGGTTTTGTAATTGGAAACTGGAAAAGGACGATCCTGCCTCGATGAATTCTAATCAGATTTGGATGAACAATGTCTCATTAGAAAGAGCATTAAAAACTATATTTTACCTCCTGGGCGATCTGTAACATTCACTATACAATGAGTAATGATATTGTAAATAGGTAATTAAGGGTTTTGTAATTGGAAACTGGAAAAGGACGATCCTGCCTCGATGAATTCTAGGGTTGTTCCCCGACGGGGGGGGGGGGGAGGGCCACGGGGAAAATTTTCGGGGAGGCAGCGCCACGGGGGGGGGACGGGGACGGGGAAAATTTTTTCATTTTTTACGGGGGGGGGACGGGGACGGGGGAAAAATTTTTACGGGGAAATTTCGGGGAATCAAAAATTTTTTTGGCGCCTTCGGCGCCAAAAATCCAGTTCCAATTTTTTGTAATTGGAAACTGGAAAAGGACGATCCTGCCTTGATGAATTCTAATCAGATTTGGATGAACAATGTCTCATTAGAAAGAGCATTAAAAACTATATTTTACCGCCTGGGCGATCTGTATACATTCACTATACAATGAGTAATGATATTGTAAATAGGTAATTAAGGGTTTTGTAATTGGAAACTGGAAAAGGACGATCCTGCCTCGATGAATTCTAAAAAAATAGGTAATTAAGGGTTTTGTAATTGGAAACTGGAAAAGGACGATCCTGCCTCGATGAATACTAATCAGATTTGGATGAACAATGGTTCATTAGAAAGAGCATTAAAAACTGTATGTTATACCGCCTGGG
Source organism: Meloidogyne incognita (assembly GCA_036172945.1). Classification (NCBI taxonomy): domain Eukaryota; kingdom Metazoa; phylum Nematoda; class Chromadorea; order Rhabditida; family Meloidogynidae; genus Meloidogyne; species Meloidogyne incognita. The sequence continues at coordinate 5,143,799 of JARQAC010000001.1, forward strand.
CGATCTGTATACATTCACTATACAATGAGTAATGATATTGTAAATAGGTAATTAAGGGTTTTGTAATTGGAAACTGGAAAAGGACGATCCTGCCTCGATGAATTCTAATCAGATTTGGATGAACAATAGTTCATTAGAAAGAGCATTAAAAACTGTATGTTATACCGCCTGGGCGATCTGTATACATTCACTATACAATGAGTAATGATATTGTAAATAGGTAATTAAGGGTTTTTGTAATTGGAAACTGGAAAAGGACGATCCTGCCTCGATGAATACTAATCAGATTTGGATGAACAATGGTTCATTAGAAAGAGCATTAAAAACTGTATGTTCTACCGCCTGGGCGATCTGTATACATTCACTATACAATGAGTAATGATATTGTAAATAGGTAATTAAGGGTTTTGTAATTGGAAACTGGAAAAGGACGATCCTGCCTCTATGAATTCTAATCAGATTTGGATGAACAATGGTTCATTAGAAAGAGCATTAAAAACTATATTTTACCGCCTGGGCGATCTGTATACATTCACTATAATAGGTAATTAAGGGTTTTGTAATTGGAAACTGTAAAAGGACGACCTGCCTCGATGAATTCTAATCAGATTTGGATGAACAATGTCTCATTAGAAAGAGCATTAAAAACTGTATGTTATACCGCCTGGGCGATCTGTATACATTCACTATACAATGAGTAATGATATTGTAAATAGGTAATTAAGGGTTTTGTAATTGGAAACTGGAAAAGGACGATCCTGCCTCGAAATTCTAATCAGATTTGGATGAACAATAGTTCATTAGAAAGAGCATTAAAAACTGTATGTTATACCGCCTGGGCGATCTGTATACATTCACTATACAATGAGTAATGATATTGTAAATAGGTAATTAAGGGTTTTGTAATTGGAAACTGGAAAAGGACGATCCTGCCTCGATGAATTCTAATCAGATTTGGATGAACAATAGTTCATTAGAAAGAGCATTAAAAACTGTATGTTATACCGCCTGGGCGATCTGTATACATTCACTATACAATGAGTAATGATATTGTAAATAGGTAATTAAGGGTTTTGTAATTGGAAACTGGAAAAGGACGATCCTGCCTCGATGAATTCTAATCAGATTTGGATGAGCAATGTCTCATTAGAAAGAGCATTAAAAACTATATTTTACCGCCTGGGCGATCTGTATACATTCACTATACAATGAGTAATGATATTGTAAATAGGTAATTAAGGGTTTTGTAATTGGAAACTGGAAAAGGACGATCCTGCCTCGATGAATTCTAATCAGATTTGGATGAACAATGTCTCATTAGAAAGAGCATTAAAAACTATATTTTACCTCCTGGGCGATCTGTATACATTCACTATACAATGAGTAATGATATTGTAAATAGGTAATTAAGGGTTTTGTAATTGGAAACTGGAAAAGGACGATCCTGCCTCGATGAATTCTAGGGTTGTTCCCCGACGGGGGGGGGAGGGCCACGGGGAAAATTTTCGGGGAGGCAGCGCCACGGGGGGGGGGGGACGGGGACGGGGGAAAAATTTTTACGGGGAAATTTCGGGGAATCAAAAATTTTTTTGGCGCCTTCGGCGCCAAAAATTTTCATTTTTTTGCGCCGCAGGCGAAAATTTTGAAAATTTTGGAAGATCCTTAAGCCAAAAATCTTCCTTTTTGCGCCGCAGGCGAAAATTTTGAGAATTTTGGAGGTCCTTAAGCCAGATTTCGTCCATTTTTTGAGCCGCAGGCGGAAAATCTAGGTTTTTGAAGTTTAAAAAATAATATTAAAGGTTTAAAATCGTTCTCATGATTAAAAAAAGTTTAAATAATCCGAATATAAGTCTATAACGCTGATCAGTACTCGAACCTATCACTCCTTTAAATAAAGACAAGCGCATTAACCACTAAACCAACCGTCTATTTAGTTATTGTTGAAAGAAAATGTATTTCTCTTACTGAGAAAAAGAAATAACAAGTGAAAGAAAATATTTTTAGTTCTGCATAAAAATTTCGGGGGGAGCTCGGGGAAAATTCTGCCACGGGGGGGGGGGGACGGGGAATTTTCAAAAAATCTCTCAAATTCCCCGACTTTCGGGGACGGGGGCGGGGACGGGGTACAACCCTAATGAATTCTAATCAGATTTGGATGAACAATGTCTCATTAGAAATAGCATTAAAAACTATATTTTACCGCCTGGGCGAACAGATTATCCCATCAGAACTAAATATCATACTAGACAAATACTGTTAAAAAATAGTATATATAAAGGAAACTAAAGACAATAGGCTAATATTTTATCAGTCGGTAAAAACAAAAAGTACATGCCAAGAATTCATACAGTTAGATAAAAGGCAGAGTATTCCAGCAAACTTAGCCACCAAACAAAAAAAGTGGAAGGAGGAGAACGGAGCGGGTAGCTTAATTCTCCTACAAAAGCTTGAAAGAGGCTTAAAGGAGAATTAAGCTAACCGCTCCATTCTCCTCCAGTTCCTCTTTATAATAGAACAGACTACTTTATATATAGAAAGAATTGTTAGTATGTTTAAATTGAACTGAAATTAAAAATGTCAGTTTCTGTTTGCGACTCGACAGTTTTCAATAATATATATAATGTTTCGTTTTATATGATTTCTCTGAATTAATAATATTTATTTCCTTTTGTTGTTTGCCTTATTTACTATATTCTCTATGTATTGTTTAACCTTCTGGATCAAATCTCTAACATTTTTAAACAATTTGTCGGGGCGCTGTGGAGAGCGACATTTTGTCAAGGGCGTTTCAGGGAGTGGCATTTTGTCAGAGACGTTTTGAGGAGTGACATTTTGTCGGGGACGTTTTGAGGAGTGACATTTTGTCAGAGACGTTTTGTGTTGTGATATTTTGTCGGGGACTTGGTTTGTAATATTTTGGCTTGGACTTAGCCACTAACCAGAAAAAAGTGGAAGAAGGAGAATAGAGCGGTTAGCTTAATTCTCCTACAAAATCTTGAAAGAGGCTTAAAGGTGAATTAAGCTAACCGCTCCATTCTCCCCCAGTTCCTCTTTATAATAGAACAGACTACTTTATATATAGAAAAAATTGTTAGTATGTTTAAATTGAATTGAAATTAAAAGTGCCAGTTTCTGTTTGCGGGTTTTGAATAATATATAAAATGTTTCTTTTTATATGCCTTCTCTGAATTAAAACTATTTATTTCCTTTTGTTGTTTGACTTATTTACTATATTCTCTATGTATTGTTTAACCTTCTGGATCAAATCTTTAACATTTTTAAACAATTTGTCGGAGCGTTGTGGAGAGCGACATTTTGTCAAGGGCGTTTCGGGGAGTGACATTTTGTCAGAGACGTTTTGTGTTGTGATATTTTGTCGGGGACTTGGTTTGTAATATTTTGGCTTGGACTTAGCCACTGGAAGGAGGAGAATAGAGCGGTTAGCTTAATTCTCCTACAAAAGCGAAAAAGACAGTTGGAAGACGCTTAAAGGACAATTAAGCTAACCGCTCCATTCTCCTCCAGTTCCTCTTTATAATAGAACAGACTACTTTATATATAGAAAAATTGTTAGTATGTTTAAATTGAATTGAAATTAAAAGTGTCAGTTTCTGTTTGCGGCTCGACAGTTTTCAATAATATATATAATGTTTCGTTCTATATGATTTCTCTGAATTAATAATATTTATTTCCTTTTGCTGTTGCCTTATTTACTAATTGTTGCATTTCAGTTCCAGTCAAGAGTAATTCTCCGTGTTTATGGCCATAAAGTGCGCGAGCAATAGCTCTAAATAAATCAGAAACTTATAAACTTCTACAAATAAAACCTGAAAAAACAGTCACCATCACCGGCCACATCCTCGATAACATATGGTCCGACAATTTGAATACGTCTTGGCTGTGATGGCTCTTTCTGAACTCTAACTTTTGCTTGCACAGCAGGAGCATCAACGATAACTTTTTTCGGTCGAATAACTGGTGGTGGCGAAGTGATTTTGTCATCTATACCTTCGGGTACGGCCGCTAATAATTCAAGGCCATGTTTCTCATCAATTGTTAGTTATGACTTTGACGGGAGTATTATTTTTGTAAAATCACGCAATTTTTAACCAAGTCACAATCTAATAATTTAATCAAAACTTTGCTTTTTAAAAACAAATTTTCTAAATTATTTAAAATAAATTATAAATTTATTAAAAAGTTACATTATTATTAATGTTATACTTTAAAATATGTTAAGTAGTTATAATTTTGATGCGGATCGATATAATCAAACTGAATCAAATCATTTCACATTTCAGAAATATATACTTAATTGGTATTTATATTAATATATTTAATTTTTAGAAATTGAATTTTTTAATTTTTAATAAAAACTTCTCGATTTTTTTTGTTTAGTTAATTTTTTCAGATCGAGAATGCATCGATTTCCATTATTTCACTATATTCCATATTGGAAATTATAATAAATTTATTTATTATAGACCATCATATATCCACTCTTTTATATTATTTTTTATCTTATTTATATCATTATAAAATTATATTTTTAAAAATTTCTAACTATTGTTGTTTTCTATAAATTATTTACAATGATTGCTGATTATTAGATAACTTGTTTTTTTTATTTTAATATTAATGCATTCAATAAATGGCCATTGCGAAGGTCATTTAAAATATTTTTTAAATATATTTTTAAAGTCATTTAAAAATATTAAAGTCATTTAAAATGTCCATCATCTAAAATATCATCAATCTGAGTCCATAATCTATTAAATATAATTATTATCATCTTATTTTCAACTAAATATAAGGCATAATATTTCAAAATTTACATAATCTTTATATAAAATTAATTTTATTTTATAAATAATTTTACAAAATATCATCAATCTGAGTCCATAATCTATTAAATATAATTATTATCATCTTATTTTCAACTATTTCAAATTAAAAAAAACAACTAAAAAAAGCAATGCTTTAAAATTTTAATTCAAATAGTATTTTATATTTTATATTTTAGTATTTTAATTCAAAAAATGTGCGGGCATGATCTTAGGATCAACTGGCATGCCAAATATAAAATTTCTATTGAAGGCAATTTATTAATTATATTTTAAATCTTATAAATTTTTTAATATTAAACTTCAAGCTTATACAATAAACCTGAAAAATATTTCTTTTCACGTTTCTAAATGAATTTTCTTAAAGGTATTTAAAATCTTTAATTATTTAAAATCAGGAAGCATTATCATTGCTTCAATTATTTTATGAAAAATTTTTATTGCTTGACACTAATATATTTTTTAATTTATTATTTTTGTAATTTTAATACCTATCTACTCAATTTTTAAAAAATTAATGCAAATCAATTAATTACCAAGATTTTGACACTAAGCCAATCTTTTGTCCACGTGCTTTTTCGGTGTATGGCCTTAACTTCTTAACTTTTAATTATCTTAATTTGTCTTTTCAATACCCAAATATTTTTATAACTAGAATAATTTAAATTTTGCTTTTATGATATGACGATTTATTGTTTGCTTTAACATGTTAATATTCTGTTTGTCCGCGCAACAATGCTTTTATAATATTCTGTTGGTGCTCACTTATATTTGGTAGTCTCAATCTAAATTTTAATCAAAAATTTTGTTTTTAGGAAAAATTTTATAAATTATTTACAATGAATTATAAATTTAATCAAAGTTGCATTGATATTAAGTAATGTTATTTTTTAAATTACGTTAGGTAGGTATAATTTTGAGGTGGATCCATATAATCATATTGAGTTGAATCGTTTATATATTTTATAAATTTCAAGAATAGATTTTTTATTTATTTATTTATATTTATCATTTAATTCATAGAAATTATATTATAATTAGAGACAGGATTTTTAGGCACGATAAAGTTAAAAATAGGCGCCTATATAGGCACTAACAAACTGCCAAAATAGGCACTAAAATCCAAAAAAAAGGCAAAATAGGCAGTATTTTTTCGAGATTTTCTGATCTAAATTGACTAAATTTTATCAAAAAAGATAAATCTAAGCAAAAAAACTGTTAAATAAATTAATTTCAACGATCAGAATTACATATAAATTGATTTATATTAATTATTTTGTTTCCAAAAATAATTTGATAAATTTTTCAGAAGAAAATTTTTCCCAAAAAAATTTTTTGACAAAATTTTTTTGAAAAATTATGTATTTTTTACCAAAAAATAAATTTTATTCAGCAAATTTCTCAAAAAATACCCAAAAATTCGAAATTTTAGTAAAAATATGCAAAATAGGCTGAAAAAAGGCAAAATAGGGCATTATGCCAGAAAAAGTTAAAATAGGCAATTTTAGGCAACGATAAAAGTTGTTTGAAAGCATTTTCTTAAAAATAACGCCTGATTTGGACGTTTCAGCATCAGGCCTATTTAGGAAAAAAACAGGCATTTTGCCTAAAATCCTGTCTCTAATTATAATATATAGTTATGTTGATTATATTTTAATTATATTCAATATTTTTAATTATATTCGATATTTCTAGGTCGATAAACATAATTTCTATTAATATGGACAATAATAATACATAATTATAAATTTAATTATTAAATTTTGTCATTCACACTTTGTTATTGTTGCAATGGCACAATAGATGTATTCGGAAAATATTCTACTGCTAATAAATAATTGGAATTATTGATGAATAAATATAATATTGTAAGGCCGGTTTCATCCTAAAAACACGTGAAGAGCAATCATCGCTCTAGGTAACAGAAGTTTGCAAGAATGTGCAAAGAACACTACAAACGGCCATTCCCAGAGAGTTATTAGCCGCCCATTATCTAAGCTAAACATCTCCACTAAATTATCCTTGGGAAAGCAATAGGGAAGTAAGCTAGTGCTTATAAGCTTTAATGGAATAGGCATAGGCGGATCACTTCTTCATTCATTCAACAGAGTTGCCGGCCGGCTAATCCATCGAGTCTTATAGGGAAGAGCTCTCCCTATATTCCCCACTGCGAGCGATTAACTTATTTCTATACTCTGCGGAGTTCACACATGATTGCAAGCATGCGCGACTCTGCCTATAACAACAATTAAACAACAAGGCACTGGGGAACGGGACCAACCGCTTTACTGGTAGCACCGGATGGTTCCTCACCTTTTGCCAAAAAATTTGAGTAAGAAATAGGTCGGGGAATTTTTAAAGATGGATTTTTATATTTATTATTGTGCACTCAAAATCCGCGGTTTAATTTTGATGAATGAATAATTTTAAAGAATAATATTTGTTTCGCGCTCAAAATCCCTGGTCCCCCATTTTGATAATAAATTAATTTTTGAATGAATATTTTAGAATATATAAGGGGGTTATTTCAAAAGTGATCTATCCTCTGCGGAGGCCAATTAGGTATATTAAATTTGTTTTTAAAAGGAAACAAAAAAATAAATAAGAGAATTACAACGATAAAATAGAAAATATAAACTTCATCAAATTATTTTATCCTCAGTAACCCCCATTTAATAAATTAATTTTTGAATGAAGAATATTAGAAACTATAAGGGGAGTAATTTATGTTTCTTACCTCTGAGGAGGCCATTTAAGTAAATAATTTTAGAAAATAAGAAATTAGATAATAAAAGTTAATAATATTTTAAACAATATTAAGAACTCGGGGTTTAAAAAAAACGCTGCGGCGTTCGCAATTCTTTTTATGTTCAATTTCCATCTGATTTGATCTCCAACAAACAGGCTCAAAGCAGATAATAACAAACAATCTTTTGCTCAATATCCCGCGGGATTTTCTAGATTTACTACTATTTGCAGCAAATGAGCATCACAATATTGAAATCATTCTACTTATCAAGAATTCCAACAAAGGTAAGAAAATTTTTAGATGTTTTAAAAATTAAATTGAATTTTATCTGCCGTCATTAGAAATTTAATTCGAATTTAAGGAAATGTTTAGTAAAAATAAATATATTATATAAATAGAAACTCTCTTTCTCAAAAAGACTATTTTGTTTTATAAAAAAATTGAACTTTTATTTTTATTATTACATCATTCTGTTCTTCAAATATTGATTCTCCATTTATTTTTCCATTAAAATATAAAAAATTCACTTCCTTAAAGAACAGATCAATGTGTAAGATATGCACAAAACCCTGCGGGGTTCAATTATGATAAAACTAATTTTTATTAATTTTTGACTCATTAGACGTCTAATTAAATCTTTGTAGTTTGAAACCTTATAAAAAAGATAATTAAAGATAAGAATTCAAAGAAAACTAAATACATATTAACTGATAATCATTCAGAAATCACCCGTCAATAAATTTGACACTAAAGAATTCTGATGCATCTTTATGAGTAGGGCTGTCCAAAATATGCACGGAAAATCGCCAAATATGCGCATATATATGCAGCGAAAAAGCCCAAAATATGCACTGAAATATGCAAAATTTTGCCGAAATATGCACTAAATATGCAACAAAAAATAATGAAATGTGTTTTGAAAATAAATATTTTAAGTAAAAAACATTAATTTAGCCTTTAATTTTACATTTTAAAAGCACTTCGACAAGATTTTATGGACTTAGAATTTATTTTAAAAAAATTTTTGAAAACAATTCTTCCCAAAAAATTTATCGAAAAAATTTTTTCGATAAATATTTATAAAAAAATTTTTGACCAAAAAAATTCCAAAATTTTGGTAATTTTTGGCAAAATTTTACAAAAAAATAACGAAATATGGACCAAAATATGCACAAATATGCAAATATGCACGAGAGGGCCGAAATATGCAAATATATGCATCAAGAACCGGGTCCTAAAGTGCTCGGACACATGTATAAACACCATTTTTGGGCTTCCCACATCAAGGCATATCCGCATACAAAACATGCATTTGCATGTTTTGGACAGCCCTATTTATGAGATACATCATTGTTATTTTTATATTTTATTATATTTTCGTCCATTTAAACTTTCACAAATTTTCTCGTATAACTTTTGCTAATTATTTTAATAAAACTGAGCATCATAGAACCTCTTTTGAGAAAGATGGTGCTTTCTATGATGGAAACGTAATTTTCAAATGAAATGATATTACTACACCAAATATTCAAAATAAACAACAAAGATTAATAGATTGCGGGGGTGAAATTCCAGGACTTATTGCCACATAATATTCGAAATATCCATTTAGTTTTATATTGATCATTCATAAATGGGGATGCAAATGTTCTTCGTCAATACAAAGAAAAAGCGAATCCAAAACGAAATGAATTAGTTCTTTCCTTTATTTTGAATATGTAATTTACCTTTGGGGTCCAAGAAAATTAAATTATTTTTTTTTCAAAAATTACGTCGCTCATCTACTTTAAAGATGAGCCTTCTTAAAGCCCTCTTAAAAATCGATTCTGCTTTTATCGATAATGAAAAATCAGAGTTTCCAAAAACATATAGTTTACAATGGTTTTATAACCTGCGGGTTTCTCAGAATAAAATAATATAACAAAAAAATTTTTCCTAAAATTTCAGATGGAAAATTTTATTGGATATGGGATTTTCCGATTTTAATTTAATTACACGTCAAAAATCTTTTTAGATAATATTTTCTTATTTCTATGCTTCTTTCTCACATACTATAATTCCCTTAGTCAATTTTAATAGAACCTTGTTCATTATGATTTGAGAAAATTAGCTAGTTGAGTAAAACTTAAAAAAAATAATTTTAATGACATACATAGCAGGGCTGGGCGATTTCGCATTTTCGCGTTTCGCATCTTTCGCATTTTTCACATTTTTTGGCGCGAAAAGTTTCGCATTCCGCATTTCGCTTTTTGGTCCAAATGCGAAATTTGTTTCGCCTTTTTGCTTTAGTATTATATTTTTTAAGATATTTTTACATTAAATTTTTAAAGGAAAAGGGAAAGAAATATAGAAAAATTATTCCATCATTTAGTTAGTTGGTCGATGGTGGAGTGGTTAAGTTGACTGACTTTTCTTTCTTTGGTGTTTTTTGGGGCTGGGTTCGAATCCAGGGTTTTGAAATAGGTAATCTTTTCTTCCAAAAATAGAAATTTTTAAATTCTGATTTTAATTTTAAATTTGTAAATTTATTTTTTTTAATATGTCAAACCTGAAAAACATTAAAAATTCTAATTTAGTAATGAATTTTCAAAAATTTTCGCCTGCGGCGCAAGAAAGAGATTTGAGATTAAGAGGGATGTCAGAAGATTAAGATCTGAAGAGTTCCTTGGAAGAATTATTGCTCCTTAGACTTCAAAATTCTCGGAATTTTGCCTGTGGCGCAAAAAATGGAAATCGAGTACGAGCAATTTTCACTATTCTAAATAGAGTTGAGCGGGATCGGGATCCCGACCCAAATCGGGATCGGGATTTTGGAATAACAACCCCTAGCCCGGTCCTGACTACGGGTCAGGATTGGTCGAAATCGGTATCGGGATTTAAAATAATGACCCCGATCACGAACTCGAATCGGAACCTGCAATGCCCCAAACCTTCAATGCCCCCTATGGTTTTTCGATATTCGGGAACCTATATCTCGGTTGACCGGGAGTTCAGTGAATAGAGAGTGGTATCGTTCGACTCAGCTCGCCGAGACAAATCGAATTGTTGTGTTTCTTATCGAAATTTTGCCTCCGGTATACTATACTAATTTCAAAATTTTTCTAAAATTTTTTAACTAATTTCGCATTTTCGCGTTTCGCATCTTTCGCATTTTTCACATTTTTTGGCGCGAAAAGTTTCGCATTCCGCATTTCGCTTTTTATTTTTTTAAAAAAAGTTTCGCATTCCGCATTTTGCTTTTTATTTTTTGATTTCGCCCAGCCCTGATACATAGGTTTCATAAGAAAGTTAAAAAAAATTTTTTCGGATGAAATAAAATAAATTTTTGATTCGTCAAAAAAACGAAATAAAAAGAAAGACAAGATAGAGCGAAATGAAATGAAAATTCGCTCAGACCAGATATCACACTACAAAAAAGCAAACTGAAATGAGTCATAACCTGTGGGTTTCTTAAAAATCTCTAATAAAGCAAAAAAGATTAGCTTCTTAGGAGGTCGCTCAAAAAAAACAATGTTTTTCAAAACCTGGATATACTCTATAAATAGAACAAGAAAAATGGTTTTTTTTTTAATCTTCCTCTCTAAGAAAACGTTTATATGAAATTTTCATAAAACAATTTTTGTTTATATTTCTCAATCTTTCACCTCAAAAAGAATTCTTAACAACCAGGACTTACCTGCGGGGCTAAAATAATTTTTATAGTGCATTTATAACGATTTATTCCACAAAAAATTTTTTTTATTAATGTTAAGAACTTCACTAATATGTGCAGTTAATCACAATACATATCTTTTCGTTTTATCAACACAATTTATTTAAACATTTTCAAGGCTCTCATTTTCAAGGCTCTCAAATAGGTTTAAATATAACCATTTTATCTGCATTATTACCTCTAAAACTTAAGGTTTCCAAAATCAAATGTGAACTACTATGTATAAGACAGAGTTATGAGTTAAGAATCTTTACTGTTATTTTTACTCTGAAATAAATTTTTTTTGATCTTATTTATTATTTTGGTTTTTCTTACTCTTCGCTCAAAATTCTTCAAAAATTATTGTTCTATAAATAATCTCACCACTTATCTTAGTATAATTTACCAGCCTGTGGGAAACTTTAATCCATATACGTGTCCAATTTGTCTTCCCTCCCATTTTCGATAAAGGAAGGTAATATAAATTAAGCTTTAAGGATAAGCAGTTAAATTAAAAATTTGTTTCCATAATTTGAGGAAACAGCTTTTGCCAACTATTTATTGGGTTATTTTTCTCATTCCTAAAAGTTAATCATAATTTAAACATGCTGTCTCTATTCTTTTATTTAAGTATAGCAAAAATGATGCAAAAAATATACCCCTCCCCCCCAAATAAACATATAAAGATCGTTTTTATAATGCAAAGCAAGCGCTCTTAATTATAATAAAATTAAAGATAAATTTGAGAATGAAAGAAAAAATTCACTTCTCGTTTTAAATGTCCAGTCACCATTTATGGTTTTAATCTTATAATTGAGGACCTCTTTCAATTTTTTTGCGAAGTAAAAGAACCCAAATCGATTAGATTAGCCCTATCTTTTACAATACTCAATTCTATTTTTGGAAATTTCAAAAAAAATAAGTAATAAAAAAAGGGTAAGAAAAAGCGAATTTTCTAAATTTCACCAAAGATATATTAACTCTACAATCAAAATTCAGCTAAAAATATGCTTTCATAACCTGAGGGTTTCTTAAAAACATTTAAAAGCTGGGAAAAGTTCTCCAGAAAATAATAATGATAGAATTTTAAAGTTTCTCACTTTGATTTTGAGTTTCCAATCGGGGACCCTATTTCAAAATTGTCTTCTACACGAAAATCTTTTAATAATTCAGATAACTGAAATAACTTGAGGGAATTAACTTACTTTACACAAGCAAACAAAGTCTCAAAATATAACTTCTGTTGGGGCCTTCAAAAATGCAAAAACAAGATTTTTCAAAGCACGGATTTGTAGTTATAAAAGAAAAGCTTAATGACCTGCGGGCTTCTTTTAATTTAAAAAATTTTTAATCAGAATTAAAACTTTTTATTTTCTTTCTCATTTCTCCCTAAATTTTTATTTTTTCGCCACGATTTTTTTTGTTATTTTTTCACTTTTCTATGAACTCACTTATATGAAATTTTCATAAAATAAAATTTTATACTTTTCCATATATTTCTCGATCTTTTACCTCATCTAAAACATACGAAAGTAAAACAAAGTCTAGAACAAAGTCCAAAAAGAAAATCTCACTTTGTTACAAATTTTTATTACAAACGTTTTTTTTTATTTTTCTTTTATTCAAAAAAAATTCCTCATAATTTTTTTCCATATACTTAATCGTAATAATCGGAAGTAAATTTTACAATAACATTTTTCACTGTTCATTTCCATCTTAAACAATTTCCAGATAACAAATAAACATAGTACATATTCAAACTTTTTCTAATCGCAAATCTATAAATAAAGATTAATAAATGGGAAAGATGAAACTTAGATTAAGCAAAAAGTCTTATGTTAGTAAATATTTTTCAATTTTATTTTTCATTCTATATAAATTTTTTTCAGTTTTAATCTTCATCTCTCACACTCATTAATGCCCTTATTTTTTAACTCTCCCATTCAAATATTGATTTTAATTTTAATTAAGTATTATTTCTTTCAGTTTTAATAATATTCTATTACCACTTTCTAATCTTAATTCGATGTTTTCTCTACCTAATGATGGAGGATCCTCAAATCATTCCAAAGCTAAAAATACAATCAAAACTCCTGCGGGAGCCATTAACGAATTTAAGAAAAATCCTGAGGGATTACATTATATTAATATGCTCTCAACAGAGAACTTTCCAACATTCACATTTTTTTCAGGGAACTCGGTAATTGAGTTCGGACATTGGGTCAGGAAATTCAAAGACATAATAGAATGCAATGGTAAGTGGAGTGAAACTGATAAAATTGCCCGTCTCAAAGTATGTCTAGACGGGAAAGCAAAAAGAATATTTGACAAAATACCCCAGGCTGAAAAAGCAACTCTTGAGGGAGCCATAAACAAAATAAAAGAAAATTTGGATACGACACAAAATCGTGAGCTAATCTTCAAAGCTCTAAACGCATGTAAACAAAACGAAGGTGAATCGGTAGAGCACTTTTCCTCTAGATTAATCCCGATGATAGAGGCAACTTCTACAGACCACATAGGAAATGCCTCAGAAAAAGTGCTTTGTCGAACCTTCCTAGAAAAGCTCAGCCCAAATCTTCAATTTCTCACAAGAACTCTGACTGGACCTAACAGGAATAATTTCGACACCTTACTTCTAAATGCTCAAGAGGCAGAGCTAATGCTATGTGCCAACACAAAAGCTACGTTAAGTCCGCTATGCAAGATAACCGATCAAGGGACATCAAATAATATATTAACATATGAAGAATTGAATGAAGGTTTCAAAACTAAAGCCCCGTGGGGTTCACACAATAAAACAACTCATAACTACGGCCGATTTGACAACCCACCAATATGCAACTATTGTGACAAGGTAGGACATTTTGAGATCAATTGTAGAAAACGACAGAACCATGAAGAAAATCCAACTCTAGAAGAAGTCGTCGAAGAACAACTAATCATCAAACAAATGCTAAAAGAACAAGGTGAAATATTAAACGACCTTGTTATCAAAATCAATGAACTAACAACAAACCATTGAGGTGGCCTACAACATCTATTTCATTTGGGCCCTTAAAAAATCTTGAACAGGTTTTGAAAAGGAAAAAAAATCTTTGGACTTAAGCATTAATGTAGACAGATTTTTTAGGCGTAAATTAAAAAAAACAAGTTTAATACATTTCAGACATCCACAACCGGTTTATGAAACCACGAGTGGTTCTCAAAATATAATTAATTTATAATTACATTTTCCTAAGTTGACTAATGGCATACAATAAACTCTGCAAACTTCCAAACTAAAACTTGCACACAAATAGGAAATAGATTTAACTCCACCACTTTGGCTCTTATGTTCCTTTTTTTAAAAAAAAGACCAAATCGAAAATTGTTATGCGGTTATGCGTATAATTTCGAGGTATACTCAAACTTAGAAGCGAGAACAATTATAACTCCTGCGGGAGCCACTCATGATTATCGTTATAACTAAGGATTATGTACTTTAAATTACAACACATTTGGTCCTTGGGAACCTGAATCAAATAAAATGTGCAAATCAGAATGACAGGAGCACCTTAGGTAGGAGCAACTCCATGATCCATGATGCATGCTTTTAAGTATTTTAAGTTAAATTAACTCAGAACTAAAATTTACTCAGAACTAAACATTAACTCAGAACTAAAATCCAAATAACAAACACTAGTCCAAAACATATGTAGTAAATATTTACGACATCAGACGACTTAGTAAACCAGAAAAAGTATGTATAAATCTGCTGCAGCAATCGGTCAAGAAATAATTAAGAAAAAATTCGGGAATTTGTGATCCAAAATAGGCTACCCAATAATAGCAAAAAACAATCGCCTGACCAGATATTTTCTATTTCATATAAGATCTCAGAAAAATCTCCAAATCATAATACTAACCATGGGTGAATCTTTTTCTCACGTTCCTTTCACAAAATTAAGTCCCTTTTGTCATATTGTGGCACTACGCCTGACGTTTTAATTCTTAATACAAACCCTGAGGGGTTCATTAAAGATAAATAAAAAAAGCTGACCAAAACAACAACTGGAAAATTTATCAAACAAGATATGGCGCAATCCAAAGAATTAAAATATATCGTGAAACACAAATTAACCTTTCAATACCTCAGGTTATTGAAAAGGTTCTCCGCACAAATTAAATACCAACCCAAGAGCATCAAATATTGAAGCGCTGTTTCTTCTCATCTTATGAAAAAAACTGGCAACAGCCATAGTAAATTTCAAAATCGGAAAATTACACTGGATCCTCTCTCTGACGGTACAATTTAGCTAAATCCCATCATATCTTTCCTTACTAATTCTACTCTCCTATAGTTTTACTTATATTAATTATATTTTCAAGCCTCATTATCTCGGTAAATTTTAAAATTTTCTTTTCTCTCAACGCTACTCAATTTATTAATTTATATTTCAAAAATATAAGTCCTGCGGGACTCTTACATGTAACAAAAAAAAATAAATGAATAATTTACAAAAAAATTATATCCTGAGGGATTCATTTAAAAAAATATGGAAAAAAGGACCAGGGACGGTCCATTGGAAGGTTAGAGGTGTAGAGGATGGTCAAATCTTAACGACCAGGGACGGTCTATTGGAAGGTTAGAGGTGTAAGGCCGGGTTCATCCTAAAAACACGTGAAGAGCAATCATCGCTCTAGGTAACGGAAGTTTGCAAGAATGTGCAAAGAACACTACAAACGGCCATTCCCAGAGAGTTATTAGCCGCCCATTATCTAAGCTAAACATCTCCACTAAATTATCCTTGGGAAAGCAATAGGGAAGTAAGCTAGTGCTTATAAGCTTTAATGGAATAGGCAAAGGCGGATCACTTCTTCATTCATTCAACAGAGTTGCCGGCCGGCTAATCCATCGAGTCTTATAGGGAAGAGCTCTCCCTATATTCCCCACTGCGAGCGATTAACTTATTTCTATACTCTGCGGAGTTCACACATGATGCAAGCATGCGCGACTCTGCCTATAACAACAATTAAACAACAAGGCACTGGGGAACGGGACCAACCGCTTTACTATATTTAATAAATATAAATAGGTATAATATGAATATTATTTTAATAATATTTTTAAATTATTTGTATATATGATTTTTGTTTGTATATAATGAAAATAAGGTTACTGTTTTGATTTTTATCACCTTAATTTTTATTAAGTAGTGTAAGACAGAATCGAATCCCGAAGGTAATACCGAGCAAATTGTGCATTTTGTATAGAAGTTCAATGTCCAATATTATTTCCGATATTTTCATGTGAACAAACATTTTATCCCTCCCACTTTACAACTATTTAATTCCTTTGTTCTCACTTACAATTGGTTCATTATTATTGTTAGCTTCCCCTTTGATTCCTTTATAATGTTTTAGCTAACTTATATTTTATATTCGTATTTTCCTAGTTTGTAAATAAAACGTTTTATTACTTCGGTGTGTTTCGGTGTTGGGAAGATTCCGAAGGACTTGATCAACCCTAAGGAGCTTCTAGGAGTGTCCCGATCACATCCTCCCCGCTACAATATCCCTTTATAACTGGGTAAGGTTCAGCCGCTTCGGCGCAGAGTATAAGTAATTGAGGGAATTATAAGAAGGGAAACACCCCACTAGGGATCCCATTTTACTGGTAGCACCGGCTAAGATCGTCACCGGGGGAGTAACGGGGAAAAATTAAAGGAAAAACTAGGTAAACTTAGCGCGCAATAAATTTTTGGTAAACCGGTATAAAAATTCTAAAAAAATATATATATAGGGCAGTGCAATTAAGACCCAACCTTCGGGTTAAATATACATTATAAAAATAAATTTAAAAAATAATAACAATAAATAAGATAAAAATCATATAAATAAAAATATATAAATATAAATTTATAAAAATAAATTTTAAATAGTAAAAATAAAAGTTAGAGATAGTAGTGTAAAAATAACCTTCGGGGAAATACTCAAAAAAATTATATATATATATTAACCATAGTTAGATTTGATGAAAAATACACATCTTGGAATTCAACTCACTCATCTTGTCTTGTTATATTATCTCTTCTATTATTATTTACATCAAAAACTTTTCAAGGAAATTGAATTGCTGTTTATCCAGGAAATAGGAGTATTTCAGTTTTATCAGTAGATTAGTCTTATCCTGACACTTTGTACTTACTCTTGATTAAATTTTCAATTTATTTTCAACAATTTTTGCTTAACAAAGAAAAGTTTAAAGTCCTTTACAAATTTTAATTTTTTTTCTCTTTGTCTTTTTCATAAATTGAAAAATTTTCCCATCCATTAAACTTTATTTAAAAAAAATAATAAATTATTAATAATAGCCAGCAGATTAAATCAGTCAAGAATAATTTCTTTAAAAAAATAATAACGGGAAAGGTTCTAATATTTTCTTCACCTTTTTCCTTTTACACAATTAAAACAAAAGTTTAAAAATCCACTTTACATTAAAAGCTTTTCTCTCCAAATGGAAAAATAATATTTTCTATTTCACATTATTTACAAATTTATTAAATGAAGAAATATATCTCCTTTTTATTATTATTTAAAAAAAATAGAAATTTTTATTTGTATGTATTTTGATTTTTTCAGAAATTTACCAAATTCAGCTAAAAATAAAACTTAAATTTCAGCAACTCCTTATTATACTCATTGAAATAAAGTGTCAAATCTCTTTCGGGAGTTCAATCTGCTTCATTGTGAGTTTAAAAAAATATATATATAGACTTAATAGATCAGGGAAATCAAATTTTTAAAATATAAATTATAGAAGAATTTATTTAATTTAGTTGAAATCTAATTTTTAAAATTGATATTTTTAATATATTTTGTCGCAGATTATGATATTTCAGGAATTTGTCCACAAATTTAACGAGTGGTTATTGTGAACTAGTGGTCAATTGTTCTACAGTTGCGGTAATTTTAACCATTTCCTAAAACTTAATTTTAAACTATGGTTTTCCTGTTTTCTTAGCCTTATCTGACCAAAAAATTTAAACAATTAAAATTTTCTCTTCTAGCCATTTTTATTTCCAACCCTTTAAATTATTTTACTTTACAAACCATTTGTCATTTTCAGATACTTGTTCTAAACTTTCAAATTCATATTCATTTCTACTTCTTCATCTGTATTTTCATAGTTTTCCTTAATCTATCCCCTTCAATTTTTAGTTCAATATTATAGTTTTTAAGAATTTAATTTAAAAAAAAACGAGTATTTTATGTATAATACAGACATTTCAGAACCGACCCGCGAACACTCCTTTTTCAATATTCAATACTCCTCTTTGAATTTCCCTTCAAAAAAAAGGAAGTTCTTGTTTTAAAATTAAAAATAAGTTTTTTTGCTTAGTTTAGCGAAAATATCGTGAAATTTTAAGGTCGGTTTTGAATTAGAATATACATGTGTATCAAAAAAAATATATCTAGGGGAGTTACTAATTAGGAAGGAAAAGAGCAAGAGCAAAACACAAAAAAAAGAGTATAAAAATACTTTTTAATGTTTTGAATTGTTTATCATTTTTAAGCATTATTTTAGAATTCTTACGGTCCCACATCATATAAAGTGCCTTTCTGGTTTTCAGGCTTTCAAAAAAAACTTGTTTCTTTCTTCTATTCTTATCACTTAAAATTTCAATTACAAAAATGGTTTTAGGATTTTCAGTAGAGTTATAAATTTTGTCACATTTTTGGAAATCCCCCAAATGTTTAAAAAAAACTTATAAAGACAGTTTATTTTATTTATTCGTTTAGAAGTCCTTATAGTGGTATAAAACCAGTTATACTTCATAAATAAGTACTTCGGTCTAAATAAACGGTCACATTTTAAGATAGATTTAGATTAATTATTTTTGATTTTTAAACGTTTATTTTTCTAAAATCATTATTTTTCCCTTCTACTCATATAATTCAAACGTAAAGAACCTTTTTTTTATTTAGAAATTTCCGAGTAAGAAGAATAAGAAATAATTCAATTTATTTCTCGTATTGTTCGTTTTTAGTTTTTTAACTGTAAAATCAATTAGCATTTATTCCTACAAAAACAATACATATTCATCAATTATAGTCTAATTTGTCCAATACAGCACATTCCTAAAGCAAATACCGTAACAAGACAAAAACTATGAGTTTCGCTATTGTTTGTCGGAAACAGAGGTGGGTCGGAACAGTCAGAGGTGTCGGAAATCGGAACTGCCGGAAATCGGAAATGGCTCAAAAGTCGGAACTCGGAAATCGGAAATCAAAATTTTTTTTCGGAAATCGGAAATCGGAAGGAAAAAAACGCCGGAAATCGGAAATCGGAAGGCGGAAATCGGAAATAAAATTTTTATTTTCATAACTGAAATAATATTTAAAATTGTAAGGTGGCAAATTTTGGCCTTCTTGAGTGTAATTTGAGTGAGTAAATGTTCTTTATGCAACTCAAGAGTCAAATTCGAAGGGATTAAAAGAGATATTGTGGGATTTGTTTGATTAGACGGGATATCAGAGAATTTAAAGAATTAATAGGGATATTTGGAGATTAAAATTGAGGATTTAAAGAGATTGATAAAGGAAATTTGAGGACCCACCCCTGCTCGAAATACAGAGCTAAAGTTAATCTAACCTAATCCTCCGATATACCATTCAACTTCAATTTACAGCGCTGCAGGCAAAATTTTTGGGATTTTTGGGAGCCTTAAGCCAGAAATCTTCCATTTTTTGCGCCGCAGGCGAAAATTTTGAGAAATTTGGAGGTCCTTAAGCCCGGTGGGGTATCTTTCCGTGCCCACGATTCCGTGCCCACGTTTCCGTGCCAGCTCAGTTCCGTGCCGGCACGTTTCCGTGCCAGCATGTTTCCGTGCCCACGATTCCTTGCCCACGTTTCCGTGCCCGTTATAATAGGCACGTTTCCGTGCCAGCTTCTTTTTAATTTAATAAATAATAAAAAAAAGATTTGGATGGATACAGTGAATATCAAAGGACTTGTGCGTGACATCAAGATATCAACAAGTAAATAGCGTTGGATTATGAGGGATATAAGGGGATATCAAGAAATTTAGATCATGATTTTAATAGCATTTTGTTTACATATTGGGGGGAAAATTAATCAAGGAAATCAAGGAAAATTTTGCCTTGAACTTGCCTTGATTCTTGATTTTGGTTGGGTATCTTGACCAGATTCTTGATCTTGAATCAAGGAAAAATCAAGGTCAGAAAAATCAAGGAACGCTGAAAAATGCCTTGATCTAGTCTCTGGATCCAGGAAAAATCAAGGTCTGGATAGCCCGCTCTCTAAATATCATATATTTAAATATTGGGCACGGAAACGTGCCCTTTATAACTGGCACGGAATCGTGGGCACGGAAACATGCTGGCACGGAAACGTGCCGGCACGGAACTGAGCTGGCACGGAAACATGGGCACGGAAACGTGGGCACGGAATCGTGGGCACGGAATCGTGTCTAACCGCCTTAAGCCAGATTTCTTCGAATTTTTGCGCCGCAGGCGAAAATTTTGAGAATTTTGGAAAAATCTCTAGTCGGAAATATGCCTCAAAAATTCTCGGAAATCGGAAATTTTTCCAAAATTTCGGAAATCGGAAATCGGAAGGAAAAAAACGTCGGAAATCGGAAATCGGAAGTCGGAAATCGGAATTCCGACCCACCTCTGGTCGGAAACACCGTATCCAAAAACAATTTTACTTGGTTTGTATGGCTTAAATCCATACGGGCAAAAACTTCAGTTTTCGCTTCCTCTTTTACCATTTTAGAGCCCATTATTTTCTAAATGAAGAGAATTTAAATGTAGACTGAACGAGAATAGGCAAGATATTTAGACGTCCCCTAAACTTCGGTAATTAGTTAAAGTATTGGCCATATTAATTCCAGCAATATCTTTTTTAAAAATCAAATGAATTATGTTTAGTATGGCAGTGAGAAATAAAGAGAGAGAAAGGTTCTTTACTTTGAAATTCATATCTATTTTTTTAGTTAAATTTCTTTCAAAAAAAAAGCCTTTTTTATGTCCATCAGATAGAACACAAATTAAAACATTTTAATCTCTTAACAAGTATCTAAAATTAGCATAGTAAATGAATTTAATCAAAATTCTAATTTATTGTTTTAATACAAGCTTATCTGAGTATTTCCATAATTTATGGGTATTTTCCCCTCATCCAGAAAGTCAAATAAATCTATTAAATGTACTTAAATTTAGGATATTTTTGTGTATTTTATGAATGAAATCTGACTTTAGTTTATTTTAAAATTAAAAATAATTTTTTTTAAATTTAATAATATCAAACTTAATGTTAAATTAAAGAATACACAAAATTCATACTTCTACAATCACCGTATTTCTTTTTAATTTCTATTATTTGTATTCTGTTTGGTATGATAATGGTATTAATTGTATTAAATGTTTGGACTATACTTAATCTTCCATTTTACAAATTATTCTATTGTAATCCTGGTTTATATTCTGATATTTTAAATTCAATTCCTTGCTATTTTATTTGGCTGCGCCCGAAAATGTCCTACCCCGAAAATGTCCTTCTGAACAAAAACCCCGAAAATGTCCTAAAGAACAAAAACCCCGAAAATGTCCTCCCCGAAAATGTCCTTCCCCAAAATGTCCTAGCGAATAAAAACCCCCAAAATGTCCTAATGAACAAAAACCCCTAAAATGTCCTCCCTCAAAAATGTCCCATCTCAAAATGTCCAACTGGGTAAATATACTCAATCCGTCGAACTGCAAATTAAAAACCGTAACTAAATCTATGTGAGTCGGCGATTTATGTCATAACTTTGTCAAATCAGGTTCAATCACGTTGATTTTGGTGTCATTCGATGCAGCTCGACGAGCTCTTTCGAACGAGCTATCATTTGCATATTCGAAATTCGGTTCGGGATTCGAAATTCGGTTTAGGTTCGGGATTCGACTTTTTCAAAATCTTAGCTCAGATTCGTAATCAGCATATTTTTTACACTAGAAAATTCCTTTTTCCTATTTTTAAAATTTTTCTCGAGGAAACACTTTCTCTTCGGGTTTGCCCAAGTTTTTGTTCAGTGGGACATTTTTAGTATGGGACATTTTCGGGGAGGACATTTTCGGGGTTTTTGTTCTTTAGGACATTTTCGGGGTTTTTATTCATTAGGACATTTTCGGGTAGGACATTTTCGGGGAGGACATTTTCGGGGTAGGACATTTTCGGGGCGCGCCTTTTATTTTGTCTTCTTCTTTAAATTATATTTTTTTAATTTATTTTTCAATTTATTGACGTTATTATAAATCAAAGAATAACAAAAAAATTAAATAATCAACAAACAAATAATTCTTCTCCTTCCCCTTCAATTCCCGATCCAAATCTTCGAATTCTTCGTTCAGTTTTTGTAATTTCTTTTATAATTATTTTTGGTTGGATATTTGGTTCTGCTGCAAGAAATTCTGTGACAACATTATGTACAAACATAGCTTGACTTTTGTATGTTTGTGGAAGTCTGGAAACATTTATACTTAAGTACTTACAATTTAGTTTTTTTTTCTCGGAAAATTTAATTATTTTTCGGATTCTAATTACAGTACTGGAATATACATATGAATAGTTATGGTAATATGTAATTGTAAAATTTTTCCGGAATTCCTATCTGCAATTATACAAAAACTAAATATTTTTCTCTGTGTAACGGTATAAGGCGTGGCCTTTTAATTGCCAGCCGAACATTTTATTTCCACACCCTCTCCCCATTCAATTCACTTTAATTCCAATCACTTAATTCCCTTTTCCCCCACACATATATTTGTTTTTTTCTATTTTTAATTAAATAAATTTTATTTTTAAATTTACTTTTAATTCTATTAATCTAACTTAGGGTAAACCGTCCGGGGCTCCGGCCCTAGTTCTTCCGTGGACTAGGACAACCGGAGCTGCCGTCGAACCACTCTCCCTTCCCTTCCCAACAACCCCCACCCCCAGCAACATTACATGGTGCCACGACCCGGGAGGATGGTTAAAAATGGAAATTTGAGTAAAATTAAATAAAAAAATAATTTAACATTTATTATGCCGAAACTTCTAAAATACTCTCTCTTTCAACGCGCGCGTTTAATAAATTAACAAATTATATATATACAAATTATTATATACATTATTATTATATTATTCCTTTACTATTATACCATATATAAATATATACTATTATTATATTTCCCAACTTTTCGGTGTCCCCCTCAAAAATCCATTAAAATTAATTCCAAATAAATATTTCCCCTTCTTCAAAAATTCAATAAAATATTATCGATAATATTCTTTCAGAAAAAGTCCCTACCTACATTATTATATCATTATTAAATAATTATCTCAAAATTAATACAATACAATTAAAATATATAATTTACCTACAATTATTATGAAAAGCATGCAATATTAATTTAAAAAATATATATTATTTATATACAATATACCCCAACCCTAACCTCTTTAAAAATTTTTTCGGAACCCCTTCTTCAAAAATCCAAAATATAATGGGAAAGTCCTGTGTTTTGCTCACCCCCCCCTCCCCCTCGGCTTGGTCTGATCAACCAACGCCTTTTCAGTTTATAAATTCAAAAAATAAAGAGAAACACCAAATAAAAGAGAGAATGCCCCTTTTCAGACAGGCATATAAATAAATGTAAACACAATTATTTAAATAAATTTAAAAAGAGGAGAGCAAAGAACGGCTAAGTAGCTGTTGAGAGAAAAACGGTCGGCACTATCCTTACCCTTCTATTTAAAAATTTTTTACAATTCTTCCCCTTTCTGTTTTTGCAAAATAAATTTAAATTTTTTCCCATTTCCCAATCTTTATTCTCATGTCGAGGAGAAGCCATTCCTTTATTTAAAAATTTTTTGCACATCTTTTATTTTAAATTTATTTACATTTTTGCACCTTTTTTTCAAAACAATTTTATTTTATTTTCAAATAGCGCTATTTTTCCCAACATTTTTTCTTCTCAATTCATTTTTCCACATCTATCCTTTTAATCTTTTACCTCCTCTCTATTTTCATTTCTTTCTCTTTTTTCTTTTAAATTTTTTTGCCACTCCCCCTTTTTTCCTTCCCATACAAAATATAAATAAAGGTGGAAAATAGAAAGGACATTCACTTTAAAAAAATATATACATTTTCTTAAAATCAAAATAAAAATTATTTTTCATTTTAAATAATACTAAGTGTAATAAAGCTTTTAAATTAAAATAAATTTTCCATAATACTAAAATAGTATTTATTAAATAATTTTATTGAAATATTTGAATTTAAATTTAATCATTTAATCCTAACATAAATTATCAACAATATATATTCTTCTAAATATAATTAAATTAATTAAAGTATTTCATCAAAGTGATTTATTTGAGATTGAAAAGATACGTATATATTACTGATTAATTAACTATAAATAATAATAATTAATAAATTTGAACTACAATTGAAATTTTGAAGAAGTATTTAAAGTATTTGAAGAATTATTGTAAAGAGATATATTAAAGAAAATTTATTAGCTAGCCACTGCCGAGGTAGCGTATTATCCGCCGAAGGTTCTTTGAACGCCTGGCAACCTAGTTTAATAATAAATAAAGTTAAAAAATATAATATTTCGAGAAAAATATAATTATAAATTACATTGTATATAATAAATTTTGAATATAATTAACTAAATCTAGCCACTGCTAACAGGATCCGTATATACAGCGAAGGTCTTAGACGTCCTAGCAACCTAGTTTTTATATATAAATAATTGATAGTTGTTGATAGTTTCGATAGTTGATAAAATTGATATAATTTGTAGTAAATAAAAGGAAATAAATACAAATAATATAACTAATATAATTGATAGATATAATTGATAGTTGTTGATAGTTTCGATATAGATAATATAATTGATTGTGGAGGAATTGATAGCAAATAAAAGAGAAAATAATATCTATAATAAATAATAATTTTAAATCAAGCCACTGCCAAGGTTGCAAATTAGCATAAAGTTCCTAAAGGACGACCTGGCAACCTTGTTCATAATAAATAATAGTTCAAATAAATAAAGTGTGGAGATTTGATTCATCAGCCTATTTGATAAAATATATATTTAAAATAATTATTATAAATTAAAATAAAGATTTCGTCAAATAATAATAACAAATATCACTCAATTATTCAAACGAGAAGTCAGAAAAGAAAAGCTCAATTAATTAATTCTAAATCTTCAGAATCAAGTGATAAATCAGATATTGAAATCGAATTAGATATTAATTTAGATAATACATTAATCAGCTAAAATAACAGTGAATTTTCAACACATAACAATAATAAAACTTTAATTTATAATCCGAGTCCAAAGTTAAGTAAAAGTCCATTTTATAATAAATTAATAAAAATTGAAAATAATAACAATATGGATTTAAAGGAACTTATGGACGCTATTAAAGAGATTAAAGAACAATTAGACAAACCAAAAGCTCAAGTACCGCATTTAGTACCACCTAAATTTATCGGAAGAGATGACCCCAGAGATTGGGAGCAATATTTAAAAGAATACTGTAGAATTGGTGATGCCCTAGGATGGGATGAAAATATTTTATCAAAAACTTTACCAAATTATTTAGAATCTGAAGCTTTAGCTATGTATGATTTACTAACAGATAACGAAAAAAGTTCTTGGAATAACATTAAAAAAGCTATGGGAAATAAATTAAGTCAAGATCACCAGGGTAATTGTTTAGCAAGAGCACAACTATTGCTCAGAGATCAAAAACCTGGAGAATCGGTTTCAGAATTCGCTGCAGCTATAGAATCTTTAGTAAAGAAGGGGTTTCCAAAAGATAAATATACAGAAGTGCAGCGAAATGAACTAATAGTAGATGCATTTTATAGAGGATTAAAGCATAACTTAAGAAAAGTATTAATTAGACAAGAACAACCTAAAACTTTAGCCGATGCGATAACTTCAGCGCAAAAGGAGGAATTAAATCAGAAAATTTTAGCCGAGGAAGAATTAAAAATAAACGGAAAATCACGACAAGATTCTTTAGAAAGTGAACAATATAGATTATGTCGAGAATTAGAGAAATTAAAAGCACAATTATCTGAAAAATTAAACGAGGAAAAAATTAATATAGTTAAAACAGAACAAAGTTGTTCTAAATGTAATCATAATCCCATTCCATTATCAAGTATAAATGCTCGACCACTTAATTCTATGCCTTATCAAAACCCGTCTTATAATTATTATAATAACAGGAGAGGATTTTATAATAGAAGAGGTTGGAGTCAAAACCGTAATTGGAATAATAAGCAAAATTTTAATCAGAATATGAACCAATATAATCAGAACAATAATAATTCGAATAATGTTAATTATGATTTTAATAATAATAATATAAATAATAACAATAATTCTAATTTCGGACCTTATCGAAATCGTCGCAGAGGTAGAGGAGGATATCAAATAACTGCGGTTTTACCATTTATAGTAACAATAATATGTTTAATTTTTATTAAATCAATCTCGGGATTTTCACATAATTGTCAAAAATATATATTTACAGGACTCGGAGTTAGATGCAGTAAAAATCTGATAAATAATTGTAACAAATTAAATACTCGCATTAAAATAAATTATACGGAATGTTTATATTTTGCTAATCCAATAAGAGAACATTTAAATGAACTGCCAAAGGACCAAAGTGGAGAATTTTGAAATCGAGATTTGATAATAATTGTCATAATTTAACTATAATAATTTATATATCTTTTTCTAAAATAATTTCGTTTGAAGGAAAATGGATTTCGAGTAATTTATTAGAGAAATCTGTCTTAATTTCTCCTAATTATTATTTAACAGAATATGATTCGATAATTTGGGACAAGATCAACCCAATTTATAAAAATAATAACTTAAATTTATTTGATGGCGAAAATTTTGTAAAGTCTGAGAATATCAATTCGTGGATTGTAAAAACAAAATTTATGGAAATAACAGAGAATTTGAATTGTTTAAAACAAAAAGAATATAATAATATCTTTATCGATTGGACCCATAATTTTAAAGAAATAGTAAAAGAGAAGATAATACATTCTAAGAGTTGGATTCGCGAGAAAACATATAATATTTCCTTAAATGTGGAAAATTTTAAAGAAAATATTGTTAATTCCACAAAATCAATAATTAACAAAGCAGATAATTTTACAAATTCGGTTAAAACTAATCTAGAAAACAAAACAAATAACATTTATAATACAATACACGAGACTACTAATTTAATAAAAAGATTTTTAGACGATGTTTGGTGGTGGATAAAATTTATATTATTTGGAATAATAATACCCGGTTCTATAATTTATTTTTTATTTCTCACTTATTCTTACTATAGAAAGTTAAAATTATTTTTTACTGATATAAATTGGCCTTGGAGATTTTTTAAAATTAATGCTATAGAATTAAATGAGTCTGGTTTAGAAATGCCGGTCATAAAGGACTGTAAAGTAAATAATATTAATATAAATGAATTAAATAATGAAACTCCAGATAATATCGAGATAAATAATTATGAAAAGAATAATTCACAAAATTTAATAAAGGAAAGACCAGTAAATTATCTTAATTATGCATATAATATTGTGAACAATTGCCAAAATTTGCCAAGATTATATATTCCAATAGGATCGAAGTTTTATCCAGCTATAATAGATACAGGAGCAAATATATCATTCGGACCTGTTCATATATTTAACGAAGCCAAGTTCGAAATAGAGGAAATTGACCCTATAAATATATTTTTCCTCGGAGGCTCGAATATTAAATTTACAAAGAAAACTAAACTAACTTTAATACCTAAAGGCTTTGAAATTATCGAATTAAACTTTTTCTTGTATGAGAATATAAATATACCATTAATAATTGGTATTGATCATTTGCAAACATTTGAAAGATACGGAATAAAAACATATTTTAATAACAATGGAATCATTGAATTTGACTATACGGAATATGATATTAAACATAAAATTGCTGTTTTAACCAAAATATATATAAATAATGCTAAAATTTTAACAAATGAATACAGAGAAAGATTTAAAGATTGGATAGAAATAAATTCTCCCAAATTTGAAGATATGCTTCCGGAACTAAATATAACAATTAATTCTCATTTACCTTTAATTAATATAATTACTAATGGAGTTTGTACTGAGGCTTTATTTGACTCAGGCTCCGAATTTTCATTATGTACATTATCATTTTCAAATAAAATCAATGCAAAGAAAGTTTATTATAAGTATATTCCAAAACTTTATACACCAATTGGAAAAGGAAACCAAGTAAAAATAATTGGTTGTTGTATAATAACATTAGAAGTTGGAGTATTTCTCAGCGAAATCTTTGTTTGGCTGACAGATGAAAATGAAATTCCATTTAATTTTATATTAGGATATGATACTATTAAATTAATCTGTAAACAAATCGGAAGTATTCCGTTAAAAACAGGAGAAATTTTTCTAAATGATAATAATAAATCATATATACAAAGCCCAAGTTGGAATAAAAATAATAATTATGCTTTTATGTATTCATCAGAAAATTATATTAAACAAAATAATAATATGTTACCAGTTATATCGATGAAAATTAACGGGAAAAATATAAGAGCTTTGTTTGATTCAGGAGCATCAATATCTTATTTAAGAGAAAGTATTATGAATAATTTTAATCTATTGCCAATATCAAATTCAATACTCCCAAAGGCTAGAACGGCAAATCAATCAATATTTAAATTTATAACTAAATGCCAAGCTAATATACAAATTGGAAATATATTTTTTAAATATTATTTTTATGTAACAGAAGATAATAACTGTCCCTATCCATGCTTAATCGGCGCTGATTTTATAAAAAGATTAAATGAACTTGGAAATAATATTAGTTTAGAATTTCATAGGAATAAAATAAGAATTGGTGAATCAGAAATTCCACTTATAGCATTTATAGCTTCAGGATTAAATAAAAATAACCAAAATAATAATTATGATTATATATCAGTAATTGCACCAAATGAAATAATATTAGAAGCAAGAACCGATAATCTCGTTACAGGAACAACCGAATATGATTGTTCAGGAAATTTATATATTACCAATCCGTCCGAACATTTAAATTCAGAATTTTATCTAGTTGGACGATCTATTGTTAAGCCTGGACCATTAAAATTTGTTACTCTAAGATTAATGAATCCAACACAGCAAGAAATAAAAATTAAACCAGGAGAAGTTATCACATTACTTGAAACAATAAATAACGAAACCGAACTAATTAATATAAAATTTAATAACGAAATTGAAAATAATAATTATAAAATATATTCAAAATACGAACATATTAATTCTTGTCAATTAGTAATGGATTATGAATTTTTGAAAGGAGTTAATTTAGAAAAATCAATATTAAGTAAACAAGCCCAAGATAAACTAAAAGAAATAATTTGCAAATATAAACACGTATTTACAGAAAAAAGTAATTATAAAGGTTCAATCCAACATAATATTAATATCGAGCCGGGAAAAGGGCCAATTTCGTCAAGACAATATCGAGTACCAATGACTATGAAAGATGAAATTAAAAGACAAGTAGAACAAATGCTAAAAGATAATATTATAGAACATTCTAATTCACAATTTGCTTCGCCCGTAGTATTAGTAAAGAAAAAGGATGGAACAATGAGATTTGCCATCGATTATAGAAAATTAAATGCAATAACAATTAAACAAGTATATCATTTACCTATAATAAACGAAATTAGAGAAGAAGTAGCAGGAAAGAAAATATTTACAAGTTTTGATTTTAAATCCGGATTTCATCAATTACCTATGAATCCAGTACATAAAGAAAGAACCGCATTTTCTTGTTGGATGGGATTATTTCAATTTATTAAAGTACCCTTCGGACTTTGTGGTGCCCCCACAACTTTTATGAGAGCAATGAACGAATTAAAAAAATATATTTCTGCCTCTTTTCTTATATATATCGATGATGTAATTTTATCATCTGAAAATGAAATAGAACATTTAAATGATATAGGACAATTTCTTAACGTAATATCTAACTTTGGAATGAGATTGAAACTAGAAAAATGTGAATTCGGATTAGCAGAAATTAAATATTTGGGATTTTTTATATCTGAAAATGGAATCAGACCAGACCCAAAAGATTTAGAATGTATAAATAAAATAAAACCTCCAAATAATTTACATGAATTAAGAGCATTTTTGGGAGCAGTCAATTATTTTAGAAAATTTATACCATCTTGTGCTAAAATTCTCGGCCCATTGTACGAATTAACTAAAGATAATAAATTTAAAACATCTACAGAATGGAATAAAGAAGAATGGAATTCATTTAATGAAATAAAAGAAAAATTAAAAAGTCCGCCTGTATTGGCGCCCCCTAATCCTAAAGAAAGTTATATAATAGAAACCGACGCATCATTAAAAGGCATAGGTGCTGTATTAATACAAAATAAACATCCCGTAGCATATTATTCAAGAACACTTAAAGACACAGAAAAACGTTATCATATTAATGAATTAGAAGCATTAGCTATTAGTCAAGCTTTAAAAGAATTTTCAATTTATATAATCGGTACAGGCACAACAATAATTAAAACAGATAACAGTCCTATATGTTCTATTTTAACAAGAAAAGATTTAACTGGAAGATTAGCTAAATTTCAATTATCTATACAAGCTTACGATATAAAAATAATACATAGATCTGGAAAAACTAATAAATTCGCTGATTATTTAAGTCGAAATATAAACGTAGTAACAAGATCACAAGCAAAAGCAAATTATTTATCAAGCTCGGAAAGTGATGAAGAACAATCTAATAATAATTTAAATACAAATAATAATAAACAAATTTCAATATCTAAAACAATTAAATTACAAAAAATGTGCCCAGAATTAAGAAAAATAATAAACGCCTTAAATGGATATTTTCCACAAAATAAATCAGAGAAAGAGCTATTAGAAGAATTAATTAAAAATTATTCAATAATAAACGGAGCTTTACATTTTATTGACATAAAAGGAGTCGCAAGACTTGTAATACCATATATTATGAGAGAAAATACACTTAAAATTATACATGATAATCCAGGAGAAGGCGGACACTTAGGCATTAATAAAACACTACAGAAAATAAAATTACGATTTTACTGGCCAAGTATGAATGAAGATATTAAAAACTATATTATATCCTGTGATCATGTCAGAAAGTAAAAGACGCTTTTCATCCAAATCATGAAGAATTATATCCTATTAAAAAACCTAGTATTCCATTTGAACACTTACATATGGACGTTATCGGTCCAATAATAACAAGTACTAAAGGTTATAAATATATACTATCAATTATCGACAGCTTTTCTAAATATTTAATATGTTGCCCGTTAAAAGATCAAACGGCGCCATCAATTATGAGAATAATAATAGATCAAATAATAACTAAATATGGCGTACCTAAATATATTACTAGTGATCAAGGACGAAATTTTACTTCACAAATTATGAAAGATATATCTAAAATATTCGGATTTGAACCCTCGAAGGCCGAAAAATTAAATTTTTTTTAAAAATTCCGAAAATTTTCCATAATCTCAAAATTTTCTAAAGGTCAATCTTTTGGATTATTCCTCAACGTTTTATTCTTATATTGACCTGCTTTGTGCTAAACAGGACAGACGAAAATTACTTAAAGGTATACACAGAAAAATACAAGAAAATACAGAAATATAAAGAAAACACAAAAACACAAAAATACAGAAAATACAAGAAATACAAAAAAAAACACAAAAAATACAAAAAAACACAATAAAAACACAAAAAAATACAGACACATGGTATTTCACCTGTGAATGCTCTCGTTGTCTGGACGAATCAGAACAAATACTATCTTCAATGTTATGCCCAAATTGTGAATATTCTCTTTGTATTTTTGGAAAATCAGAATATAAAAATTCTGAAACACAATTAATTACTTGCCCAAGTTGTAATAAAATGTTGGAGAAAGGGCAGGTTTTGGAGGCTATTTCAGCCATGTGTTTTATCAGCGATGTAATTTTGGATATTTTGAATGAAAATTTTTAAATATTTTTAAGGTAATTGAACAAACAAATTTTCAAGAAATGGGGGAAATTAATGCTCAGAAATTTCTTCAAGATTTATTATCCAGGCATCAAAAAATACTTCCCCCAATCAACGTGTATATGTATAAAATTGTTCAGGTAGTATTTTGAAAAGAATAAAGCGATATTTGCGGATACCCCGAATACCCAATGGAATTTTTGGGGTTATAGCTCTTATAAAGAACTGTGAGGAGTGCCATACCACTAAAATACCGTATATATGCAGATAAATACCCTGGGTAATTATTTTTCAGCTTCTGGCTAGGGGGGGGGGTAACCTCTAGTTGGAAGGGGTATATGGTAGTAATGAAGGTACTGGACGACAAAACCTAGTGGTGCTTTGTTCCAATTTCAATAGGGCTTAAATTTATACACAAGTTTCGGTCCGCAAAGTCGTTATCCATAAAATAAATTCAAAAATTAATTTTCAGTGTAATGGGGGAAGGACATTCACTTTATAAAATTACTGAAGAAATAATTGAAGAGATAAAGAAGGAATTGCCTGAAGAGAGGAACGAAGGGAAGGATATTAGGAAGACTGGAAATGAAGGTAAAAAGGTATTGGAAGTTGAAAAGGCAAGCAAAAGGGGAGAAGATAATGAAGAAGGTGGAAAGAAGGAAGAAAATGAAGCAAAAATAAAAACTGAAGCAAACCAAGAAGGTGAAGCAAAACTAGAAACTGAAGCAATATTAGAAGAAACTGAAGCAGTTAAAAATAAAGGGAAGAAGAGAAAAAAGCGACAGAATAAAAATAAACAAAATATTATTACAAGAGATAATTGTTATAATAAAAAAGAATTAAATTCTGAAGCAAACACAGAAAAATTAAATTATGAAATATCAAAAATAGAAGCAAAGAATAAACAAGAATTATTAAAAGTTGAAGTTCCCCCAATAATTTTAATTGAAAATGAAGACAAAAAAGAAGATAAAAATGATTGTAATAATAATGAAAAGGATCAGGAAGAATGCCGTTATTGCCTCAATAATACTAAAGATGGGGGTGGGGTGAAGAAAAAATTATTGCAAAAAAAGTCGGTCCCTAGAGCAAGTACTCCAATGTATTGTAATAATGTTTGGGGAGGAAATAAGGAGGAAAATAAGAGAATTGGAGAGGGAAAGAAGGAAGAGGAGGAGGAGGAAGATTCGTCTATAAGGGTGGAGGAATTTGGGAAGAAGGAGAAGAAAGGGGAGAAGGAGGATTCCTTGGGGGAATCTGCTACAACCGCTATGGAAGGGAAGAAGAAGGGGGAAGAGAAGGATTGCTTCATAAAGGTGGGGGAATCTGTTGCGGATACTATAATCTTTTTGGATAAATCTGAAGATAAGAAGGGTGATAAGGAAGAAATGATAAAATTAAAAAATGGGTTGAACAAGGAAGAGGATAGAAAAGAGGAAGAGAAAGAAGAGAAGAATGAAGAAGTGAAGGAAGAAGATGAAAATGGGGGAGAATGGCAATTGAAGCAGAGGAGGAGGAAATCGAAAAAATACAAATTATTAAATTGTTAATTAGTAGAAAAAAATAAATTTGTTATAAAATTTTTTTTTGGAATTTTGGGGATTAGAAGAAAAAAATTTTTTTGCATAAAATGATTTAAATCGGCAATTTGCCAATAATTCAAAGGCTAGCCAATTTCATTAGAAAATATGTGCGCATGCATAAGTGCTTCACTATGACTTGTGTTTAATCAAGTGCATTCACTAGACAGTCATTCAGTCAGTCATTCACATCCTCAAAACATCCGCTTTTCCTTCCTATGACTTGGTCATGTTATTCGGGAAGGAAAATAAAAGAGGGATTCTTTTCCGGTTAACAAATAAAATTAATGGCTAGTTTTGTTATGTTTGCTAGAAGAGGTTAGAGAAAAATATTCCAGAAATATTCAGGAAATATAAATACCTTCCGGAAAAATACATTATCAGGAAAAATACAAAAACACCTATTTCCGGAAAATACAATTATTTCCGGAAAACACAATGATTACGGAAAATACAAAATTAGAACAAAAATACACTTATTTCCGGAAAACTACAAAAATACAATTATTTCCGGAAAACACAATGATTCTTTAAAAACTTTTCCGGAAAACTATTACAGAAAAATACAAAATTAAAACAAAAATACAAAACATATAACGGGGAAAATACAAGTGTTATTCACGTGTATTTCAATAATATTTACAAAGTCTTTATAAGTGCAATAATGCGCAACTCAATTTTCATTGAAATACATGTTGAAAAAAACTCAAGATTTGCTAGACGTCTCATGAAAAAGGTCAACCCATGCTAATGGTCACACAATTAAATAATTTTTTTTTGCTTTACCGCCTATCCAAAGCCCGTATATATTTACGTGATTATCAGTCTATCAATCAAATTGATTTAAATTCAAAAATCCCCTCTCAAAAAATACACTACTCTCTTAAATTTCCCTTCTAATCACTCAAACAAGAGAAAATAAAATTAAGAAAATAATGTTAATTACCTCAACAATACCCTTTAATATAATTGCCATACTGTTAATTTTAAATGTTCAACAAATCTCAGGGATGGTTGTTCCTTCGAGTGCCGGAACAGGAATTTTGCCCAAGCTTTTAAAAATGGAATCTCAACCCATTTTTGCCTCAGGGTATTTTTCTTGATAAAAAATCTTTATTCATACCTCAGGGCATTAAAAAATTATTTTTAAATAAAAATTTAAATAGATCTGCCCCATTCTCAAACTTGCCGATGCGGAAAATGAATAGAAATCCGAAAATAATGGCTACTTCAACCGGCAGCCAAAAACCGGTTATCGATACGACAACTACTAAAGGTATAAAAATTTCTAAGGGTTCTAGAAATTTAAAAACAATTTTTAGAAAATGTTTCGGTTGATAATAAGGCTTTAGAGCCAAAACATATTAATGGATTTGCGAAGAAATCGTTTGATACTAAAAAGGAAACTCATCAAGATGAAAAGCTTAATGTGGAGGGAGGTGTTAAAAAAGAAAAATCGAGTGTTTCAAGTGAAGAAAAATTTTATGAATTTAATGGAAACCTTAATTTGGGAGGAAATTTGGGAGTAGATGGAAAATTAATGGAAGAGAAGGAAATGATTAATAAAAATGAGGAAATTGAGGAAAAGTTGAAGAAGCACCCTCATCATTTAAAGAAGCAACAGGAAGGAAAGGGAGGAAAGAAGGGAGAGAAGAGTGGGGAGAAGGGAATGGAATATTACAAAAATTATATAACCAAAAAAGTAGCAAAATTGACTAGAGAAATTTTTGTTTATGAAACCCCTACTACTGCCACTACTAAAACCGAAAAAAATAATGAAAATGTTTCCCTCGCAACAGATTTGCTAATGAACATTCCTCAAACGAAGAGAGAGAATTACAAAACTAAAGCAGCCGAATTAGCTTTTGTTTTAAATGTTTGCGAAAAGTTTATTGAAGAGAGAGGATTTGTTGAATTTTCTGAAGGTTTAGCAAAAAAGTATATCAATCTCGGAGAAGATTTTGGTCCGTATCTTAGAGGGCTTGAATTAATCCCAAAGATTTGGGCACTTCTTGGAGTTAAAAATGGATATGTAAGTTGATCAGAAAATATTTTTTTAAACCTTCCGGTACTTGTGGGTTATCCTAAACGGAGTTTATGCGGGCTCATAATGGTCTCATAATAGTCAGAGCATAAATACTATCACTCTATTCAATAAAATCTGACTATTGTTTGTTATCTGACCATTATGAACAAATCTATCCTCAAAAACTGTTCGTATAACCCACAAGTAGGGTTGCCAGCCGAATCGAAAAAACTCAAGCTCGAAAAAATGCACCGAACGTCGGCTCGAACAGAAACAACTCTACCCACAAATACTGACCCCCCTTTTTATTACAGAAACAAGAAAATTACTACCAATATGTTGAGAACACGTTTGAACGTCTCTCAAATTTGTTACGTCAAGGAAGTCATTACCTTCTGTTTGACCTTACTACTGAAACTAAGGAGCTGTACAAAATGAAAGAAGAAGCACAAAAGAAATTGGAATTGACTAAAAGATGTCTGGAATTTTCTTGAATTTTTTAAATTTTATTTTTTTAGTGTTCAATGCTTTACAAGTTGTTTTGTATGAAACCAACAATCTTCTTGATTGGGAGGAATACTACAATGAAGCTACGAAAGAGGAAGAGAATAATGAGGAGAAGGAAAAGGATGGGAAAGAAGAAGAAGCCTGAAGAAATTTTTTTTAAATATTTAAAATAAATGTTTGTAGAAATTAGTCTAAAAAACTTTTTTTGATTTATAAGAATTTAAAAAGTACGCCTTCAAAATGAAAGGAAAATAAAATAAATAATTCTTCTGTGTTAATTGTAATAATTCTTCTATGCATTCCGGAAAGTTTAAATATATAGTTTCCGTAAATATTTTAACCAAAAATAAATTTTCCGGAAATCTTTATAAAATAGGTTTCCGGCAAGTTTAATTATATTTCCGGAAGTCTTTTAATTAAAAATAAATTTTCCGTAAACTTTTAAATTTAAAAATAAGTTTCCGGAAAATACATAAATGTATTTCCTTTTGTATACGTAATTAAACATTTGTGTAAACAAAAGCTTTATTAATAGTGTTTTAAATAAAAATATAACAAACATTTTAATTAACTTCCTCGTTATATTTTTCTAAAACTTTACTGTGTTAAAAAAACTAATTAAATTTTCTTTTGTTCTTTAATGCTTAAAAGGAGGTGTTAGACAGGGGAATATTACCTAATCCCTTTATATTTTTTTTAAATTTATTAGTTAAAGAAATTTTTTTCTTTATACTTTCACATCTCCCATATTATTATTTAGTCCCTAAAAAATTTCAAAATAATTATAAGGTAAAATAAAAAATTAAGAAAGAGGAAGGGAAAAGTCGTAAAAAATAGGAAGGATGATTGTGTAATAAACAAAATAATTTTTTATCTTTTTTAAAAATAAAATAAATTGCCAAAATCATAGGTTATTTTATATATGGCTTTTTAGTTGCTATAAACAATAAATAATAAATTCCTTTCGTTTTTTAAAAAAAATTTTTTTAAATTTATTTATTTGAGATTATTTGAGATTTAGAAGGAATAAAGGTCGGAATTAATTGAAAAATTAAATAAAAAAAATTACCGCAAATACTGATATAAGTACCCCCTTTCTCTCAATGATTCTCTCAATAATCCTTCCTTTAATAATTACATACTCGCTACAAGTAGGTACCTCTTGTACCTAAGGTACCCCTTAGACCCCCTCCCTCTCTTAAATAATTACTCCCTATTTTCATTGTGATCTACCCCAAAAAAAATTAAAAATTAACTATATGTATTTAACCCCTTATTTTTCCTTTATTTTCACATTTTACTCTTTCAATTGTCCTTTTTATTTTTTTTAAATTTTATTGTTAAAGCTCTTTCATTAGTCTCCCCTCGCCATAAATTCTTTCAAACTCAATTTCTGTCATTTCTTCCTCCGCCTTTCATTTTTACCCTTATTTTCCTTCCTTAATAGGCACAGCTTTTTGGCCATACTTTTTTTACACTCACATTTCATCTTTCCCCCTTAAAACCGCAAAAAAGAGAGAAGAAAAGCAGCTACTAGCTAGCGAGCCCCTCATTCACATTTCATTGGGTGGTGTGCGTGTGACGGGAATAGGGAGACTATAATACTAAGGGTAAATGAAAGGAGGGGAGGGGGGGGGGGAAGGGAAGGGGGGGGGGGGAAGTCTCGACTGTATGGACGAACGAGAATTGAGCGAGAGTAAGGGAGGGAAGGGGGGAAGGGAATCAATAATGCCCTACTAGTGCCACCCGCTTTTTTGTTTCTTGTTTTTTTACGTTAAAAGAAAAAAACTGCAAAAAATGCTTAAGCTTTACCTATATTTTTATTTTATATTTTTCTTTTTCCTCTTATGCTTACCCTTTAATGGCAAGAAGCTGGCCGTTCTTTCTTATAAGCTTGAATCTTTTTTTTTTATTATTTTTATACTGTTTTATTAAGCCTTTTTTAAAATATTTTTATTTATTTTGTTGAAGAATAATTTATTGAAAAATATTTTTGAATTTAGAAAAATATTCGAAAAATTTTTTTAAAATTAATTTTGCTGAAGATTTAAATGTTAAAATAATTATTTTTGTTATTTTGCTAATTTAATACAAAATAAAAACAATTTATTATTTAATTTAAAAATTGTATTTATTAATTAAAAAATATTTTTTAAAGCATGATAATATTATTTCCAATCTAATTATTATTTTTTATTAAAAATGGAACCCGGCAGTCAACGGCTTTTTCAACCCGGAAAGACTTGTGTTGCTAATTCAATTTGTCCTCGTCTAATTGATTGTATTTTTATTTGTTTTTAAATTAAACTTTCCGGAAAATTTATAGGAATTATTGTTTCCGGAATTTTTATTAAGAATATAATTACGTTCCGGAAATTTTATTATAATTAATTATTTTCCGGAAAATTTATTGAAATTATTGTCCCGAGAATATTTTAATATTTTCCGGAAAATACATTAAATTCATACTTTCCGGAAAATCTATTACATTAAATTTAATACCTTCCGGAAAATACAATTAATAAATTATTTTCCGGAAAATACATAAAAATTAATTATTTTTACGGAAGACTATTTAATTATAATTCTCCTAAAATTAATTTAGATATTGTAATTGTTGGTTCACGC
The DNA here is from genome assembly GCA_036172945.1 of Meloidogyne incognita. Taxonomy (NCBI): domain Eukaryota; kingdom Metazoa; phylum Nematoda; class Chromadorea; order Rhabditida; family Meloidogynidae; genus Meloidogyne; species Meloidogyne incognita. The sequence continues at coordinate 5,183,012 of JARQAC010000001.1, forward strand.
CCCTCTACATCTTCCAAACGTCGCCGTATTCCAACTCAAAACGGTGTTGCTTCAGCCGAGGGCGGTTTATTCAACAATGCACCTCCAGGAGGATTAATTAGCCATCCAGAATTATTGAGAAGGTTTTAGAAATTATGAGGATTATTTTAATCAAATTTTAATTTAAAGATATCCAAATGAAAATCATAGAGATTTTGAATTGCCTAGAGATGTTGTTTATTTTTGTCAGCCAGAGGGTGCTGTGTCTTACACAGGATCTGGTTTTCATCAATTAAGAAAAAGGTGGAAAAAATATTTTTTTAAATTATTAATAAAATTTCTAGAAATTTATTTAACGAGGCAACTTCTTTTGTTTTTATGTTAACTGAAAAAGATACTGCCAAAGTACGCTATGGAGTAACTTTGAGCTTCTTTCTTAGCCTTGGTAATAATGATAATATTTATTTTTATACACTTTCCGGAAAGATATTTAATTATATTAATTAAATGTATTTTCCGGAAACTATAATTTTTATTTTTCCGGAAAAATATTAAATAAATCAGATTCCGGAAATAACTTATTTAAATAGGCTTTCCGGAAAGCTATTTAATTATGTATATTACCTATGAGTATTTTCCGGAAACTTCTATTCATTCAATTTATTGTATTTTCCCGAAACACAAAATACATATTAAATACCTAATTTATTTTCCGGAAACTTTCCTTAAAACAATTCCGGAAACATTTATATTAGACCCAGTATTTTTTCCGGAAAAATAAAATATTAAATAATTTTCCGGAAATAACTTTAATTCAAAATTAAATAAACTTTCCGGAAAACACAGGCGCAAAACATAAAGAACAACAACCACCTAATTCCCCTACAGTTATTACAAACAACACCACAATAGAACAACAAAAACAACGTCAACACCACAAACATTCATCTAGCGGTTCTGCTCATTTAATATCGCTATGTTTGGTTAATAAATATTCTTAAATAAATTTTATTTTAATTCAATTTTTAGTTAAGTCATCACCCCTTTCTTTCTGCATTTCGTGACCTTATGCACCTTTTTCGACATCTTGCCGATTGTTGCAATTATCGTGCCAACTTGGACGAATCTTTGCCTCGGGATGCTGTGTGGACTGTGTTGGCAGGACATTGGCCTCAGGGAATGAGCATTCCTATGCCTGTAGGATTTTTTATTCCAACGTTACTTTCCTTCTAACGTTACCTCAAGTCGGTCCCGAGGGGTGTGTTTTAGACTGACATGCCCCTCCGTGATATATCACCTTTCCTGATATGCCAGCTAATTTCTTAATTTCTATATTTTAAAGGTAATGCAAGAATTACGCCAATTGGAAACTTGGCTGTTTACTTTGCTAAGTTCGCCTGTTCCCGTGCCTGGAAATACAAAATTATTACTTGAAGTTTATAAATAATTTATTTATTTTTAAAAAATAAATTTAATAAACAGGTTCTTCCATCAGATATGATGCCCACTCCGTTAGAATTTGCCCTTCCGGATTATACCAGATTTTCTTTGGTAGATTTCCCGTTGCATTTACCGCTTGAATTGTTGGGGGTGGAGGCTGTTATGCAAATTCTAGCTGCAATAATGCTTGAATATAAGGTTTTGGAAAATACTAATTTTTTGTTTAAATGTTGGATAATCCAAAAAAATAATATTTTTGGATTTTTCTCATAAGGAAAAATATTTATATTTAAATGTTGTGTGTACTGTTATTATTAACTAATTTTATTACATTATATAATTTATTGAGAATTTTCCGGAAAATACATACATAATTGGAGAAAAATACATTTTTTGTATTTTTGTTTTAAAAATAATAAACTTTCCGGAAATATTTTAGACAAGTTTCCGGAAATTGTTTAATTTATTTTTCATTTTCCGGAAAACACAAACACAAAATAAAACACAAACGTTTTTGTATTTTTCTGAAAATACATTATTAACTAAAAACACAAATATTTTTGTGTTTTTATTTTTTAATTTATTAAGGTTGTTCTCCAATCTCGCAACTACAACGCTGTTAGGTAGAAACGATTTTTAAGATAATTAATTAAAAAATTTTTAAGCATTTGTGTAATGGCTTTAGTAGCAATGCTTTATCCACTAGAATATATGTTTCCGGTTATTCCATTATTACCGGCATTTATGCCTTCTGCCGAACAATTATTACTTGCACCAACGCCTTTTAGTAAATTTTTCGTTCTTTTTTTTTAATTTCAAAAAAAATTTTTTTTCAAAGTTATTGGACTGCCCGCCTCGTTCTTTCACTTTAAAGGCATCCAAATACCTAGCGATGTTTTACTTGCAGATTTGGACACAAATCGGCTTATAATGCCGAGTGATCAATCTGTGCGTATTCCCCAATTCCCCGAGTATGAAGCCGCTATTCTCAGAGAAGAATTTCTTAGAGCTATGGGAAAACACCCAACAGAAGGACATGAATTATTAGAAAACGGAATTGTTAATTCGACAATTGATGGGGATGAAATTGATGTAAAATGTAGAGTTGCTATGATACATTTTTATAGTGGCCCCAATGTTTTTGCTAATTTTAGCGAGGTAGAAAATTTGAATTTTTATTGAAGAAAAATTAAAATAATTTTATAGCACACTCGAACTATCCGTTTATATCCTAGACCTGTGGTAGCGCTTCAAGTAGATTCATTTCTTCGCAGTCGGGGACAGAACAATGAATTTATTTCAGAATTGTGCAAAACACAAGCAGTGGAGTAAGTGAATTATTAAAATAGTTATTTTGATTTTTGAATTTTAATATTCTGATTTTTAAAACTTGAGATTCTGGTTTTTAATTTTGGGGTTTATGGTTTTTAAAATTTAAAATTCTGATATTTAAACTTGAGTTTCTGACTCTTAAATTTAATATTCTGGTTTTTAATCTTAAGTTTCTGATAATTAAGATTAATATTCTGATATTTAAAGCTAATATTCTGATATTTAAAATTATTATTCTGATTTATAAACTTGAGTTTCTGGTTGCTAAATTTAATATTCTGGTTTTCAATCTTAAGTTTCTGATTATTAAAATTACTATAATATTATGATATTTACTTATAAAATTAATATTCTGATATATAAACTTAAGTTTCTGGCTACTAAATTTAAAATTCTGAAATTAAAAACTCCTAAATTTAAAATTGTAATATTAGTTCTGATTTGGAATCTCCTCTTTATTCTGATTTTTTAATAGAAAATTCTGATTCTTAATTTTTCACCAGATATTTTGCTGAATGTTCCCTCTGCCCCCCAAACGAAACTTATGTGCGAATACAAACAGGAGTAATTAGCCCAGAACAAATAGGCGACAAAGCAAAATGGTTTTCTGATTCCTTAATGCCTGTACACTTTAATGTAAATTTCAATTTTTAATTAAAATAAAAATTATTTTGAAGGCATATCCTTATGGCTCAACACTCTCTGAAGCAATCTTTTTATCTCGAATTGATAAAAGTGAAAATTTACTTGAACGGAATAATTCCGAAAATTTGTGAGATTTTATTTTTAACAGAAAAAATTTCAAAAAAATTTCCAAAAAATTCCAAAAAATTTTTCTCTCAGAGATGACGATGCTGAAAGCGAATTCGCTACAACAGCAACTTCAAGCGATTTAGAATCTGTTGGCTCTGTTGAAACCGGAGGTGCTTGGTCACCTTTTCGAAGTCGTTCTCCTTTAAATTTGGACATTTCCAAACCTCTCTCTGATGCTTGTGATATTTACCAAGCCCCCAATCGTTTGGAACTACCCAAAAGTGAAAGCAAAATGAGTATAGACAGTTCTGATATTAGGTGATTAAAAATATTTTTTGAATAATTAAAATTTATTTTTAGTAGTTGTCGTTCATCACCCCTTTCTGTAGTTGATTCTGAAGCAGATTTTGCTCGTTTAGCTCAAAACTTGGCTTTAAAAAGAAATGCTAAAGTAATTATTTTTTATATTTTTTTAATTTTTTTTTGAAATTAAAAAAAAATTTTGAAACTTCGTTAAAAATTTTTTAATTTTTTTTTGAATTTTTTGAAATATTATTTTTTCCTTATTCTCAAAAAATTATTTAAAAAATAAAATTCAAATTTAATCAAGGGCGATTTCACATTTGCAAATTCTGGTCACGCCACAGACGAAGAGACGACGACTGTATGTGAAAATTCCTCTTCAATTTTAACAAACGATTCAACAACATCGTTACCTCTAAACAGATCACAATCTAATCTAAGCTCTTCATCTTCAACAAAAAATAATTTAAAAAATAATCGTCCACTTGCAATAATGAATAAGGCATTAAATAGTGGACAAGGGGTATTTGACCAAATGATGAAGAAAGGGGCTCCTAAGGCTGCACAAGCTATGGTAATAAAAGAAAATTAATGTTTTTTTTCATTCTGAGAACCTTTGAAATTTTCAAAAATTTTTTAAAAATTTTCAAAAAATTTTCTAAAAATTTTGCTTAAAGGCAAAAGCCCTCCCTCTTGCCGAAGCTGTCAGTAACAGAGTAATGGAAGAAGGAAGAGGATTATTAAATAGAACAGCTAAACATAGTAATGAGTACATTAATGATTCAATGTCAATTAATAATGAAGCTGTGGAAAGGTTGAGAAAATTGAGGGAACGTGAAAATGCTGCTGCTGCGCAACAACAAAGGTGAGGAAGCAACCTGGCTTAGACAGGGTTTAAAAGTCAATGGTGTAGAAAGCTTATTCAGCTGTTTGGTAGCTCAGGCAGTAATCATAGTTATAAGCTCTTATATGATCTGATGTGGTTAGAAGCTTAAGTTGAGAGGTTTAAGATTGTAGGAGAGAAGGTGAGGTCGTTGGTCTGGTAGCTCAGTCGGTAAGCCTAAGCTATTCGAAGATATGCGTGATAGATCCAGTTGTATATAGATCCAGCTGCCAGAGATCAACCCTGTCTGATGTCTGAACCTTAAGAATAGTAGTTCTAAGCTCCTTGCAATTATTCTGTAGGTCGAGGTGAACTTCCTTAAAAGCCTCTTAACCTTTCTCTTAAAATAAAAAATATTTCTTTAAATTAAGAAAAAGTCAACAACAAATATTAGAAATTTGTGAACAAGTAATTTCTGGACAAGGAATAGGTGTATTTTCTGGATCAAAAGTAAAAAGATTATTGGAGGATGAAAGTTTGAGGGAATTGGTTTGTTCAAAGTTAAATATGGGGTTGGAAGTTAATTATGCTGAAGATGAATTTTTACAAGATGTGGTGAGGGTTCTTAGAGAATTTTTAATAATTAAAAAAATTATTTAGCAACTTAGTCGAGCTCAATATCGTGGATATCTCAAATTGTTACAAGCTTGTATTATTGGGCTAGAAAGGTGATTAATTGAAATTTTGGAATTTTCTTCAATTTTTCAAAATGTTCAACCCTCCTTAAAATTTTTAAAAAATTTATAAAAATTTACAAAAAAATTTTTTTTCTAGCAATTTCAACATGGCAGACTCTCAACTAGGCTTAGCTTCAGCTTTCCACGTCCTTGAAATTGCCCATACCCATTATTGGACACCTTTACAACAATCACAAACGCCTAGTGGAGGAGGAACTCTTAACAGCGTTACGGATGGAATAAAAAGCTTGGTTAGCTAAAGCTAGTTTTTTCGTCTTTATTTTATCGTTTTAGTTAGCCAGCCCTTCAGCCTCTTCCACCAATTTGGCAGCTATGAGCACTCCCTCATCTGGCTCTTATTGTGAGAAAATTACCCCTCTACAAGAGAATATTAGTCCAATCCCTAATGAAACAACATTAAATTGCCAAGAGGAACAGAACGGACAAATTTCTACAGAAAATGTGTATAGCCAACAGAATCATCAAAATGCTCATCCTCCTCCACCACCTCCAATTCCTTCTAATCCTCCCCCACCTCCAATTAGTCCTTTGTCTCAAACAACTCAAGAAAGGCAAGAATCCCTTTCAACTGTATATACAATTCCCCCTCCAAAATTTCCGCCGCCTCCGTTGCCTATGAGAGCGCCTGTAAGTTGAAATAAAAATTCTTAAATTTTTTTTGAAATTCAGCCTCTTCCACCACGAAATGTACCTTTAACAAACACGACAGAATCCACATCTTCTTCCTCTGAAAAATCCAAAGATGACCACCCTCCTCCTCATCATCCTCCTCCCCTTACACAATCGCCTCCACCACTTCCGGAACGTCCAAGAAGTGCAACGAGTGAAACAGGAAGTGGCAGAAAAGACAATCCTAAAACAATAGAAAATATAAAAAATGAAGAAAAAATTTCTTTATCAACAATTAATTTATTAAACAATTCTACACATGAAATTAAAGTTAAAGATGCCGTTCACATTGAAAATAAACAAAAAGAAAATGTTAGAAATGTTGTAGAGGAAAAAATAAAAGAACAAACAAAAGAAAAAACATTAAGTCCTCCAACAACATTAAATTTAAAAACGTTGGAGGAGTTGCATAATAATTCTGGTAATACTTCATTGTCTACTATTAATGATGTTCAACCACCTAGAAATTTTCTTTATCAGGTATTTTAGTAACGTATATTTTATTTTCCGGAAAACACATTCTTTTACACTAACAGACTGTATTTTCCGGAAAATACATAATAAGACATTTCCGGAAACATGTATTTATTTGTATTTTCCGGAAAATACATTCTCTTTAACTAATTCTATTTTCCGGATTTTTAATTAAAACATTTCCGGAAATATATATTTTATTTTCCGGACAATACATTTCTATTCAATAATAAACCTTGGTTTTCCTGATAACTATTCTTTCCGGAATATTCCATTAATTAATACACATTTACGGAAATCATTCATATTTTATTTTTCCGGGATATTCTTGAGCCTAATATATTTTCCGGAAAACTTCCTTTTTTTAGGATCTGCTTGGAAGCCTTCCTACTTCTTCAAACGTCTCTTCGGCTGGTGCGAATATGTTGTGGTTGCGCATGCCTTTTTGGGAGACTGCTTTCTTAGATATGGTTGCGCAAGAACGAGATAAGATAGGGGTAATATTTTAAATTTTAAATTCGAATTAAAAAATATTTAAAAAAAGATGGATGAGGAACCTGCAGAAATGATTGACCGTTATTCCCAACTAAGTGAAGCAGATCGAAAAAGGTTGGAGCTTGAAGAGGATAGAATATTAGCTACATTATTGCATAATATGACTGCTATGGTAGAAAAAAAATTTTTTCCAGGAAAATTTTTTTTCCTCAGATGCATTTATGTCACGTTCCTGTACGTACAATCCAACAAAAAGTTAGGCGTATGCTTGGAAAGGCACACATTGGCTTAATTTACTCCAAGCGTATTAATCAATTATTGGATGAGCTTATTACCTTGGTAAAGAAAATTTTTGTCTGAATTTCCTTATCAATTAAATTTAAATTTAGCCTCCAACCGGAAAAATCTCCCTAAAACCCCTCGTAAGCAGACTAATTCAAAAACAAGTATTTGCCGTTCATGAAGGTTCAAATGCTGAGGCTCCTTTATGCTTTTTAGAGGTGAATAAAAATCTCATGAAGAAATAAAAAAATATTTCCCCTAAGATTTGTGATGATGCTATTATTTTACGTGCCTGTAATGGTGCAATACAAGAGCGTTGGTGGTATGAAAGGATGGTGAACATGACTTATTCACCTGTAAATTGTTAAATAAAATTTTGTAATTAATTTGATCATTATAGAAAGCTCGTGTTCTTTGTCTATGGCAGCGGCATGATGATCAAGTTCACATGCACAAATTTCATACTAAAAAGGCAAGGGATATAAATTAAATTGAACTAATGCTTTTCCGGAATATTTTATATTTAATTTTCCGGAAATTATCTTGTAATATAAGCTCTTCCGGAATATTTCCGGAATACATAATTAGAATACATAATATAAGCATTTCCGGAATACACTAATATAAGCATTTCCGGAATTACTAATATAACTTTTTCCGGAATATACTAATATAAACACTTCCGGAATATTTATTGTTCTCGTTCTTTACATAATATTTCTTTTCCGGAAACTTAAGTTTTGTATTTTACTTTAACCTTTTCCGGAATATTATTTATTATTCCGGAACATACAATTAAATTAACTTATGTATTTTTCTCTCTTCAGTGCCGTCAGCTTTACAACGCCATGAAATCAGCAATGGAGCGTGCTGCTTCTAGGGGAAAATACCAAACTGCTGGGCGTGATTTAGGAGGAGAATTTCCAATACACGATGTTGAGAGAAATGAGGGGGGATTGCTGAAAGTTAGAATTGATGGAATTCAAATACAATTTGTTAATTCTCAAGTAAATTACTTAAAATTAAAATTTTTTACCCAGAAAAATTTTTTCTTCCAGGAATTGATAGAACTTTCTAACATAAAGAAATGCAATACTCTTGGTCTGAATTTTACATTTTTCAATAAATAATATTTTTTTATTAAAGGTGGAAACATGTTTGTAATTGAGGAATATGGTAATTTATAATTAAAAAATGTAAATTATTTATTTAAATTATAGACAGAAAGCGTGGTCGACTAATCCAAAGACGCTATATTTCTACAGCGGTAAGTATTCTTTTTTATTTTAAAATTAAAACAAAATTTGTGTTTTAAATATATGCACGCTTTTGCTTGTTGTGTTTTGTTTCTTTTGTTTTGTTGTGTTTTTTGTGTTTTTCCGAAATATAATATAAACACTTCCGGAATATTTACTGTTGTGTTTGTTCTATTTGTGTTTTGTTGTGTTTGTGTTTCTGTTATGTTTTTGTTTTGTATTTTCCGTTTGTTTTGTGTTTCTCTGTTTTGTTTGTTTTAACTTTTGTTTCACTCTACAGGCATCAACAATTGCCTGGTGTATGCATCGTGTTTTTTCTATTCACATAGCTTTGGGTGATTGCCCTTCTGCACCAAACAACAAAAAAACTTTTGATCAAAATGCCTTAACAGTTTACAAGTCTCCACGGCAGCAAAATGAACACAGAGCTGTTTTGCCTTTAAGAGTGCCTTCGGATGAAGAGGAAAAAAATTTGACGTGTAAAAAAAAATTTTTTTTAACTAACCTCTCCCTATTAATCCCTTATTTAAGCCAATAACAAAAGTCAAGCCTTAAACAATAAATTCCCTTTAAACAAAGACAACTTTCTTCAAATTCAAAATCAAAGGTCTTCACAACGTTCAAATTCATTTTCTTATGGAGGCGAAGGAGAAAATGGAGGATTGCGAATAAAAAAATTTGAGGGGCAAATATTACTTCCTATGGAGATTTAATTTTTATATTTTTATTTTAGTGGTTTTTAATAGCACTTTATTAGTTTTTATTTTTGTAAATTTTTTACAATTTGTGTATGTTTGTGATTTTATTATTTTTTAAATAAATATAGTATATCTGCACTTTTTTAAATTAAAATTAATTTAAAATTTCAGCTTTCATAAATTATTAAAAAGAATCTGGAAAAAGAATCCCCCTCCTCCGTGGCTCTGCCCCCCCCCTGAAAATTTATCCCCGTGACCCTCCCCGGAACCCTAGTCAACAAATATTTTTTTATATTTTATTTGTCTTGTCCTGAATAAAAAATGGAATAATTTTAAAAAATAATAATTTTCCAGGCTGATCAAATATGCTATTCAGTGCTTTGTATATTCTCCTTCACAGCTGCACAAAAAGGGGGAGATAAAAATAATAACAAAAATACTAACCAAAAGCATTGCAAAACAACAACTACTAGTAGTACAAATAGTTTATTGCCTTCTAATAGAAGGGAAACCGGTGGAATTTTAAGTTAAAAACAGAGAAAAAATTGAAAATTAAATATTTTTAAATTAAATTTTATTTTTAGTAATTTGTTTAAAAAATAAATATAAAAATGGACATTTTCTTCTATTAAAATTAAAGAAAATTAATTTAATTTTAAATTAAATTAGTCAGTCGTTTCAAATAAATTATTTAAATTACGGCACAATGCATTATAAGCCTTATGATTAAATCTGCTCGGGTCACGAATTGACATTTGGGTATACAAACAATCTCGAAGTTGGTCATAATGTGCTCGTTCTGATTTTGAGGTTGAAGAAGTTTTCTTTTCTTTTGAACGTAAAATTTTGCCATCTAGAAAATAAAAATTCTGATTTTCAAAAAATAATTCTGATTTTTAGAAAAATTCTGTTTTAAAAAATTCTGATTTTCAAAAAATAATTCTGATTTTTAGAAAAATTCTGTTTTAAAAAATTCTGATTTTCAAAAAATAATTCTGATTTTTAGAAAAATTCTGTTTTAAAAAATTCTGATTTTCAAAAAATAATTCTGATTTTTAGAAAAATTCTGTTTTAAAAAATTCTGATTTTCAAAAAATAATTCTGATTTTTAGAAAAATTCTGTTTTAAAAAATTCTGATTTTCAAAAAATAATTCTGATTTTTAGAAAAATTCTGTTTTAAAAAATTCTGATTTTCAAAAAATAATTCTGATTTTTAGAAAAATTCTGTTTTAAAAAATTCTGATTTTCAAAAAATAATTCTGATTTTTAGAAAAATTCTGTTTTAAAAAATTCTGATTTTCAAAAAATAATTATGATTTTTAGAAAAATTCTGTTTTAAAAAATTCTGATTTTCAAAAAATAATTCTGATTTTTAGAAAAATTCTGTTTTAAAAAATTCTGATTTTCAAAAAATAATTCTGATTTTTAGAAAAATTCTGTTTTAAAAAATTCTGATTTTCAAAAAATAATTCTGATTTTTAGAAAAATTCTGTTTTAAAAAATTCTGATTTTCAAAAAATAATTCTGATTTTTAGAAAAATTCTGTTTTAAAAAATTCTGATTTTCAAAAAATAATTCTGATTTTTAGAAAAATTCTGTTTTAAAAAATTCTGATTTTCAAAAAATAATTCTGATTTTTAGAAAAATTCTGTTTTAAAAAATTCTGATTTTCAAAAAATAATTCTGATTTTTAGAAAAATTCTGTTTTAAAAAATTCTGATTTTCAAAAAATAATTCTGATTTTTAGAAAAATTCTGTTTTAAAAAATTCTGATTTTCAAAAAAATAATTCTGATTTTTAGAAAAATTCTGTTTTAAAAAATTCTGATTTTCAAAAAATAATTCTGATATAATTTAAGAAAAATTCTGAATAAAATTACAATAAAAAAGAAAACAATTACCACAAGAGTCAAGAAGAAAACAAAATCCTAAAGCTGAAACAAGAGCATGTTCTTCCGGTTGAAGCACATCCGGACTCAATCCTTTGCGAAACTTGTCAACCTGGAAATTTTTTTACAAATTTGTAGAAAATTCAAAAAATTACTTTTTTCATTAATTTTGCAAGTAGATTATCTTCAGTTTCCTTTAGTTCAGTTTTTTCATTATCTTCACTGCTACAAAATTGTTTCAATAAAGGTAAATCGTCAATAAAAACATGTCGAATAACCTTTAAAAATTGAATTTAATAAATTACAAATTGTAATCTCAAAAATTCTGGTTTGTAGAAAATAAAGTTTTAAGTTTACAATTCTGTCAGAAATAAACTTGGAAATTTACAAATTGTAAAATTCTGATAATTTACACAATTATAAAATTCTGCTTGTTAAAATATAACTTTAATTTCAAGTTTACAATTCTGACAAAAATAAACTTTAAATTTTACAAACTTCTGAATTGTAAATTCTAATAATACATATAAATTTACAAACATACCAAAAAAGCATCCAAGTTTGTTTCAATTAAAAACCTCGTCTTCTCTTCTGATTTTTCAATTTCTTTATTTTTTAAGGTTGTTCCTTCATTTTCAGTATCCTTTGTAATAATTTCAATGCTTTGTGTAAAAAATAAAAATAAATAATTTTTAAAGTCTTCCAGGGTGTTTAGTGTATTGTTTCGACGATGTAAATAATTATTTTTGAATGAAAGACTAAAAATGTGTATATTTTTTAGGTAAAAAATAATTTTTCTACCAAATTTTATTGACCAATTCAATTGATACTTTTTCCTTTGTAAGGCCTTTGAATTCCTAAAATTAAAATTTTTTTAAATATATTTTTTAATTACATATTTCCAAATTACCTTATCTTGACTAATCAATGAGTTATCCAATTTGTACATTTTTTTGACTCGTTTAAGAAGCGCAACACGATCCATGCCTATGCGAATGCATGCATTAAAACGACAGAAAGGGCACTAAAATAGTTTTGAATTTTTTAATAAATTAAACATTTCAGACATTATTTCGAGTTTCTTTAGTCATCTTGCACTTCTCCAATCCAGTGCTACATTTAAAATTAGGCTTTAAGTCAATGCCTAAAGTCACTGTACGACGAAAGAATCCCTTGAAAAATTATATATTTTTTAATTTTTTTAATTAAAAATATTAAAAAAAATTCACTTTGCACCCCTCACAAGAAATAACACCATAATGTCTACCTAAAAATTAAAAAAATATTTTAAAAAATTTTGATAATTTACCAGCAACATCTCCACAAATCAGACAGACAAATCTTTCCGTATCATCCCCATTTAATTCATCTTTATCCTTATTACTCTTAATGTGATCAGGCAGAACGAAGGGGCTATTATTTTCATCAGGTTTCTGAATTATATTTAATTTAATATTTTACAATTGTAAATAAAGTTTATTAAACTTGAAAGGAGAGAGGTGAACTTAAGTTTGTAATTAAAGTTTTATCAAAACTTAAGTTTTATTTAAATAAACTTTAAAACTTAAGCTTAAACTTAAGTTAGTTTTTTTAAAGTTTAGTAGGATAAATTTTGAGTATTCTAAATTTAATTAAAATTACGTTTTTTGGAACTTTTAATTCTTCCAGAAATTTTGTAAAAGAGTTTTCATCAATTTCACGTTTCCTTCCCCCAACCATTTTAATTTTTCCTTCATTATCCTTTTGTTCTTTTTTAGTTAAATTCTCTTTTATTTTAATTTCTTCGCTCACTTCTTTATTTTCTCCTTCCCTTTCTTCTTTCCCCTTATCTTCTTCCACTTCCACATCCTCCTCCTCTTTATTTTCTTCTTCTTCCTCCACTTCCTCTTTTACTTTCAAATTATTTTGATTAAAAAACACAGCAGCATTATTTTGAAAATAATAGGGTGGTGGATAAAAATATCCACTAGAAGGATTAAACAAAGGCATGGCAGTTGGTGTTGGAGTTGGTGCTGCTGTAGGAGGATAGAAACCACCCATAATACTTCCATTGCTGTTACCAGAATAGAGATGTTGAAAAGGAGAAAATTGAGGAGGAAAAGTTGATGTAGATGGGTGAAACTTTAAAAAATAAACTTTTTACAATTTGTAATAAGTAGGGTTGGACAAAACATGCAAATGCATGTTTTGTGTGCGGATATGCCTTGACGTGGGAAGTCCAAAAATGGTGTTTTTACATTGGTCCGAGCACTTTAGGACCCGGTTCTTAATGCATATATTTGCATATTTCGGCCCTCTCGTGCATATTTGCATATCGGTGCATATTTTGGCAAATTTTGCATATTTTGGTACATATTTCGGCATTTTTTGGTAAATTTTAGTAAAAATTAGGCAAATTTTTCAAAATTTTGAATTTTTTTGTGAAAAAATTTTTTTGTAAAAATTTTTTGAAAAAAATTTTTCGAAAAATTTTTCTTTAAAAATTTTTCCAAAAATTTTTCAAGAAATTTTAAAATTTTTTTTTTTCAAAAGTAATAAAATCTCTATAAAGTACTTTTAAATTGCAATTTTAAAGGTTAGATTAGTGTTTTTTACTTAAAATATTGATTTTTAAAGAACATTTTCACTATTTTTTGCTGCATATTTGGTGCATATTTCAGGAAATTTTGCATATTTTGGGCTTTTTCGGTGCATATATATGCGCATATTTGGCGATTTTCCGTGCATATTTTGTCCAACCCTAGTAATAAGTTTTTAAAACTTGATTAACTCTTATTTACAATTTGTATATTTCTTAGAAATTAATTTTATTTACAATTTTTCAATTTACAAAAACCTTTTTACAATTTGTAAAAATTACAACTTTATTACAGCTTTTTTTCCCTACATATTTTTCCCCTCAATTCACTTCAGATTGTAAACTGATTAAAACTTGAAACTTATTACAATTGCTAAGGTTGTTATATAATTTTCTTCACAATTTTTATAGCTTACCGGTAAAGTTGGTGGATGCTGCAACTTTTGCTTTTTTGTTGTATTCTCTTCAGTTTCTTCTTTTTCTTCATTTCCCGAAGGATTCATTCCTCCATTTTGCCATAAATTAGGACTTCCCGTAGGCGGCCAAAAATAACTTGGAGGAAATTGAGAATAATTATTTCCCCCAAAATAAGGCAAAGAATTTTGTGGATATCCCCCATAAAAACAATAAATAGGTTGGGGAGCAGGTAATAATTGAGGTGTTGGTTGTTGTTGTACAAAGGAAGAATTAAAGGACGAATTTTTTGGGTTGTCTAAACTCTTCTTTTTTTCAATTTTTGGTGACAATTCCTTTAATTCTTTAATTTTTTCTGAATTATTTTCTTTATTTTTTCGAGTTGTTTTTGTATCTTTATTTAATTGTTGTCCAACTTCGTTAATTTCCTCCTCCATTTTATTTTTAGATTTTGATTAAATTAATGCTTAATTTAATAGCTAAAATCAGAACAAATAAATAAACTTGATTTTTTACAATTTGTAAAAATTCTGATTTAATTTTTACAAATTGTAAAGATTAAAGTTCTGATTTAATTTAATTTTTACAATTTGTAAAAAGTTTATTTTAAGTTTACAGCAAATTGTAAAAATATATTAAAACTTGATTACAATTTGTAAATACTTAAAAGAAGCATTACAAATCTTAAAGGCTTCATTTTTTAAATTAAGGTAAAAGTTTAGTAAATGAATCAATGTAAGACTGAAAAAATGAATGCCATCCAAGTTGGAGAGGTATGTTGGGTGTTTTGATAATGAAACGTTTATTTGATGGGAAGAGGTAAATATTCCTTCCATCCACAATGTTGGTCATCTTCCTCAGAGCAAGTAGAATAACCAGAACTTTGTTTAGTTTAAATATTTAAACGTAGAATGGGGTTAATGAAAATGAACGCGGTGAACGTTGCGAACTATAACAAATTTGAATAGTAAAGGGACATGTCAGGAGTTTCAAAAATTATTTGTTAGGGCAATAAAAAAGGATTAATAAAAAGGAGATTTTTACTCAACTATAAAAAATATTTATTTTTACACGATTTTAAAGAATAAATAAAAAAAATTTTTAAATAAATTTTACAAAAATAAAAAAGTTAAAATAAATAAAATGCCACAAGTTAGAATTTTTACAGTATTTCTCTCATTTCCATTACTTTCCCTTGCGAGTACCATCCTTTCTTGATGCCGTTTTGCGTCGTAACGATATGGCTATATTTAAATAAGTTTTTAATTTAAATTGAAGCTTTTTTACAATTTGTAAAAATTAAAGTTCCGATCTAATTTAATTTTTACAATTTGTAAAAAGTTTATTTTAATTTGACTGCAAATTGTAAATTTATTAAAACTTGATTAAAACTGTATTTTACAATTTGTAAAACTTTTTATAAACCTTTTACAATTTGTAATAAGTTTATTCCTTATTTCACAATTTGTAATTTTTATTACAAATTAATTCCAACTTTTTTTACAATTTGTAAAAAGTTTAATTAAACATTATTAAACCCCTATAAAATTAAATAAAAATAATTATTACCTCAACAACAATATATTTGAGATCAGCAGGGAATTCATCTACAACCTGTATTCTTCCACCCATTTGATAATTTGAATAACTCTAAAAAAGGGTTGGAATTTTTAAAAATTAAATACAACCCCACCGCATAATATAAAATATTGGGTGTATCTTTACTAGGCGTGAATGTTAAAATTCCAGGTTCATCGGATTCGTCACATTCTAGCCTTTAAAAAATTAAAGATAATCCAAAAATATTTGAAGCAAAATAAAAAAAATCAGGTAAATGATTACCTCAATGTTTCTCTAAAATCAACAAAAGAGGAATATTTATCTGCTGATAATTCTCCAAAAGGTTCCTCTTCTATCCATCGACAGAGGCGACCAGATTCTTCTTGTGTATATTTTACTGCATGCTTAAAGGGAAAATAAACTCAGAATTTAATCGGAAAATGAAAATCAGAATTTTAATCAGAATTTAGTTCAAAAAATAATAAATAAAACTTGACGCCTGTCATAATTACAATTGTAATTTTACAATTAATTAATAGACACGTCAAGTTTAATTATCTTCGCAGTTGCGATTAACCATTGTAATTTAGAATTGTAATCAGAATAATTGTAAAATTAATTAAATAAGACTACAAAATTAATTTACTTTCTTTTCAGAATTGCTCAATTTTGAGTAACCTCCATAAATACTGTCAGTTAAATAAAGAGGATTGTAAAGCTGAGGTACTGATGAATTTTGACCTCCTTCAACTCTAAAAATAAATTTTAATTTTTTTTCGATTAAAAATTAAATTTATTTAATTTACATAAATGTATATGTAATTCCTCTTTTTAGGTAAAGATCGGCCAAATATCCATTAACATACCAAACATAAGGGGGAGGTTTAGGCACGTGTCTCATCGACTAAAATTTTTTTTAAAAATTTTATTTTAAAATTTAAAATAATTAAAATTACTTTATGGCCTTTAATTCCTCCAGGAGGGCCTAATTGAAAGGTAAAGTTAAGTTGAGAATCAGTCCCAAGGAGGTTACTAACATGCCAAGTAAGTTGCTTGTTGTCTTTAAAAATGTCGTCAGCCTGGATAAATTAGGGGGAATATTAAAAGTGAAGCAGGAAGATTAAAGAAATAAGGCAGGATTCAGAAAGTGAAGCAGAATTGAGAAAGTGAAGCAGAGTTAAAAGATGAAGCAAAATTTTAAAAAGTGAAGCAGATTTCGAACATCAAGCAAAAATATCAGAAAATGAAAGAGAATAAGGAAACTGAAGCAGAATTCAGAGGATGAAGCAGGATTTAAAAAATAAAGCAGGAAATGAAGCAAAAATATTAAAAAGTGAAGCAGACTTTAGAAAAACGAAGCAAAAAATTCAAAACAAAAATTCTAGATCTTCAACTCACCCTTATAGGTATCTGAACATGTGGGGGTATCATAGGAGATATATTTCTAATAAATACGTGTCCATAATCTACTTCAAAACGTAGACAATAAACCTTCAAAATTTATAAAAATAATTTTAAAAATAAAATAAATCCCCCACAGAAATCCAGTCAATATGTTGAACATCATACCCATCAGGCAATTCAACATAAATATCTTTCCCGCCTGTATATCTCTCATTTATTGGGGTTATTCTGAAAATATTTTTAATTAAAAAAATTTTTTTTCGGAATTTTTACGAGTCTAAAGTATCCCTCCCTCGAATAGCAGCTTTAACCCCAGATTCTTTTGTTATGTTCAGACCACGGCCAACATAGAAATAACCGTCTTAATTAAAAAAATTTTTTTAAGAAAACAATTAAGAAAGTTGAAAGAAAGGTCAGTTAATCAAGACTCAAATAAACTTAACTAAATATATGCCTCAAAATCAAGTGATTGACGAGAGTAGAGTAACTTACTCTGTGCTCTCTAACCTTGTCTCTTTTTTTAAATAGGTATCAGTTAAATTTTGTAAAAATTACAAAGTTTTAGAAAAATTTCAGATTTTTTAAGAAATGTTCTAATGACTTTAACAAGGGCCAATAAAATTCCAAAAAATTTTTCAGAATTATTTCAGAAATTATTTCAGAAATTTCAAAAAAAAAAATACACCAAATCACCTGGCGCTTTGTCTCCTTGAAATATAAATCCAAATATTTTAATTGTTTTGGTATCCAATATTTGTATGGGTCCAGATTGAACATCATAACGAGTTCCTCTCAATTCGTCTTGTATTAATTGTGTTTTTGGTACAATTAAATTTTCTGGTATTTTCTTAAAATTAATTCAAGCTTTAAGAGAAATGATGAGAAGTAGGATTTACTTAAAAATTCATAACTTTTTGTTTATTTAAGCTAAAAATTTAATTTTTGGCATTTTTATAGCTTAAAATGTGCTCTATCCAACGATATAAATTTTATAATTATAGCTTGATCTAAATAAAAGTTATGGGCGTCTGAATGAAGTACACTTTTAGGTGTACAAAATTATCAGAATTTTTCAGAAAGATTTCAGAATTAAAAAAATTTTTTTTTCCTAAAAAACAACCCACCACACTTCCAATAGGCACATCTCCATTCAAAGAGAATAGACTTAAACTTTTAAATTGCCCAATTCTTAATTGTTCTATACGCTCAATTAATTCTTCTTGTTGTTCATCTTCAAGTTCGTATTCAGGCAAAATTAGTATAACTGGAGAATTTGGATTTAAAGTTCCCAGAGGTGAAAGACTTTGAAAATTATTTAAAAATATTTTTATTTAATTAAATACCCATATTCAAAAGTTGAAAGCCTTATACCATCACGTGTGGGTACTTGACTGCGATCAAGCCAAAAGAAAGTGTCTTAAAAATAATTTTAAAAATAATTTAAATAATTTAAAATTAATTTTAGATATTTTAGGCTATTTTTAATTAATTTTTTTAGAATTTTTAAAAAATCTGGAAAATTTTCCTTTTATCGGATTTTCCCTTTTTTAAATTTCTTTCTCCTCAATTCAACCATTTAAACCTCAATTATATACTTATAGTCCTCTATTAAATCTAAAAAAGAAAATAGATAAAAAGAAAATGGATGGGATTTGCGCATCTTTTCCCTTTTTTGACGGCATTTTACAAAGAAAAAAATAAAAATAAAATTCAATAGCCATTGACAAATGTCTATTCAATTAAAAAAATAGAAAATTTAATGATTAAAATCCGTTTAAACAATTAATTTTAAGTATTTTTTGGTCTTTTAAGGATTTATTTGATAGAAATTATAAGAGTCCGACTTGATTAGATTTTTTTCGAAATTTAGTCGAAAATTAATTACCGACGCTTACTACCGGTTTCTATTTATTATTAAAATGTGTTTTACTGAAGAAATAGAGTAAGAAAAGATTTTCCGGAAAAATGTATTCTTAGTTAATGTATTTTCCGGAAAACAATTTCCGGAAAGATTGTATTTTCAATAATGTATTTTCGAAACAATAGTTTCCGGAATTTTCCGGAAACTATGTATTTTACAAATTATATTTTTAAGGCACTATGTATTTTCCGGAAAATGTTTCCGGAACTAATAACTTTGTTTACTAATTATTTCTTTCATTTTGTGTTTCTTTTGTATTTTTAATTTAATAAACAATAATAGTAAAAGAAAAGTTGTATTTTCTTTTTTGTATTTTTCTGTTCATTTAATTTTCAGAACAGACAATTAAACCTAATATTTTCTACAAAATTTCCCTCCTTTTGTAATTATAAAATAACAAAAGAAAATAAATTTAGGGCACGCGCAGAAAAAAAAAATAATAAAAAAAAATTGGGAAGGGATATAATAAAATTGACAAAGACGGTAAAATTAATTTAAAAAATAATTTTAATTAACAAAAATAAAATTATAAGGAGAATAAACACTGAAAATTAACAGAAAATCTTAGAAAATTTTTTAAAAACTTTTCAAAAAAATTTTAGAAAATTTCTAAAAAATTAAGAATATTTTTAAAAAACTCTCAAAACTGCCTAAAAAATATTTTTCCAAAAATTTTACAAAAAATTCCAAAAAAATTTTTTTAAAAGTTACCAGGATTATTTCCATCAAAAGTAAAATTAACTAATTGAATGGCAGATTCATTTATAGCAAAAACATGTCCCATAATATTATTATTATTTTTATGGCTGTCAGAATTAATTATTGGGCCAATATAAACACCAAAATCTGGTGAATATGTATTTATTGTAAATTGTTGTTTGTTGTTAATTGATGATTGTTGTGGAGGTTGGGCATAAACTTGAATTAAATTTAAAAAATTATTTTTTAATTTAAAAAATAAAATTAACAAGCATAAATAATCATATAAAATTACGTGAACCAAAAAGGGAAAAATTAGGTAATTTCCTTTAAAATTGGGTCATCTTTGTATTTTTGTACTTATTAATCTTCTATTTTTCCTACTTAATTTAATGTATTTCAAATTTTTTTGTATTTTCTCAGTTGTAAATATTCTGATTATTCTGTATTTCTGTATTTTATAAATTCTGATTTATTTTTGTATTTTCTTGTATTTTTTCTTTGTGTTTTCCGGAAAATATAACAGAATTAAGTATTTTACGGAAAGTATTATGTAAAATATTTTATTTACCTTGATTTCTAATAAGTGATGTAAATAAAATAAAACAAAAAAGTTGAGTAAAAAATAGTAATGCTGAATTTTGCATATTTTTTTTGAAATTAATAATTTAATTTTTTTCTGAAATTTCTAAAAAATTTGAAAAAATTAAATAATAAATGGGGTTGAGAAAAAAGTCGGGCCGGGGTTTCGAAATTTTCATCAGATCGGGGTTCGATTAAAAAAATTTAAAAAAACCCAAAAAAAATTTTTAAAATTTTGAATTCAAAAATTTCAAACATCAAAGTCTTCTTCTTTCTAAAAACAATTATAAAAATATTTTTTAAAAAAATTAGCAGTTTAATGCAACGCTTTTTCTCTTCAAATTTTACGCCCTAAATAAAAACGTTGAAACGCGCAATAAGAAATTAAAAATAAATTTGTAAAAATAAAATGGAGAGAGAATGAGCAGGAAATTGAAGAAATGAAGAGAAGAAAAGTTGGGTAAAAAAGAAGACTTTTGTATTTTATTTTGTTTGGAATGTTGTTGGTGGTGATCGCGGTTTTGTGTTGGGGTGAATGAATGAACGTCGATCGACGGCAATAAATACAAAACAGAAAAAACTGTGAAAATAACCCCCAAGTTTTTTTGTTTTCTTTAAAGTTTTGTTTTTATTTGTCTAGTTTTGGATTTTAAAAAATTGAAAAAAGGGAAAGGTAGGCTTTTTAATATGGATAGGTATTTTAATAAAAAAATAACTGCGAATGGAAGCAAGCTCTGGTGGGACTGGCATAACTAGAGTAAGGCCAACGAGGTGTCTAAAAATTGTAAAAGCCTCCTAGTCTAAAAATTGTAAAAAAATGAAAACGATCGGTCGGTGATGGTCGAACGGGTTAACAACCTTGCATTGGAGGTTTTTTCTGATGGGTTCGGATGCTCTAGCAAAAGATTGGAGGAATTTGATTCTGATAGCTTCCCATACTAGGAATTTCAGTCTTCATTTTTGCTTTACAAGACTACAATTCCACCTTTCAGTTCACCATGAGCAAATATAAATAATTAAATAATAGCTGAAAAAGGATTAGCCTTAATTAGCAATAAAAATAGATAATGGCTTTTAATTAATTAATTAATTTATTTAAATAAAATTAAAAAAAATAAATAAACAAAATTCAAGGTTATATAGCAAGGTTGCGGTTGTCGAATTAAAAAAAAGTTTTTGGTCTTTGAGAAAATAAAATAAAAATAAATTTAAAGAATGAACATATACAAAGTTTATTAAAAATTGCAAAAAAATATTAAAAAAAAATTATTTTGAAGGACGAATAAATATAGAAGAATATTATTAAAAGATGAATAAGACGAATAAAACTAATTTATCACACAAAACACACAAAATTTAATTTTGCGTTATTGCCTATTTGGAAATTGAAGAAAAATAAAAATTATTTTTGTATGGAGAAAAAACTCAAGAATTTTCTGAAAAAAATATTAGAAGGCTTTAGAAAAATTTATTTTGTTTCCTTATTAGTAATGCATGACCATGTCCATCTATAAGGGATCCTACCGACATATAAAAATAAATTCCCAATTTTTAGGAATTGGCAATCAAGACGGCAGGATCACTAGCAGGGAAAGGACGGGTAAGAAAAAAGATGGGTTGGATCTCATTTTTGAAAAGAAAAATTCTCAGCTCGGGTTTCGGGTCGAGAAGAAAGACCGGGTTTTGTGTATCGGGTAATCCGTCCCATCCCTACCCCATAGTCCGTCCGTTAATACATGCAGTAGACTATGAAAAAATAAAAAAAATAACTAGAATTAAGTTTGATTTGATTTTAAAAATTTTTTCGATTTTATAGATGGAGATACTTAAAAATAATTTCCTAGAAATAATAAGTGTAAAAAATAATAATGGAATAATTAAACTAAATTAACGAATAATTGCCAATTATCCTCTAGTTTCTCCATTGTTTTTTTCTACATTATTGACCTCTATCGAGGAGTAAAATAATAATAGTTCTCGAAGAGGGAGTCTATTTTGAGGAGGAAATTCAGAGGAGGATATATTAATGAATAATTTCTAAATTATTTTCCATTGTTTTAAACTTTAAGTGTCGATTAATAATGGACTAAGATGCCCTCATAATTCTAAAAAAATTTTTTGATGGTGGAAATATGGAGAAAAATAATAATTTAATTATGAGTTAAAAATGTATGAAGTGGATAATCATAATAATAATAAAGAATTGAGGGGAATACTGAGGGGAAACTAAAAAGGGCACTCGAATTTTTAAAAATTTATTTTTTGAGGGTAGAGATTGAAATTAAGATTAAAATTAATCTAAATAATTTTTTAAAATCTATTAAAAAATAAAGAAAATTTTTATGTAAAATGACCACAACAGTTATAGGACATTACCCCATAAAATGCCCTCCCCCAAAAATAAACATCATTTTTGCATGGAAATTTGAGGGATGGAAAGAAGGGGAAGAAGAATGGCTTATATGCGGGACGAGCAATTATTTATTTTTACATAAAATCTAGCTTACAATTGTCCTTCTAAATATATACTCGTTTTACTTGTTTTCATTGTTATTGGACACTCATTGAAAGTAATTGTCAGTTCAAAAATTTTAAAATAAAATTCGTGTTTTCCGGAAAAGAATATATGCATGTATTTATAAAAATACAAACGGATAGATAAATAAATTCCGGAAATATTGAGTTTTCCGGAAAATAGACTAAGGAGAACAGAGTGTTCCGGAAAAATATAAAAGAGAAGTGAATATAAATATTACGGAAAGTGTATTTTTCCGGAAAAATACAAGAGTAAGAATAAAACATATAATAGATGAATAGATTCCGGAAATATTGGTATTCCGGAAGGATATAAAATAAAGACAACAAAGGATTCCGGAATAAAATACAGAATATTTATAGAGGGAATAGAGAGTGTATTTTCCGGAAATATACATAAAAGTAAAAATACAAAAATATATTCCGAATTATATTACAATGCTACCGGAAAAACACAGATTATTTACAAAAATACTTAAGTGTATTCTAAAAATTATTGCAATAATATTTCCAAAATGTTAAAAGTAAGGGGGAAATATCGGCTATAATGACCTAAACTAAATATATAAAAATTGTAGGATGAGTAAAATCCTCTCTATATAATTTAACGGATTTTCTCTCCCATTGAGACGCGCAATTTAGTTGAAAATTGGGTAAAAAGACGGTTATAATATTTTACGCATGGCTTGTTTAAATCATTTTTGGGGATATAAAATTTTAGAAGCAAAAAAGGATAAATAATAAATTGGTTAAAATGATAAATGTCCGGTTCTGATAAAGAAAAAATGGGTAATAAAATTGGAAGAAATAATAAATTTTTTCATTTAAAAAATTTTTAACGAAAAAAAAGACAGGCTATCCCAAAAAATAGAGTTTTCTAAAGGTGACAATTGGTGCCAAAAATTTTTTTTTAAATTTAGGGACCAAAATGTCCATACTTCCGAATTTTTAAAATTTTTCAAGGAAAAAGACAGTCTATCCAAAAATTAATTTTCATTAAAGATGACTTTCACTTAACTCAAAATTTCACTTTACTCTTAAAAAATATCAATTTCTAACATAAAAGTACTGACTGGTCAAGTGGTCACGGAACCATTTATGCTCTTAAATAATTCTCTCTTAATTGAAGAAAAGAATAAAAGGCAAAAAAATCTTCGTTTATCGAGTTGTGAATATATTTGAATGAGGAGCTATTCTCATTGAGGAAAGCACTTTAGGGGGAGGGGAACTTTTGGGTGAAGAATGAGAAAGGAATGAGGAGAGAGGAAAATGAGAAGATTTCGCGCAAGATAACGGGTTTCAGTCGCAACTTGTATTATGAGGGAGGAGGAGGGAAGGAGAATGAGGGAAGGAGGGAAAACGAAGGAGGGAGGGGAAGAAAACGATTTATTTATTTTCTAACAAAGTGTCGATATATGTCCTTTTCATAAAGTCAAAAATTCTAAAAATGCCAAGATGTGAATTTTTGGAATTTTAAGAGATGAAGAAGAAATGAAGAAGAAATGAAGAGGAAGAAATAGAAAATGAGGAAGATGGGAAGAAAGAAACGAAAAGGAAGATGAATGAAGAGGCTGAGGAAGAGAAGGAGGGAGATGAAGAGAATAAAAGGAGAAGAAAGGAGAAGAAATTTTAGAAATGATGGAGGAAGATAAGGAAGGAAAATAATGAGAGGAAGGAAGAAGAAAAAATGAGGTGGAAGAAACAAAAAATAAATGGATTGGATAGAAAGAAGAGAAATTGAATTGCCCCAAAGTTGACAGATAGTAAAGAGAAGTATCTATTTAAATATAGCTGACAGATGGGCTTAAGTACATCCGCAAAAACAACAAAAATAAATATTCAATAATAAAAAAAAGAAGAATAAAATGAAATTGATTTTTGTGAAATTTTTCAGATTTTTAAAAATTAGGCTGACTCCTGTAAAAGGGTTTTTTCCTGATTTATACCCCCAATTTAAAAATACCTCCTTAAAAGATTTATATAATTTTCCCAGTACCAAGAAGGAGAACACAGGCTCCGGCCGGAATCGGAGAGAGCCTGAACCCTCTCTCTCGTCCGGAGCTATAGCTCCCACGTGAACAGAACTGCATTAGACCCTAACAGAGCTGCCCTAAACCTAACAAAGCCCCTAACTCTTATAGAGAGCTTCGACTGTATTTTAAATAAAATTTATTTTTGGCCTCTAAAAGTGTAAACATTAAAGAAAAAAATTTTTTTGATGAATGACCATTAATACATTAAAAATGTATAAATATTAAAAATATATAATGAACAGGGAGCCAAATAATCCCCCTCCTTCTCCGCGCAATTGGCAAACATTTTCACACAAAAATCCTTTTAAAAAGGCCAAAATCTGAAGAAAAGGATTGATGGTTTTGTGACCTTAACAAATATTTTGAACATTTTTAATACAAAATATTTTTATTGTTTGGGTTGGCAAGTAAATAATAAGGAAGGATTTATTTGAGGTAGGGGGAAATATTTATTTTAAGAGGACGGGATTTTTGGGGGATAAAATGCCTTTTTAAGGGAAGATGGAAAAATTTTATTTGAAATTGAATCCTGGACCTTACAGCATAAAAAGTCTTTAAGGAGACAATTTCCAAGTTCCAAACTCTCTTTGGGCATTTTAATTTCAAGGCTCCGGCTCAGGACAATTCAAAACCTTAACTCAGGCTCCGGTAGAAATCGGAGAGAGCCGGAACCCTCTTTCTCTCTCTCATCCGGAGCTAGCTCCCGAAGACATGTTCAGAACTACCCTAGACCCTAAAAAAGCCTCTAACACCAAATAATTTCCCAAAAAGACAAATGACCTCCAAAAACATCAAAAATCCAAAAAAGCGCCAGATGGGCGGGGATGACAAAAGACGGATGACAAAAGAGGGGACCCAAACAATTGTAACCACTCAAATTTGTGTTCTCGCCTTGTGTGAGGTCGCGGTGCTTTTTTTCTTAGCATGTTCAAGGCCAAGATTGTGAACGTTTGAAAGAATGAATATTTTGAAGGGAAAGCTTATTTTGTATGCCAAAAAAAAGAATTGTTGGAAAAACTAGAAAAAATTTTTTAAAATTAATTTTAAAATCTCATTTGAGAGAGAGAGGATACCTCTCGTTTCCAAACAAGATTTTTTTCAGGACGTATAATTTACAATTGAGATTCGATTATTAATATTTTTTAGAGGTAACAGATGTGGAATTTTTTGAATGAAATCCTGTTTAAAAAATGATTTATTTTAAAAATAAAAAAGAAAAAAATAAAATAAATGGACAAAATTATAGCTAATTATTTTATCTTTTTTGGTCAATAAAAGAAGCGCAGCAGAACGTTTTGGGCCTTTTAATTATGAGAAATAAAAAAATATTTTTTTCTCGTTTTTTAATATTTTAAAAATTGGTGAGTTTTTGTGAATAAATTATAATTAAAAATAAAAAATAAAATTTTTTTCAAATTTTCTGATCAAAAGGAAAAAAGCCGCCTATTAATTTTCACTTTTTTCGCAAGCAACAACCAGTCTTAACTCTATCCACAATAACTTTGGTTATTCTAATACAATAAAGATGAAATTTTGAGATTTATTAGTTAACATGTTAGAGAATAAAAATACAAAATTTTAGATTTTTAGAAAATATATGAACAGAGATATGAATTTTTGAATGAATAAAGTCGCCCTTTGCTATAGGGACAAATTAATTTTAAGTTCGGTTTTAATTAGGAATTTTTAAAGTTAATTAATTTTGTCAGATTTTACTCGTTTCTAGAGTTGTTTTAAAAATATTTAAATATTCGGGCAAAATAAAAAAAAAATTAAAAAAATTACAGTTGGTATGTGAACAAACATATGCGTAAACTTGATTGTACAGGGGGTATCTTAATAAATTTATTTTGACAATAAAATAAAAGAAACTTTTTTTATTTTTAATAAAACATTAAATTAAACATTTTTTTTATATTTATTTAGTATCACTGATTTTTATTTCAACTTTTTGTTGCGCAAAATTTATGCATATGTAATGTACATAAATGAATAATAATTAAAATTCTGGGGGAAGGGAGAAAGAAAAAAATATTTTTAGGGGATAATAAAACTTTGTATTTTTCTATTTTATTAAAATAAACTTGAAACACAATAGAAAAAAATAAAAATACAAAGAAACACATTTATTTTAATTTTGCAACTTTTCTAATTTCATTTACTCTGCACGCGGCCAAAAAGCTCGTAGACAGAAAAACATGTAATATGGGTAACTAGAAATTCTATAACTTTTGAATAAATAAAGATAAAAATCTAAAATAAAAAGCAAAAAATGGAGGAGATTCTATACTACCAAAATACTGAAAAATAAAATTTTTAAATAAATTGTTTAGAAAATTTATGAATTTTTTAAGGAGAAATTTAGCCATATTTTAGGCATATTTTTTGATTTTTTTGACTAAAAAATAGAAAAAATACAAAAACTAAAAAGTGACAATTGTAACATTAAAAACAGGTCCAATAAAGTTATGCGCTCATTAAAAGCGGCTGTCTACTATAAAAATAAAAATAACAACAAAACATTAGGTAATCAAAAGATTAGCGCATATTTAGCAATGTTTTATGACTTTTTTTGTGGAACAGGAAAAAAATAAATTAAAGAATTGTGAAAGCATAAATAAAAATAAAAAAATATACTTTTTAATTTAATATTTAATAAACTATTAAATAATTACTTAATAAAAGGCCAGACAACGAGAGACTGTTAAAAAATTATTTAAAGGAAAGACAAGCATAGAAAAACACTTAAAATGAAAGGACAAAAGGAATAATAAAAATAGGTCGCATGTAGACTCCGTGGCGCAACGGTAGCGCGTCTGACTCCAGATCAGAAGGTTGGGGGTTCAAATCCCTCCGGGGTCAACAATTTTTATTTTTATTAAAATTGTTAAATAAATTAAGGAAAATGTTAAAATTAATTTTTAAACGAGTAATTAATTATTTTTTAGTAAAGAATTCGAAAAAATTATTTTTATTTGACTTTCTTTCGGGAAAAATTATTTCTGGGAAAAAATCGAAACTTAGCTTATCTTGGCACCTATTCTTATCCATAACTATGTTTAAACTTATCCGAAAATTACCAAACTTTAGAAATAAATACGGGACATGTCCAAGAATATTTTTACAAATTTTGGTGATTTTAGGATTATTTTAAATATTCTTATGAATTTTTAATCTCTAAAATTCAAGGAAAATTTTGATATTTTAATAATTTAAGTTCAAAAAAAAGTTCAAAAAAGTTCAAAAAATTCTTCAAAAATTTTTTTTATATAATACTGTAAATGAATAATACAATCAAGTGATAAAATCATCCAATTTGGATTAAAATTGTATAATGCAAATCATAAATTATAAGGCAATGAATATCAACAAGTTACTGAATTTTCTTTAAATTTTTTAAAATTTATTCATTGCCTTGAAACAAAAAAAAACGGCAAAAATTTATTAAATAATTCTCATAAAAATTCAATCAACTTCCTCAACTTTAGGACCCCCAGCATTTGCATAATTGCCATAGTTTGCACCTCCACCTCCCTGAGGAGCTCCACCACCTTTAAATTTTTGAGGTAAATTTCTGACTTTTAATTGCCTAATTGAGAGGTCCAAGAGAAATTTTTGAGGTTAAAGGCTTGGTCAGAATTTTATTTCGGAAATTTTCATCCTTGGACCTCTCTATTATTCAATGTAAATTCCTGATTTACCCCCTCCTTGATGAAGCTTTGCCATAATTTTGGACAAAACTCGTTGTGATTCTTTCAATTGATCGTCATACTCATCCTTTTCTGCCGTCTGATTAGAATCTAACCAACGCAAAGTCTTATCAACGACTTCCTTGGCTTGATCACGATCGGCCTGGGGAAGCTTATCACCGTAATCCTCCAAACTATTTTTGACCTAAAGAGAAAATTTTTGAAGGAAGAAAGAAAAAGGAGCGCTACCTGATACAAATATTGCTCCAATTTATTGCGAGAATCAACCCTTTCGCGTTGTTTCGCATCCTCAGCCTCAAAACGCTTTGCTTCATCAAGCATTCGTTGAATTTCTGATTGGCTAAGCCGCCCCTTTTCATTTTTAATTTGGATACGGTTAGATTTCCCTGTTGATTTGTCCAATGCAGAAACATGTAAAATTCCATTAACATCCAAATCAAAAGTAACTTCAATTTGGGGAACGCCTCGAGGAGCTGGAGGGATGCCGTAAAGATCGAAACGTCCCAAAAGGTTGTTGTCCTTTAAATTGGAAATTTTTCGATGGCAGAAAAATTAGCATAGGTAGGTAGATTTCGCTATAAAATACCCTCGGGGCTGAACTACCTTATAATGGGGTGTAGCTTAAATAGGGTGTATCTCGCTTATGAAGTGGCCTACCAAGTGCCAAATAAATTTTAAAAACGTTTCTTAAATCGTAGTTTATATATTTTAAGGGTATCTTAGAGAGAGATTATCTTAACTATCTGATAGCGCCCTTATAGTGAGGATATCTTATAGCAAGAGTTTGAGGGTATATACTTTCAGAGACCCCTCACCTCTAATCAGACCATGTTAATTTTAAAAATTATAATTTTTATTCACCTTAGTCAAAGCTCTCTCTCCCTCATAAACTTGAATAGTAACAGCCGGCTGATTATCCGAATAAGTAGTAAATGTTTGGGAAGTTTTGTGGGGAATTGTAGCGTTGCGTTCAACAAGTTTGGTCATCACTCCCCCAGCCGTTTCTATACCCAAAGAAAGTGGAGTAACATCAACTAGAAGAACATCCTTAGTTGTCTCATCCCGAACCCCAGACAAAATAGCTGCTTGTACAGCAGCCCCATAAGCAACTGCTTCATCAGGGTTAATAGAAAGATTCAACTCTCTATCGTGGAAGAATTCCCGCAACAACTTCTGAACTTTGGGAATACGTGTAGAACCCCCAACCATTACAATCTCGTCAATTTTGCTCTTATCAAGACGGGCATCTCTAAAAATTTTTTTGAATTAGAGGCAGGTTTAGGTACCCTTAACTACCTTAATGCTTGTTCAACGGGCTCCAATGTCTTCTTAAACAACGGAGTGCAAAGCTCCTCAAAACGTGCTCGGCTTATTTTTGTGTGGAAATCAATCCCTTCAAAAAGAGAGTCGACTTCCAACTGAGAGAAGAAAATTTTTTTGAAATTTTTAAAATTTTTTTGAACATACAGTAGCCTCAGTCGAACTGCTCAACGTGCGCTTAGCACGTTCCGCTGCCGTTCTCAAACGGCGAAGAGCACGGGGGTTGTTACTAATGTCACGACCTTGCTTACGCTTGAATTCCTGAAAGGAGAAAAATTTTTTTTTTTGCTAAAAATTCTGTTTAAGTACTTGTTTGAAGTGCTCAACAAGCAAATTATCAAAATCCTCCCCTCCCAAATGTGTATCGCCAGCAGTTGATTTAACTTCGAACAAGGAACCCTCAGCAATAGACAACACGGAAACGTCGAAAGTACCACCACCAAGGTCGAAAATGAGAATATTCTGGAGATGAAATTTTTTCAGAAAATTTTCAGAAATTTCCCCACCTGATCCCCCCTCATTTTCTTATCCAATCCATAAGCCAGAGCAGCAGCTGTTGGTTCATTTATAATTCGCAATACATTAAGTCCAGCAATCTGACCAGCATCTTTAGTTGCTTGACGCTGTCCGTCATTAAAATAAGCTGGAACAGTAACGACAGCATCTCGAACTGGATGGCCAAGATAAGCTTCGGCTGTTTGCTTCCTTTAAAATGAAAATAAAAAGAAAATATACTTTAAGAGCTCTACCTTAGGAAATGCGTCCCTAAGAACTTTTGTGTGTCCCTCAGAGTATATAGACGCCCAAAAAACTAGAATAAGGTTGCCGAATATATAGCTCCTCAAATCCCCCGATATCCCTCCTAAGCCACCAAACTTAAGCCCCAACCCCAGATCTATTAACCCCGCAGACTTGCACCTATGAAAATTCCCAATGTCCCTCTTAATCTCTCGAAACCGCTTAATCCTCTCAAAAATCCTTCTCGGTTTCCTAGTTTTTCTTAAACTTAAAAAATAAAAGCTCACATTTTTGTAAGAACCATTGAAGAAATTTCTTCAGGAAGAAAGGTCTTCTTTTCTCCTTGAAATTCAACCTGAAAATTATAAAAATTAAATTTACAAAGAAATTCTTTCTCTCTCTCTCACTTCAATTGTAGGACGTCCAGTTTTGTTGAGCAATTTAAACGGCCAATGTAACATATCCTTTTGAACTGTCGGATCATCCCATTTACGGCCTATTAAACGTTTAGCATCGAAAATGGTGTTCTGAGGATTTCGAGCTAAAAACAAGAGAAATTATTCAAAGAATGATTTTTTCTAAAATTAAATTCTAGATCAAATGCCCATATCTCTAAGGTCTCTCTAACCACCCTCTTTAAGTTCCAAGGTCTCAAGACATTTTTGGGGGTTTATCGGTCTTGCCCTCGAACTGAAGGTCATGGAAAATTCTCGGTCTTGGACAGCTCCTATTAAATATTCAAAAAATACCCACCCATCTGGTCCTTTGCAGGATCCCCAATCAAACGTTCAGTGTCCGTAAACGCAACAACCGAAGGAGTGGTCTTGTTGCCCTGATCATTAGCGATAATCTCTACCTTTAATTAAGAAATTTTTAAAATAACAAGCAAAATTGGCATGCCTTTCCGTGTTGATACACACCAACACAACTGTAAGTTGTGCCTAAATCAATTCCTATAGCTTTGCAGGAAGCCATAATAAATAAATTTTTGGGGTGTTTTTAGATAGGAGGAAAAAGATTTTTTAAAAGTATAGCTGAAAATTTGGGGAATTTTTTTAATAAAATTAAACGAGAAAAAAAAATTATTGAAAAAAAATATTGAAAAAATAAAAAAAAATATTTAAATAAGCACAAAGAATAAATAAAAATAATCTCTCACTCACTCAGTTGTTTTGTATGTTTACTGACAGCCTCCCTCTTTCCCCTTGCTTATATTCACTTTGTTTCTTTTTCTAGACCTTTCCGGAACCTTCCGGAAAGTTCTAGAATATTCCTTTAGTTTCTCTCTATTTTTAAACAGTTGAAAAAAGAAAAAAAAATGGAGGGAGAAGAGAACAGCTGAAAATAAGTTAAAAAAGAATATTTGAGAATTTTCGAGAATAATTTTTTAAAAAAGGAAAATAACAACAAAAATATTAGAAGAAGAGTCATGGGAGTTACTATTTATGACTTTTTTTTTAAATTTAAACTAAAAATTTGAAGAAATGATAATTTTTATTAGTAAAAATAAATTATAAAAAAAGTTTAAAAGGGGTTTTCTAAAGTTTGACCATTTTGAGCCCCATGTAACCTGTAATTCTTGATATTTTTGAATCTCTGAAACTCTCCCAAAAATTCTATAGGCAAATTTTTGGTTTCATTTGGCTCACTAGACGAGTTTTTCCGATCTAACGACTTCTGACCATTTTGTACATCCTTAACAAAAAATGGACGTGGAGATGAGGACCTTGCTGTCTTTTAATCTTAATAACTTTTGATTAAATAAAGCTAAAAATATAAATTTTATGTCAAAAAATAGAGGAGACTTTGCTCTATAAAACTTCAAAAAATTTTATTTTTAAATTAAAAACTCGAGGAGTTGTGAATTTTTTAGTAAATCGGAAATGTTTAAATAAAGAATGCTGGAAAATTCTTTTATTAAATATAAAAAGGTTGGTAGTGCGCGCAACGAGAAAATAACTTTTATGATTCACGGCCAAAATTAAAAATAGTTGGAGTGAAGGACGAAAAAAATTTTTAACAAACAAAAAATTAATTTAATATTTTTATTTAATAAATTGATTTTCCAAATTTTGTTTTAAAAAATATTTTTTTACGTAAATTTTTGATGTTTTTAGTATACTTTAGCTGAACAAGGGTGTTTCTATTTTAAAAGTAGAATATAGTAAATAAAATTAAAATTATAAAAATATATACTTTGGAGGAGTGCCACGAGACTTTGTTGCCAAATATGTAATTTTTAGAAATTGGGATAACCGGAAAACACACAAGAAGAAGAAATATGACTTTAAATATTTTTATTAATCCATCAGTCATTAAATCTCATCAATCTATTATAATTCCTGAGATGGAATATTGGGAGATGGATTCATCTTGGAATAATAGCAGACAGACCGAGGCACGCCAGAATGTGCTATCATCTAACCCGATTATCTTACAAAAAGC
The DNA here is from genome assembly GCA_036172945.1 of Meloidogyne incognita. NCBI lineage: Eukaryota > Metazoa > Nematoda > Chromadorea > Rhabditida > Meloidogynidae > Meloidogyne > Meloidogyne incognita. The sequence continues at coordinate 5,216,102 of JARQAC010000001.1, forward strand.
TGTTTCTTAGAGGGTTTATTTAGCTTGGGAAGCTCCCCTATATCCAGTAAACCAATTAAAAAAAATTTTTATTTACAAGAAGAGTTCTTCCTTCCATTCTAACTGTATTACTAAAAATTTTTAAAAATTATTTTAGTATATTTTTCAATATTTTGCACTTTTCTTAAAAGGTATATTTTATTATTCTCGATTATATCGGTCATTTTATTTGGCCGTTAAAACAAACATAAAAATATATAACATTTCAATATTAACATATATATTTCCTCCCGTTAATAGTCACCAAAAACGTTTTTATGTTGGCGTCCTTCCAGTCGTTGATGGTGGTCACCTTTTCATTATCGGCTGGTTTAAACGTTTTGTCCTATAAAAATTTTTTTTTCTCGTTTACCACCCATTTAAAACAATATTTTTATTTCTGTAAATTGTACAAAATGTCCATTGGGCAAAATGCCCATCAGATTTAATAAGAGACACTTTACTTCCTCAAGTCTTCCTCTTCCTCCTAGTTCTTCAGTTATTTTATCCTCCTTTTCTAATTTCATTTATTCATCAAATTCTTCTGTTTAATCCTGCTCATGATCCGCTTCATCGTTTATCGCCCCTTCTTTCATTTTCTTCTTTCCCTTCTCCCCTTATCGTCTTTCATCCTTCCGCCTCCCCCATATTACTCAATACTTTCCTCAATGTCCTCTTCAATATCTTCTCCAATATCCTCCTCAATATCTTCCGCAATATCTTCCTCGATTTCTCATCTTATGCCCTCCAAACTCTTCTCCCGTTCTTAAATTCCTTTTATCCTTCCCTTCCTTCTATTCTCCACTCTCCAATTCTTTTACTTCAAAAATGCGGCTGGCAGCTATGGCAATAGTCTTTATATAACGGACATAGTAACAACTGGGTGGCAGTGAGTGGACATTGGTCACACGCTTCCGTCCACCCTCTCCTTTCTCCAATATTTTTTCAAAAACTTGCACTTTTCTTTTGCACTTTAATCGTCCCTTTTATAGTTGCGGCTGGCACGAACTGACGCCGACCGTTGGTATTTTTGAGTTTGTGCCAAATCCAACAAAAACGTTTGGACATGTAATTCTTTGAAAAAGAATGTAAAAAAGAAAGAAAATAAGAGAACTCACAGAAATTGAGGAAATAAAGCAAAAAGAATTGAAAAAAGGAGCAAAAAGTCCAAAAAGTTGGGGGACTTTAGCAAGAGTACACTGCAGTCTTTAATTTATATCTTTGGAATGGATAGACCGATTTGAAAGATTTTTATATCATTCGATAGAGAATTAATTGGGCTATAAGATTTGAGAAAATCAAAATTTTAGGTAGAGAAATAAAAAAGTTATGGCCAAAAAACTCTAAAAAATGCCTGAAAATTTCAATTAAATGACTACACTTTTTCTTCGGTGGACTGTAAAATTGCCATTTAATTTTTATTTTATAGAGAATTTAATTCCCTATCGAATGATACCAAAATCTCCTTAATTCGGTTCATTCAATCACAAGTTAGAGGCCATTTACTCAACCGACCCCCTATCTCAAACTTTCAACGTCGGCACTGACCGTTGGCCTTAGTGACAGCTGCCACTAGCCAATGTCCACGCTAAGAGAGTTTTTCTTTTAAAATAAAAAGGGGGTGGACAGTGGGAACTACTAAACTGATTTTCCGTCCGTCCGTGTGCCATTCGAGTTGGGCAATAATTTGTGGCTTTGAGAGAGGAGGAAAAGATTTATTTTTAAAAAGCTTCTGCCTTCTTGAGTGTTTTATAATTTTTTTTAAAAGATAAACAATTTAAAATTAAAAATATTTTTCTACAAGACCTATATTTCATTTTTAATTTTACCTCTAAAAAATATTTTTTCTAAAATTAATTTTAATTTTATGGCCGTCTTCTCCCCGACAAACACATCTATTCTAAGCAAAAGAGTATTATCATCCTCTGGCCATTCTGTGCATGGACATTGCCCAATCCATTTTTTAACATAAAGCTCTTCCTTATTTCTTTTTCTTTCATTTTTTAAATTCTTTGCCCTGAGGCTGTTCTATTTAGACAGCTATTGAATATACTAATTAAAATTTGCTCTGTAGATTTTTCGTTCTTAGAGCAGACAAGATTAAGCTTTTGGTGTGAAAAAAAACAATGTTCTTGTATCTACTAGTCGCAGGTCTTAAGAATTAGTCTATTGCAGGACTCACGACCTTAATCCTGCAAGTACTTCCTCAGTTCGGATTTCCAAATGGTCTTTTTGACCTTTTTTTATTTTAGGTCATAGAAATAAATCCGATCTGGATTTATTCCTAGGATCCTGAAATGATCCTGAAATTCCTGATTTATTCTGGGATGTTTCTTCCTTTATCCCAACTATTCTCAGTTAAAAAGGACCACCCGTATGATTCCGTATCGAATTTTTACGAACATATTTAAAAAGCTTTTCCAAAGTCCCTCCACAAATAAAGGCATTACAAGCCATAAAGCTTCATTGAAGCCTTTACCATATTCCAAAAGAATATGCGGGCACATGCCAATGCTTAAAAATATTTTTATTTCCAGCTAGTAAATTTCATTCTCTCTTATTTTTTTTTCAATTTTCTCTCGCTTTCAATGTCCATTTTTGCCTTTATTTTTGCCTTATAAACGTCCATTTTCTACCCCAAAGTCCACTAGTATATTTTTCTTTTTTTCTTTTTCTAGTCAAAAATATAAAATATAAAAAGTACAACAAAATTTTGCTTAGCTATCGGCCATTTCTTGACAGCCTTTCCTCCTCTTTTTTAAAAATAAAAGTAAAAACCTTTCTCGAATATTTTTTATTTGCATGTAAAAATAAGGAAAAAAAAATAAAAAATAATTTTCTGAGAACTCTTTTTTAATTACTTGTTTTTTTTTTGAATTTATTTTTACTCCTTTTTAGGTGCATATTTTTTTATTAGTTCAATTTTTGTTAAAGAAAATAATAAGATTAAAGTTACAAGTCAAAGTCCGGGTCTATCCTTGGAATTTTCTATAGTAGCTAGGATAGGGATGGGGTTGTTTTTTTATTATTATTGGGGGAGTAGAATGGAAGGGTTGTTTATTTTGAGGGGATGAAGAAGGGTAGGAGTCTTATAAAACTCTCTAGCATATTGGGGAAGTTAGGCAGTGTTTAAAGGTGATATTAGCCACTTAGGTGACCAGGGATGAGGAAGGGGGAGTTAAAACATTCGAATTTTGAATCTTACTAGAGGCTTAAAACGCTCTAATCTTGAATTTGGTATGTTCCTATCTTTCTCTTAAAATCAAGCTTACTTTAGACGGAGGTCTCTACTTCATATTTAGAGCCCTCGTTTGTCTGACAAACCCTTCCTGCCATGAAAATGAGACCTTTAACTACCTAATGATATCTTTAATTTTTATAAATTATAAGACGATTCCAATTTCCTCTTATTATAATTAATAGATTAACATTTAATAATCAAAAAAATGTTTATTTAAATTAATTAAAATAAAAATTGTTTAAATGGTGATTGAGACACAGTCTCAATCACAACAATCAAAACAACCAACACAACAACCTCCAACATTAATAAATATATCAACAGCACCCATACTAACCCCAGAATCTACTCTAAATTTAGATCAACACCCTTCAGCTTTTAATCGTGTTGGGAGGGGAATTAATACAGGAATAGGTAAGGAAAACCTTGGGCAGACATGAAAATTAAATTTCTTTAAAAATTGATAACTTTTCGAGTTTGAGTGATAAAAAAATGATTTTTGGGGATTTTGCAGTTGTGAATATGCTCTTTCTTTTAAAATTAAAATTAAATTTTTTGATGATTTAATCTAAAATTATTGGGTTTTTTTGCATGCTAGTGTCAGCCGAATAGCCTAGTTAACGCTATTTAAAAATTGATAACTTTTCGAAATTCGAATATAAAATTTTGATTTTTTGTGTTTATAGAGAACAGAAACTGTTCTATTTTATGATATATAAAGGAAAAAATTACAACTAGATTAAAAATTTTTGAGAAAATTTTTAATGGTTAGGAGTCTCTATAAAATGCTAATTTTTCTTCTCCCAATAAAATTTAAAAAATTTTTTATGCATTTAGAATCTTCAATTAACAATCAACAGTCTCTCCAGCAATGTGGCAATTCTACTGGTTCATCTACTTCAACACCTATAGGCCTGAAACACCCTCCAACGTCAACTCAAGGGACTACACAACAACACAGAATGCTGCTGGAGTTGATACAAAAGGTGGGTAGAAAATTAAAAAAAATTTTTTTTGAAGATTATTTTTGCTTAATTATCTAAAAACAATTTATTTTTAATTATTTTTAATTTTTAAATTAATTTTTATCACTTTTCCCTTTTCTCTCCACTCTCGTTTCTCTAGTTGTCTCTCATAATTACACTGTCTCTCACTCAAATATTTTATTTTCTTCTATTTCTCCGTTTAAAAAGAACAAAAATTAATCAAATAAAAATATATTTAGACGAACGATTAAAAAAACAATTGGAATTAAAAAATGTCCAATAATATATATTTAATGTCCATTTGCTGCAAAATATAATTTTTTCTTCAACTATATTTTTGCCAGCCGTGTCTGTTCGCGGACGAACACAATTGTGAAAAAATTGTTTTTCGTTTTTGTGTTTTTGTCTCCTTCAAAGAAAATGACTTTTCATCTTTTTAAATTTATTTGTTAGATTTATTTTTTACTTTATTTTTTTCTAAAAAATGTCTGTCCAAAATTCTTTATGAGTAACCATAATACTTTAAAATTTCTTTAAATTGTAAATATTAAAACTTAATTGTAAACTACCCAAAATTTAATTCTAAAACGGCAAATCTCAGTTATAAATAAGTGACAGACAGGATTGAGTTTTCGAGCTGGACAAGAAAAAGACTTGGAATTTGAAAAAAGTTTGGAACTGGAAAAAGTCTAGGTATATTCGGAAGTCCCAAGAATAGTCGCAAGTCTATTTCGAGGATAATAGTCTAATTCGGAGATATTCAAATGCTTCCGGTTCTAATTGAAGGTCCATTTCCTTGATTTGCTACCAGCAGTTTATGGCCATGTACGATCTCATGCCAAAAAATTTTCTAAATGACAGTCAATTTTGGCAAACGAAAAGTATTGGATTCTGGCAAATGGGGGATATTGGAATCGTAAAAAACAAATCTCATTGTAGGAAGTACCGACTAGAATTGTAAAAACAGAAATTAATCAGGGAAATAGACCTTCAATTAGAACCGGAAGCATTCCCACGTGAAGTTCCTCATTCTAACATATTTTAAAAAAAATATATGTGAATGACCATTCGAAAAATATCCTATTTTTTCCACTTAGATGTATTAAAGGATTAAAAAAATATTTTTTTAAGATATAAATAAGGAAATATTTAAGTGAAATTAAATATAAATATGTTTACTGTTATTTAAAAAGTAAATTTGTGTGTATTTATTTGGATAAAATTAATGATTAACGATGTTTAGAACATACGTATTATTAAAACAAAAATAAAGAAAAGGATATATGTATTTTTAGAATTTTATAAGTTTTTTTGTGATTTTAGAATAGCCCCTCACTTATTTAAAAAATTTAGAATGGAAGGCGGATGCGCAAAAGACCCTATCCTTGGTGATCCCTGGAAAAAGACTCCCATCTTTGGTTTACAGCTAAATTCAATTTTCAATTTCTGATTTTTGGTATTTAATTCTCTTTTTATTTTTTTTTGAAATCAAGTCTTAATCATTTACACTTACAATCTCGTCTATAAAAATAATTTTCAGAGTTCTTCTGATCAAAATGAAATTAAAGTTTACCTATTTTAATTTTTATTATTTTTATTTTTTATTATTTTAATTTTTATAATTTGTCATTTTTTATTTTTTGTTTTATTTTAATATTTTCACAACCCTTCCAAATCACACACATATGCATTCTTATTTGTTACATTATTTATTTATTGTTAAATACAATTGGTCCGAAAATGACCAATACTTTTTTGTACAATTTTCTTTTTTTTCACAAAAATACAAAGCATTTTCATTCATTTATTCATATTTTTTTCTTTTCGCCGCTGTCAGAATAAAATTTGCATAATAATATAATTTTATTAAATTTATTTATTTTTAAATTTCTTTACTTGTTATCATTTAGGCTAATCTAAATTATATTCTGATTTATTAAAAATATTTAAAAAATTCTGATTTGTAAATATATTTCTGATACTTTTTAGAATTGTATTTTCGTATTTGTAAATTACCAGAATTTGTAAAATTACCAGAATTTACAAAAAACAGAATTTGTAAAATATAAAAATTGTAAATTACCAGAATAGGTTTGTAAAACTTCTGATATTATGTTTTTAATTTAATTTCAGAAGAATCACAAATTGTAAAATTCTGATAACTTAGTAAACCTCAATTGTAAACTACCAGAATTCTGATATTTTACAATTTGTAAAAAAACGATCAGAATTATAAAACATCAGAATTGTAAAATATCAGAATTTAATTGTAAACCTAATTCTGATAATTTACAATTATTTTTAATTAAATTCTGATAATTGTATTCGACCAGAATTAAATTTATAAACAAATTCTGATACAAACTACAGAATTGTAAAATTACCAGAATTTAATTGTAAACTTAATTCTGATATGTTTTACAATTTAATTATTTCAGAATAGTACATATATTTTCTATTCCTCCATGGTTGTAAACCATTAAAATATTTTTGAAAAATTTTTAAATATTAAATACAAGCCTTTTAAATATTCTGATTTTATTATATACATATAATTTATATTTTATTATCCCTTTGTTCAAATTTTGAATTTTACAAAACTGAATGGGATTTTTGAAAGGAAAATTGCGCAAAATTGTTAAAATTAGTCTCTTCCATTTAACTTGTTTTTAGGGGGATCGTAAAAGTGAAAATTATTTAAAAGGTCGACTGGCTTATAAAATTTTTTTTGAAAATTAAAACTCGTAATGCGCACAATGATTGTAAAATCTTTTTTCTTTTTTATAATTTATTTTTAAATCTCAATCTCCTCCGGCTGTTCCCTACAACCAACCACCCCGATCTCTCCCTTCCTTACTTACCTTCTATTCAGTCCGGATAAAACTAAAATTTTTTCGCAACAATTTTCTCCTTCAAATCCGGTTTTATTTTCCAATTCTCTGTTCTCTTCCCTTTACTGCACTTTTCCTCCTTCCTCTTCCCAAAAATTCTCTTTCTAAAAATCTACATAAAAAGGTGAGGGGAATGTCCATTTATTCTTGTTGGCGATCTCCCTAAAGGCGATCCATCAATTTAAATTTTACACAAATTTTTCTTTTTCAAAATCCTCTCTTTTCAATTTTTCCCTCAAATATTTCCCTTTTTATTTATTTTAGAACTGGTTCCAAAAAGTTTCCCTCTAAAAACACACTTTCCCCACTCGACGCTTTCTCTCTTTTTTTTCTATTGAGCAATTTAATGCTGCGCAACCTTTTAAATACATTTTAAATCCCAAAATTTATATTTTTGGATATATTAGGTTCTTTTTTAACGAGAAAAGGAAAAAATGCAAATTTTCTTTTCCCTCAGAATTGTGCTGTCTTCTATACAAATCCTTCCAGTCGCAACTTTTAAAAACTTGAAATAAAATTGCGCTAATAAAATATATTAAAAAATTTTTAATAAAAAAACTCTAAAATTATAGAAATAAGGATGGGATTTTTATGGATTTCCTTATTTTTCTGGCCTGGAAAAGTTATGAAACGCACGGAAAATGATGTTTTATCATATGAACATAGTTTTCGAGTTATCAATCCATATAAGATTAAGTTGAAGATTAAGTTGCCAAACTTAAGATACAATCTTGTGTCTCAATTGCCTCGAGTAACAAATATTTAACATATATCCTCGAATAATTATCCTCTCTCAAATAATTGCCCCCCCCCCATAGATTAATTACCCCCTCTAGCGAGAGGTTTAAATAACAATAATTACCCAGGACAATTATTTGAGCATATACGGTAAGGATATCTTCCGGTTAGTCTCTTCCGTCTCAATCTTGATTTCTCTCAAAAATTATTTAAATATTCTGACAGTAAATCCCAAAAAATTATCTAAAATTAAAAAATCATTTCTACAAGTACATATACTTCTATATAATCTATTTTTGTATATATTCTTAGATGAATAAATATCTATGTACAAAAAAATGTTCGTTATATCGCTGCGCGTTCGTTGTTCGCGCGATATCTTTCTCTCATTTATTTACAGGGTGCGGCAAATTTTGCGCCACTTTTGTTTTTGCCATAACTTTCTTCAAAGTCGATGAAAATTGCTAATTCCTTTTTTATTTTATTCCCAACTCTATAAGCAAATTTTTGGTACCAAAATATTCTCTAAATTTTAGAAATTAGCTTGATTATTTTTGATTAAAATTTTGGAAAAATTTTTTGGACCAAAAGTCGTCTGATTTAAAAGCTATGTGCTTTATATTTGAGAAGTTTATATCATTCGAATAAGCTCTTTAAGCTGATTCGAATGACGTCAAAACCAAGCGATTATCTTGTTCTTGAGCTGAGATATCGGTCTTTGAATAATAGATTAGGAGCAAAATGCTAAATTTCACTTTTTTTGTTAAAATTTTCAAAAATGAAATTTTAGACTATTTCGATGCTCCTCGTCGAGACGAGTCGATTGGTACCAAAATTAGTAAGATTGGATGACTTTGAGCGAAGTTATGTCAAAGTAAACTTTGACATGAAAAAATATTTTTTGATGCGATTCGAACTTTAGACGGGTATATCTTTATTAGCTCTGAACCAAATTTTTATTATTTGGTACCAAAAAATTGCTTAGAGTGTCGGGAATAAAATAAAAAAAGAATTATCAATTTTCATCGACATTGAAGAAAGTTATGGCAAAAACAAAAGTGGCGCAAAATTTGCCGCACCCTGTATTTATTTTTTCCGCTCCCAATCGGAGAGATTTTTTTTTGCTTCTTCCTCCTTTGTGGGTGGTTCCTTTGTAATTTTTATTTAGAGCTGTACTTTTATTTTTATAAATAAATAAAAAAATAATTCGGCTGTTAGTACGAAGACTAAATTTATTTTTGTGATCATCCATCTCTCTCTTCAAAAAAATATTTTTTTCTTCTATAACATAGCCGCCGGCGCATTCCACACAGGCAAACACTGAACAACTATACGCAAAAAACATCCAAGCGAACAATCATTCCTTTGGATTTTTAATACTACTAGTCATTTTCTGCTTTGATTTAATTGCGGAATTTAATTTTGCGGATGGAATGGATCTTTATAATTTGTAAAACTCGAAGCAGAAAGTTGCAGCAGCAACTTGCTTCCATTCTCAAGATATTGCTTCCTTCTCTCATATTTACGCGACAGGTAGTTGTAGCAGAAACTTGCAGCAGAAAGTTGCTTCAGAAAGTTGTTTCAGAATACTGTAGAAAGTTGCTTGCTGCTAAAACTTGCTGCGAGAATTTGCTTCAAGAAAAGTTTTGCGACTCGTTCAGTTGGGTTTCTAAAGTTGAAACAAAGTTTTCAATTCCTTCAAAAGCCTGCTACAACTTCATCCTACTTTTAAAAAAAGGTTAGCAGCTGCAATACTGCTTCAAAAAACCATTTTAATGAAGCTCTTATCCGCAAAATCATGTCCGCAAATATATTTTTATTATTGCCTTTTTCCGCCAAAAAATATACTTATTTTTCAAAGTTTTTTTGTTGCTTTTTTCAACAAAAGTACAGCTGAAAAATATGTGACCACCCAGCTAATGTCCGTCCATTTTTTTTCTTTTTCGTCCATTCTCTCAAAAATATTTTTTTTTCTTCCTTCTTTTCTCTCTCAATTCGCCCGTTCGTTTATTCCCCTCACAATTTTTAGTAAAACTCTAAGGGGAAAATGAGAGAAAACTGGCCAATACTTTTGTGCACATTTTTCTCATAATGCGCCAACCGGCTGTCATGTGTGTGTGCATGTTTTATATACTTTTAACATCCCCCCCCCTATATCTTTTTTGAGAACAAAATTTACCACACACTTCCTTTCATCTTTTAAAGCGAAGAGGCGGAAGAGAGAGAAGGAAGGGTCCGTTATATATAGCGCCCAATGTCCACTCATTCTATGTTCTCATGTTCCAGTGAATGTTCTTCTTATCTCTCTCACACACTTTTTCACTAAAATTCTTTACTTTTTTCACTTCCTCCTTCCTTTCTTCCGTAATCGTACATTTGTACTTTTACTTGCCCTGTGGCCATAAGTCGAGAGAGACTCGAGATATTTTCGAGAGTACATATACTCTTTTTTGGAGCTGGCAAAAATTAATGAGATGTTGGACGTTATAGTACAGATCAGGGGTGTGCCGTTTCGCCTTTCGTCTTTGGCTTTTTAAAGTTAAAGGAGGAACATCCTGAAGAAGGAACACCTCTGAAACTATGTGATTTATAAACTGATTGGACGCATTGTAGGTGAGCCGCCTCTTATCCCTTCTAATTTTGATTCCTATAAAGAAACATGTTCATCTCTCTTAAAAGATCCTTGGAATTTTTTTGGCAAATGCCTACGAAAGTAACTTGTAGATGGTAGCAATGAGCAGCAATTCAAAATAATTCTAGTTATTGACTTAATTTCAACCCTCTATGTTTTAACTTTTCCCTTATGTCTTTTCCTCTGAAATTATTCCTTCCTGCTCATATTGAATTCCCCCAACTTTTTTTAATATTTTTTTTAGATTTTCTTTCTCTACTCTCGACAAATGCCCCCCTATCTCCGTCCATTTTCATTTTTATATTCTTTTTCCTCGGGTCCATTTTTCCTTTTTTCCTATTTGAGAGCATTTCATCGTCCATTCCTTTTTACTCATTTCCACCCTCCCTCCCGTCCACAATTTTATTTCATTGCTGCCAGCTACCCCCCTCCCCCTTCCCTATTTTTACTCACACACACTTGCAGCTTTACATTCCCTTTTTCATTCTTTTTTTTACTTTTAGCCGTCCATTCCCTTTTTTCCATTCGGCCATTCATCAGAATGAGGCCAATTTTTATTTAAAAGTACAAGTTGTAAAGAGCGGCAATGCGTGATTCGTATTTTTATATACATATGTTTAGAGTGTACATATGTTACCGTAAATCCTCTAAAATAGCCCCAGCCTCTAAAATAGCCCCAGCCTCTAAAATAGCCCCCCTCCAGAAGTCGATCGAAAAAAATAGCCCCAGCCTCTAAAATAGCCCCAGCCTCTAAAATAGCCCCCCCCCCAATATATACCAAATTGGTTTTGGCATTGTGTTTCTAAAGCATGTCATTGTGTCTAAAATGTTTCATCTATATTTATATATATTATTTAAATATATTTAATTTCCCATATTTTTAAAATAAATTTAGACTTCAATTTAAAAAAATGAGTCAAAACGAAGTAGTTATTAATGTTAGCGAAGGGTTTTTAAGTGATAATTTTATTGAATTTTAGAAAATTGTTATTTAATATTTGGTAATAAATTTTAGTTTTCAAAAAATTTAGGCATCGAAAAAAATAGCCCCAGCCTCTAAAATAGCCCCAGCCTCTAAAATAGCCCCCCTCTAGAGGTCGATCGAAAAAAATAACCCCATGGGGCTATTTTAGAGGATTTACGGTATATTATAAATGTTTCCGATCACATTTTAAATTTTATACAAATTTTTTATAGAGGATTAGCTTAAATTAATAATATCCCACCTCTGATAAAATCCTGGCTACAGGCCTGTATCAGTGGATTTGAAGCAGGGCTAATCGGGTCCATTTGCCTTACACAAATCATAATCCATTTGCCTTTCAAGTAGTGTTGATAATTCTGAACATAACCGAAGTAAAGCAGCTACAATTGCTAAAACAGAAGATAAAAAGCCCCCTCCGAAGCAGGGGACGGTCCAATGTACAAAACGGCACACGGACACTCCAAAATTTGTGCCCCCTGCACGAAGGCAGGGGGACTTGGGTTGCCCCCTGCACAAGGCAGGGGGACTTGGGTTGCCCCCTGCACAAGGCAGGGGGACTTGGGTTGCCCCCTGCACAAGGCAGGGGGACTTGGGTTGCCCCCTGCACAAGGCAGGGGGACTTGAGTTGCCCCCTGCTCAAGGCAGGGGGACTTGTGTTGCCCCCTGCACAAGGCAGGGGGACTTATTGCCACCTGCAGAAGCATGTGGACTTTATGGGGCGCCCAAGATTTAAGGATTTATTTTTAAATAATTAATTTTTGAAAAATAACATTTTTAGACGGTTCATAGAGGAGGGTAGAGAACACTACTTATTTATGCATTAATTAATTATTTTCACTTCTCTGTCTCTTTCACTTTTTTTTCCTTTTTCTCTTTTTTTCATTCTCTTTTTTTTCTCCTCATTTCTTTTTATTTAATGCTAAAATGAGTACTCAGACGATATATCTAAAACAAATCGTTTTTCAAAATGGTCAATGAGGAAATATTTTTAAATCGTCGAAGGGAAGATTTCAAGCTTCTTCCATTTTAATTTTTTGATACCTTTAACTTGAATTCTGATTTTTAAAATAAAAATTCTGAATTGTAAAACTTAAATTCTGATTTTAAAAATTTATTTTCTGGTTTGTAAACCTTTAATTCTAATTTTTTAAATTATATTCTGAATTGTAAAATTTAAATTCTGATTTTTAATGCTTCTTATAATTACAAATATTTCAGAATTATTTTTTAAACTTTCTTATAAATTGTAAAACTTGATTTGTAAATTATTAAAGTTCTTTTAGACAATTTTTCTTACAATTTTACAATATTTTTTTTACAATTTATATTTACAAATTCCATTCTATTTTATTATAATTTAATTTCATTCTCCAATATCGTTAACTTACCCTTCTCTTTTTCCAAAAATTTCACTTTGCTTTCATTGTCAGATTTTTTATCCCCGACACACCAATTTACGTTTCCCCTCTTGCAAAAGTTTCTGCACACCCCCAGCAGTTTTAACAGCTAAAAATATACTAAAAATGTTTGCATTTCTGCCCACCCACACAGCTGTTTGGCGAGAGACCATCGGTCATTTTGAAGACTTGACAGTCTTTTCTCTATTCCGTCCAGCCAGCGGACGCTGCCAGCCACTGAAAACTGACCTTTTTCAAAAGAAGGGAAAAATTGTGCAATTTCCTCTCCTTTTTTCTATTAAAAGTTTCTTTTTCTTCCCGTTGAAATTTTTATATATTTTATTTTCTCTTTTATTCAATCATTTTCTTGAATTTGTGCAATTCTCGTTCTTTAAATTTTTGGGGGAATTTTTTGACAGAATTTTTCTTTTATTTTATTTTTGTATTTTTATTATTTTTTGTGATTTTATTTTTATATTTTCTGAAAATTCTGATTTCAATTTAATTTGAATTTCTAACCTTTTCTTAGTGACAGCCGTATATATTAATTGACATTTTAATTCCATATTCCATCTTCGGGATGGGTCGGGTTGAGGAACTAGTTAGGTTGGGGTTTCGATTAGGTCGGGGTTTCGAAGGTCAGGGTTTCGAAATTTTCTTCGGATCGGAGTTGGGGTTGAAAACGTTCGGGTAAACCTACACATCCTCTAGCTTTAATTTATATTTATTTTTAATCATTAAGATACTAAACTGTGCTTTTTGTTAAAAGGATCATCTTGGCCACTAAAATTCAATCTAGTCTTCATAATGAAAAATAAAAATACCCATACTCTAAAATACACATTTTTGTCATTATCCCGTGAGAACAGACACAAGTACACATTTACTATATTCTTTATTCTCCCCCTTATATATTTAACTGACAGCCGAGCGCTTATGTAATTTGAGAGAGTGACCGGTCAGTCGACTTAAAACTAGAAGAGAGTGGGAAATTTTAAAAGAGAAAAAAGAAGAAGGACTTTTTTCAAGTGAAATGTGTGTACTTTTAGCCTTTGTGTGTATGTCAATTCGTCATCCGTCCTTTCCGGCAAAAATTCTCTTCGGACGTCCATTGCAGTGAGTGTCCCTCACAGAGTCTCTGCTTAGAGGTGTAAGGGACACTCCATTTTCTCTTCCGTTTTTTCTGTTATTTACTCTTCATTCTCTTCCTCCCTTTCTTTCTCTTCATTTTATTCATTCCCTTACTTCTCTTAATATTCTTCATTCTCGTCCTCCTTCCCTTCCTTACCAGGCTGTGCGCCAAAATTTTCGAGTGGCGTGCCAAACGCAAATTTTTCAAATTCATAAAACACGCCAAACGCATAACGCCAAAAATGGACGCCAAAACGCCATGGCGCACAGCCCTGTTCTTTACCTTCTCCTCCTTCTCTTCATTCTCCTCCTTCTCTCCTTTACCTCCATTCACTTCCTTCCGTCCTTTTCATTCTCTCCACTCTTTCTTCCTCCTCTCTCTCTCTATCTCTCTCTCTTCCTTCTCTTCATCCACTCTTCCATCTAAATTTCCTTCCTTTCTACCCCTGAATCTTCTTTCAATTCATTTTATTTTAGTTGGACACGTTTACGTCATTTAATCTGTCCTCCATCCATTCTCCCGAAATTGACTCATTTTTAACTCTCGGACATCTAAATTTGCTTTATAATTTTTTTTCCTTCTCGTTTCATAAATTCACTTTATTTTTCCTTTCATTTCCGACTGGCTCTTTCTCAAATATTTGCTGTGTGGTCGGTTACTCCAGCTGTTACTAAATATAGTTTTCTTTGGGTAAACGTTGAAAAAGAGAGATTTTCTACTTTAAATGTCCATCAAAAAAATTTTTTTTCATTCTTTATCCTTCCACTCTTTGTATTTTCCCTTTCAAATTTAAAAAAGAAGATGAGGAACAATAGAAAGGAAGACTTTTTAAAATTTTTGAAGAAAACGAGAAAAGTAGAGGGGAAGGGGATACTTAAATTTAGTAAAATATCTCGGAGTTTACCTGGATAGTCTTGAAAATTTTTGAATTTAAAGTCTAGAGAGACTTCTAGGGAAGATTTAAAATTGAGATCGGCTAGAATTAGAAAGTCGAAAAATTAATTTGCTAATTTTTACCAAGTCGGAGGCATTTAAGAATGTTTCTAGAGATTGAAATTTTTGAAAAGCCAGGGCCTGTTCCTGAGTTCCGGGTTTGATGGGCTTGTACCCAGGCCCAGGAAAAATCCGGCAAGGTCAAAAATGCCTGGGCCTGGACTCTGGGTACAGGAAAAACCCCAGGTCTTGTTCCAGAGCCAGCTCGATCTCTAGTAGTCTTTACCTTAACTCCAAAAATATGAGGAAAAATAAATTTAAAAATTTTTGAAATATTGTAAAGGACAAATATTACACCCCAGAATTAAAAAATAAAAGTACAAATATTTTCACTAAAAATAAAATTTAAAAGGACAGCTGGCCAATGGCTATTAAACAATCTTTTTTTAATTAAGAAAAATTTTTGTTCATTAAATTAAGTGAAAAATGATTCTCAATCCATCACTTGGTATCTTGTAATTTTTTTTAAATCAGCCGGAAGACCTGTGGCCTACCTGGCACCTTTCTGCAGACGTTAACCTTCCCTATATTTAATATTCCTATCAAAAAATAATTTTCAAAAAATTTTTTTTAATCCAAAAATTTATAGAAAATTAAAGTATTTTCTTCTAAAAAATTAATTTAAAAATAATCAACAAATATTTGTTCGTTAAATTTTAGCAAATCAAAGGTGCTGCCCCAGGCGGCAGCAATTCTAGTACCGTTGTTAATAATGCAGCTTTCCAACAAAAACAACAAATTTTGAAAAAACAAAAAAATAATTGTTTAATTCAAAAAGAGGAGGAAGACCAATTTTTGATTAAAAATACAGCAAATAATTTATTACAATTACAAAAGCAACAAAAACTAATGCAATCGCAAACTTCTGGTGTAGCTTCTGTTGGGAATAAGAATAGTGAGGGTCTGATTTTGTATATTGATACTTATAGCGTGATAAGATCATTATTGATATAAGACCAGACCTGCTCACGGATACTGATTTTGGTATCCTCCGCATATTTACGGCGGATACAGACGGATATTCGCAGGCATTTTGCTATTATCTGTATCCATATCCGTATCCATGAGAAGGTCTGTATAAGACTACTAAAGGGATATAAGGCTGATAAAACCGTTACTGATAAAGTTACTGATATAAGCATTAATGATAATTGTGTTTTGGGTTGATAAGCGTTAATGGTACTGATGAATAATTAGAAGAGTTACTGGCTGATTATTACTGTTAAAAACTGACAAAAATTAAAAAAAAATTTTTTAATAGGTGATAATCATCAACAATCTCCAATCGAACCCAAACTTGAACAGCTACAACGTCCACAACCTTCAGAAAACAATTTTTCCAATAGACGGCCTCCTCAAGCTGAACCTACGGGGAATGGAAACAACATTTCTGTAGCAGAAGGGGGAACGGGGCCGTGTGGAGGTTGTGTGGAGTTGAGACGGTGAGGAAATATTTTTTAAAATTAAAAATTCTGATTTTTTAAAAATAAATTCTGATTTTATTTTCTGATTTTTTCAGAATATTCTGATTTTATTTTTTACAAATCAGAACTAAAAAATCTTATTTTTACAACCAAAACACGTTTAAAAATATTTATCTATTATTCTTTAATCTTATTAAAACACAAAAATTAGCTACAGATTAAGCTTAAGAATTCTCCAAATTTGCTTAAAAATTAAATTGTCACGAATTTAATATTTTTCTCTTTTTCTTATATTTTAAAGGTTAAAATAATTTTTAGCTTTTTATTATAAAATATTATTTTTTTCTTTTATTTTTTCAAGGTATATACAATTATTTTTTAATTTATTTTTTTCTTTTTATTTTCCTCTAAAAATGGTAAAAAATACATCCAAGTTTAGAGCTTAACTTAATCAACACATTTTTAATGTCAAAATACAAAGAAAACTTAATTAAATAAACTTGTTTTTAGCAAGGTGCACCTTGCTTAAGTTTGTAAAAACATTATAAACTTTTTAAGTTTTCTTAAGTTTGTAAAAAAAATTTTTTAATAAAAAAATAAATATTTTTTGCAATTTGAACATTCTCAAACAAAAAATATAATAAAACTTTAAATATCATAAACGGCAAAATAAAAAATAAATAAAACATATTAATTAATAGAAAGATTTGTAGCAAAAAAATTTGCTTTTTAAGAAAACTTCTCACGCTTTTAAATAAATTATTATAATATTTTTCCGGTATTGAACTTTATATTAGCAAAAAAATAATTGCAAACTTACTAAGTTTATTATAAATTGTAAACTTGAGAAAATAAACTTTAAATTAATAAACTTGTTTTTAATTTGTTTTTACAATTACAAACTTGTTTGTAAAACTTGTTTTTACCAAAACTTTTTTGCAAACAAATTTAAAATTTGTTACAAACATGTTTTTACAATTACTTGTTTGCAAACTTGTTTTACAAACTGTAAAACTTTTTTACAATCATGTTTTTGCAAAACTTGTTTTTCAAACTTGGTTTTAATTGTTTTTACAATTACAAATTTGTTTGTAAAACTTGTCTTTACCAAAACTTTGTTACAAACATGTCTAAATAAACTTGTCAGAAACTTGTTTTTATTGTTTGGAAACTTGTTTTTACAAATTATCTAAAACTTTTTTACAAACATGTTTTTGCAAAACATGTTTTACAAACTTGTTTTTACAATATCCTATATTTCTTTAGTATTTTTTAATTGTAAAAACTTGTGTTTTGTATTGTGTTTAATAAAAGCTTAATTTAGAACAAAGGAGGCTAAATATGTTTATATTATATTATTTTATATTATATTATATTTATTTAATTATTAAATGAACCTTTTTAGCAAGACTATTTTTATTTTTATTAAATTAGTCTTTACCCCCTAAGAATGTCAAAGCTCATAATTTTTAATATTCTTATTTTTACTTTATTTTTTTAATTTTTAGAGAAGTAGAAGAACTACGCCAAATGCTCTTCCAAATGCAAAACGAAAGCTCTGCTTTCTCCCCAACATCAGCTGCAAGTCGCTTTCGCCAACAACATCCACAACATATACAAAAACCCCAAAGTCCTCCTTCACCTCCACATCCTTCCATTCCTCAAGTGAAGAAAAATTTAATTTAAAATTAAATTTAAAAAATTTTTAGCCAGTACTACAACAAACATTTCAATCAACAACAAATCAACAATTGAGACAAGCTTTGCTTTTACAAAACCAGGCTGCAATTAATAATAGCAATTCTCAGGGCCAGGCTCAACAACAATTTCAACACTCAGGAAACGCAAACAATTGTAATTTAATAAATTAATTCTGAAATTACAATATTAAAATTCTGATTATTATTTTAACAAAACTTTTTACAGTCAAGTTTTACAAATTCTAAAAATTACAAATTCTGATTTATAAGGGAATTACAAATTCTAAAATGTAAAAAATACTAATTCTGATTTGTAAAAAAACTACAAATTCTGATTTGTAAAAAATTACAAATTCTAATTTGTAAGAGAATTACAAATTCTGAAATGTAAGAAATTGTAAATTCTGAAATGTAAAAAATTACAAATTCTGATTCTGAAGTTATTTAAAACATAGAAAATAATTTACAAATTCTGATTTTTATTTTTAATTTTAATTATTAATAAATTCAGATAATTCACATGTGCTCCAACTCTTTCTTTCTCAAGCATCAGCAAATCAGCAGCAACATTCTCAGCATTCTCAAAATTTATCTCACCCTCCAGTGCCGGTTTATTCTGATAATAATTTTTTTTAAATTTGTTTTTAAAGATGAGTTCCGCTTCCTCTTCCTCAACATCTGCTACAGCAACAGCCCCAGGAGTTAATCGAATACTTGAACAAATTGGACAGCAACTTGATATTGCTACACTACAAGGGAATGGAAGTAATCCTTCAAATGCCCAACAAAGCACAGAAAAACAGCAACAACAACTTTTAGTTTCTACAATTCAGATGCTTCAACAAGCAGCACAAATTCAACAAATTAATGGGCAAGCATCGCAACAGCAAGGGAGCGGGGCTAGTACTCGAAATAATAGTATTCAGAGTGGAGGTGTGAAAATAAATTATTAGAATGATAATAATTTTATTTTTTTAAAGAATCAGTCTTTTATGATCCTTCAAATATGGATGTTAGTGAAACATCCTCATCTTCTTCATCTACAAATGCACAGGTGTAGATTTAAATTTATTACTTGTCTGAAAATAAATATTACAATTGTATTATAAAACTTGAATTTGTAAAACTTGAATTTGTAAAAACTTGAATTTATAAAACTTGAATTTGTAAAACCTGAATTTTAAAACTTGGATTTGTAAAAACTTGAATTTATAAAACTTGAATTTGTAAAACCTGAATTTGTAAAACCTGAATTTTAAAACTTGAATTTGTAAAACTTTAATTTGTAAAATTTGAATTTGTAAAACTTGAATTTGTAAAACTTTAATTTGTAAAACCTGAATTTTAAAACTTGAATTTGTAAAACTTGAATTTGTAAAACTTGAATTTATAAAACTTGAATTTGTAAAACTTGGATTTGTAAAACTTCTAAGTTTAATTTACAATTTGTAAAATTCCAACTTATTTTTTACAATTTGTAATAATTTAAGGTTATGCTGCAAACTTCACCACAATTACTATTAGACTCAAAACCTGCTGCTCTACTTCAACAATTGCAACATCAACAACAACAAATAGTTAATGTAAATCAAATTCAACAACAACAACAGCATCACCAACAAAATCAGCAACAACAGAACTTGCTAAACCCTAATAACCGAAATAATCAGTTGGATTTGATTAGCGCTGCAATTTCACGTACAAATGCTGCTGTAACCTCTCATTTGCTTTCACCGGCACATGGAGGAGAAACTAATGTTATTCAACAACAGCAGCAACAATGTACTGTAATTTTAAATATAATTTTGAATTTTGAAAGTTTTTTACAATTTCTGAAAATAATTACAATTGTATTTATAAAACTTTAAATTTTTTTTACAAATTGTAAAACTTAAAACTTTTTTTCTGCTCTATGTAATTTTCTACAAATTGAAAAACTTAAAACTTTTTTTTACAAATTGTAAAAGCTCAAATTTTAAGGCAATAGTACACTATCTAATACTCCTATGGCCGCTAAATTAGCGACACTTCAAACTTTATTAGTCTCATTACAACAACAGCAACAACAACAACAGCAACTGGCCTTACATCAACGTATACAACAACAGCAGCATCAAACAGCAGTTATTTCAAATGCCAAAAATCAGCAACATCATTTTGCTGCTCCGAATAAATTTGTTTTACAGCAGCAACAGTCTCCAACACGTGATAATATTCCTTTATCAGTTTCTGCTGTAGCAGCACATCAACAACAACAACAGCAACATTTTACTCCTAGTAAAATTTTAAATATTAAAAGTTTCTAGTTCGAATTGTAAAAAATTTCATTTTTGTTTTAAAGTCCCGAGCAAGCATCCTTTTCCTAAGAAATCTAAAAAAATTATTTTTACAATCCAAAATTTAATTTTCATATTTTATGAGTAGGAAATCAACACCTCCTCCATCAGCATCATCATTCAGCTCCAGCAGTTCCCGTCCCCTCCACTTTTCCTCGAAATTTACCTCAACACCCCCACCAACAACCCCAACAACAGCGTCATCACGATCCCTCCAACCACCATCAATTACTTCAACACCACCATTCTTCCCAACATGAACGTGTTGTTGTTGTTGAGCGTCGTAGAGCAGCTAGCGATGACTATATTCAAAGTATATGCTCACAAAAATATACTGAAGAGTATATTCAACAAATACAAATACCCGTACCTGAAGCACACGCTTGCGATCCAAGTTTTACAATTTGTAAAAAAAATTTTTACAATCCCCAAAATGTTTTTAAAGATTTCCGCCCTCTCACTGAACAACAAGTAATCCAACAAGTCTTACAAAATAAAAAATACGAGAATCAAAGTGTTGCTGAAACAATGGCCCAGTTGTGCAAAAAGTTGGCAGAAAAGCGTGTTTTTGGTTCCCGTTTAATGTCTAAAACAACTGTAGCAGCTCCAAATCATTCGAGTTATAGTAATTTGCCGTTGCTCGGCATCATTTATATTTATTGTAAATTTTGTAAAATTTGGAATTTTAATAAAAATTTCTCTTAGATGTTTGCCAAAAAGTGCTGTTTAAACGTGTTGAAAAAGAGGAAGAGTTTAAAGAGTGTTTCCGTGATGCGATGCGTAAATTGGCTGCTAGGTGATAAAAATTAATTTAGCTAAACTAGAAATTGGAGTTGGTCCCCTACCTGTCAGGGTAAATTTTTTTGAGAAACGGGGATGTCAGGATGGACTGTTGGGGGAGGAGACCAGCCCTGCTACAAACCCAGTGTTCATTTATTATTTTAAGATGCCGTCGTGTCCGGCATGCTCGAAAAAATCATAACTCCAGGCATGGCATTTCTGTTTCTAGTGGAGGCTTAGATAACCCTTCGTTAATGTTAGGCAGCCAAGCAACATCGGCTTTTACTCAATGCGGAAATAATTCACATGGAACGCATGATTCTGTTTGTGATGCGGCAACAATAAATGCTTTAGTTGAATTAGCAAATAGACAACAACAATTTCATCAACAACAACAACAGAAATTTTCATTAAATTCAGCTTTGGGAAATTTTGAGGTAATAAATATTTATTTACAGAATTCAGTTAAGTAATAGATGTTTGTGCATCCCAAGTTTTAATTTCTTATTTTTTACTAGTTTGTAAAAGGGAATTGTAAAATTTCTAAAATTAATATTCTGGTTTGCGAACTCAAAAGTATGTTCTACAATTTAGTAATTCTGATTTTTAATTATATGGGGTATTTAAGTAATTATTCTGATTTGTAAAATCAGAATTTGTAAAACTGTAAAATCAGAATTTGTAAAACTGTAAAATCAGAATTTGTAAAACTGTAAAATCAGAATTTGTAAAACTGTAAAATCAGAATTTGTAAAACTGTAAAATCAGAATTTGTAAAACTGTAAAATCAGAATTTGTAAAACTGTAAAATCAGAATTTGTAAAACTGTAAAATCAGAATTTGTAAAAATCAGAATATTATTTAAATTATAAAAAATTTCTGTTTTTTTTACAATTAATAATTCTGACTTTACAAATAATCAGAATTGTAATTCTGACTTTTAATTACAATTGTAAAATTATTTTTGCTTGATAATTCTGATTTTTCATAGAATATTTAAAATTATTAATTCTGATTTTTATAGAATACTCTTGCTGCAACAGAATTGGCTTCTCGAATTTCCGACGTTGCTACAGGAAATGGTTGTAATCATTCACCCCTAGGAGCAACATTAGAAAATAATGTTTGCATTACTTCACAGCCATCAAATATAGAAAAGATGGAGGTGATTTCCCGAAATTAAAAAAATTTTTTTCTATTTAAGATATCTGAGGATAACGGTCCTTTAAAGGAGGAAATTAATAGTGTTGAGAGAGAATTAATGGATGAAGAATTGTTGGACGAAGATTTGGGCTGTTGCCCCCTTTCTTCTCCTACAATTTCCTCTCAATCAACTGGAGAGGCTTCAATTACACACCAACAAAGTCCTGAGGCGGACAGGGATAGTATTGATACAAATGATGTAAATTAAAAATTTTTTAAAAATATTCTTTAATTTAAGAAAATTAATTTTTAAAAATAATTTAAATAATTCTGATTTTTTAATACTGAGTTTAATGATTTATAGATTTATGGTTTTTTGCAATTTCCTTTTCTGAGAATATTTCTGATTTGTAATTTAAATTACAAATACAGAAAAATTTCTGATCTTAAGAATTCTGGTTTTTACAAATTCTGATTTTTAAGTTCTGATTTACAATTAAATTCTGATTTTTAAAATTTTTGATTTTTAAACATTCTGATTTCTAAAATTCTGGTTTTTACAATGATTTTTACAAATTTTGATCTTAAGAATTTCTGATTTTATTACAATTTCTGATTTTTAAAATTTCTGATTTTACAATTTTTACTAATTTTTTAACTTTAATAGCAACAATCAGAAATATCCAAACCACCAACAATTGTAAATATCAAACAACAATTATCTCCAATAAATAATCAAAAAAATACTTCAAATAATAATTCTCTTTTGTCTTCTCAACCAATGGATGCTTCTTCATCTTCTCCTTGCTTTTAAATTATTTTTTAATTTTTTTTAAAATTTTCCCCAATTTTTAGTAATTTATTTTTAATTTAAAATATACATTTTCGCCTTCCCTTATTTAACAAAAAAAAATAATTTTTTAAAAAATTTCAAGTCTTCGTTTAAATATCCTTCCCAAAATTACCACAACATATATATAGCTGTACATGTTTAATCTTCATTTATTTAATATTGTTTAAGCTTAAAAAATTTTTTTATTTAAAGTTATGAGTTTTAAACCCCAGCTTAAACAATAATTTAAATTGTGTACTTTTATATATATTCTAAATTGCCTAAATTTTGGCATTTTTTGCTACAAAATTTAATTTTTTTTAAATTTTTATTTAGCTGCATGAATTAAATACCTCTTGATTTATATAAAAATATTTTTTTCTTATTTTTTAATAATCTTACATACAGTCGAACCTTGATTTTACATACACCCCTAATTTAAATGCCCTATTCTTTTTGAATTTAGTTGGTCAATAAGGGTGGAGGAGCTACACCTACGTGTTGACCCCCAATAATGGATACACTCCTTCAAGTAGTTATCGGACTTAGACTAAATCCAGATCAGAGATGTTTCGAAATTACCTCGAAAATCGGAAATCGGAACTTCGAAACAACTCTGATTCCCATCAAAACTCTCGATTATCGTCGATATTCTATTTGATACCTAACTCTCCCAGTTCGGCCTCTACTTTTAATTAGTATACATAATTAGTATTTAACCTCAAGTGTTATATGTGAAATCAAGATACGACTTTTCTCCAAAAATATCGCAAAAAATAATTTAAAAATATCCTAAACCCCTTAAATTCAATGAATTCCTCCCCGGTCCAGGTGTAAATAATCCCTTTCCTATTAATTCCATATTTAATTCCACACTATTAACTTCCATATTTATTCTTAATCCCTTAATATTTTGCTAAAATTTTCAATATTTCTACTTATATATTTGTAAAAATAATTTTTTTCCTATTTTTAAATACTCTATAAGCACATTTTCTATTTTTAATGCAGCGGCAATTCTCGTCATAACTTTTTATTCCTCTCAGGAAATTAAAAAAACTTTTTTCTTGTTAATCTAGTTAAATCTCTCTCTTATAAACTACATTTAAAAAATTATTTTTTAGTTTTGTAAGGCTTTAAACTTGTCTCAAGTTTGCTGACTTAGTTTTTCTAGAACCTAGCTTTTCAATATTTAAGTTTTCAAGTTTCCAAGTTTGTGATAAAGAGAGGTTTAATATTCTACATGTTTTTGCATTCCTTTTTTGTAAAATTAGCAAAAGTAATTTAAATATTTTGCTTCTTCCATTAATTTTCTTCTTAATTACCACGTCTTTCAATACTTTTATAAATATACATTCAAAAATATTTTTTAACGATTCTTTTTTTTTAATAATGGGTTGGCAATAACTTCTAGAATTTTCAATATTTATGGACAACCCATTATAAATGCCGATTTTTTTTTAATTTTTTTTGACTTTAAAACGATTCTTCTTCTAAAACTGTTTTTTATAATTCATACATATCAGGGATGGGATGGGTTACCCGAAGTCCGGACTTTATTGCTAACTTAAAATTTGAAGCACGGACTTTCTTGCCGACTGGAAACTCGAAACCCGATCCGAAGAAAAATTTTGAAACCCTCTAACCGATCTTTTCTTTCAACCCTTCCTATCCCTGTTACTACATTGCACCTATACTTGCGCGCAAAAATCATACCACCTCAGGAAGTTTGAAACTTTATCTCGCCAGAAAATAATTTTCAATTAAATTTTGACTTTGCTTATGTTTACATATTCTCTTTTTAATTTTTTACAATTTTCCTATTTCAATTTTATAAAATTGCAATTATTTCATATAATTGTAAAAGTCTAGAGAACCTCAGGGAATTAAAAATATCCTCACTGTGTCGAACTGAAATTTATGATGAAGAAGCTGAAGAAAGAGGAGAAGAAAATTATCACCCAAAAATAATTTTTTTAATAAAAATGTTTTTATTCTATTAATAAGCTTTTTTTCAAGAAATTGTTTCTATTGAAAAATACTCTACTTTATATTTTAGTAAATTATTCTAAAGTTTAGATGCTTGTAAAAAAAAAGATAGCAAAATATTTAGAAAAGGAATTTACAGGGTGCGGCAAATTAGCGGCCGCTTTTGTTTTAGCCATAACTTTCTTCATTTTTAATGAAAACCGATAATTCTTTTTTTCCTAGATTCCCGACACTTTAGCAAAATTGTTGATACCAAATAATAAAAATTTGGTTCACAGATTGCAAAGATAAACGGGTTCGAACTCTAGAAAATTTAAAAACATTTTTTCATGCCAAAGTTTAGGTGATCATAACTTCGTTCAAAATAATTCAAACCGATTGATTTTGGTACCAAACAACTCCTCTCGCTCAGGAGCATCGATATAGCTAATAAAATCATTTTTGAAAATTTTACCTAAAAAATTTATATTTGCAAAATTTATTTTAATTTATCAATCAGAGAGTCATATCTTGGTCCATTTACGTGATAGACATCTAATTTTGATGTCATTCGAATCAGATTGGAGAGCTGATTCGAATGATATATAAAATTCTCACATCAAAATAATAGCCTTGATTCCAGGCCAAATTTTATCCAAAAATTTTTGCTCGAAATTTGAGAGAAAATTAATCAGACTTAATTATAAAATTTAAAGGAGATTTTGGTATCAACAATTTTGCTAAAGTATCAGAAATCCAGGAAAAAAAGAATTATCAATTTTTGTTTAAAATTAAAAAAGTTATAGCCAAAACAAAAGCGGCCGCTAATTTGCCGCACCCTGTATTTGTTTTTAAAAACATTTCTGATTTGTAAAACTTGGAATATTCTGATTTGCGATTAGTATTTAAGTTTGTAATTCAAGTTTATTATTCTGGTTTGTATATAAGTATATAATAAAAATTCTGATTTGTAAAACGTGATGTATTCTGATTTGCAGTCATTATTTAGGATTGTAATATTCAAGTTTGTAATCCAAGTTTAATATACGTATTTTAATTTACAATTAATATTCAAATTTGTAATATTCAAGCTTGAATTAAAATTTGTAATTCAAGTTGTAATTCAAGTTTATAAAAATAATATTAAATATTCTGATTTGTAAAACCTGATATTCTGATTTTTTTGATTTGTAATTCTGACTTCTCTTACTTTAGTAGTTAAACTTGATTTGTTCTTATGTATTAGTAAATGAAATGCTAGTTTGTAAACTTGAATATATTCTGATTTTAAATTAATTTTAAAAATTCCTTTTTATTTTGCTATCTTTTTCTTAATTTTATTTTATCTTCGCTATTTAATTAAAATGCCTCCTCCCTTTTTTAACAAATAAAAATGTCTTTCAAAATTTATTATTAATGAGATAATTATATTTTTAATAATTAACCTTGTGTGTGGTTTTCTAATTTTATTTTTAAATAAAGAAATTTTTTAATTAAAATGCGCTTTCTATGAATTTTTAAATTTATTTCTGATTTATGGAGGAATAAATTAGAGTGAATATTTTTTATTTAAAAAATATTTTTTAAACAATTCTAATATTCTCTTATTTATTAAAATCCAGCTTGTTTGGAATTATGAACAATATAAGCGTATTTATGGTGGATCATTTGCATCTGGTCGGAGCCTGTAATTGCAGAATGATCACTTGGAGTGAGAGAACGGCTCTTTAAATAAATTTAAAAATTTATTTTGGAATCTAAAAAATGTCTAGAAAGATTTCTAGAAGTAATTAGACCTTTCGTCGATTTATGCCAACGCCAGGGATTGAAGGAATTGGAGGAGGAGTCGGTGCACGAATAACGATTTGACGCTTAAAAATTTTAAATATTTGAATTTAATTATTAAAAAATTTTAAAATTACCCTTATACGATTAGACGAAGGTAAGCGATCATTTACACTATCAATAATTGTTTCAGATTTTGAACGGTATGGATAGGGCACAGGAATGCGAGGTACTGGAGGAGGCGTAGGCACACCAATATTTATTAGTTGGCGCTTTTTGAATTAGAAAATTAATTTTAAATTTAATTTTTAAATTTACCCTGAGGCGGGTTACTTCCCCAGTGTGCACAACACCTCTGTACATGGCGGCAACGGGAACTCTAGGCTTTCGCTGGAGTCTTACTGGCCTTTAATTTAATTTTAAAAATTTTTTTGAAAGCTTAAGAACCCATTCATCAACACAGACTCTTTCATTTTAGTCTTGGACATGTTAGGCTTCCCATGGGTTCGATCAAATACAATATTTAAGAAAAATAGAAGGTAAAATGAAATTATTATTAAAGAAAATTGTTTCATTTTTCTTCTAATATTTTTAAAAAATTATTTTTATTTAATTAAAAAAATATTTATACAATTACTCTTGTGCATAATCAAAAATAAAGTACATTTTAGAGAATAAAAATAACCTAAAAATGAGATTTATTTCATTTTAAACCGCCATTCATCCATAAAAATAAATTATTATATAAACTAGGTCAATCCACCTAGATTTTTATTTTTTGATTTGTTTTCCTGCTTCAATTATTTTTTTGTTTCAATTCAGTTCCATTTTTAAAGAAAGAAAATATGGGTGATATGATATCCCATTGTTTAATTATTTTTATTTTTTAATATTAAATTAATTAAAAAATTTAAAAAAATATCAAAATTAAGAAAAAATATTTATTTTAAATAAAATAATTAAATTAAAAAATATTTCTTAAAAAATAGCTTGAATCAAAATAGTAATGTAGTGTATATTCTAAGCACCTTACAACTTTAATTAACTTGAAAACTTTTTAAAACAAGTTTCCAGAATTCTGAAATAATTCGTCGTCCCATTCCTGTGTAATAAAATTGTTTCCAAAACAGTTAATAGAAGGTGTATTAAATCCAGCATTTAAATAATCCTTAATTAGAAAATATAGGTTTACAAATTGTAAAAATAAATATTAGGTGTATTAAAGTTTTACAATTAAGTTTTGAAATTAAATTTTACAAATTGTAAAAAAATAAACTTGTAAAGTTTGTTTATATTGTCAAGTTTTACAATAATTTAATATAGAAAAGGTTTATTAAAATTTTATGGTCAAGTTTTACAATAATGTTTTACAAATTGTAAAAAATAAACTTTAAAGTTTATTATATTCTTTTTACAAATTGTAAAAAATAAACTTTAAAGTTTATTATATTCTTTTTACAAATTGTAAAAAATATAAACTTGAAAGTTTATATTATATTTACAAATTGTAAAATAAACTTGGAAAGTTTATTTATTATTATGGTCAAGTTTTACAATAAGGTTTTACAAATTGTAAAAAAATAAACTTAGAAAATAAACTTAGAATTGTAAAAAATAAACTTTAAAGTTTATATTGTTTTTACAAATTGTAAAATAAACTTGGAATGTTTGTTATGTTGTCAAGTTTTACAATTGTTGAAAAACTTTTTACAATTTGTAAAAATAAACTTGAAAGGTTTATTAATATTCAAGTTTTACAAAAACGTTTCACAAACTTACAAATTGTGTATTTGTAATTGTAAAATTGTCTATTCCATAAATTGACTGGTCATAAAACGAATACGACTGAAAATCATAATTTTCACTTGCTTGGTTTACACTAATTAAATTGTTCTGATTTCGATTATTAAAATCATTTAAAAATTTTTGTTTGTTTTCCTGTTCCAAAGCATTATCTTTAAAATTTTATTTTTTTTAAATTTTTTAAATTAAAAATATAACCATAAACTTGATTAATTTGATGGCTATTTTGGTTCAAATTTTGTTCTTGAGACAACAAAATATTATTATTTGACATTTTCTCTAAATCATTTTTATTTTTAATATTTCTTTTTTTAATTATTCTCTCATTATTTTTATTTTCTTTAATTTCTGAATTTATTTTATTAAATTTGTTGTGTTTCTTCAAGTTTAAGCTGCCTTTTTTGGTCTAAAAAATATAATTTTTAAATTTTAATTAATTATTTAAATTTAACTTACTCTAAAATTGTTTTTAATATTAATATTTGAATTAAATAAATTAGACTTTGACAAGTCTAAAAACCAATTTATTGAAGGCAATTCATCTTTATTAGTATTTGAGGGGGAGCTTGTTTTTGAGGGCATTTTTAATTAAATTTTTCTTCAATAATATGTATTTAGCTAGTCTGATATTTAATGAAAAAATTTTTTTTTATTATTTAAGTTGTTTATATTTAAGAAGGCGTATTTTTTTGTAGTTGTGCGTGACTTTTCTGTTTTACAAATACTACAAAAGGTTAAGAAGGTTGTAGAAAGGTTGGAAAAATAGACAGAAGAAAATAAAACTTTTTTACAATTTTGGTTAAGTGGGTTGTATTTTTTAGTACAACATTTAATGTTGGGGTAAACAGCTCGGGTTCGAATCTATTATTATTTAAATAATTTATTTTTGTGTTTTAAAAATGTGGGAATAAAATAAGATAAGTTTTAAAAAATTTTTTTAAGACATAGAGGAATTCTAAAAGAAATTTCTAAGGAAGTTTCTGAGTAAAAAAGCAAAAAAAAAAAAAATAAGTAAAATAGGCCCAAAATTCATTATAAAATATAGGGCCTAAAATTCATTCCCTTATAGTAATAATTTCAAAAATTATTTCCAAAACACATTAAAAAATTTTTCTAGTTTCCCAAGTGTTTAATGAATAACAAGGCGGATATTTAAAACTAAAAAATTATTTTAAAATTTATTTTTGTTTTGGTTTATAATTATTAGTTTTGTTCCTCTTAGACATAAAACAAAAACATATTTTTATACCCAAAAATATTCACATATCCCAGACATAAATATAAAAATAAATAAATCATGCGAATAAATATAATATATAAAAATTTGTTTTTAAGGCTTAGAGAAAGCTTAATAAATATTAGCAGCTGCGCGGTTCATTTTCCCAGTATTACAGAGTGCATATTTTTATTTTAATTGCTTTACTGGCAATAAAAGACTTGATGCGCGAGGGGGAGAAGGTAAAAATTAAAAGAAAATTGGCACGAATTGGTAACGGGGAATGAGGAAAATTTTTTAGTTTTGAAAGAAAAAAGGAGCTTTTAGACATTAAAAAACAGGGGGAAAACTGTCTCGACCTTAAAATTATTTAGAGAGCTAATAATTAAATCTTGTTACTCTAAATTGTGTCTGGCATTAGTAGAAAATTAAATGAAGCACTAGAAAAAATTTTTTTAATATAAGGGAAGCTAATATCAACAAAACTAAAAATATTTAATTAATAAAATATTTATTTTAAATTTAAAAAATTTTTAAGAAAATTCAAAAAAAATTTTTTCAAGAGATCACAGGACATAAAATTTATTTTATTCAAACACAGTCATAATAATCACCATCAGAAACTACATCATTTGGACGGTCACATAAAAGAAGCTTTTTATTAAATAAAAGACCGGGAGGACAATCAAATCTAGTTAATTTAAAATATTAAAATTTAATTTAAATATTACAAATTGTAAAAATTTTTTAAACTTAATTGTAAAACTTGGCGATATAAAATAAAGTTGCTAGGTTTATTTTTTCCAAGTTTATTTTTACAATTTACAAATTGTAAAACTTATTTGTAAAACTTTGTTGTATACCCTCTAATTAATTTACAAATTGTAAAACTTAATTACAATTTGTAAAATTAAAGTTTATAAAATCCAAGTATTATTACAAATTGTAAAAATATATTCTATCATGTTTTACAACTTGAAATACAACTTGGTTTTTATATAAATATTCCAACTTGTTTTACAACTCCTATATTCACTTAATAACTCCTATATTCACTATATTCAAAAACACAAGCTTTTTTAATAAAACACACAAAGTTGTTAAACATTCACCTGTAAGCAGTTGTACCAACACAACGATAAAAATGCACACAACTATTAGGATCTGCAAAAAATCCATCAGAAATGCAGACAAATTCTTCAAAAATTAAATTTAAATTAAAAATAATTTTTAAACTTTTTTTGTTAGAAGGTTGTGTATTTATTAAAGTTCGTTTTGAATGATGCTCGAGAAATGGAATTGGTGGGGGTAAAGAAGTGTGTAGCGGCTAGATAAAAATTTAATATAAATTCAAAAAAATATTTTTTTAATAATTACAAATGTACAAAATCCATAATTGCTGTTAAAATGTAATCCTTTAGGACACCACATTGGAAAAGCATTGCCTGTGTTTTTAAATAATTTTAAAAATATTAAAAATACAATTACAATTGGAACTAAATTCCAACTTGAATTAAAACATTAATTATTGTAAAACTTGTTTTAAAAGATGTTTTACAATTAAACTTGAATTAAAACTTAGAAATATAATCCAAGTTTAATTTAGAAAATAATTACTCTAAAACATGTTTTACAATTTATTTTACAATTAAAGTTGAATTAAAACTCAGAAATGCAATCCAAGTTTAATTTAAAAAATAATTATTCTAAAACTTGTTTTACAACTACACAAGCTGAATTAAAATTGAAAATAATTTTTACAACTTTAATTAAAACATTGAAAACTTGTTTTCAACTTATTTTAAAACCAACTTGAATTAAACTTGGAAATAAATTCCAACTTGTTTTACAAATTAAGCTTGATTTAACAAACTTTAATAATTACAATTGTAAAATATTACCAGAAAGGCAAAGCAAAAATTCTTCTGGTAAATACAATGAAGAAAGAGATTGTTGAGGTAGTTGCATAAATCCATCTTTTTTGCCAACACAAAAATTATTATTATTATTAGAAGGCTAAAAATTAATTGTTATTTAATTTTTAAAATATTTTTACAGGTTTTATATTGCTACAATTAGATATTGGAGAAATAGAAGTTGTTGTAGGTGTAATTGGGGATGGAGAGGGAAGAATGGAAGGTTGTATTAATTTAGTATTAATCGTTTTGTTGGTTAATTCACTAGCTATAGCACCAATTAAGGGGTATTTGCCAAGATGTTGGGCATCTGGACATAGCCCATTAAAATCGTCAAAGTCAAGAGTCCACACAAAAGCTCCCCCAAATTGGTTTTGTTTAATCCAATTAATCTTTATTAAATATAAATTAAATAATATTTTAATTAAATCAACTTTTATTCGAACACTATTAACATCTTCATAGCTAAACCATTGGTCTTTATCAGAAATCAAGTAGGGAACTTGCATTTCTTTGTTGAAATGATGCTCAGCTCCGTTAGCCAGCATTTCACAAAACTTGAATATATTTTTTAATTTTACAATTGTAAAAAAATACAAAAAACACAACAAAATACAAAAAAACACAAGAATAAATCCACCTCATAATAAGCAGCAGTACCCCCTGTCTGAACAAATTTTGTTGGATTAGCAGCACTCCCTGGAGCATCCAATCCTCGCTGGTCTTGTGGATGGGTTAAAGTCCATCCTCTACCATATGTTGGAATTCCGACAATAATTTTATTTTTAGGCATTCCTTTGTGAAACCAATAATTTGCGGCGCCGGACTAACGGAAGTTAATTGGTTTATTGACCAAAAATAATTTATTTTAAACTCACTACATGCCAATTTTTTAATTCGGGCGGATCAGTAGCCCTTCCATAAAGAGGAGCGTTCATACCAGTTTTCTGCTCCCACGCCCCATGAAAGTCGTAACTCATTAAAAGAATAAAATCCAAATACCTAATAAAATTATCAAAAAAATATTTGTAAAAAAGGGACTTTGAAATTGTTGGAATATCATAACCACCATCGATATTTTCTGTTCCGGCTGCTACCGCAGCAGTTAAAAGTAATTTTGGTTTGTAACTGGTTACGCTCTCTGAGGAAATTGCATCTTTGAATTCCTTAATGTTACAAATTTTATTTTATTATTTTACAAATCCAACTTGTTTTACAATTACACATAGAATAATTAGAAACCTTAAAACTTACAGACAAATAAACTTGTTTTAATAATAGAAATGTTTCGCAACAAACAATTTTAATACAAAACAAATTGTAAAATTGTCCAACTTGTTTTACAACTTGTTTTTAGGTTTAATAATATTATAAAGCTCAAGTTGTAAAACAAGTTGGAAAAAACACAAACTTAAAAACAACTTAAAAACACAATTAAACTTGTTTTTAAATAATAAACTTGTTTTAATCGCAACAAACATTTTACAACTTGTTTTACTTGTTTTACAACTTGAAATTAAACTTAAAACACAAATAAACTTGTTTGGTAAAATAGGGATGTTTCTCAACTTGTTTTAATTTTACAATTGTAAACTTAAAACCCCCCACCTTTAAAAAATAATTCAAATTGAGTTTGTCTGTCTCTCCTTTAGGATATTCCCAATCTATATCAACTCCATCAAAATTGTGTAAACGAACAAAGGCAATAGCAGAATTGATAAATTTTTGACGATTTTGTTGACTGGAATTTTAATTTTATTTGTATAAATTTTATTTATTTTTATTACGAAGAAGTAATTTGTTGGAAAAGACGAGTACCAAAGGACCAGCCGCCGAATGAGAGAAGTGTTTTTAATGTTGGATCGAATTTCTTTTTTGAAAAATAATTTAGAAAATTAATTTTTATCTTAAAATCAAGTCCACCTTCAAATCGTTTACACGAGCATACATCCCTTTAGGTTGCCAATCGCTAGGTAAATCTGCAGGGTCATACGCTCTAATGGGAAAATAATTTATGAGTTTATTTAAATTTAAAAATGCCTAGCTGTCCCGTCTTCATTTATCCAACCAAAAGCATAAAGAATGTGTGTACACAAACCAGGAATATAATGTTCGGGTAGGTATTTGGCCCTCCCTTGACGATATTGGGCCCAATTTGTAAAGTAACATGGACGAAGATATTCATGGTTTTCTTCAGTTGCTTCAACTCCTATTGAAAATATTACTGTTTATATTAATGTATGTTTCAATAATTAAAACTTGTTTTACAAAATTGAAACTTGTTTTACAACCTTAAACTATGTTTGCAACTTTGTAATAAACAAGTTTAAGTTGTTTACAAATGCAACTTGAATTAAGTTGCAAACTTTTTGCAAAACAAGAAACAACGTTTTACAAATTGTAAAACATGTTTTTTAAAACTTGTTATTAATATAAATTGTAAAACTTGTTTTTTAAAATTTACAAATTGTAAAACTTGTATTTTAAAACATGTTTTTCATACAAATTGTAAAACTTTTATATTTATTATCTTACTTTGTAAAAAAATTGAAAATAAAGAAAATGAATGTAATTGTAAAAGAAATAAATAAATAAAGATAAAATAATTAAACCGATGATTGTAATTAATATAAGAAGTTTGCATCTATTTAATAATTATAAAAATTAAATTTTTAATTTTATAATATTTTAATTTAACAATAAATTGGGCAAAGCAAAAAATACGCAAATCGCAAACATTAAATAATATAAAATTTATTTTGCCCTATTTACAAATACTTAAGTATAGCCCATAAGTATTGTCAAATCAACAAAAGAAATTGATTTATTTTTTACATCGCAATTTTCCAAAGCTAATATATTAAAAGCAAAGTTGAAGTAAAATTAAAAATAAAATGACTAAAAACATTTTGAAAATATGGGAAATTATTGAAAAATAATTTTTATTTTTATTAAAAAGGAAGGAATGTGAGTGTAAAAAATAGTAAAAATACAATTGTAAAGTATGAATAAGCTCTTCTTATTTTTTTTTATTTTCCAGACAGTTAAGGAAAAGTTTCATAATATTATATATTATTTTACAATTATTAATAGAAAAATAAATTTTACAAATTGTAAAAAGTTTTATTACGAAAGTTAAGGTTGGAATAATATTTTACAAAACAAGAAGCAACGTTTTACAAATTGTAAAACAGGTTTTGTAAAATGTTCAAATTGTAAAACTTGATTTTTAAAACTTGTTTGTATGCAACTTGAATGTGCAACTTGAATTAATAATATTTTACAAATTGTAAAAAAAGTTTAAATATTAAACTTGTATTTTACAATTAAATACAAACAAGTTTATTTTTCTGAAAATTGTAATTGTAAAAAAAGTTTTATTAATAAAGTTGTATTTACAATTAAATATAATTTTTACAAATTGTAAAAGTTTTAATATTAAAGTTGTGTTTATTCAATATCATTTCTTTGATTATTGTTTTGTTTAGATACAATAAATGTCTCACCGAAATTGCTAAAATTAAAAACATTAAAGTTGGTAAAATGTAAAATGTTTTACAAATCGTAATTTTAAATTTTAATAAACTTATTAAAGTTTTTACAAATTGTAATTTAACAACCTCATAGTTGGAGGGGATTCACTATCCCTTCTCTTTCCATTATTAACATTTTTACTTGTATTAATTATATTTCTTTCCCCATTATTTAATCTTTCAAGAATTTGAGCATTCCAAGAGGGTATACCATTATTAATTGAATTTTGTTCGAGTAATTTGCTTAATTGACTTCTTAATATGCGATATTCTCGAAAGAGTTGGGAACGTTCTTCGTCTAAATATTTTTTAGGAATTTTAGAAATCATTCTCCCATTTACTACCTCCATCAACCTTCTCTCCCCCAACACCTATTAATAAATCTGCAACACGTTCATAACGTCTAAGCTGTTTAAATGCACTTTCCTGCCGTCGTAGTCGACGACTTTGGATAGCAAAATCAGAGTGAATTGCTGCTCCTTTGATAAGAAAAATTTTTTAATAATGAAATTTAAATTTTATTAAACTTTCTGCCTGTTGTTTAGCCAAAACACTAAGCAATTCAATTACTTGTATTTGTTGGGGCTCTTTTGCTTGAGCTCTTAAAAATTAAATAAATTAAGCAAAACTGATAACAAATCGTATTTTACAAATTGTAATATTTTTACAAAGTTCATTTTTTAATAGGCTAGGTTACCTCATTCTTGTTTCAATAGAACGCATGTTTTGTTCTCCTTTACGCAAAGCTGCTTCCAATTTGTGCCTATTCTCCATTAACACAGAATGCCGCCGCTCAATTTCCCCCAATTCTGTACGCATTTTTTCTACGGCCTTTTGTAAACGTTCCCCAGAATTAATTATTTGATTATTTTCCCTCTCCTCGTTTTCATCCTTCTGGCCTTCATATGCCTCTAGAATTGAGATACGTGCCTGTTTTTGTGTTTCAAGTTCAAATGCTTCTGTATTTGCACGCAACAATCTTTCCCTAAATAAAACAATGTGTTTTTTAATGTTTTTGTAAATCAACTTGTTTTCACAAATTGTATTTTTTTGTATTTTTTCAAACAAGTTTATTTTTGTGTGTTTGTAAAACAAGTTGTATTTTTCTGTGTTTCTAACAAACAAGTTGTATTTTTCTGTTTTTTACAAACATTATTTTTGTATTTTTTCAGAAACAAGTTTATTTTTGTTTATAAACAAGTTGTATTTTTACAAATTGTAATTTTGCAAAACATGTTTATTTTTCTTGTATTTTTCCTAAACAAGTTTATTTTTCTGTGTTTTTACAAACTTTTTTTTTGTATTTTCTAAAACAAGTTTATTTTTGTTTCTAAAACAAGTTGTATTTTTTTGTATTTTCGCAAAACAAGTTTATTTCCTTGTATTTTTCCTAAACAAGTTTATTTTTCTGTGCTTTTACAAACAAGTTCAATTTTTTGCCTTAATCGCTGTTGCCTTTCAGCACTCGCCAAATGTTGCTCTCTCAACGAATCAAACAATGTTCCCCCAATTCTTGGTAGTTTAACAGCTTGTTGTTGTGTATTTGTATTTCTTTTGTTTGTTGTTGTGTTTGTAGAATTTGTATTGTGTAGAGCTAATGGAGGGATTACTAGGGGTAAATTAGAGGGAGGGGAGGTATTTCTTCTTCTATTATTATCATAACTATTAGGGACATTTCCTCTCCTTTTGGGGCTTTGTACATACTCATCGGCTACTTAAATAAATTAAAAATTAATTTTAAAAAATAAAAATAGGAGAACAATGTCCAGTAGAATTGTAAGCATTATGCCCTCCTCCTAATTCGAGTCTTCCAGCTTTTTGCGCTTCGGCTCGGAGAGTTGCTAAAGCTTCAGAATAGGACCGATCAGCAGATGCTGGACGTCGAGGGCGTGATTGCTTAAAAAATTATTTTTTCGATTTTTTTATTCTAATTGTAAGGCAAGTACCCTCAAGTCGATGCTTAATGCGCGAGTAGCATATCTGAGAAAAAAATTTTTCTTAAGAAAAAATTTAAAAATTTCCCTTATTTACACCAATTTTCCTTTACT
This sequence comes from Meloidogyne incognita, assembly GCA_036172945.1. NCBI lineage: Eukaryota > Metazoa > Nematoda > Chromadorea > Rhabditida > Meloidogynidae > Meloidogyne > Meloidogyne incognita. The sequence continues at coordinate 5,253,599 of JARQAC010000001.1, forward strand.
TTCCTCAATTTCCTTACGTTAAAGTATTAAAAGTTTCATCGTAATGAACAGATGATGGAGTAACATGTGCAATAAGGACAGTCTTTGCCCCATCCGCTCCACCTGCCAACGAATCCTTTAACAATCTTGTTAATTTCGAGTCACGGTAATTAACAAAAGTAGCCCTCCCTCTTCCATTCTGAGCAGCACTTAGTGCATTAATTACGTTGCCAAGTGCTAAAAGTGAACGGTTAATGGCTGCGCCTTCTTTTAGACGTTGTCCTTGATTCTTTTTTAATTTTTTAAAAATTAAAAAATAAATTAAAAATAATAAAACTTGAGTATGTGCAGCTCTCTCAGAACCGGCAAGATCAATTAAAAATAATTTTCCGCGTTCGCGCTCATTACGCATCAAGGAAATTTGTAAAAGGGCGTGTGAACGGGAAGAAGTTCTGTTAATTATTTGTGTTTTTGGATTTTCAAGTTTATTATTTTTACAATTTCAAGTTTATTTTATAAATTCTGTTCAAGTTTATTTTATTACAATTCGTTAATTACAATTCAAGTTTATTTTCTTTTTACAATTCTCTTATGTATTATTTTTTTATTTCAAGTTTATTTTCAAGTTTATTTTTTTACAATTGTTTAATTACAATTCAAGTTTATTTTTTATTTTACAATTCTCTTTTGTATGTATTATTTTTGTATTTCAAGTTTATTCTATATTATTATTTTCAAGTTTATTTTTTACAAGTAATTAAAATTCAAGTTTTACAATTCTATTATTTATATTTCAAGTTTGTGCTTTTCAAGTTTATTTTTTTATTTCAAGTTTATTTAAAACACTCTTACGCATTTGCCCCTGTTGCCTCTTGCGTTCTCCTACTATTTCCTTCTTGTAACAGTTGCAATATTCTGTTGCTATTAGGTGCGCGAACTCTACTCAAACTTGGAACTTGAACGTTTCCATGATTGTCCTTTTAAGTTTGGGATTTTTTAAGTTTGCGAAAACAAGTTTATTTTTAATTACCTCTAGCAAGTCCAAGTGAGGTCCCCCTTTAGGCGTTAGTAAATCACGAATATTTTCGTTATATAGTTCCTTTAAATAATTTTTAATTTAATTTTACGAGAAATTTTTTCTTCTCCGCCTACCATAAAAGAAATAAAAACTCTCGTTTCGCGATCACCCATTTCTCCCAGTCGCGCATATAGCGCTCGAGTCATTTGCGTCATTAAGCCAGGCCTTTCTCTAGTTCCAACCATTGTGTGGGTTTTGCCTGTTCCTAAATTTAAAAATTAATTCAGGAGCAATTTTAAAGAATCGAAAGGCGAAACAAGAAAAAACGAAATAATACAACTCGAAAAAACCCCGAAAAACCTGTAGGTCCATAAGCTAGCACAGTCCCATTCCTCCCAAACTGAACAAGATTGTCAATTAATCCTTGACTGCTTCTCATTTCCTCTTGGACATCAATTTCAGAAGCAGTAGGGCCAAAAACTCTATCAAAATTAAATGATCTTTCTTGGGCCCTATTTTGCCTTAAAGGGTCTGCAGAAAATTTGTCTGGGTCGACGAGGAGAAGTCTCTTCAAAGTTGAAAATTATTAAACAATTAATTAAAGAAGCACCTTATTATCAACAACACTAATACATTCAAATTCTCCCTTGTTTCGATTATTCAAGTCGAGAGGTCGAACACGTACAAAGACCTTTATTTTAAATAAATAATTTTTATTTTTATTAAAAAAAATATTTTTTGGAGGAAAATAATTTTTTTAAAGGACTAATAATTTTTTAAAAAATATTAGAAAAAAATAGTAACTGAAAGTTTTGTGCTTCCACCCGCTCTGTCTGTTGGAGGCATTTTTATTTATTGAAAAAAATATTTTTTAATTTATTAATAAATTTATTTTCTAAATTAATTTTAGCTACATATATTATTTTAAATTTATATAAATTTTTAAAATTAAATAAAATGATAAATTTAGGCGAAATAAAATATAAAGTGTACTAGCTGTGTGAAAATTAAGACTTGAAAAGGTTTCCAAGTAAATTAACAATCTTTGAGAGAAAGAGAACATTTAAAAATATATATCTTAAAAATTATTTTTTATTATTAAAATACCATGACAACAACACAACTTTATTTTAAGAAAAAGTTTTTTTGTTGTTTAAAGCATGAGGAGGGAAGGAGCTAGAGGAAAGGAAGGCATGCTTAATTCGTGAAAAAAAACTCAAAATTGTAAGAAAATGAACTAAAAAATTTATTTTTGTAAATATTTACATATCCAAATTGTTCTTTATACGAGAAAATTTAATAAAAAAATTATTTTTAAATATGGAAAGTAAATTAATTTAAAAAATTTTAAGAAAATAAACAAGGTACATGTACGTCTTCCTTCATAACTTTACAAGTAAACATTATTTTTCAATAATTTTTGATGTGTTAAATAGAGAATTAATTTGGCTACAAAATGCACTTTAAATTAGAATTTTACGTAAAAAATAAGAAAAGTTATGAACAAAAAGGTACAAGAATACCATGCAAAATTTAATAAAAAAATAAAAAGGAGATGTATTTAAATTTTAAATTGAAGTTTACGTACAGTATTTAATGCCCTTCCACATGAGCTATCGGATGCCTCTATCCGAAGAAATTTTTTGAAAAAATTTTGTTTTACCCCAATTTTTAAAAATAAAAATAATTTATTAAGGGGTTTTATTTCAGGAATTATATCTTTCGAGTAATGGAAGACTATTAATTCGGTACACCATTTTTAGGTACAGTATTTAATGCTGTTTCATATGAGCTATCGACTGCCTACATCCGAAGAAATTTTTTGAAAAAATTTTGTTTTACTCCAATATTAACTAGAATATATACCCCAAATGGAGGGGTACCCTACAACTTTTGAACAAAATAAACCTCCCGTTTTTGCCGTAAATTTTTTATATACAGTTTTTAATGCTGTATCGAATGTAGGGGTATTAGTTCAGGCATTATAACTTTTGAGTTTTCTAATTTAATTTTTAATTTTATTAATTTTATGAGTTAAAAAGGGGCGTGGCTTAGCCATTTTGAATTGGGGGAAGACGGCCAGTTGAGGAAAAAATATTTTTTTATTTTTATTTATTTGAAGATGATGAGAGAATAAAGAAGAGATTTGTCTACTTGAGAGAGAAAAGAATTTTTTGTGCCCCCAATTATTATTACTGACCCACTCAATTTATTTATTATTTTTGATGACCATTATCTATTCAACAAATTTGTATTTTTTATTTCCGATTATTTTTTGTCTTTATTTTTGGGCTTATCAGAATTTTTATAGTTTAATTATAATGTTAAAATTAGATTAATTGTTTATCTATTTATTTCTAATTAAAAAATATTGGTAAATGTCCGGTTGGTGTCTCCAACTCTTTCTCCTCTCCTCCTCCTCCAACTCTTTCTAAACCTTCTACATTCTCGATAAGAATTCTAAGGACATAATGAAGTAAAGATATGTGTTGATCTAAAGTTCGTAATGTATTCGGGATAAATTTTGTAGATATGACAGGCTAAATGTTAGAGTAGATAGGCATTTCTGAGGTAGCTCTGTAGACGTTTATAATTAAAATTAGAAACACCCATTATGTAAAAAATATTTTTTAGAATTAATTATATATTTAATTTTTTTTCTAGTTTTTTGGGTAATGTTTAGGCATGATCCATTTAATAAATCTATTAAATATATAAATAAAAATTCAAGAATAAAAAAACAAAAATTTACAACAAAATTTTTTTCAAAAATATTGGCAAAAAGAAGCAGATGCCTCTTAAAGGCCTGCAAATTATTTTTCCAACAAAATTATTATTTTTTCTAATGTTTTTGTTAAGTTTGGCGTCAGCTGCCTTAATTATACCTTTATTAATTAATAGTAGAAAATCAGAACAAATTAATAGAGTTGGAAATTCGTCAATTTTTGGGTGGAAAAAATATTTTTTTTATTTTTTAAATTAATTTGTAAAAATTTTTTAGTTCTCAAATTAATCAAAAACAAAAATTTTCATGTCCCAAAAATTGTTTCTGTGCCCATTCTACTGTTATTTGCAAAGGTTTGGGTTTAGAACGCGTACCCAAAGCAATACCTAATGATACTACTAAATTGTAAGTTGCTAATAAAATTTTAAAAATCAGAATTAAATATCAAAATTTGTAGAAATAAAAATTGTATTCTGATATTTATTTTTTACAAATTCTGATATTCTATTCTGTTATCCTTAATATAAAATAAATCAGAATTTGTAAGAAATATCAGAATTTGTAAATATCAGAATTTTTAATAATTAGAAATCAGAAATTGTAAAAATTAAAAATCAGAATTTGTAAAATATCAAAATCAGAATTTTGAAAAATAAAAATCAGAATATTATTATTCAATAAATTTAAGAGATTTACAAGGCAATCGAATTACAAAACTTTATTTTGATGATTTTATCGGTTTAAACGACTTGCGCACACTGTTGAGTATTTTAAATTTAACTTAATTTTATTAAAAAAATTTTTTAAAGTTTATTAGGGGACAATTTAATTCAAGAAATAGAAAATAATGTTTTTGAGAATTTACCAGCTTTGGAACGCCTTAGACTAGACAAAAATCGTTTACGTTCTTTACCAGCTAATGGATTGTTTAAATTTAATAAATTATTGAGAAGATTGTAAGTCTTTTTAAATTTTATTTTTTAAATAAAAAAAATTTTCTCGTCCCTATTTTATAAAAAAAAAATAATTTTTTAGCTGTCCTTTCATTAAAACCACAAACAAAAAAATTCTTTTTTTGTAAAGCACTCCAAATCCTTTTAGCAAATTTAGTCCTAATTTAAATGAATATACACACAGTGGCACTTTAATAAAATAAAAACCCCTCTTAAATCAACAGCCATTATTTTTTGTATTTGTAATAGTAGGATAATATATGGGGGGGGGGTAATTCTGGTAGTTTAATAATTATTAAAAAATCAGAATTTTGATTTTAATTATGATATTATTCTGATATTGTAATTATTTAAAAAAATCAGAATTCTGATATTTCAATTATTAAAGAATCAGAATTCTGATTTAATTCTGATATTACAATTATTATTAAAAGAATTCTGATATTATTCTCATAATTCTGATATTCTATAGGTATATTATTAAAATTTCAGAATTTGTAAAATTAATACCAGAATTACAATTTGTAATTCTGAAAGTCATACAGAATAAAATTACAATTTGTAATTCTGAAAGTCATACAGAATAAAATTACAATTTGTAATTCTGAAAGTCATACAGAATAAAATTACAATTTGTAATTCTGAAAGTCATACAGAATAAAATTACAATTTGTAATTCTGAAAGTCATACAGAATAAAATTACAATTTGTAATTCTGAAAGTCATACAGAATAAAATTACAATTTGTAATTCTGAAAGTCATACAGAATAAAATTCCAATTAAATTCCAACCTTTTTATTTCTCTCATTTTAAATCATTATATCTAATTCCTCTCTTACTAAAAATCACTGCGCGGATTTATTTTTTTCTATTTATTTTTATGCTCTAATGCTTTGTTTGTTTTTACTCAAAAAATTTTTTTATTTCTTTTTTTATTTTCTTTGATTTTTTACTTTTTTTTTACAAATTTTTTCCACATTTTTGATTTCACCATAAAGACTAATTGGAGGGAAGGCAATGGGGCACGCGTAAATCGGCTAGCGATTTGCCTTGATAATAAAAAAAGTAAAAAAAAGGGATGGGGAAAGGAGGAAATTAAAGGATAAAGAAGAAAATCTGATGAAAGAATCTTTAAAAAAATAAAAGAGAAATAATGGACTAAGTAGGGGGGGGGAGGGGGTAAAGGTTGAAGATCTAGCAAGGAAAGACTATTTTGGACTTAACCCACATTAATTATCAAAAGACTTTTAGTTATGCTAATTATTTGACGGATGTTCCTCTCTCATAAATAAAAATAAAAATATTTTGGTTATTAAATTATTGGAAGGTATGGGGCAATGTCATGAGAAAAAGTTTTTGATGAAACAAATTAATTTACCTACCTTATTATTCAATTAAAAATTAAGAAAAAAATTATTTTTAAGGGGTAATCTTATTTTATTTTTTTTTATCTTCGAGGATTGTTCGAGATTTGCACAAGTCGACGAGCACAAGACTAACGTATATCCAGGGTAGAAACTCGGACCATAGGTCCGAGTTCCGAATTTTGAGCAATTTCCGATTTCTGAAAGTTCCGATTTCCGACAGTTCCGATTTCCGGCATCTTTGTCATTTCCGAAGCCCACCTCTGTTACCAACGATGGCACCGGGTTTTATACTATAGTAACACCAATACACAACATTTTTAAGAGTAATTTTATAAATTTTATTACCTCTCCTACTTAATTCTTCGTAAAATTAATGTTTTGTTTGTTTAAAAAATTCTTCAAAGCCCTTTACTTTTAATTATCTTCTTCATCTTTTATTGCTCTTAAAATGCAGCAACCGTTTTTCAAAAAAGAATTTCACCGTCCTTTCTAATTTTAAATACTTTTTAACCCCAAATGTCGTCAAATGGTCAAATCTGCTATTTTATTTTTATTTCTCTTCAATTCATTCAAATCCTCGTTTTAATGCTTCGCGGATGAGAGAAATAGAGGGACTCCGAAGCACGTTGAGTCTTAGCCCTATAACTCAGTAAAGGGTGAACCTTTCAAGATGATTTTGGTACCATTCAATAGAGAATTAAATTTGCTGTTAGAAAAAAGAGAAAATTTAATTTTAGGTTGAGTAACAAAAAAGTTATGACGCGAAAATCAACAAAAACCCAACAAAATTACCTTAAAAAAGACAGTTTTTTGGCTACAACTTTTTTGCCTTTTAATATAAATTTTAATTTAATTTTTATTTTATAGCCAATTCAATTCTCTATCGAATGATATCAAAAACTTTTTTGATAGTTTAATTTATTATAGAGTTATATTGCTTAGACTCTCTCGTGTCGCAAGTTCCCCTCAATAGCAGCTATTTGACGATTATTATTGTGAAAAGAGGAAAAAGCGATAAATCGGCCAGCTTAAAAATTCTTCGATCAAATATCTAAAAGAGAGGAGATCGAGGAGGAGAAAGGTGTTTCTCTCTCTCTCCCTAAAGTTTGTTTAGCGTTTGATTTGTGGCCAATTGTTTGCGGCGTCAACTCCGAATATTTAATAGTGAATATTTTTGTTATTGTTTGGAGGGAATAATAAATGTTGAAAAATAAATAATAAAATTGAAAAGTTGAAAAAAGAGTAAATTTTTTAAAATATTTTTAATAGTTAGTGAATTATAAAGGAAGGGAAAATTTATTTTTAAAAAATAAAAATTAAAAAAAATTAAAATTATTAAGAAAAGATTATTTAGAGGATTAATATTTAATTAGAACAATAATTTAATTTAATATTTTTGGGATGAATAAAAACAATATATCGTGGGAATAAAAATAAAGAATAATTAAAATGTGTGTTTACATTTAAACAATTAATTATTAATGTAAAAAGATACTTAATAATTCTGATATTAATTTTACAAATTCTGAAAAAAATTACAAATTTTGAAAGAATATATGTATTTTACAAATTCTGATTTTTATTCTGATTTGAAATTTAATTCTTAGTTCTTATAAAAATTCTGATAATTCTTATTTTTAATTCTGCCTTTTTAATAATATTCTGATTTTTTTTAATTCTGATTTTTAAATTCTCTTTTTCTCTAATAATATTCTGATTTTTTTTAATTCTGATTTTTAAATTCTCTTTTTCTCTAATAATATTCTGATTTTTTTAACTTTAATCAGAATAAAACATTAAATTCTGATTTTTATTTTTTTAAAAAGAGATCTCTCCCAAAACGAGCTTTGGACAATTTCCACAGAACAAATAATTGGCCCAACAGAATTGGTTACACTAAATTTGGACAGGAATCAACTACATTGTTTAGATTCGCTTTCACTAAATCATTGGCCGTCGTTGGAGCAACTTACTCTTAGTTCCAATGGTTTTTAAATTCTTCTGATTTTTTAATTCTGATTTCTTCTGATTTTTCTAGCACTTACTTCCCTATCAGAACTTGACCTTGTTTCACTGCCAAAGCTGCGCACTTTGTTAGATTCTATGTTTAAATTTTAAAAAAATATTAAGAATTTCAGAAAGTTGGGAGATAACCCATGGAATTGCGACTGTCGTATGCGTTGGCTGAAACGCCTAAAAGTGGCAAACCAAGTAGAACTTAGATAATTTTAATCATTAAAAATGGCCATTTTAAAATTCCCACTCCAATATTTAATTAAATTTCAGATTCGTTGCTATAGACCTTCCTATCTGTTTAGCCGTTCCCTTGATAAAGTTAGCCTGAAACAACTAAAATGCTCCGGATTAGAAAAAAGAGGGTTAACAGGTTCAAAACGAACATGCCGTCAAATGGATGGATGCCCTTCAGTCTGTACTTGCACTCAAGTTGGAGGGAATGTGTCGGATATAAATAATGGGGAAGATATAGTTGTTGATTGCCATGATAGACAATTACGTTCTGTCCCTGTTGGATTGCCTCAAAATACTGTTGAATTGTTTGTTTTGAATTTTTATACTGTAGAATTCAAACACCTCACTATAAGGCCTTTGGGGTATTGATATGGCATCTCTCCCCCAACCCAGAACCAGCATTGTATTTTAAATAATATCTAGTAGTGTGGGGCAGGGATCCGTATTTTATAAAACGGAAGACTGAACGTAAAGCGGAAGGGGCAGAAATGCGGAATTCTGGGGAAGGCGTAAGAAAGCCCATCCCTGGTGAGGAGCGTTCTGCATTTGTTTGGAATTGGATCTTGTATCCATTCCTGGTCCAATTATAACAAAGTTATGAGGAAAAATGAATTTATTTTTTAGAAGACTTGAGCAAAATAGAATAACACAATTAGAAGCAAACTCCTTCTCTCATATGCCCAAACTTGTACGTCTAGATCTCAGCAAGAATAATATAATTTCTACACATCCAGAAACGTTTAAAGGATTGAAACAGCTTAATTCTCTGTAAATTTGGAAAAAACTTCTTCATAAAATTCTTTTGAATTTTCAGAATGCTTTATTCCAACAATTTAACAGATTTGGGCGATCAACTTTTTAAAGACCTAAATTCACTCCAAGTACTTTTACTTAATGGAAATAAGCTTAAATGCCTTCGAGATGGAATTTTTGGGGGACTTGGACATTTAAGGCTTTTATCTCTTTATGACAACAATATAAAGTCGATTACTGAAGCAACTTTCTCTCCATTAAAAAATTCACTTCAGGTCAATTTAAGTCAAAATTTCAATTTCTTCTACATGTACTGCTTGAACATGATGAAATTCGTTTCGTGAACTCCAGGCAGTACTCGCTGAAAATACCTTTAAAACTTGTCGCTTTACTTCCAAAACACCTTACAGTATTGCTTGAACTTGATGAACTTCGTTTCATATAGTTCAAGCAGTATATTCAAGCAGTACAGCAGTTGATCCAATGAACTGCTTGAACTTGATGAAATAAAATTTACTCTCTAGATATTACATTTGGCAAAGAATCCACTAATTTGTGACTGTAATCTTCAATGGCTAGCCAAACTTCTTCGTTCCCGCCCGTTAGAAACTAGCGGGGCGCGCTGTGCTACACCTACAAGAATGGAGCGTCATCGAATTGTTACTTCTTCTGTAGAACAATTCAAATGTTTGGGTATTGAAAGTCTAGTTACTGCAGGTGCCGGAAAGTGTTTGCTGGACAATGAATGTCCGGAGCCCTGTAAATGTAACGGGACTGTAGTTGATTGTAGGTGGGTAGACATTTTTAATAGTTGACTTAACTATAGTTGGACCTCATTTTTCAAACTAACATTAAGGACTAAGACACCTTGAGGATAAGAGGAATTGGCTAAGATGTCCCTTGTTAAGGATACCTCTCTTTAAGAGATCATTTTCTGGGGGTTCTCCTGGGAGACAATTTTTTCCAGGGCCACGGGTGTGCCTTTATAATGAGAAAATCCATCTGTTTTTTAATTATTCAACTTAATTCTATTTTAAGCAATCTCAACTTGTTATCACCCCCAACATCTATTCCCAACTTTACAACTTCCCTCCTACTCGGAAACAACAAAATCACAAAACTAGAACCTTTTGCCTTTGGAATGGGGATTAATAAATTAACTAATCTACATACTCTGTAAATTTTTTTATACTTAATTTGAAGCTTATTTTCTTAATTAAAGCAATCTGAGTAACAATAATCTTAATTTTATGGCACACAATTCTCTTGCCGGTATTGAGAACCTGAGAGTTCTGGATCTGCGCAACAATTCGTTGGATAGGCTGAATGTTTTAGAGGCTCTATCAAATGATAAGGGGACTGATAAAATTGAAGATTTGGAACATGAGAGAGATAGTTCTCTTGAGATACTGTATGTTAACTTTAATTACTGACCATTTTGAGCATTTTACTACAACAATTTTCTATAAAATTAATTTTAAGACATTTGGATGGCAATGGATTTAATTGTGTTTCACTTGAATATTTGCCTAATACTCTTAGAAGATTAACAATTACACAGAATCCGAGCTTACATTCAATAATATTAAATAAAGTAAAATTTAAAATGATTTTAATCTTTAATTCTCTCATACAGAATACAAAAAATAAAAAATCTTTAAATATCGAAATTGATTCAAGTGGACAATTGCTTTGCGATTGTAATTTGCAAAGTTTATTAAAAGAAGGCAAAATAAGTTGGAATAATCGGCAAGAACCGAAATGTGGAGGGCCAGAAAATTTAAAAGGGATGGCTCTAGAACAGTTTAAAAATGTTAAATGTTCTGGTAAATTGTGAAAAATTTATTTAAAAAAATTTTTTATAAAATAAGATCAAGGAGAGTCTTCTTGTTCAGAGGAAGGAGTATATTGCCCGTTTGGCTGTAGATGTACTCCTTTAATAAATAATTATTTTGAGCAACAAACTAAAAATCAAAATAATCACAGATTTAGGCATAGGAAAAGAAGGCTTTTATTTAGACATAGAAGAGAGGAAGATAATTTTAAAGGAAAACAAAATTTAGTTATTGTAAAGTGTTCAAATTCTTTCTTAGTGAATATTCCATGGCCTTTACCTCAAAATACGGAGGAATTATTACTTGATAATAATAAAATTAAAATTATTAAAGGAGAGAATTTTAAAGGACTTGAACAGCTTAAAAAATTGTAAAAATTATTTAAAATATTTTTTAATAAATAAGGTAATACTTAGGTTTGTAGACCCCTTTTTAATTAATTAAGGAAAAGTAAGTATTAATAATCCTGAAAATATTCCATAGCCTGTATTCCTTTTTCCGGAAAGTTTGTTTTATTTTTCCTGAAATTTCTATATTTTTCCGGAATATATTTAACAAGAAACTTCAATTCCGGAAAAGGTGTTAAATGTTTCCGGAGTTTATGTTGTGTTTTCCTTTATTTTATATAGGGGACTACAAACTTAAATAGATATATAGTAGTATTGTTCAAGTGTTAAATAATTAAATAAAAATTTAAAAAAATATTTTATTTAGAGATCTCTCTCATAATTTGATTGAACATATACCTTCTAATGTCTTCTCACCCCTAAAATCTTTAAATGCTTTAATGCTCTCACACAACCGTATAAGTTGTCTCTCAAAAGGAGCATTTGATGGACTTGGACTTTTAAGAGTTTAATAAATTTAATTTTAATTTTTAAATTAAATTTTCTAGATTTTATCGCTTCAATCAAATCTAGTTTCTAAATTACCAGAAATTGTATTTTCCAAATTTGTATTGGAAACTCAACAAACACTTAGCCATGTATCCTTGGGGGATAACCCTTTATTGTGTGATTGTGGAATGAATTGGGCTATTAAATGGTTGAGATCTAAATTCTTAGAGCCTGGTTAGAGAGAATTTTTGAGAATATTTTTTAAATTTATTTTAAGGTATTGTCAGATGTTCTGACCCTCCAGAAAGACGGCATCAACTTTTATTAAGTGTGCAGCCCTATGCCCCTTGTCCAACCCTAAATAATACAAATATTAATGAGGATTTGTGTAATTTTTGTTCTCCAGAAAAGTGTTTAAATGGAGGACATTGTGTACTGGATGAGAAGAATGGAGAAAATTGTAATTAAAATATGTAGAATGCCTTTTTATTTTTTCCTGAAGGCTTTCCGGAATGTATTTTAAAAAAGATTTTCAGAAAATATATTAACTTTTCCAGAAATAATTTTTTCTTCCTTCCTGAATTTATTATAATTATTCCAGAGATGTGTTTCCTGAAATACAGCGGAAAAAATATCTCCTGAGAACATTTCCGGAATATAATATACAATTTCCGGAAATATTTTGTATCTCCGGAATGTATTTAAAATGTTTCCATGAATAATTATTCACTTCTTCCAGAATTTCCGGAAAATATTTTAATGTTTTCGGAAAATATATTAATAGTTTCCGGAATATAATATTTCGATAAACATTCTACCTTTCCGGAAAATATTTTACCTTTTCCGGAATGTTTTAATTTTTAATTAATTTATTAGTTTTAGTTCCCCTTCAACCTAAATGTATTTGTTCGCCCGGTTTTTACGGAAAACATTGTGAACAACAAGTAGATTCCTGCTTTGGAAATCCTTGCAGAAATGGGGGGAAATGTATAGTTAAAATGGGAGAAAATAAATTAATGTATGAAGGAAGGTTTAAATGTATTTGTTTACGTGGATTTGCTGGGGAAAGGTTGGAAATAATTTTAAAAAATTTAAAAATAATTAAATAGATGTGAGAGACAAATTAATGAATGTGTAGAAAAGGGAGGTAAAGAGCGTTGTTTAAATGGAGGGAAATGTCTTGACCAGGTTCGATAATCAAAAAATATTTTTGAAAATTTAATTAAGCTTAATGGTTATCGTTGTGAATGTCCAAAAGGGTGGATTGGTAATTATTGTGAATTTAATTTGTGTGATACTTTGACTCGAAACAATAATTGTTCTTATGATAAACAAGAAAATGTTAAATCATCATTTTTAAGTGTTAGTAGAATGGAGAGGGCAAATAATGATGGGAAAAGGGTGAAAATAATTTAATTAATTTTATTTAATTTTTTATTACTAAAATTCTTCCGGAATGTAAAAAATTTTTAAAAATTTCCGGAAAATATTTTAAAAAATTCCGGAAAGTATCTAACCTTTCCGGAAGGAAATTTAAAAAAAAATAAAAATATTTTCTAGGTTTCCAAACGAAATTTTTGTCCTTTCAATTATGCCGACCCTCCAAAATGTAATCGTAGAAGGGCTATAGCGATCAAGACAACCAACACATTTTTATCTGTTGGTCAATGGCCTGTCAATAATTTTAATAATTCTGTAATAAATGGAGAAATATCTTTTCATTTTGCAACAAATCAGAGGTGGAAAAATTTTTTTAGTTTAAAAGAAAATTAATTAAATTATTTTCCAGTGATGGAACAATGTTTTGGTTAGGTGATAAAGACGATGATTCATTTATACTTCTTGAATTAGTGCGCGGGCGTTTAAGAGCAGCTGTTCAACTAGGAAAGGGGCATGAGCCTTATTCACAATTATATTCTATGAATATTGGTAAATTAATATTTTTCCGGAAGTTTAATATTAAACCGGAAAACAATTTTACAATTTGTAAAATAATTTCAATTATTTTTACAATTTGTAAAAAAGTTTTAAAAAAATTTTACAATTTGTAAAATAAGTTTATAATGTTTTGCAATTTGTAAACTAAGTTTAAAATAATTTACAATTTGTAAAAAATGTTTAAAAAAGTTTTTACAATTTGTAAACTAAGCTTATAATTATTTTTACAATTTGTAGAAAAGTTTAAAAATAATCTTACAATTTGTAAAAAAGGTTTAAAAAGTTTTTACAATTTGTAAACTAAGTTCAATTATTTTTACAATTTGTAAACTAAGCTTAAAATAATTTTACAATTTGTAAAAAATATTTTTAAAGTTTCTGATTCAAAATCTCATTGGTTAGTTATCGGTATATATGGACAAAAATTTTATTTAACCGTTGATGACTTTCCAACACAATTTGCAATAAATACAGGACCTCTAAATTTTTTTCCTAATGAATTTTTACAAATATATTTTGGAGGTAAATAAATTTAAAAAAAATTTTTTTTTAATTTATTTTTAGGTGTCCCAGCAGATTTAGGGCGTAGGGCACTTGTTCATTTTATAATTTCGGATGCTTCCAGCATTATTGGTAAAAATATTTTAAAAATTAAATTTTAATTTTTAAAGTCTCAAATCTCCAAAAATTTATAAAAAAAAATATTTTTTATTTTTCTAGGCTGTTTTTGGGACCTTCGATTCAATCAAATCTCAGACACTGAAAATAATATATTGCCATATCCATCACTAGATTTGTCAAAATATATTCATGTAAATAACACTTTTATTGGGGAATGCAATAATTAATCAAAATTTTTTTGATTTTTAATGTAAATAAAATATTTTTGAAAAATTTTTTTTGCATGTTTTTTATCAAAATTTATTTAAATGTCAATACTAATCTATTTAATAGACGGCTTTTTAAAGTTCAAAAAAGCCCTTAAAATGCCATTAAAAATAAATGGGTAGAGAAAAGTACTTTTAAAAATTGTTTTTCGAGTTTACTTTTGAGTTTTATTTTGTTTGTAAATTTTTTTGGTATTTAAAAAAAAAATTTTTTTTTTAATTTTAGAAATTTTTCTAGTATTTAAAAAAAATTTTTTTAAATAATATTCATCAAAATATTTTTTTTGTTAATTTAATTTTTCTCAAGATTTTGTCTTTTTCAGTCATCTTTTACACAGGAAAACATGGCAATTTTTACAAGCTTCGTTCTTTGGACAAACTTTTTTTTCTTTAAAAATTAGATTTAAAAATTTAAATTTATTCCCTTCATTTTCTCTCAGTTTTTTTCCTTTTTTAGACTTTATTTCATTATTATTATGAATAATAATTTTTTTTATTTTTTTTTACAAAAATTCCCTTAAAAATTCCCTTAAAAATTCGCTTGGGAGAACCAAAAAAATTAAGGAATGAGACACAGACTTGGAGTTATTCCGAAAAAAATTTTTAAATAATAAAATTCAATAAAGATATTTATTTCCAACAGAAAAAAAATGAAAAAAGAATGAAACCGGAGAGGCGGCAAATTCGGCATTTGTTGTGGATTATCGGCAAAAAAGGCAAAAATAAAAAAATAAAGGAAAGAAAGAGAGGGATACCCAACAGAGCTTTAAGTAATGCCATTCTTCTCTTTTTTATTTGTATTTTCCCAACGGAAAAAAATTTTTTTTGTTCAAAATCCCATTTTCTGGGTTTTTATTGTTTGCGAGAAAGAAATATAAGAAAAGCAAAGGACTCTCGTATTTTATTGCTGCAAAATTTTTTTTTTGATTCTTTGTTATTTTGGCCAATGCTTTCAATTTTATTATATAATATTTTTAATTCTAGTATAGTTATTCGGCTTTTTTTATTCGAATAAAAATGAGAATAATTTTGAATACAGAAAAATTCTGAAAAATCAGAATATTATTTTCCAACGAATTATTTTCCTCTCGTTCTGTTTCATTTCAGAATTTTCAAAAATGTTTCAAGTTTATTTTAAAATCAGTGATAATTTTTGAAGTATTCCGAAACAAGTTTTTTTACTTTTTTTTGCTTCCGTTGAAAAACAAAACAAATCTTTTTTATCCACAAATTTTTTTTTACTTCCCTTTTTTATTTACACATTTCTAGGCGTTAAATTGCACTAATTATGCTTCATTTGTGTTTATCCAAGGGCAAGAAAACGTCAATTTATGGAAGTAAAAAATTTTTTTTTCTTTTTTTTTCTCGCCTTCTCATGGATGTTTTCCGGTTTTATGGTTAACTCAAAAATAAATTTTCTCATTTCTATTTTTTTTAATTTTTGATTTTTCCATTAAATTGAGTTGACGTTACATTGTATCCAGTCTGAAAAAGATTTTTCTCGTTAATTTAAAAAATTTCTAAATTTTTTCTAAATTATTTTTTAAATGCTTCTAGTCTCTCTTTTAATTTGTTTACCTCTTAACTTCTCCAATTTCAAAAAAATAAAAAAAAATTTTGCCATTATAAAATTTACTCTACTATTTATTTTTCCCCTTTACTTCCTTTAAAAAAATATCCCCTGCTTTTTATCCTATTCTCAATACCCGACAAAAAGAAATAAATATATATATTTTCTAGCTTTATATATATACAGGCTAGCTGCCTCTTCCAATTTCCTGGTTCATTTGAAAAAAAGAAAAAATGCCGTGGCGCGCTGCACTTATTTTATATATTAATGGAAAATTATTTGTTTGGAAATGTCTAGTATATATTTTTTTGGAAGTGTTTTTTGGAAATAAATAATATTATAAAATCAACAATATTTTGTGCTTTACTTTGGTTTTTGACAATATTATTAGCCTTTATAAAATTTTAAAATAAAACCTTAGCTAGCTAAACCTACTAAAACCATTGCAACAAGGGGATGTGCTTTATATTTTAATATTGTACTTTCGCCAAATTTTCGGTTTTTGTTTTTCGCTTATTAAACTTCCACGTCATACTTCCTGCCTTACTACCATTTTAAAATACAACCCTACAACCTTTTACAAATTGTAAATTTTTTACAAAATATTTAAACTTGTAACCTTATATTTAAATTACAACCCTTTTTACTTGCTTGGCAAACATTTTTCAATAAAACTTAGAAAGCTTGCTAATGAGAAAATACGCCTTCTCTCAATTTAATCCCTCAACTATCTCTTCTTTCTACTATTTTGTTATTTAAAAAGAAATGTAAAGAAAAAAGTTGGAGATGCTTCTAATTTTCCCTTAAACATTTTCTATTAATCCCCCATGTCAACAAAGTGGCAATATTTTATTTTAAAAAATTTTTATAAAATCAAAAATCTAATGGTAGATTATCTACTATTTTTGGTTATATTAATCTTTTGTAATTAAGTATTTTACTGATAAATATTTTATTTTATTTTTAATAAGTAATTTATTGCATCCGTTGATATTTATTTGCATTTTTATTAGTTTATAACTACAAAGTTTTAAAGTTTTACAATTTAATTTTAAAATTGTAAAATAAGTTTAATTAAATCTACAATTTAATTCTGATAATTGTAAAAAAAGTTTCTAGGTTTTACAATTTATTTTTAATAATTGTAAAATAAGTTTGATTAATTTACAATTTAATTTTAATAATTGTAAAATAAGTTTCTAGGCTTTACAATTTATTCTTAAAATTGTAAAATAAGTTTATTTAATTTACAGTCTCTTTTTAACATTTGTAAAAAATATTTAATTAATTTACAACTCATTTCTTATTATTTACAATTTATCCACATTATTTTACAATAGGTTGTGGAAATCTGTTGCTATTTACAATATTTTACAATTAATTTTTTATTTTATTATTTTAATATTTAATTGTTTTATTTAGTATTTTTTAAATTGATTTCTTTAATTTTAGAATGAATTAATATTTATTAAAAAAATATGAGTAGCAATAGTCAACATAAAGTTTTGGAATCCAGCAGCATTTCTATTTCCAAAACAGAAAATTTAATAGAATCGACTAAACAGGGGAATGAATTAATGAATGTTCCGGATTGGGCTTGGTGGACGTTTTTTGGCTCTTTGATTTTGGTCTGAAAAAATTTTTTTGAAAATTTTATAGAAGATTAACTATTTTTAAGGTGCTCTTTTTCCTCCTTCTCGACTGGCTAATTATTCGACGTAATGCTTTCGGTATTGGATCTTCCTCAACTTCCTCCTCTTCCCCCTTTTGTCTCCTCTCCTTTAGAAAACAACACAAAAGGAGTGGGGGATTAAATAGTAAATAATTAATTTTCTATAAATTAATTTTTATAATTAATTTAATAAAGGCTATGCTGGGGGTGCTAATGATTGGCAAGGAAGTGCCCAGGGTGGAAATTTGCCTAGTGGTCAAGCAGGTGGACTGTTTGGGCATCACAAACGTAGCACAAATATGGTGCTGTCTGTTTAAAAGAATTTCAATCTTTGTTTGAAAAGAGACGGGTATTAACTACAATTATTTGGATATTTTTTTACAATTTGTATTTAATTTACAATTATTTTTTAGTTATTTTTACAATTATAAATTGAATTTTATTTTTAATATTTTATAAAATTACAATCTCAATTTATTTTTTTTTGTTTTTGAGAAAGACATATGTTAACAACTATTATACAGTCCAACTTCATTTAAGGTGCCCTCTTGAAGAGAAAAATTGTATCTAATAATAAAGGGTCTTTAAATTAAGGTATTCCTTTAGGTAACTTCCCCCCCCCCAGTGGTCAATCAGATTCTACAAAAACGAACCTAAATTAAATTGAAGAACTAGGGGAACTAGGGGTATCTTATATCAAAGTTTGACTGTATTATGAAACATTTAAGTTACTAATATCGACTATATCGTTGTGAAGGTGTATACAAAACAGAACGATAGCTTCTAAAATATTTATTAAATTATTGAAAAAAATTTTTAAATCACCGTTGCATTCCTCGGGGACCACCAGGACCGTCATTTGTTATGAATATATGACAGCCAGTCTCACGCACCCCATTTGCATTTTCTATTCTGCAATTGTAAAAACCTCCGTCTTCACGTTGTGCATTGAAAAGTGCTAACTTTAATTAACTTTTATTTAAGTTAATTTTAAGGGAAGTAAAATTAAACTTTTTTTACAAATTGTAAAATAGTTTTACAATTAAATAAACTTGATATATTTTGTATTTACAAATTGTAACAACAAAATAAACTTAATTTACAAATTGTAAAAAGGTTGTAAAAAAGTTTTCAAAAAAAGGTTGTAATAATTTGTAAAAAAATTACAAATTGTAAAAAGTTATAATTCAAGTTTATTAAAATTTACAAACTGTAAATTTCAAGTTTTACAATTTGTAAATAAAATAGGTAGGATTAATACATTTTGTATTTTATTTACAAATTGTAAAAAGTTTTAATTTAGTTTTTATTAAAATTTTCTACTTGAGCATAAGCAGAATCAGCTGTAATAACTATTTTTGTGGAATCTGGATCCGATATAATAGGTTGTTGTCCTTTATACCTTTAAATATTTTTTTATTTTTATTTTCAATCAGAAATAAATATTTTTACCACTGAACTAAAGGTTCAGGACATCCTTTATATCCAATTCGCAAAACAAAATTGTCACCATTTAAATATGTCTGGTCTTCTAATCGTCCAACAAATTCTGGTATTTCATATTTTTCTGCTATAATATTATTTTTTTTAATTTTAAATAAATTTTCATTGCCTTTGTAATAACGCCGAGTACCACTACTTCCCCCAAATATAGTCAAATCGCTTATAGGTATTGCACGAACGCGTGGTGGAAGCTTAGAAATATTTTTTTAATTATTAAAAAAAGAGTTAAAAATATTACCACAACATAATTTTTATCTCCCATAGAATAGGCCTTTTTTGCTATTACTTTTTTCTCTCCAATGCATGGTGCGAGAGAAGAACGTTCTAAAACTTGGAATATTTATTTTTAATTGTAAACTTAAACTTTTATTAATTAACAATTTTTAGAAGGTAAAATAAACTTTTTACAAATTGTAAAAAAGTTATAAAAAAGTTGTAAAAAAGTTGTAATAATTTGTAAAGAATTACAAATTGTAAAAAGTTTTACTTTGTTAAATTAAAATTTACAAATTGATTAATTGTAATTTTTACAATTTGTAAATTTACTTGCATAATTACCTAGAGTAAATTATAAAAACTTGAAGCATTAAAAATTGAAACTTTTGAACCTTTAATTGCAATAATCTTTGTCCCTGGCGATGAAAGAGGATTGTGGGGGAAAATAAACGACATTCTTTAAATAAAATTTGAGATAATTCCAGAAGTGTTTTCAATAAAATTTTATTTTTAGAAAAGATTAATTTAAGTTAGCAAACTTAAAACTAGCTACTTTCCAAACAATCGATTTGATGAATTGGCTTATTTATTTTAAAAATAATGTTTTGTCTTTACTTTTGTTTAAAAACGGAAGCAAAGCATAGCTTTCGATCAAAAGTTTTATTTTTTAGCCAATTACTTGTCTTTAGAAAATATTTTTTATAAAGAAGGAATTAAATTGTACAAATACATACACGATAATTGTAATTTCAAGTTTTATTTTTGTAAAATTGTAATTGTAATTCTCCCCCTTCTTTTATTATTTTTAAACAATAACAATAATTTAAACATTAAATTTAACTCTGCAGAAACAAAAAATTATTTTTAATTAAATAATTGGCCCAAATTATTTATAGTTGGACCAATTTAAAAAAATATTTAGAAATTTAATTTTTTAAATAATTTATTTTCTTTTGAACCTACACATTTTAATATTATTTTTATTATAATATTATCAATTTATTTTTATTTGACGTAAGGCTGTCAATATTAATTTCTCTCCCAATACTTTTATTATTTTTAAATAAAAAAATTTTTTAATTAAAAAAAACAAAAATAATATATACTTTGTTCTTTATTCAAAAATTTTTAATCAATAAATCACTCATAATTACAACCATCTGTGTAAAAAAGCTTTTTCTAAATTATTGCGCCCCACTCTAGCTGCGCACAATATTGGGAGAAGAAAAGCACTTTACACAGTCACACACACAAACAAATTTTTACAATAAAAGCGCGAATGAGAAGGATATAAATATATATTTTTATTTATTTATTTTTAGAGAAAGAAATTCTGATCAGACATCCCTCAATTGTTTATTTTTTTGTAAATTGTAAAGTTTTAGAGAAATTGTAAAAAAAGTTTATTTATACTGCAAAGTTTATTTTAATAAATTGTAAAAAAAAGTTGTACGACAAGTTGTATTTTTACAATATTAAAGCTTGGATTGTAAAAATAGTAATTGTAATTTGATAATTAAACTTTTAACAAACTCTACTACAAACTTTCTTACAAGCTAATATACATATATTTATTTCAACTTTTGTAGATTGTATGTTTTCCGGAATATTTCTATTTTACGGAAAAATTAATATGTAGTTTCAATAGATAGTTTTTCCGGAATTATTTATTTTTTTCCGGAAACCTATTTTATTATTTTACAGTTTTTATTTTTATTTTCCGGAAAATATATTTTCCTGAAGATGCTTTATGCTTTAACCATATTCTTTTGTATATTTTATTATAACTATTGTAATATCCATTTCTAAAAATTTTCTATTTTTATCTTACTAGATTATCTATTTTTTTCTCCACAATCTTTTTACAATTATTATTAGTATTATCTCTCCATTTATTAAATTCTTTTTTTATTTTTAACACTTTTTATTATTTTCATTTTTATTTAAAAAATTTTTTAAAAACACTTTTTCACTTCATTATCACACCTTTACAGCCATTTTACAACCAAAAATGACTAATCTTTTTACATTTACAAAACTGGAAAAGTAAAAAGAATATTTTTATTTTTATTTTTTATTTTTTTACATTTACGACTGACAGAATTTTTTTTTATACAATCAACACCAGTTTATTTTAATATAGTTAATCGCTTACCATTAATACGTGGAAAAGCAAGCAAAAAAAGTAAAAAAATGTAAATCATATTTAAATATTCAAAAACTGGATAGGAGAGGGTGATGACAGTCATGTGAGAGATTGACTAATAAACTGGACATTAAACTATATTTTTTGACAAAACTTTAAAAAAATTATTTTTTGTATTTTATAGGATTAATAAATTTTTTTATTTATATTTATTCCCCCCCCCCCCAAAAAATTATAATTTTAGGTTTATTATTTTCTTATCCCCTTAATTCATAAGCGCAACCATTCCAAACCTAACACATTAAATACATTAAAATAAATCGATTCTAATCTTATTATTTATTAGAAAGGATTAATTTACAAAAGATTTTTATCTTAAAAATATTTTTCCCGATTAAGAGTTTAATAAATTTAAGCTCCAAAATAATCCTTCAAAAAACTATTAAGCAAGGTATAAATTTTATTTCCGGAAAAGTTTCTACTTGTATTTTCCGGAAATGAGAGATACTAAATATTTTCCGGAAGTTTTCCCCAGTAATTATTTTTCCGGAAAATTTATTTTTTCAGTTTATTTTAATATTTTCCGAAAGATGTTTATAATACATTTTTCCGGAAAATGTTTTATTATATTCCGGAATTAATTATATTTAATTACAGACGGAGTCTTACAACAGATTAAATTCTATTTTAAATTCCAAAATAGACTAATAAATAATGGATGTTTTAAACAGACTAATTACCCGTACTAACGGTATTTCTTCCGGTTTTGAACGTCTACCACCACAAAACAAATTAATTGACGATCAAAAACAGCAAAAAAGTTGTAAAATGGTTAAATTGCCTTGGAAATGTTGCAAAAATAATTTTGGAGATGTCAAAACTAGTAGCATTAAAAATTCAAAAAAGTGGAATTTATTCTTTAAAAAATTAATATTTATTTATTTTTTAATAGAACGGGAAAGCAAAATACCCAGAATACTCTTTTAAATGTTTCTGCTTCCGAGCCAAAGTTGAATTTGGAAATTTCAAACAAAAATGAAGCTTTAAATATATTAAAATCTCAAAATTTTGATTATGAAGAGGACTGTGGAATTTTAATTGATAGTGACCGTGAACGACTCTGTGACAAAAATGAGAAGAAGAATTCTCCTAGTCCGAAAAATGAAAATTTGCCGGTTCGGGCGTTACAACGGGTAATTAATTGAAAATATTAAAATTAATGAAAAATATTTGTAGGTCCGTGGAAAACTTTCTGGAAGCAAAAAACTTGCAGTAGAACAAAGCTTTAATAGTGAAACTTCCCACAATGTAATTACTACTACTTCGTCTGCACCAACTTTGCTTGTTAAACAATTTAGAAAACATGTGTGTTTTTAAATTAGTTTATAAACTTTCCTGAAAACTTTATTAATTAATGTTTTCAGGAAATCTATATTATTTTTCCGGAAAAATAAATCTTTGGAAACATTTTCCGGAATTTAAATACTATTTCCGGAAATTAAATACTAAATATTTCCGGAACATTATATTTTCCGGAAAACAAAAAATATTATCCGGAAAATAAATAAATAATTTTCCGGAAAGTATAAAATATTTTCCGGAAAATAAATATAAAATTTCCTGAAAATATAAATAATTTTCCGGAAATATAGTTAATTTCCGGAAAAATATATATTTTTCCGGAAAATAACATTTCTATTATAGGCAAAAATTACTGACATGGTTGGGGGCAGCATTAAAAAAGCTGGTAATTCTTCTAATTCTACTTCTGTTGATTTAACGACTAACAGTACAAATACCAATTCTGACAAAGAGAAAAAGAATCGTAAAAAGAGTTTGAATGATGCGCAACGATTGTTATTGTTTGAGGAAGGAATGGCTATGGATTGAATTACTATGTTTTATCGAGAAGAAAAATTTAGAAGATAGAAATTTTTTTAATTTGTATTTTTTGATTTTTTCCCCTTATTATTTTGTACATTTCTTTGTATATTTTAATGTCCGTTAAGATTTATTTAATTTTATTTAAAGCTTTTCTTTATCCCAATTTTCTCCTTGTAGCGCCTATTCTGATACCATATTTTCACCTTAAAATTAGAAAAAATAAATTTTTAAATTATTCAAATTTGTGTTAAAAACTTGTTGAGGTGTCAAGCCGAGTATAGCTGAAAATTTATTTCGTTGCTCTGTATTAATATATCTTTATATTTAAATATTTAAATTCTTTTAAATATAGTTTACGGATACCTTTGTTTTGTGAATTGCTTTTCTAAAAATGTTGTTTGCAAAATATTACTGAAAAATAAAATGTTCTCAAGTCGGATTAGTAAACATTCCTTCCACTTACAATGATTGCCTTCGAGCTTTACACTTGATAGTATTCTGAATTTGCTTTTTCTGATTTCCCTTGTTTTCTTTCGAACGTTCAAAATTATACTTTCCGGAATTGTTGTTTAGTAGAGACAAACTAGGAAAAATATGGAGAGAATGTAGCGGCCTGAGAAAATAATTTTAATTATTCCGGAAGTTAAATATAAATTGTATTAACTCTAATGTTTACTTATGAAACATTCCGGAGAGTCATTGGATTATAATAAATATTCCTGAACATCTACTAAGCTTTCCGGAAATATTAACTCAAATTCCGGAATTATAAATTTTAAAATTAAAATTCCTGAGCATTGTCTAGACTTTCCGGAATATAAATGAATATTAATAATATTCCGGAAATATCAACTGTCTAAATAAACTCTTTCCGGAAAATATACAAAAACATTTAAACTTTAATATTATTAATTATATGTACATTGAAATTATTCTTGCAAAACATTGAGTAGGGGCCAACATGATGTTTTGTTGTACATTTTTAAAACAACGAACATAATTTTTGTTCATAGCAACTTTAACATTATTATGGTTATTGGAGAGAATAGATTCTATAGTGAAGTTTTTTAAGGAGCTCATAATTTATTTAAAATAATTCAAGAACCGTATAGTATACTTAAAAATTAAAAGCTCTTTTTATCTCCCGCCCTTAATTTTAAAGCTCTCCTTCCTTTTTATTTTTGCAACATTTTACCGCAAATCTTGTCAAAATTATGTTTTACGATCAAATGTGTTTAGTGGAATTGTGTTGTTATTTTTATGATTTTTAGGGGGTAAAATAAATTTATGGCTACTCAGTTAAGCTAATGGGGAGAAGATACTCTCAAAATTACTATAAAAATTCTATAAACGCCCCTTAATTTAAAACTCTCCAGAAAAGGTCGTTTTTATATAAATTAATTAGAAAAAAACAAAAAAAGATAATAAATAAAAAATAAATTTAGGCAAAGTATTTCCTCTAAATAGCTAAAATAATACTATCTAAATTTCTTAAATATTAGAGGAAATATTAAAATAAATGGCATATTTTATTGTTAAAATTCTATCAAATTTTAAGCTTATCATCTCCTGCTTATAGAAGCTATACCAACTGGACAGCAAATATGAAAAGCAGAATCAGCAGCTGGCATACATCCTGTACCTGGTGGGCATCGCTATTGTAATTATGTTGGTTTAAAAATTTTTAACTGGTTTTTTAAAAAATCCATATCTTGGCTAAATATTAATTTGAAATTAATTATTATAGAGAGCGATGGCTGACTATACATATATTTGTAGATTTCGATAAAGATCTTAAAATAAATAAAGAATTTCCTATTAATTTGTCTTTGAATTTCCCACTTTTTTCAACGACACTTGCCTTTACTTAAGATTAAAAAATATTTTTTTAAACCTTTTGTTTTGATTGGTAACCTTTTGTTTTGATTGGTTTTTACTTCATAAATATATGAGGTTTACTTACTTGTGGTTGCCATATTTGTCCGTCTTCTCCTGCGCAGGCAATAGGAAGGTTTGATGAGTCGCGGATTGCTGATGCTTTTGTACAGAAAGTGAGCACTACAACAATAATATTTATTTAAACTTTTCCGGAAAAACATCTTCGGAAAACATTTTCCGGAAGAATTTTTTGAAGAAAACATAAGAAAAAATGTTTCTCATAAAAATGTTTAAAAATAATGTTTTCCGGAAAACAATTAGAAATTCCGGAACATGTTTTAAAGGAATAAACATATTTCTAAGAAACATCCCAAAAACAATAAAGTCCCCAAAACAAAAGAACAACAATAAATTCTACTGACCATTTTCATTCTCCCTTTGTTTACTATTTTGCCGCCTGTTTGGCAAATGGAAGTATTTGTCAGCATTGTAAAATTGTGTTTCCTCTTCTTGTTGTTGTTCCATTGGAAATTCTGTTGTTGTTCTATAAATGTTTGGCTCAGCAAAAAACCGCCAGTAATTATTTCCACTGCCTTCTGTATTTATGTTTTGTTTGTTTTTATGTTTGTTTAAGCTTTTATTTTGTTTTTCTTTTTGTTTTGTTGTTTGTTCTGTTGTTTCTGTTGGCGGTTGTGTTGTTTCTTCTAAATAATTTTTTGTTGTTTCGTTCATATCTTAAAAGATTAAAACATTTTCCGGAAAACATTTTTAAAACAAACAAACAAATAAATATTACCGGAAAACAATTTTAAAACAAACAAGCAAATATTTCCGGAAACCGGAAAACGTTTTTAAAGCAAACGAACAAATAAATATTTCCGGAAAACATTTTTAAAACAAACGAACAAGCAAATATTTCCGGAAAACATTTTTAAAACAAACAATTAAATCTTTTCCGGAAAACATTTTTAAAACAAACGAACAAGCAAATATTTCCGGAAAACATTTTTAAAACAAACGAACAAATAAATATTTCCGGAAAACATTTTTAAAACAAACAATTAAATCTTTTCCGGAAAACATTTTTAAAACAAACAATTAAATCTTTTCCGGAAAACATTTTTAAAACAAACAATTAAATCTTTTCCGGAAAACATTTTTAAAACAAACAATTAAATCTTTTCCGGAAAACATTTTTAAAACAAACAATTAAATCTTTTCCGGAAAACATTTTTAAAACAGGGTTCCGATCGGCAACATGCCTAACAAAAGTACAAAAATCTCGATTTAAAAGTACATAGGGACTAAATTTCCAAATAAAAAGTACACTCCAAATTAAATTAAAAAATTTTTTTCGGAGGGAGGTGCCAAGGTGAAAAAATTTTCTGCGCCGAATTTTTGGTGCCGAAGGCGCCAAAAATTTTGATTTTTAGCGCCGCAGGCGAAAATTTTTAAAATATTAGAAGGCCGTAGGCCAAAAAAATTCACTTTTTCAGCTCCTCAGGCGAAAATTTTTTGAAATTTGGAGCCCATGAAGTCAGATTTCTTCCATTTTTTGCGCCGCAGGCGAAAATTTTGGGAATTTTGGAGTCCTTAAGCCAGATTTCTTCCATTTTTTGCGCCGCAGGCGAAAATTTTGGGAATTTTGGAGTCCTTAAGCCAGATTTCTTCCATTTTTTCCAAAATGTTGATTTAAAAGTACATACTTTCAAAAAAGTACAAATTCAATTTCTTAAGTACGGAGGTCGATTTAAAAGTACAATACTTTTAAAAAAGTACGAATCGGAACCCTGTTTTAAAACAAACGAACAAGCAAATATTTCCGGAAAACATTTTTAAAACAAACGAACAAATAAATATTTCCGGAAAACATTTTTAAAACAAACAATTAAATCTTTTCCGGAAAACATTTTTAAAACAAACAATTAAACATTTTCCGAAAAAAGCATCGAAAAATAAATCATACCCATTGGAACTAGTATATCTTCCAAACTTTGTGTTTCACTTGCTAAAAAATAATAATTTAATCATAAAAATATTTTTCAAATAACTAACTGCTAATATCATTTCTCTCATCAATTTGTATCATTTTTTCAATATTTTCAGAAGGCATTTTCATCATAGGTTTATTATCTTTAGGGGAAAACAAAGGACTTCCATCTTTTTTAACTTGAAGAGAAGCAACTATTGAACGTTTTACGGCTGCTTCATTATTTATTGAAGAAATCTCTTCGTCTTTAAAATTTGTAGTTGGTGGAATAAAAGGTACAGAAGTAAGGCCTAATATTTTTTAATAATCAAAAAATTGAAGAATTTTTGAATTACTCGGTTTTCTCCTAATTTCAGCATTTTTAGAAGCCATATTGCGCGGTTCCTCCTCGTCTTCAAAATGCTCTTCTTCGTGACGATCATCAAAAGGACTAGCTTTTTCAAAACGAGATTCTACTCTTTCAAAATGTCCGTGATTTCCAAAATTCTTTTGGATAAAATTTTGGTTTTTATTTTCAAAATTGGGCAAAGAAATTGTTGTTTCGTGATTAAAAGAATTTTCGAAATTATTTTGGTGCTGGTTTTCTTTAGTGTTTCTATTCAAGTTTTCGTCTTTTCTAGTGTTGTAATGCTTGTTAACTAATAATTAATAAATAAAAGTAAATAATTCCGGAAAACATATAACTCTGGAAATATATTCTTTCCGGAAGCAATTACTAAATAAGTAGGCAGTTAAATGTTTATTCAGGTAATAATTTCCGGAAAATACTATATAACCATATAAACTTCCGGAAAAATACCTCTAAAAGCTTCCGGTAAATTTCTTAAATTAATTAGAAAATTCCGGAAAGGATATTTTTTATTAATTTAAAACCTATATTTTACCAGCTTCATGTTGAGTTGTTTCAGTATCGTCAAACGTCTCTATATGTTCCTCTTGCCTCTAAAAATAAATTATTTTAAAACAATTATTTGTTTCTCTACATTTTTATGATTATGCCTAAGCCTTTCCAAAAGTTGAGCACGTTCAGCATCAAAAGGAGAAATATCAGTCTCTTCGTCAGGCAACCCCATCATTCCTGTCGATGTTTCTACAGGTCCTTCCAAACGTGTAGGAGGTCGTTTATGTCGAAATTGCTGATTTAATGGACGTCTTGAAAGCAAAGTAACGTCAATTTGAGGATGTTCAATGGATGGGTCAAAAGCTGAAGGTCCAAAAACCTCCAAAGCTATTCTGTCTAATTGCCGGCGCTTAAACAGAGGAAGTCTTGTTGTTCTAGTTTTTGGAAATTGAGTAATAGTAGTTTGGTAATTGGTTATTTCTCTCTCAACATTCCCTTCATCGTCAGCAACCTCATAATCGACACCCATGCGCATAGGACGAGAAGTTGTTGCGATTAATGCGGCGAACTTAACAAGAATAATTAAACATTGATAGAAACATTTTGATTGAAATGCTTGTTGGGAAAGAAGTTTTGAAAAAACACAAAGTTTAGAAAAACATTTTGAAATGTTTTGTTTGGGAAAACATTTTTGGAAAGACACAAACTTATAAAAACATTTAAAATGTTTTGTTGGGAAAAGAAGTTGGGAACACATAAAATTAATAAAAACATTTAAAATGTTTTGTTTAGACGAAAGTTTGGAAAAACACAAACTTTATAAAAACATTTTAAAATGTTTTGTTTGGGAAAACATTTTTGGAAAAACACAAACTTGTTGGCTTCTGTATTCTTTTATTTGTTTATGTTGTTGTTGACTCTCATCTTTTTGTTCTACATTCTCTTCCCTTCCTTCATGTTTGTTTTCTTGTTGTTGCTCTTGTTGTTGTTGTTTTCTTCTGTTTTTGTGTTTCTTAGAAACATTCTTTTTATTGTTGTTTTCTTCAGGAGTATTTAATGTTGGATGTTCTTGATTGTTTGAATCTTTTGATGCTTTTGCTAATTCTATAGCCAATGTTTCCGCTGTTTTATGTTCAGATCCTAATCTTTGTTCTAATTCTCTTTTGTAGTCAATGTTTTGAAACTTTTTTTGTTGTTGTTGTTTAATTAATGTTTGGGGAGATGAAGGGGGTAACTGTGCAAATTGTTTAGATGAAGCTGCTGCTAAAATTGCAAGTTTCCCTCTAGAATCTAAAGGTGGAGGAGATGGAAAGGCATCCAATGGAGGAAGTTTTTCAGATGTTGCCAATGATGTTGTAGGAGGAATAAGTCTATTATTTTCTTCAATTCCTTCAATTAATTTTTTCTTCTTTCTCGATTTACGCTTCTTCTTTTCACCTTGCTTTTCGTTAATTTCTCCAGTTGTTTCATTTTTGAAAATTTTTACTCCATCTACTAAAATTTGGTTTTCAGTTCCAATTGTTGTTGATCGACGTGAAAGCTTAAAATAAAAATTTATTTTTCTGAAATCTTTCCCCTTATAAACTCACAAAAGCATGTGTATTGTTTTCTGAATTTATTTCATCTACATAATAATCAGCAAGATTTCCATCATTATTTTCTTCAACGTGTGCTTTACGTTTTGATGTTTTTGCATCATCAAATTGTCGAGGAAAGTTTAATTGGGGAATTGTTGTTGTATTTGTTGCATTATGGGGAGAGAATGAAAATGGAACTTTTTCCTGATCGTCTATTTCTCTTAAAAACATGTTTATTATCTTTATATATTTCCGGAAAACCTTACCTTAACATTACATCGGCAAATTCCTCACTTGTTGGGGGTGGTAAAAGCTTCTTGTTTCTATCTTTGCTATTAGATTTGCTACTATTAGCTCTCGTGTTTTCACCAAATTTACTCTCATTTAAACTCTGAATTTTTAGATTATTTATTCTAAAAATAGAAAATCTACCAAATTATCAATATTCCCACTTTCTAACTGTGTTGGAAACAATGTTTCAACGGATTGTTGTGCTGGTGAAACCGTTTTGTTATCTGATAATGCGAGCTGGATATTTCTATGTTGTTGATGTTGTTTATTGTCTTTTTCCCATTCTAATGTATATATTGGCAACGATTTCCGGAGCGATAAAACTTCGTTAGTTGTATTCTCTTTATTTAAATTTGCTTCAGAATTATGCTCATTAATTTCTATAAAATTTCAACTAAACTTGTTTTATTTATACAGGTTGTTTCCGGAAAAAACATATTTAATTTATTGTTATTTCCGGAAAAACTTATTTAATTTATTTCATTTATTTCCGGAAAAACATGTTTAATTTATTTGTTATTTCCGGAAAAACATGTTTATTTTATTTTTTATTTCCGGAAAAACATTTTTATTTTATTTGTTTATTTCCGGAAAAACATTTTTATTTTATTTGTTTATTTCCGGAAAAACTTCTTTAATTTATTTCATTTATTTCCGGAAAAACATTTTTATTTTATTTGTTTATTTCCGGAAAAACTTCTTTAATTTATTTCATTTATTTCCGGAAAAACATTTTATTCAATTTCACCTCGGAAAAACATTATTTAACTTTTTAAATCGTTCCGGAAAAACATTATTTTTAATTTTATCCTACCGCTTGTTGAGGTGTTCGTTTCATTCATATTTTCTGATAACGTTGTATTAGCAACATTATTTTCATTATCAGATTCCTCCATTTTCCCTTCATTAGAAATTTCTGAAATAAGTTTCCTCCATCCCGGATTGCCATAATTTATTGAGAAAATTCTCAATTTATTTTTCGGTAAAGCTTCAACACGTTTTTGTGCTAACAATGCATTCTCTCTAACTTCTTGTGCTACGGGTCCATCTGCCGGTATAGTGAATGGTAGAGGGGTTGTTTCGTTTGCTTCATTATCCAAAGAAGCAGATGCTGTAACTGTAGCAAAATCGAGTTGATCATTAACTTGTTTTCTGTTATTATTCGGTCTATTCTCTGTTGGTAAAAAGGCTTTTTGATTTTGTTGTTTTTGTTCAGTATTAACAACCATTGGCTCCCACCATATTGCAGCAGGAGATTGAGTTGTTTCTAATACATTTGGGAAGCTAGGCAAATTATTTGTTTCTGTCTTTGTTTGTTTATTCTCTATTTTGTTTAGATCTTGTTCCAGAGTTTTTACTTGTTCCAAAGCTTGAGAAACATTTGCTTCTTTAAATTTACTCGAAACACTTTTTGGTGTAATTTGAACAGGTTCTCCAAATAATATTCGATGCATAGCTTCCCCATCCCCTGAATCACCGTTTGAAATTTTCGGGGAAATTTGATCCATTGTTTCAGAATTGTTCTCCCAATCGCTTTGTTTGGCTGCGATGATATTTTCAGTTGTGTTTGAGTCAGCTTAAAATAAAAACAATGTTTTTATCGTTTTAAATGTTTTCATAAAAACAAGTAAACATTTCACTAAACAATGATCAAATAACATTGTTTAAAAACATCATTGAAATATTTTCCGGAAAACATCATCCGAACATTTAATTATTTTCGTGAAAACATCCAAACTTTAAATTATTTTCCGGAAACATCAAAACATTTAGTTGTTTCTTGAAAACATTCAAACATTATATTATTTTCCGGAAACATTCAAACATCAAAACATTTAATTGTTTTAATATTGTCCAAACAAATTATTTAATGAATTAACCTGCATCTGCAGATGAAATTCTTTCCATTTCAACACCTTCCTCTCTAGGAATCTGAATAGTTTTTACTTGGAGCCGTTTTTCTACGGCCCTAATAGCGTCAACTCTTCGTTGAATTGTCAGCTCAGCCCTTTCTCTATCTTCAACTCCATTACTACTAATTCCAGCAGAAACATCAACAGGTCGTGGCGGGGTTAAGGTAAAAGTATGTTCACGCATCCCCTTACGCCTTAATAGCAAGTTTGATTTTATTGGTTCATATATTTGCTTTTTTGCAGCAATAGCCTTTGATATTGAGTTTTCTAAATGTTGGGGTGTTTGTTTTTCTTTTCTGTTTTGTTCCTCTTCTTTAATTTGTTGTGTTTCTTGATGTTGTTTTTGTTCTTGTTTTTCCTCATGTTTTTCCTCTTGTTTCTGTTCGTCTTGTTGTTCAGAGTGGTGTTGCTTAGGTCCTTCTTTTGTTTGTCCATTGTTGTTTTGTTGATTCTCTTGTTGTGTTTTCTCATTTTCTTGGTGTGTTTGTTGTTTTTCATATTGTTCTTCTATTTTATGTTTTGATTGTTCTAATAATGTTTGTTGTTCGTTACGTTGTTTTTCTTGCTCTATCACTTGTTTTTCATTTTGTATTTTTCCTTGTTGTGGTTGTTCGTTCTTTTGTTGTTTTTCTAATTTTTGTTGCTCATGTTTCGGTCTTTCATCTAATGTTTTATCATCATGTTTTTGTTCTCTTCCATATTCCAAACTTTGAACATGATCTGGTGGGTTTTTATGATGCCTCAAAATTTTCACTGCCAATTCCTTTTTGCGTTCACCAACTGCTTGTAGAATACGGCCAAATTGAATTGTTTTGAATGGATTGTGTCCATATACTTTAATTCTAGGTGAAGCACTTTCTGCATTTTTGTTTCTTTCTGTATTTTGTTGTTCTTGTCCTTCAGAAGTTATTGACGTCTGTTCTGGTTTTGCTGATTTTTTAACGTTTATAGGAGGCATTTCTAACATTGATTCAACGTTTATTACAGGCTTTAACGTCGTTTGTTGTTCTATATCTTTATCTCTTATATTTTTATCTTGAACTTTTATTTCTGTCCTTTGTTGAACAGCCTCAGGATAAGCAGCATGACTTTGTTCCTGAACTGCTTGAACTTGATGTCGTTCTTTCTGAACTTCTTCATTATTTATTTTAGCTTGCTGAGTAACTGTTTGGACTTGGCTTTGAATGGGTTCAACAGTTTGAGGATGCACATCTTGAACTTGTTGTTGAACAGCTTCAACATGTTGTTCTACAACTTGGACATTGTTTCGGTTTTCAATATTTTGTTTTATTTCTTGGTTAAATTTTTCCCTCTCGGTGTGTTGTTGTGCCCCATCTATTGAAAATGCTTCATCCACCCCATCGGCTAAGTTTGCTGGGGGCAATTCTTCATTTATTAGGGGTGGAACATTCGGGCTACTACTTAGTTGATTTTGAAGAGCTATTGCACGCTGCTTAGCAATTGTTCGAGGATCATTAAGAAGAGAAGGAACTTCAATTCTTTGGCTAAACCCAACAGAATTTGTTGGCGGTCTTAAGGGGAATCCAGAATTTCCATTGCTAGTCACTGCGTGAGCAATGGCTATTGTAGGGGTTGTTTTTGTTGTTTCAGCCATTATATCCTCTTAATTAAATAAATTTTTAATTTTTTCTGAATTTTTGAATAATTCCCCTACCAATCGGTCTCGGCGACAAATCACAGAAACGTACACGAATTAAATCTCCATAGACGGCCAAAGCATTAATTAATTTTCCTTGGTATTCAATCTCAACACGTGCCCCACTCCCTGCCGGTTTTTCATAATCATACTCAACACAATTACCCTCATTTCTAGTCCGCAATTTGCAGCATTCTAATTGTATTCTCGTATCAGACAAGCGTGCTATTCCAGCAAGGTATTCCCTTTCTGAACATGTCCAATTCATTTGTTTATCTAACAGAATATCAAATTGTTGTGTATAATGACATTCTTCATGTTCTTGATCTGCCAATTCTTCTGGTATTTCTAGCCATGGATATAACTTTAAAAAATTTATTTTTGGATTTTTTCTCAGAATTTTTGCTTTATATTTTTTGAAGCAAAATTTTTGCTTCAACTTTTGCTTTCTCAGAATTTTGCTTCAACCCTTGTATTTTTAATTAAAAAAATTATTAACCTCCCCAATCTGTTGACAACTCAAAACAAAAACGGTATCTTGTCTCTTTTGCCCTTGTGACTCCACCATTCTTATTGCCAATCTTTGGGCACCTGAAGTTTGTGGACATTCTATACGAAAATTGTCGAAGGGGGATGATATTAAGACTGAAGCAAGTGATTCAACTTTAATAAATTCAAAAAATAAAATTAAAAGGGGAAACAAAAATATTCGAATAAATTGGTTAATCATCTAATTATTTAATTGTTTTACCTATAAAATTGATTAAAAATAAATAAATTTTTTAAAAGGAATATTAATGATCCAGGAGAGAATTCTGCTGGGTATTCACACGGCGCGATTTCCCGCTGTTTTAGACAGATGAAAGTGTTTTTTTCTGTTTTTTCCCTTCATTCCCGAATTTTCCAACTCATTAGATATTCCTTTTGGTTAATTAATCTTGTAAAAATAGCATAATCAGTGGAACAATTTAAAGAAAACGATAAAAAACGAATGGAATTACCGATAAAACAAAAAACAATTTAAAACTAGAATAAAACCTGCTTGAGATTTTTAATTGTATTTTAAAAAATAAAAGTATTACAGGTTGTAAAAATACTTTAAAGATTAGAAGTAGGTTTTGAGGTAAAAATTGTAAACTTGAAAATTAATTTAAAGTTTATTTTACAAGCTTGAATATTTATTAATTTAATTTAAATAAACTTGAATAGAATAAAACATTATATTAAACTTTAAATTAAACTTGAAGCAAAACATGTTTTACAATTTAAAATAAACTTGAATATAATAAACTTAAATTGTAAAATTAAATCAAACTTGGAAATATGTAAAACTTGAAACACAGAAAAGAAAAATAAAAACATGTAAAATACAAACTTGAAGCAAAACATTATATTGAACTTTAAAGTAAACTTGAAACAAAACATGTTTTACAATTTAAAATAAACTTTGATAAAATAAACTTTAATTGGAAAAATAAATAAAACTTGGAAATAAAACTTGAAACACAGAAAAGAGAAATAAAAATATTTAAAATACAAACTTGAAGCAAAACATATACAAAAACATTATTTAAATATACAAATTAATTTAAAAATATTTCAATGTTCGCGCTCATCAATTTATTAAATCTAATATTGTGCTGCCTAAATTAAATAAAAAATAAAAAAGTGTAACAAAAGCATCATCCCTTTTCTATCCCAAAATTCTTTTATATTTTTAGCCTTTGTTCTTTGTTTTTAAGCAGTGGAGGAATTTGTGGATAGTTTTGGGGAGGATCTCTTGAAGAAGTAAATATCCAAAAGATCAATTTAAGGAAGAAAAAATAAATATTTCTCGACTATTAAATGTCAATTTTTATTAGCAACCCCCCCAATCTCGGATGAAAAAAAAATAAAAATCAAAATAGACAAACAACAACTTTGAGAAGCCGCCAGATAATAAATCCGTGTTATCAGGTCAATATACTTTTTTATTTAATAATATTAGCTATTCAAAAATGAGTGTAAAAGAGTATGGATAAATAAATAAAATTTTCTAGATCCCTTTTTCTCTTTCATTTTTTTAAAAATTATTAAAATGTTCGTTGGTCAGTTCTCTTTCCTTTTCACTTTTCCATTCCAAAAAAAATTTTTTTCAATAAAAAATAAATATTTTTTAATTTTAAATAGGATTAAAAATGCAAAAATTTAAACCAAAAAATATATGTCAGTTTTAAATAAAAAATATTTACTATTTATTGGTTTTAATCCCTCAATAAACCCTCTAAAGGGTAGGGAGACATATCGGGATTTCGCGGACAAAAATAACTTTTTGCGTATTTACGTTGGTTCTATCCAAAACCCAATGGCCGTAGGTCTGAAACAAGTAGATTAGTCGTTCGGCTCCTTCCTCTAAGGAGGGAGAGTATCGGAAAAGGAGGATTAGTATCTGGACGGAATACATCCTCTACTAGAGAACACACTATAAATAATTAGAATAAAATATTTATTTTATTAATCATCATCAAAAATATTTTTAAAAGAATATTTACTTGAAATACATTTATTATTGTTATTATAATAACGTTTAACTCCTCCGTTTTCATTCTTTAACAAATTTTTTCTAAATTTTCAAAGGTGGTTGTTGTCTTCTTTATAGGGTTAAACAACCCTTTTTCTTCTTTTTCATTTTTTAAATTTAATAGGGACAAATTACCACATTTGGACTCTTCCCCTTTAATTCTTCTTCAATCGGGGGTCTTTGATAATGTCGAATATTTAAATGATCTTGACAGTAAAGCATATAACAACGAAAGAGAATGACCGTTGCTACCTTAATTTATTTTTTAAAAATTAAAAAAATTTTTTTTAATTTTACAAGCATAGCAGAGATTAAAACAATAACAATAGTAGCAACAATAAGGCGTTGTACTGCGCTTGAATGTTGATCACCCAGAAATTCGTGTAATTCAAGGCTTCCAAGTTTGTTGACCAGTAAGAGACCCTGTAGGAAACTTTAAATGAAATTACAAAGTTTTCCGGAAAATGAAGAATTATTAAAGAAAATATTCCGGAAAAATAATTTAATTTCCGGAAAATTAAAAAATAAATTCCTGAAAAGAATATTTATTTTCCGGAAAATTGGGAAATAGATTCCGGAAAAATTATTTGTTTCCGGAAAATAAATTCAGGAAAAATAAATTAATTTCCGGAAAGTTTATAGAAATGGAAACTTAAAAGGAATATTCACTTCCGGAAAATAAAAAATAAATTCAGGAAGCATAATACATTTCCGGAAAAGTAAGAAATAATTATGTATTTTTCCGAAATTAAATTAATTTCTTAACTTTCCGGAAAATAAATTAAATA
The DNA here is from genome assembly GCA_036172945.1 of Meloidogyne incognita. Lineage (NCBI taxonomy): Eukaryota > Metazoa > Nematoda > Chromadorea > Rhabditida > Meloidogynidae > Meloidogyne > Meloidogyne incognita. Next base: position 5,290,627 of record JARQAC010000001.1, read on the forward strand.
TTCCTGAAAATATTTATTTCCTGAATATTTAAAAGTATATCAAAAAAATAAAATAGGTATAATGGAAAGTAAAATAAAATCCGGAAAATTAATTAAAGCATAACTCAACTGTTTGATTCACTTGTTGTTGGGTAACAAAAGTATTACTTGTTGTAGCATTGTTTCCATCGCTGCTTAAAATAATTTTCTTTGGTGGATTCATTTTAAATTCTTATACTAAATTCAATTCTCTATCAAAAAATAATTTAAAAAGCATCTTAAACTGTCCAACCGTTCATGAGTTTAACTGGCAATAAAACAACAGCGTGTGTCACCCAACAATGCTTCGATTTTTAAATTATTTTAGAGGTTTGAGAGAAAGGTAAAAGAAAAAAAATTTTTTGTGCGATGTTAAAAATACGAAAAAGTAATTAACTTCTTTGGTGATAAATAAAAGAGAGAGAAATTGTGATTATTCGATAAATTATTGCGGACACTAATTTTTGAAGTTTTCCTGTCCGCAAATTTTTGCGGACAAAATTTGCGGACATAAGTCTTTAAAGAATTTTTATTGCGCATGATCAGTGTATTGACGTTTTTGAATTAAAATCAGGTTTAGTTTGAATAGAGTAAATAAATAATTTAAAAATTTAAAAAATTTTTATTAGAAAAATTAATTTTAATAATTGTATAAAGAAGTTGCACGTGTATGTGAGACATAATTTAATAAAATATGTAAACGTCGTGATAAGAAAAGAAAAAATTAAAAAAAACAAAATTATAAAATTCTGATAATTTTAAAATTAATAAATTTAATTTTTTTATACTATTGACATTTTGGGATTTGATATTATGAAACTGTGATTTTTTAATTTGACCATTTTGAAACTTGAATCTATGAAAATGTGTGATTTTTAAATTTTGAAATTTTGTGTTTTTTTGTGCTTTGTCTTTAACTGATAATTATAAATCAAAAGCAAATTATGAGTAATAATTTTATTTTTTCTTCTAAAATTTTTTCTCCGCCATTTTTTAAGCCATCGAGTCATTCCATTTTTTCCTAAAGCCTTTTATTCTTTACCCAAATATATAGTAAGTACAAACAATATGTATGAATAAAATATTCAAATAAATTGGCGCTTTTTTCTTTTATTTGGTTGCCTAGTGGCAGCCGTTCCCTCAAAAACAACACACACAATACTCTTTCCCCTCTCACGTGAAAAACATTTTTTTGTTTCGCTCTAACTTTTTGGGCAGTCAGCCAGTTTTTTAATGGAACGCAAACAAATTATTAATATTATTCTTATTTTTAAGTATTATTTTACTAGAAAATAACCAAAAATGGTATCAAATAATTTTTTTGAAAATTTTTTTTATTAAAACCAAATAATTTTAATTTATCCCATGGCATTCTATTATTTTCTTAAATAAGGCATTTTAGACGAGGGATGGGCGGGTTATCCAAAAACTGATACTAGTAAACCCAAACTTTTTCTGACCCGACCAACTAACTGTTATTTAATCGACTTTTTTACTATTCGACAGAAAAATTTCCAGCCTTTTCACATTCTGAAAAAAAACTTTCAAAAACTTTCTTCCTAACAGGCAGACGACTTGAAAATAATGGCAAAATTTATTCTTTTTATTTTTCATTGTTTGCATTTTTTATTTTGCCACACTTGCCGGATGCTTATAGAAAAGAAGACGTGTCATATCCCCCTCTCCCCTCTATCCTCTTTTCTCTCTTCACATATTTCACAATCCAAATATTTTAACTAACACTCTCTACGATTTAAAGGATTTCTCTGCTTTAAATAATTTTTTAAATTATTTTTAAAAAAAAATTAATTTTCAAGAAATTTATAAAAATCCTCTAATCGGCTTCTACATATATGTTTTTTTATTAAAAATGGCTTCCGTATTTATTTATCGCTTTTATCTCCTCATAAACACTTTTATTTAAATTAATTTTTATTTTTTCTGATTTTCTGATTCTATATTTTATTAATTTTTCTAATTATTCTGAAAAAAGTTTTTTTTAATATTTTTAAAAATCAGAATTTTTTTATATTTTACAAGTGTAAAATATAAAAACTTTTGTTTAATTTAAACTTTGTTCACTTTCTCCTTTTAAACACTTTTTTTGTTTAAACTTTTGTTTTTATTAAAAACACAAAGGAATGTTCACGTGTTTTATTTAATAAAATGTTTGGGAAAATGTTGAAATCAAAAGTATTATAAAACTTTTTTTAATTATTTGTTTACTCCCTCTTTTTTACTCTTTGCTCTTTACACTATTTTAAAGAAAAAAGTTTATTTATTTTACAATTGTAATTTAATAATTGTAAAACTTGTTTTATGTTTATTTAAACTTAAATACCTTAAAACTTTGTTTTGAAACAAGTTTATTTTTTGTCGGTTTTACAATTGTAATTAATATTTAATTGTAAAACTTGTTTATACTTAAAACTTTGTTTTGTAAAAAAGTTTATTTTTTTATCTATTTACAATTGTAATTGTTTTTAAATAATTGTAAAAACTTTAAAACTTTGTTTCTGTCTTTTGATTTAGTATATTTTTATTTGACAAACTCACCAACCAAAATTTAAAATAAATTTCAAAATGTGTTAACAACAAATTGTAAAAATATTTCGAATGCCTTTTAATAGATCACCAAAAAATTTTCTTTGTCCACCCAACACATTCATCCTATTTTCCCCCTTTTTTCTCCCCATTCATCATCCTTCGACGGCGCGCTCCCCCCAATCTACACTTTTTTCTATTTACATTTTTTAAATTTTTTTTTTGCTTTTTTTTATTTTCCGACCTTTCTTTGTGTCCAGTCATTTCTAAACTTTTTTTATGTTTAGCGCAGCATTTTAAAAATTCCTTTCTTAAAAAAATTTTATTTTGTAAATATGCAGATGGAACAGCTTGCTAATTTGTATTTATATTTAAATTCTTTGGCCTTTAAAAATCTTTTTTTTTATTAAATTTTGCTTTTTACATAAATTAACTTTGGGGCATTTGAAAGAGGAATATTTTATGTTAGTTACAAATTGTAAAATGAGTTTATTTATTTTTTACAAATTGTAAATTTAAGTTTATTTATTTTTACAATTTGTAAAAAAAGTTTATTTATTTTTACAAATTTGTAAAAACAAGTTTATTTATTTTTTACAATTTGTAAAAAAATAAATAAACTTGTTATGTAAAAACCTGTTCTTCAAGTTTTGTGTTTTTAAACTTGTTAATTTTATTAAAACTTTTCCAAGTTTTATTAATGTTTTTAGCTTCAAGTTTTAATAATGCTTCAAGTTTGCCTTAACGCGCATTTTGCTTCTAGATATTTTTTCCTTTTACAAAATTTTTTTCTTTTTAAAAATTTTTTTCCAAATTTTTTAATTCTTGTAATTTATATTTTTTTGATTTTTTTTTATTTCTTCAATAAATCCGTTAATTTAATTATTTTAATAATTTAAAAATTTTATTTACTCTCCCTAGTATTTTAAGCTTTTCAAGTAATTTATCCCCCCTCCTCCTCTCCCCCCTACTTATAATATAATTTTTGTTTGTATTTTACTCAAAAAATTTTCTTTTTTCCTTTTTTCTATTTTTAGCTTTAATCTCTTCAATAAATAATCCAATCTGTTTGATTTTCTTTAATTAAAATTTTTCTCTGATTTTTGAATCTGCTTAACCAATTGTTTACTCAACTCATTTTAAATTTCTTCCATTTTTTCTATTTTTCTTTTAAAATATTAAATCGAAAAGGTAAATGTTTCAGAAATCTAAATTTAATTCCAACTTGAAACTTTTTTTATTTTAATTTTTCCTTGGAAAAATCCGCAAAGTTTGTCCGCAAAAAATTTTTTGTCCGCAAACTCTTGAATTTTTTTAAATTTGTCAAACTTTTTTTATTTCATAAAAACATCATAAAATAAATAACACACGCCATTCTTTCGCATCAATTCACTCATAAAAGTGCTAAGTTTTTTTCTATTTTTTTAAAATACGTTTCCTTGTGCCTCAACCCACTCAAGGTTTTAATAAAGCTGTGCACACTTTTAATGCATTTAAAATTTTAAATGTACTTTATTTCTCTTTTTAATTTTCTATTAATTTAGTTTTTACTGAAATTCAATTTTAAAAAAAATTTCCTTCTTTCCCCTTATTTCCCCTTATTTTTATTTTTTTATTTAAATACCCGTAAATTAAACACACCGACCGAGTTATTGCCAACTCCAATAACTTTTGAATGAATTATCCTTTCTAAATTTTCTTTGTACCATTCGATAGAGGAGAAAATTTGCTACAAAATAGACTTTAAATCTTAATTTTATCTTTATTAGGAAAAAAGTTATCTTCAAAAAACTAACTTAAATCGAGCATTTTTCAGTTACACACATATAGTTTTTCGACTGCAACTTTTTTTATTCTTTATTAAAAATTAAACTTTTTCCCTTATTTTATAGCTTAGTTTCTGCTTTATTTAATTATGCAAAAATTAAATTAAAAGGTTTGAGAATTATTAGATTTTTTTCAATTGGCGTTAAAAGTGGTTTCTAGGCAAATACCCATAAAATTAAATATAAATTCTATTTAAAATAATTTTTTTCTATTTTTCTTAATTTTTTTAAATAATTTCTTCTCCTCATTTTTTTTAACTTATATTTTCTTCATTTTTTAACATTTTAATCTTTTTTTTAATTTTGTTCCTCTCCAAAACGTAGCTAATCATTTGACTAATAAATTACTTTAAAATGATTAAAAAATAATAAATAGGTAATTATTTATTTTTTTTATTACAAAACAGTCTGTAAATTATTTTTTATCGTTTTTATAAAGGAAAAAATTATTTAAACATTTTTCCTATTAAAAAAATTTTTTTATTTTTTTTTCAATTTTTTTACTTTATTTACAGTTTATTTATTTACTCTTCCATTTTATCTTAATATCAAAATACAAATATATTTTTTAATGTTTAATCATTCATTTTTTATTTTGTTCAACTGTGCTACACTATTTTCTAAAATATTAACTGATTTTTTAGCTGATTAATTTAATATTTGTTTTTATAAAAATTAAATATTTTTAATCCGCAAATATATTTGCGGACAAACTTAGAAAAAAAAGCTTAAATTTAAAGCTTGTTTTAAGTTCAAGCTTAAAACTTATTTGTAATAAACGAAAATAAAACTTGAAATTTGTAAAAACTTACAACTTGTTTTTAGCTAAGCTTAAAACTTGACGCAACTTAATTCAGCAAACTTGAAGCATTTTCCCAATCATTTGTCTGCTATTTTATTGTCTGCAAATATTTGTGATTAATAAATAGCGCCAGCTTTTATTTTTTTCCAATATTTTAATGCCTGTTATAGACTAAACATTTTCACAAATAAGCAGCTAAAAAATTTTTTGTTACACTTTTTAAATATTTAATGATTGATTTTTCTTTTTGTATTAATCAGCAGACGTTAAAAAAATAATAAAAAAATTTTTTTAACATTAAATTAAAAATGTTTTTTATGTTTTTGCTAGCTACCATAATTCCTTACTTTTAATTTAATTTTGCTTAAGTTTTGGGGTTTTGCTTCATTTTTTTAAGTTTTTTTCTGCTTTCCTTTTTTGCCTCATTTTTAGGAGGTTTTATGTTTTAGTTTCTTATTTTTGCTTCATTTTTGAATTTGCTTCAACTTTGAGTTTTTGACTAATCCTTATTAATATCTCATCATTTTCCCAATCAAATTAATTTTAAAATTTTCTCCTATTGACTCTCAAACCTCTCAAAAACTTTGTTTAATCTACCCCTAAGTTTCTGGCTTCTTTGCCTTCTCAAAACTTTTTTTTTCTTTTTTTTCTTTTTTAGAGGGTGACAGCCGTTTATACAAAATATATTATATTTTATATTCCCCCTTCCCTTCTCCTTTTTACATTTTCTTGCCATTAAACTACTAAAACAATTTTATATAAAGCCTATAGCATCTATTCTGCCAGATGGGCACACAAAGAAAAAATTTTTTATTTTACATCCATCGACTTTTTTTATATAAAATTTCTCTCTACCCCTCTTTACAAATTGCCAGAGAGAAAAGGAAAAAAATTTTCTGACAGACGCGCTTAAATAAATTTTTTTCCTTTTTATTTTTAAAGAAAATAGAGGGGAGAGAAGCTCTTTTGTTTTTAAAAAGCTTCGTTGTTTTTATTTTATAAGGAAAATGTTCGCAGGTTTTAAATAAATAAACTTGAAGCAATTACAAATTGTAATAGTCAACAAGTTTTATATTTTCCCTTTTTTAATGAATAAATAGGAATAATAATAAAACTTTAATTACAATTTGCAATTGCTTCAAGTTTATTTTATTTTTAAAACTTTATTTAAAACTTTTTTGTGAAAAAAGTTTATTTATTGTAATTTTAAGTTTATTTTACAATTTGTAAAACTTTTTTTCTATCTTTAAAACTTTAATTACAATTTGTAATTGCTTCAAGTTTATTTTATTTTTAAACTTTGTTTTGAAACTTTGTTTTAAACTTTGTTGTAAAACAAGTTTATTTATTTTAATTTCAATTTTATTTTATTTTACAATTTGTAAAACTTTGTTTTTCTCTCTTTTATGTTTTGCTTAAGTTTTCTTTTGTTTCCGAATTTTATTTCAAGTTTATTTTTTCTATCATTAGCTTGCTTATAATTGTAATTGTGTTTTCACCATCTCTCTGATTTTTTTCTATCATTTATTATCTATCCATTTTTAAATCACAAGTTTCTTCAGGCTTACATAGGACTTTTCCTTTCTTCTCACGGGATATCTCCCCCCCCCTTAAAGCCATGCGACTAGACTGATATTTCCTCTTAATTTCATCTTAATTGTCTGTTAAGCAAAAATGTGTTTCAATGTTTGTAATTTGCTTCTGTTAATTCATATTTGAAGCAAGAATCATAGTAAATTTTTAGCATGTTTCGCGGTCTATTTTTTAGTTCATGTATTATTTCCTTATACCAACTTATTAAAAATAAAACTTGAAATAAAACTTGAAACAAAACTTTACAATTGTAAAACAAGTTTTAATATTTTTTACAATTTGTAGTCTTGTTAAAATTGTATTCTCTTTTGTTTCTATTTAATTTTTTCTTTATTTTTCAACTTTATTTTCCAACTTGAAGCACACCTTTTAGTTAATCTCTTTATTTTAGTCTTTATACTTTACCAGACACAAATTCCTTCATTTTTATTTACTTTAAAAAAATTTTTTTTAATTTATTTAATTTTATTTCCATTTTCTCTTTAAAATCCTTTTCCCATCCCTTCTAAAAAATCTTTTTTAAAATCTCTTTTTTTAGAAATTTTTTTTCAGTCTTCTAAGCTACGTAAAAAGCCTCTTCTTTCCCCCCTCCTCTCTCATTTTTCCTTTAAAACACAAACAAAATTAAAAAATCCATCATTATGAAAGCTTATATGTTTTAAGCTAGTAAAATTTCCTTTCCTCCTTCCATTATAGCTTTTCCTCTCATTTTTATTTTTCTACACATTTTTTTTGTTCTCGCCCTTATATTTTTTTCTTTTTTTAATACTTTTTTTCCTTTTGTTTCACTTCCGACGCGTTTTGGAAATTGATCCACATCCGCCAAAAAAAAATTTTTTTTCAGACGTTTCTTTTCGATTTTTTCTTTTTTTATATTGTCTTGAAGAGCTTTTCTTCATTTTTATTAATCTATCAATCTTCCTCTTTTTTCAAGTCAAAACAAAAATGAAAAGTAAAAAAGGGAGGATTATTATTGTCAATTATATTTTAAGTGAAAAGAGCTTTTCGTTTTTTTATTTTAGGGGAAACCGGAAGTTACCTTATACCCTTTATTAATTGTCTTTCCTCAAATAATTACCCCATTTTTATTGATACCCCCTCTAACGATGAATCGGGGCCTCAGCAAATGCCATATCACACGTTAAAATTTTAACCCTCAAATAATTGCCCCTCCAGCGGAAGGTTGAAGCAATAATTACCCAGGCTGAAATTACCCTGGGTGGTTATGCAAGGAACTACGTAAATTAATAAAAATTACTATTTATTCTATTTTTTAAACTTAATTTTACTTTTATATCTCTTTTTGTAGCCTATTTTCTCCTCTTTCCAAGGACACCAAACTTGGCTAAATATGTTTAGTTACTCTTGTGTTATTCTTTATAGACTCAAGTATACCTTTAAATTTTGCCAAAAAATTTTTTTTATTAAAATATCTTATTTCTCAAAAAATTTTGAAAAAGAAAAAAAATTTGTTTGGGAATCAGATGTCATAAAGATGACGAAAAATTTTAAAATTATTGCTTAAGAATATTTGCGCTATCGCTTCTTTTTTTGGCCACATTTCAAGGCTACTTTTAATTTTTCTTTTCAAATATTTTTGCTACTTCACTTTTCGTCATCCTATTTTTAATTTTCTTTTGACTTTACATTTTTTTATTTATTTTTAATCTTAATACCTCTTAGAAAAATTAATTTTCTAATCAGAAAATAATTTTTTGTATTTTTTCGTATTTTTTGTATTCTTTTTATTTTTTTGTATTTTTTTGTATTTTTTCGTATTTGTATTTTTTTGTATTTTTTTGTATTTTTTCGTATTTGTATTTTTTTGTATTTTTTCGTATTTGTATTTTTTTGTATTTTTTCCAGAAATTAATTTACCCAACACTTTTATGACGTTTTTTTTGTTCTCTCTTACTTCCTTTGCGCCTTCAAGTTGAACTTGTTTTTTCTTACATAACTCATGAATTAATTAACTGTTTGACAAACTCTATATATCATTCGATAGAGAATTAAATTGTCTTTTAAAATAAAATATTACTCATTAATTTTGATTTATTGTAAAAAAAGTTGTAGGCAAAAAACTTGCATTAAACGCTCATTTTTCTGTTTAGAAACGTTGATTTTTAATAAAAAAAATTTTTTTAATTAAAATTATGATTTATTTTTTAAGTCGTATTTTATTCTCTTTAAAATATTTTTTGCGATTTTTGAAAAAAATTTTTTTAAATTAAATTCTTGAGTTGTTTGTGATATTTGTTCTTTTACTTTCTCTTTAAGTGATTCATTTTTAAAGCTCTAAAATAAATTCCCATCCAAACTTCGTTTACCTTCAAAATTTATTTTAATCCATTTTTGAGATTCTTTTCTTTTTGAGTATTAAAATTAATATTTAAAAAATTAAAAATTTTATTTTACCTTGAAAAAGTGCCCCATATCCGTTTTATGCCTATTAGGCCCTTCCTTTCTCGAATTATTTCTCAAAAAAATTTTTTTTAATTTTTTATTACTTTTATATGGACATATATTTTGATCCGTAATAAAACATAAAAAATATTAATAAACTAAACAAAGTCAAAAGAAAAACTCATTTTCAAGTCATGCGTGTTGTCGTCTTCCACCTACGCCGCCTATTAAAAAAGACTGCCTACTATGACCCCAAAAATTGATAAAAATAATATAAAAATAATTTAAAATGTATCGTCCAAAAAATAATTAACAATTTATTTTTATGTTCTTTATCTAAATAGTATTGTTGTTTTATTTCAATGAAAAATTTAAAAAATTTATTAACCAAATTTGTCTATTTCTAAATATATTTTTGTCTAGTTATTAAACAAAAATAACTGTTTTTAAAATGTATTTCCTTCATGTATTTCATTATTTATTAAATTGTATTTTCCGGATTTGTATTTTTTGTATTTTTTGTGTTTTTCGGAAATTTATTGATTTACTATAATGTATTTTCCGGAAAGTATTTATTTATTTTTCCGGAGAATTGTATTATTTTTGTATTTTCCGGAAACTTTGTTTTTATTATAAAATAAATATTTTTACTTTAATATTTATTTCCTTGTTTTTGATCTTGTTTATATGTATTCACTTAATATTATTGTTTATGCCACATGTTCTGCTCTACGCTTATCAGTTATTTAATTTTTATGACTCTTTTTTTGTGTTTTATATTTTTTTAAATTTCCTTTATCACTTTATTATTTTTTAATTAAAATTTTAAATTTTTTATAGATTTAAGAAAAATAATTTTTTTAATGTCAAAAATCCCTGCTCCACCATCCTCGACAAAAAAGTCAAAAATTGTGGGAGGAAATATCAACAACGATAACAACATTGCCAGCACATTTAATAATTCTAATACAGGCTTTCTTAAACTCCCAGATGAACAGAGCAGTCACAGAAGGCTTTTAGCTAATGAACATCATTTAAAGGTAAACTGAAAACCTGAACTTTTATTTTATTTATGTGTTTGTGTTTCATTTTCCGGATTTTTTTGTGTATTTTCCGGAAACATTTCTACACATATTATTAGTTTTTCCGGAACTATCTATTTGTCTTTTATTTTCCGGAAATATTTGTATTTTAGTATTTTCCGGATTTTTATTTTGTATTTTCCGGAAATTCATATTTCTAATCCGGAATTTTAATTTATCCGGAAATTGTTTTGATGTTTTATATTTTCAGAAAACATGTTTAGTATTTGTTTTTAATTTTCCGGAAACTTTGTATTTTAGTTATAATTCTTTTCCGGAATGTATTTTCTTGTATTTTCTCTGTTTTAATAAATTTGTATTTTAGACAAATGGTCGTCGACGAAATAGAAGCAGTTCCCCTTCACCTGATATAAATAATGATGATGAAGATGATGAGGACGCTGAAGAGGAAGAAGATGAGATTGGTGATCTTCGAGTTGGAAAACTAAAAACAAATGGAAGTAGAGTAATGTTTAGCAATAATAACAGCAATTCTTTACGGCCAAATCTCTTGGAAGAAGGGGAGAATGGTTTAACTAATGGATCTAGTAGTGATATGATGGTGAGGAAGATAATATTTTTTATCAAATTTTATTCTGATTTCTGATTTTTTTCTGATTTTACATTTCAGAATAAATTCTGATTTTTTAAAATTTTTAATAAATTCTGAATTTTTAGGATATTTCTGATGATGATGGTCGAGAAGGGTGGGATAATAAAATGCAATTTTTTATGGGGGTGATATCCTATGCTGTTGGATTTGGTAAATTAATATTTAATTTTATTTTTAAAAATTTTTATTTTTTCAGGAAATGTTTGGCGCTTTCCTTTTTTGTTACAAAAGAATGGAGGCGGCGCCTTTTTAATACCTTATCTTATTGTAGGGGTGTTTAAATAAAATATTTAATAATGTTTTGTTAAAGATGATGGTAATTGAAGGCGTTCCTCTTTTCCTTATTGAACTTGGAATTGGTCAAAAATTGAGAACAGGACCTGTGGGCGTTTGGAATGCTATACATCCATATCTTGGGGGTAAGCTTTAAAAATTCTATTTAGTTAATAATTACAATTTCTGATTTAACCAAGTTTTAAAAATTCTGATTTTTAAATTAAATTTCAAGTTTGCAAATTCTGATTTTTTAAATATTAATTCCCATCAAGTTTTAAGTTTATTTTACAATTTCTGATTAACTTTACAATCTCAAATTCTGATTTTTTAATTAAATTTTAAGTTTACAAATTCTGATTTTCATAAAATTTAATTCTGGTTTTCTTTCAAGTTTTAAGTTTGTTTTACAAATTCTGATTTTAATTTTTACAAACTCTAATTCTGGTATCAAGTTTAAACTTAAAAATATAAAACTTTTAATTTACAAATTCTGATTTTACATATTTTACAAATTCAAGTTTACAAAAAATATAATCATTTTTAAAGGTGTTGGTGTATCAGCAGCAATAGTTTCCTACTTAGTTTCCCTTTACTACAATGTTATTTTAACTTGGGTATTCTACTACCTATTTAAATCTTTTAGTTTTGAACTGCCTTGGATTGTGAGTTCTTTAAAGAGGGAAAAAATTTTTTTTTAATTTTTAAAGAATTGCCCAAAATTAGCAAATGGTTCTAATATAACAGAATGTGTTCAGTCTTCTACCCCTGCAAATTATTTTTGGAATAGAGAAGCTATAAATACTTCTGAGTTTGGAAGATTTTTAATTAAAATTAATTAAAAAAATATTTTTCTAGTTCAATCGGTGATTTTGGTGGATTTACTTGGCATATGACTTTCTGTCTTGTTTTTGCTTGGTCTGTAATTTACCTGTGTGTAATGCGTGGTATTAAAAGTAGTGGAAAAGTGAGCTGATTATTTTTAAATTTTTTTATTGAGAACTATAATTTAAAATTCTGGTTTTGTAAAAATTAGCTTCTGATTCTTTTTCAAGCTTTAAGTTTACGAACTAATTTACAAATTCTGATTCTACAAACTTTTTTATACATAAGATTTAAATTCTGGTTAGGCTTATTTTACAAATTCTGGTTTATATAAATTTACAAATTCTGATTTTTTTAAACTTAATTCTGATTTAATTTTACAATCTCAAATTCTGATTTCAAGTTTTAAGTTTACAAAATTAAATTCTGATTTTTTTACAAATTCTGGTTTAACATTTTACACACACATTTTACAATTTCTGATTTTAATTTTACAATCTCAAATTCTGATTTCAAGTTTTAAGTTTTTACAATTTCTGATTTTATTTTTACAAAATTAAATTCTGTTTCTCTTCCAAGTTTTAAGTTTACAATTTTCCCTTTTCCACAAATTCTGATTTTATTTCACAAATTTTCAGGTAATGTACTTAACCGCTACTTTTCCTTATTTTGTGCTCACTGCATTTATGTTCCGCTCAATTTTATTACCTGGGGCTACTGACGGTCTTAGATATATGATAACGCCGGATGTGAGTTTTCTTTTGTTATTTAGAGGATATTAGGGATTTTTTTATTTTATATTAGATTTTTCTTATTATTTTTCTTAGGGATTTTTTAAAAATTCAAAAAAATTTCAAAAATTTTCAAAAAAATTTTCTGATATTTTTCGATTTTATTTTCAAAAAATCAAAATTCTATTTAATAAAAAATCTAGAAAATTGTAGTATTTTTAGAGCAATTTTTGGCCATTAAAAAAAGGCCGCGCCAAATTGTTTGTTGTTTGAATCAACCAACTCTTCCACTTTGGCCATTCTTTTCTCCCTTTATTGTTTTGCTTTATTTTTCCTTTTTATTTTTAAAAAATATTGGATATTTTAGAAAATTATTTTTTAAATTAAAAATTAAAGAATCTTTAGTTAGTATTTTTAAATTAGGTAATTTAAATTAAAAGTCCAATTATTTTTTTAAATATACTTGATTATTATTTTACTTTTAACTTTTTATTAAATTTTTTTCTCCTTTTTTCATCCTAGAATCTCACTTTTATTTTATTATCTTTATTATTGTTTATTTGTTTATATATCGTTTTTCTATAGTTATTTATTCTGAATTTACAATTTCTTTGTTTTTACAAATTCTGATTTTCCTTTCAAGTTTTAATTTCACAAACTCAAGCAATATTAAATTCTGATTTTCTTTTTCAAGTTTACAATTTTTGTATATTTTATGTTTAATTGTAAATTGTTTTCTTTTTTTTAAATTATTTATCCTATATTTATCCTAGCTTAACGCTCAGCTTCTTCATTTGCTTTTTCTACATATAATCCTCAATTTTTACCCCTATGCCTACCCCTATGCCTATATTGCCTATATATTGCCTATATTGTTTTTTTTTAATTATTTTTATAATTTTTATAATTGTCCAAAATCATTCCAGCTTCTTTTTTCCCCTCATTTAATTGTAAATTTATTTCCCTTTTTGTTCTTATTAAATGCCAAAGTGGTCACAATGCGCGTTTCTTCGGGTCATTTTTTGGATATTTCAAAAATTATTTTTATAAAACAAAAACACAATTTGACTGACCCGGAGAGATATTTTAAAATTCTCTCTCTCATTTTTGGATTGAACACGTTCAGGTATTTAAAAAAAAATTTATTTATTGCGTTGCGATTTTTAAAAAATATTTTTATATTTTTGGGGCATTTTTATTTTTTTTTAATATTTTTATTTTTGGATTTATTTTTTAAAATTTATTTAATTAATTAAAAGAATATTTTTTAGTAAATTTATTTTTTATTTTTTTAAATTTAGATTAAGTCCTCTCCAAATTATTTTTTTTTATTTTATTTTATTTTGACGCGTTTTCGGAGATATTTTTTCTAAAAAGCTCTATCTCAAATTTTTTGTAAGAAAAATTTTTTAGACCTCTAGCACTGCGGTATTTTATCCTTCCTTTTTTATTTTTCTCCTTGCTAGCTTGGATTTCGTCAAAATTATTTTTTAAAATTCTAATCTATTTTTCCCCTCCCTTTAGCTTTCACGTTTATGGGAACCTGATGTATGGTTAGATGCTGCTACACAAATTTTTTATTCTATGGGTCTTGGATTTGGAGGTATTTGAGAGTAAATAATCAAAATTAATTCAAATTATTAAAGGATTAATAGCTTTTGCTTCCTACAATCCAGTTAAAAATAATTGTAAAAAGGATGTCCTCAAAATGTCTTTAGCCAACCTTTTAACTTCTCTCTACACAGCTTTTGTTATTTTTTGTGTTTTGGGATATATGGGAAGAAAAAATTTTAATTCCTGTATTGAAAAAGATATGTCTTTAATTCTTAAAGTTGCTCCAGGACTTTATAAAAATATGGAAGAAATTAATGGAAATATTACAATGGAAGAGTAAGCACTTGAAATATTTTTATTTATCTGTGTTTTTCCGGAATGTTTTATTATTTTTGACTTCCTTTTCCGGAAATATATCTATTTTACATAAGTGTTTTTCCGGAAATATTATTTCATTTTCCGGATTTTTTATACTCATGTTTTCCGGAATTTTATTAATATCATTATGTATTTTCCGGAAAGGTTATTTTAAATTATGTGTTTTTCCGGAAATAAATTAGGTCTATTCACATCATTTTCCGGAATTTTTATTATTACTGAGATTTTCCGGAATGTTATTCATTAATATCTTGTATTTTCCGGAAAATTTATTTTATTTTCCAATATTGTATTTTTCCGGATTTATATTTTATTAATATATTTATTTCGCCTCACAGATTCACCTCTTACATGCAATTTGATTTCCGTGACAGCAAATTTTCTGAAATTATTAACCATCCATCTTACAAAAAATGTGAACTTGGGGACATCATTTCTGAAGTACTTTAAAAACTTATTTTTTTCTATTTAATTTAAATTCTTTGTAGGCAGCAGAGGGCACAGGATTGGCTTTTGTTGTGTTTACCGAAGCAATTAGTCAATTTCCGTTTCCACCATTTTGGGCTATTTTGTTCTTTTTGGTAGAAAAAAAATATTTTTTACTTTATTTAAAATAATTTTTTAGATGCTTATGATGCTTGGTCTAGGCTCTATGTTTGGCACATTAGAAGGAGTAATCACCTCACTTAACGATGCGAAGATGATTAAGCTTAGTCAGCCTATGCTTTCTGTAATTAAGAAAATTCTCTTTTGAATTAAAAAATGTCTTTTTAGTTATTAATTTGTGCATCTTCTTGTCTTATTGGACTTGTGTTTACTACACAAGCTGGACAAGTAAGATTTTTCCGTAAAGTCTTGTTAAATATATTTTTCTGCAAAATGCATATTGTCTATTACAATTTTAGGAAAATTAAAATTATTTTCCGGAAGGTTACAAGTATTTTCCGGAATTACAAGTATTTTCCGGAATTTCATATTTTGTTTCCGGAAAGTTACATGTATTTTCCGGAATCATAATTATTTCCGGAATGTTTTATTGTTAAATATACTTTTCCGGAAAATACATACATATTATAATTATCTATTGCAGTTTCCGGAATTTATTAGTATTTTTCGGAAACAATTAAAATTATATGTATTTTTTTCAAGTATTGGGTATCAATGTTCGATCACTTTGCTGGAACTTATGCATTAATGTGTGTTGCCTTTTTTGAAGTAATTGCTGTAATTTATGTTTATGGATGTGATAATTTTGTAAGAGATCTTCAATATATGTGTGATGAACAAATTGGGAATTTTTGGGTATTTTTAGAAGGGAATTTAATTTAAAAAAATATTTTTTCTTCTAAGAAAATTACTTGGCGTTTTATTTCCCCAGTTATTATGTTTGTTATTTTTGTTGCTTCAATTTTCAAGTCATTCACTAAAGTGCCTGAATATTCTGCTTATGATGCCTCTACGGTAATTTGAAAGAAGAAAAATTTTTGAAACTTAAAAAAATTTTTTTTAGACTCATCAACATTTGGAGCCTTATCCAACCTGGGCTCTTTTTATTGCTTTTGGTGTGTTTCTTATTAAAAAATTTTTTTCCTTGAATATTATTTTTCCTTTAATTTATAGGCCTTGTTGTAATTGCAATGGCCCCTGTCCCTTTTATTTGGTTTGTTAGAAAATTTAGGATTTGGAGTGTTGAAGCTGACATACCTGTGGTAAATTGATTAATTTAAATTAAAATGAAATTTAATTTTTAAAGGCCTCAAAATGCCTTGGAGCAACAGCTTCAACTACTTATATGCTTAGAAGCGAAATGTCGTTTAATCGAATTTTGGAATCTGCCAATGCAGCTGAGCTTAGAAATATCGGAAAGAATGGACGTAATATGGGAAGGAATGGGTAGGTGTTTTTGGTGTTTTTGTATTTTATATATATTCTTATTTTCCGGATATATTTCCTGAATTTGTGTTTTCCGGTTATTTATTTTGTATTTCATTAAATATATAATATATTTCCGGATTTATACTTAAATATTTCCGGATACTTATATTTTTCCGGAAAACTTGTGTTTTTCTATAAGTATTTGTATTTTCCGGGTGTATTTTTGGTTTAGTTGTTTTCCGGTTTTTATATTGTATTTCATCAACTGTATTTTATGTTTCCGATTTCTATTTAATATTTCCGGATTTTCAGAAATTATATTTTTTAGTTTGTATTTTATCTTTATTTAATTTCTATTTTTAGTCATATTGGTGGAGGTTCAGCCCCTGTTTCAAGCAAACACAAACATCAAACCCATGATTTTGATTATCATCAATTACCCTATAATAACAAACACCATACATGGCACAGTGGAAATGCCCCTCCTAAACATAAATATGCTCAAAGTCAAATGCAAAAGGCAAAAAATTTTAAATTTTTATTTAAAAAATAGGGGAGAAATGCTTCAAAATTAATTTTAACTTTACCAATTTTAATTCTAAAAAAATTTTTTTCAACCTATTTTGTAGCCCTTTTTCTCCTCTATTTTTTACTTTTTAAATTAAATTTTTATCTTCACATTAAAAAAGTTATACCCATTTAACTAATTCCTATAGGGGTGAATAGGGGAAAAATGCTTCATAATTAATTTTAACTTTACCAATTTTAATTATAAAAAATTTCTTTTTTCGACTATTTTGTAGCCCTGTTTCTCCTCTATTTTTTATTTTTTAAATTAAATTTTTATCTTCACAATAAAAAAAGTTATACCCATTTAACTAACCCTATATCTCTTTCAGAAAGGCTCAGATACAGATTTACCCTCAGCTACAAAATCTGTTGATACAACAAATAAAAAAAGAAAAGGAAATGGAAATTCTAGTACAGGAAATAGTTTAAGTAACAGTATCAATAAAGCAAAAAAAGCGTTTTTAGCTGATGGTTTCGTTCCCCGTTCAAATACTTTAAGTGCTCAACATTCTATGGATTTGGAAAAACAACAACAAAGTTGGACGCGTAATCAACACAAATCTTTTGAAAAATAAGGGAGAATAAGTTTTAGAATATTTTTAAAATATATATTTTTCTGTTGTGCCAACGGGTCATTCATTCCCTGATCCTTTAAAAATATTTTTTAAATTTTTCTTTAAATATTAAAAAATAAATACTACTATTTTTCAAGTAACTGTATTTTCCGGATGTGTTTTTGTATTTTTATATTTAATCTTTCCGGATGTATTTTTATTTTCCGGTTGTATTTTTATTTTCCGAATGTATTTTATTTTCCGGATTGTGTTCTTATTTTCCGGATGTATTTTTATATTTACCTGCTTAAGTAATATATACTTTTCCGGAAATCTCTATATATTATATTAAGGTATATCGCTTCCGGAAAAACTTTTCTTTCATTTTTGACTAGTGTAAATAATCCTTAAATCCTTTATAAAGGTTTCTTGAAAAATAGTATTTTTAAAATATATATTTATTTTTCTTTCCTTTGTGTTTTTTACCACATAATCAAGGCATCTCGTATCGAGTATTTTATATTATTTTTTAAAAAAGGTGAAATATTTTTTAGTTTAATTTTTCTTCATATTAATTCATTCCTTTGTGCATTTTAAAGTCTTTATTTTTTTAAAAACAATTTAAATAATTTCCAATTTCCATGAATGAAAATAATTTAGAAGAGTATTATTTTTTTTGTATTTTTCTGGTACATATTATTTGGAGATTTATCTCAGAAAAAATTATTTTCCGTCTAGCTTTTTAAAAATACAATCGAATCTCGATATCACTTCCTTCCCTTTATTGCGTCAGTATAAGGGAGAGTTAAGTTCAATTCGTTCCTGAATTGACGTCTTATCGAGGTTTCGAATATATTTTTATTTTAGCCTAGTTTTTTGTGGAAATTGTAAGTTTTAAATAAATAATTTTTATAGTTTTTTATATTTGTTTGACCTTTACTTTATTATTAACTGCTCAATATTTTGAGTTTTATTACAAATTTTATATATTTTTTAAATATTTTATAAACTTTCTGTTGTAACGGTGATTCCGTTGAGGTGAATAAAATTGACTTAAATATTTTTTACCGAATAATCATTCAAACTAGAGACCAAATCTAGACGAGATTTTGCATAAAAATCTCGATGTTCGGAATCGAGATTTTTCGAGATATCTTTTCGCTTCTTGTATGACTTTCCCTGTCCGGTCTAGGGGAAAAACCGTTTGAGAAATAGAAATGAACAATATAATAAAAAATTTTTTATATAAAATTTATTCAAAAAATCTTTAATCTTTGCACTATATAAAGATAATAAAATCAGAAAATTCATTTAAGACAAAAGTTTGTTTAGAATTTTAGATTTTTCAAACGTGTCTTTAATAAAATTTTTGTATTGAATAAGAAATGGGTCGAATATTGAAACACCTTATGTATGTATGTGTTTTAGATAGCGTGTTTTGGTAGTTAATGTTTTGGATAAGAGAGACTCTCACCGGCCAGTCTCTATTTTTAAAGTAAATTAGTAATTATTTTAGCAAAATCCAGAACTTGTTTAAATTTAAAGAATTCGAAAATTAACATAGAAAATTTTTAAAAATTCCGTAGATTAACTTCGAAAAGAACTAAGAATCAAATATTGAGAAACCAACCCAAAACCTCCTTAAAAATAGAAAACAGGGGCTAGGGCATTAAGAAGGCAGAAGGTGGGAAGAAGGGAGACGGGTTTTACAAGGAAGACGGGGGTTTTACAATTCTTTCCTCTTTTCAAAAATTCTTTTTATCTTTGGTGTAGCACTTCGGGTCCTTTACGTACGGATTTGTACACCGAGCTGACCCACTGGTAAGGCTTTCTATCCAAGCACAAAACGGAGCTACAGGGGTATAAATATCTGAAATTGATGTTTTTAAGTTTAAAATTAATTAAAATATAAATAGACCAGGAATTAAGTGGCGACTGGGACTACCATCTTTATACATAGACATGACCCCATGTGTAAAAAAATTAACATGATTTATGTCCATATTCACTCCGGCCCCGCTATCACCCTAAAATAAAAGTGTTATTAAAAAATTTCCTTTAAGGAAAAAATAATTAATTAACAGCAGAGAACAAGCTTTTTGACTGGTTAGGATTCAAGATCGAAATATCGTTATTTTGTTATCTAAGATTCTAGAATAGGTCTCCGATTAGCGTTACAAAATAGACAACCAGTTGAAAATAGAGAGACAAATGTAACGGTAATGTCCAAAAATTTTATTTTACTTTTTTGGACACTATTTAATCATTTTTGTCCATGCTTTTTAGAATGTATAATAGAAAAACCTTCAGCCCTCCACTATTAGCACTTCCCGCACACAAACGTGCTTTTGCCTTCCATTCACTGGAAAAAAATATTAAAAATTTAAATTTTAATTTTTTGTTCTGATATTTGATTGTTTAAAATAAAAGTCTCTCAAATTTCTTTAAAATCCTTGACTACCTCCTGTTGAAATTTCAGAATTTTTTATAAATGTTTCTAAAGTTATAGATTTTTCGGAAAATCAACATTTTTTCCAGCTTAAAATTCTGAAATTTTTTGTGAGCTTATTTGTTAGATAAAGATAGGAGAATTATTATTGCAAAATTTGATCTTTTTGGATAGGCAATTCACTGTTTTATAAGCTCGCGCCATAATGGCCTAGTCCCTTAAAATTATTGTTTTAAAAATAATTCATACGCTCGGCAACGTGCCCCTAATGCACCAATACCCGCCTCTGCCATATGAACAGGTACAGCTCTTAATTTATGATCATGGGAAGAAGAATGAGGATCTAAAAAATATTTTTATTAAAAGAAATTTAAATTAAAAATCTTTCTAAATACTATAGTGAAGAAGAATTTTTTGAAGGGATGAATCTCGCTACTTCTCAGTCATTAAAAATAACCCTAAATTCAGGCTTTTACCGTGTTTTTTCAATTAATTCTTCTAGGAATTAATATTTGAATCAATCTATGGGATGGGGAATCATTCGAATTGGGGATAGCAATTATTGTTTTAACACATCCCTGAATGGTGAATTAATCGGGAATGGGTACGAGTTAACGGAAAGATATTAAAATTTACTATATTTACCCTTTTTATTCTAGTAAATTTGTCAGAAAACCGAAAAAAACTACCATGAAGTCCATAGCCTACCAGAAGTTCTGAATGCATTTTTGATGCATACGGATTATACAGACTTGCTAAACACACAGGTTCGTTTTCAATTTCCTTTAGTAACTAAAACAAAAATATACAAAAATACCGGAGGGAATACAAGAAGATAACTCAAAATATAACGACCAAGTATTTATCCAAATAAGTACCCCTCTATTAATTACCCCCACCAGCCAAAGGTTGGAAAAATAATTACCCCTTTAAAAATAGTTTTAATTTTCTAAAATATACTCAAATAATTCCCCAGGGTAATTATTGAAGAAAATAAGGTAAAATCATTTCAAAAATTCAAAAATATAAAAAATATATATTCTTTTGTAACATTTATTAAAAAGGAGGACGAGATCTTGTCTAAGATTTTCGCAATTCTGCCCCTTAAATTCCGGTTATTTGTAATTTTCGGGAATGCCCTAGCTGACCATTTTAATAAAAAACATTTTTAAGGGATCCAATAAATTTACAATTTAAAATATTTACTTCTAAAACCATGATATCATATTCAAAAAGGTGGTTGTTGTTAGCATTCTCCTCGTATTTTGGATGAACGAAAAATTTTTTGATGAGATAAGTAGAATCTTCTTTCAGTAAAAACAAGTCGGAAGGATTGTACTCAACGTAGTTGGTCTTGTTAGAGGGCCGACAACTATAGAAATTATAAAAAGCGCAATGCGCTGATGAAATTGCAAACTTTGGAGCTAAATTTTTAATTTATTTTTAATATATTTTTACAGTAAGGATAATTAAATAAGGTAGGGCAGAATAAATTTAAGTAAGATAAGATAATGCAAAATAGATACGGCAAAATAGTGGGGAGTAAGGCAAAATCGGTTTCTGGGAGCTCTAAGACTGAATATAAAAAATCCCTGGAAATCCCGGAAATTCTGTTTGCCATTAAAAACTCTGGATTGCGACAGTAAACGTCCCGTGCCTCACTCTTATCCCTATCAACAAATTAACTATTTCTAATCCTTTTTAGAAAAAAATATAACTTACCAATCAACTGTGCCGTGCAGAACTGCTCACCGCATGAATTCCACCCCTTTAATTCAAAGACCCATGGCCACTTAGCCTCATCTGAAATATCTCCTCCCATTATCTTTAATTTTTATCCTTTTTTAAATTTAAAATGTTAACAAAACTCTTTGTTGACTGTCCGGGCGACGTCCACATTTCAGCTCACAATCATTTCCCAAAATAGAATTAATCAAAAATATAACAATAGCGACAACAAGAATTTTGGGAGAATTCATTTTTGTATTTATTTAATAAATTTTAAAATTAGTTTGCCGAATTAATAAATTCAAGGTCCAAGAATATTATTAAAATTCAACTTTTAATAACTAAAATATTTTTATTTATTTTTATATGTCTTAAAAATTAGTTTTTTTACAACCGTTTAACTCAACATAGATTTAATGATACTACAAAATTTTTAGAAAATCAAATCTTGCTTTTTGACAGTTTTCTCGAATCATGAATATAATTTTAAGATGATAAGTTAGTTGAGGCTGGGGACAATCGGGTTTAAACCCTGTTTTGGAGAAAGATTATAAACGTCTTTTTTGTGGACCATACTATAAGACAAATCTTGGGGCCGGAAATTGTTTCTTAAAATGAATGTATCTTAAATAGAGGGTATTTTATATAGAAGGTATCTTTTATAGAGTATAACGAGGGAAAGATTAGATGAGGTGGAGGGGATATAGATGGGGAGGATATAGATGGGATAAGGGAGGGCAAAGAGGGCTACCACCCAACATTCATCTATGCCTAATAGAAGCCCACTCAATGAGGGGTATTGAAAAATATAAGTGTATTTTTAAATTTTGGTTAGCATTTTTATAAAATATTAAAAGTTAAAATATTTGTATAGAATGATCGCTAAATGTAAGAAAATGCTTTGATTATTAAATAGAATATGAATAATTTTGAGAAAGGTCATTCACAATGTGTACAATCACTGTGTAAACAAAAAAAATATTTTTTTTGTTGATTATCAATACCAAAATATCTTTATTTGAGAGAATGTTAAATAAAACAGTGTAAAAAATATTTTTTAGCTTCAAGGACGTCGTATACAAGGATGGATATCTCTCCCTTCTCCTATCCATTTTCATCATTTTTTTCATCCTTATGTCTTCTGTTTTTTAACTTCAGTTTTTTTTAGTCTTAAATCTTCCGCTTTGGAAATATACGGCAGGGTCAACAGCTCTATTGTAAAGACTCCCTCCTTCTGAAACTAGATCTAAATTCAAGAGATTGGATTTAGAAAGAATCTAGTGAGTTTCCGGGTGTGTTTCACATCTGGTCTTGCTCATATGTTAACCTCAATTCTTAGACTACCATATTTTTTCCTCTAATAAACTCAAGAACTTGAATTAAATTTTTATCTTAAAATGAAAAGCTTTCTCGTTTCAATTTGCAATTTAAGGGGTACCCATGTGTTAATTCCAATATTCCAGATATATTTTTTTCTAATACCAGATACTTCGAGAGCCCAATACTTTAATAATAATATTAATTTAATTTCTTTAAACTTATTTTTCCTTCAAATTTTTTTTTAAATTTGTTTACTTAATTAATTTTTATTTTAATATAATTAAATATGGCATACAAAAAATTTTTTAATTAAATAAGAAATATTAAATAAAAGCTTTAATAAAAATAAAATTCAAAAATTAGTAATATTGAAGTACCCCCTTTTTTTCACCCCAATCTTTTTACTTAATTTGTTTCACAATTAGATAAAAATATTATTTAACTTTTTTCCTTGATTTCACTCTAATTTCTTGTAGCAATTTCAATGAGATATTAATAGATTATCAAGAATGACCGTTATGTACATTTTAAGTAAAAAACCTGGGAGGATAAGTATGGGAATTTCAATATTACCGTTAAAGCTTTTATAGAATAATTACAAAATTGCACGGAATTAAATTTTTAAAGAAATAATAAAATTGTGGAATGTTTAAGAATTAAAATTAAAATAAAATTTGAGAAGAAAAATTTTAAAAAATGAAAGATTTGTAGGGAAGATAATATAGAAAGCTGTTAAATAAAATAAAAGATTCTTGAATTGTAAAATTGTAAAAACGGTTGATTTTTGTATTATACAAGTGCTTCTCTTCTTGGAGTTGTAAAAGGGCTTGGACGATAATCCTGTAAAAAATAATAAATTTCTGAAAAAATTCTGAAATTTTTAAAAATTAAATTCTGATTCTTTATAGTTAAATTCTGATTAAATTCTGGTTTTTAAATTTATTTAAATTCTGTTATACTGATTTTTAAATTTTAATTAAATTCTGATTTTGTTTTAATTAAATTCTGATCCCAAGTTTTAATTTTAATTTAAATTCTGGTCTTCTTTCTTGACTTTGACTAGAAATTCTGACTAAATTCTGATTTTAAATTTTATTAAAATACTGATACCTATTCTGATTCTATGTTTTAATTAAATTCTGATTTTCAAGTTTTATTTAAAATTCTGATTTTATTTTTTTTAATTCTGATTTTTTTAAATACTACCCACACTTTCACTCGTATCAGGACTATTTTGTGTATGTGTAATTATAGGCCCACTTCCTCCCATTTCACCAACACTGCCAACAGCAGCAGCCATCCAATGTTGAGATGCAGAAGGGGATCTGGAAGCGCCCATTATCGGGAATTGTTGTTGTTGTTGTCTAACAGAAATTGGGGGTTTTGATTGTTTTGATGTCCAGTCAGTTGATTCCTTTCCACTTTAAAAAATTTTATTTTTTTTGTTAGAAAAAATTTTAAAAGAGCCGAGGGAATTTTTCTAATTTTTTTCTGAAAATTTCTGAAAAAATTCTGATTTTTATTTAAATACTTTGTCAATTTTGTTTTTATTCCATTGCCAAGAAGGAGAGGTTTGTGGAGCATTAGAGAATCACCTAACCGAGAGGCGGCTCCGAAGTCGTTTCCACTGATACTGTAGGGAACACCTCCACGTCTGTAAGTGCCTGCTAGGGCAGATTCACGCTTTGACTTGGAAGAGAATCGGCGAAGAAGAAGGAATTAATTAAATTCTGATTTTTGTAAATTCTGATAGTTGAAAATTCTGATTTAAATTCTGATAATAATTCCGAGTTTCAAAAATTCTGATATTTTATTCTGATTTAAAATTCTGATTTTTTATTCTGGTATACAATTCTGATCTAATATTCTGGTCTGATTTTAAAATTCTGTTCTGATTTTTTGATTATAAGATTCTGGTTCTGAATTCTGGTATTTAAGTCTGATTTATAAATTCTGATTTTAGAATTCTAATAATAATTCTGATTTTTTATTAATCAGAATTATTAGTTACTACTTACATCCAACACAAGAAGCAAGTCAATATCAAAAGAATTAAAGTAACTATAAGAAGCACCCCAAGAACAATAGTCCAAGATTTGTAAAATATATTCTCCTATAAAAATTATTTTTTAAAAATTTTAAAAAATTCCCAACAGGTTCTTGTTTCCATTGTACAGGATCGTGTACACAAATAGTTTCATTAATAACCCCATATTCACAAAAACGACAATTATCAACTTGTAGTCTGTTAGCATCGTGAAAACGACAGGCGAAAAAGCGTCTCTGTTCAGATTCACAAATCTTTTTTTGTAATATTAAATTTAAATAAACTTTTTTTACAATTTGTAAATTCTGGTTTTTAATTTATGAGTTTATTTAAAAATTCTGATTTTTAGGTATTACTTTTTAGGTATTTAATTCTGATTTTCCAAGTTTTAATTCAATTACAATTGTAAATTCTGATTTAAAATTCTGATTTTCAAGTTTTAATTTCTAATAAATCAACTTTTTACAATTGTAAATTCTGATTTTATTTTAAAATTCTGGTTTCAAGTTTTACATTTAATAACTTTTTATCTACTAAATTCTGATTTAAAATTCTGTTTTTTTTAATTCTGAATTTCAAGTTTTAGTTTCTGCTATTTTAATTCTGATTAAGTTTATTCTCTTTAATTCTGATTTTAATATTAAATGGGCATATTTTAATTCTGATTAAAATTCTGATTTTCAAGTTTTATATTAATTTTTACCGTCCATCCAGTCTGTGCGCCCACATTTTTATGCAAATCATTATTAGGTTTTTCAATCTGATTTGTTTTCATTTCATTATCCCCTTCTCTCCTTTTACAATTTAAATCACATTCAGGCCCCATAAAGTCGCCAATACATTTAACAGAAAATTCCAAATTTAACGCGCTGTTTGTGTCATATCTTCCAAACAATTCCCTTTGTTCATTAAAAGGCCCGGATTCGTAAAAACTGTGAGGCAAGACATTTGTTAGATCTAGAGACCAAGCATCTACGGGCCATAAAGTCTCTGACCAGCTTATAATTCTTCCATCCAATAAACTAAAAACTGGGCCGAGATTGTAAGCATAAATGTCGACAAAACGCTGTGAAAATTAGAGGGATTAAGAAGGATTGTAAAAATAAAAAAAAATCAGAATTTTTTAATTCTGAAAAATTCTGATAAAAATTCTGAAAAAAAATTCTGAAAAATTCTGATAAAAATTCTGAAAAAAAATTCTGAAAAAAATTCTGAAAAAAAAATTCTGAAAAAAAAATTCTGAAAAAAAAATTCTGAAAAAAATTCTGATAAAAATTCTGATTTAATAAACACCGGTTTTGTAGAAAAATCAAGTTGCAATTCTGATCCCCATTCTGGTTCTAAACTTGCTTCAATAACACCTATAAAATAAACTTGAATTGTAAAACTTTTTTTACAAATTGTAAATATTAAAAAAATAAACTTGTTTACCTGTATCCCCAATTACTACAAAAGGTGTAGAACGGAAATTGACTGTTTGACTGAAAATTGTAAAAAAAAGTTTAATTAAATTACAAATTGTAAAATAGGTTTATTTAATTGTAAAATAAACTTGAATTAAAGTTTACAACTTACTCTGAACTAGTAGCTACAATAACAAAAGAAAAGTAGCAAGGAGAACGATTACCGCCAATATCTCTACCACAATTTGATGGCTAAAAAAATTTTTTTTCAATTAAGAATTTTTTTTATAAATTACATCTTGTTGGGGGCATGCGCAAGTAGTTAAATTTTGCATGCGACGAGCAGGGTTGCTATAACGGGATAATTTCAATCTGAATTGAGACCGAACGACAGAAATTCTCTAAAAATAAAATAAAATTTTTATTTAATTTTTATTCAGTTAAAAATAAATTTTTAAATTTATTTAAAGAAATTACGTCAGTTGGCGCTTGGAATATTTCTGGGCGTCTACTAGAATAAAAAATAAATTTTATAAAAATATTTCTTTTAATTTTTCACTTTCTACTTCCAACTGCAACACGTTTTTGTTGTAAATTCTACTCGAAATTATTTATTTTTTGTTCTGATAAATTTAAAACGTCTTCTGATCCTTCAATTTCAATAGATCTCCTCCAACGCGAATTTAAAGAAAATTTATTATTTTTTTCAAAATTAATAAAATTTTGCTGGGAAGATGGAATTAATAAAATAAAAAATATTAAATTAATTAAATATTTTAAAAAATTTATTTTGGGTATTTTTAATTTTTTTGAAGGGGCATGTGTTGTTGGAATTGTTGGTCTATTTAAAACAGTCAATTGTATTTTTGGTGAAATGTACTTCATTTAAATTAAACTTGGAAAAAAATAAACCTGGAAATCAGAATTAAAAATAAACTTAAAAATAAATTGGGAAATCAGAATTTACAAAACAAAATCAGAATTTGTAAAAACATTTTACAATTATAGCAAAATAAACTTGAAAATAAATCAGAATAAAATAAAATCAGAATTTTTTAAAAACATGTAAATACGCCTAAATTAAACTTGAAAATAAACTTAGAATCAGAACCAGAATTATAAATAAATTAATCAGAATTAAACTTATAATCAGAATTTGTAAAAAATTAAAATCAGAATTTTATAAAAACATTTTACAATTATAGAAAAATAAACTGGAAATCAGAATTTTCAACAAACAAACTTTGTTTAAATTAAATTTCTTAAGCAACTTTATTTTAAAATTCTTAAAAGAAAATAATATATTTATTTTTATTTATTTTGTGTAATAATAGCCAATTGTTTAGCTATTTGGAATATATCTGAGTGTTGAAGTTTAACACCTTCTGGTATAAAGCAAAAAATCATTTGGTCACTTAAAATCGATGGGTGGCCAAGTGTTGTATTTTTAATATTTTTATTTTTAATAGCAAAATAATAATTAATTATAACGAGGATAATTAAATATTTTAAAGTAAAGGGTCATTGTGAAAATAATATAAAAATATTTGTGAAATTAGATTAAGTACGCCTAAATTAAAATTTGAAAATAAACTTGGAAATCAGAATTTGTAAATACAAATTGTAAAAAAAGTTTATTTTTTTGTAAAAACATGCTTCAAGTCTCAAGTTTTATTAGACCAAAAATCTTTCTCATGCTTTATAGTATATGCTTAAGGCAATATTTTTTGAGGATGGCCGTTGGGGGTAAATAAAATAAATACATCATTTTATTTAAAGTATCCCTTTCCACCTCTTTCCCTCATGAGAAAAGAGGATTTAAAGTTTTAACCTACAAAAAACAATTTATATTTTTTTTCTGGGTCGGATTTCACCTGTAATAAAAGGGTGGAAAGATCATAAAGTTGTGTGTGTTTTTATTAGCAAGTTTTGAAACTTTTTTTCCTTTTTAAACTAAATTAAACTTTAAAAAAGAACTTATTCTGGTTTAAAAACAATAAACTTGAAAACCAGAATAAATACAAAACTTGAAAAAAAATACAAACTTGAAAAGCAAAATACAAAAAAATACAGAATAAATCAACTTGAAAATCAGAATTATACTAGAAAATACAAAAACAGAAATACAAATAAACTTGAAAAAACACAAACAGTATAAATAAAACTTGAAACACAGAATAAATACAAAAAAGTTTTTAATAAATCAGAATTTAGTATTTCAGAATTAAATAATAATTTAGATCAGAATTTAAATATATTAAATAATCTATAGGGGTAAATAAAATAAAATAATATGATAAGGAAAATTAAAAGACACTACCTAGCTAGAAATAAATAATAGTGCTAATCTATTTACTAATTATTTAGTATTCAATATAAGGGCAAACCCTTGCAAAATTTTTGCAATTCTCGAGGTAAAGATGAATAAATATGTAAATGGATTGATAACGAGAGGGAAAAGGAAGAAAATATTTATTTTTATTTACATTAACAAAATTAAAATAATTATTAAAATTAAAAAAATAATTATTTTTCTTATTAAGTAAAAAAATGTTTATTAAAATAATTTACGACATATTAATTGCCCTGAAAATAAAAAATAAATAAAATTTATGAGGGAATTTAAAAGGGGGAAGAAAAATTATGTTTCTAGTAAAGAAAATGGTCAAAAAAGATATTTTTTATTTTTAAAAGGGCAATTTTAAATAGACGTGAATTAAGGGAGGATATAAAAAATAAAAATGAGCATAAAATAAAAGGTGCAAATTGGCGATTTATTTGTGTTTTATTTGGAAGAAGAAATGTTTGAAGGCAAAAAAGGTAAAAACATTTGTGAAGAACATAAAAACACAAGGAGAAACATGAAATACAGAAATACAAAGAATAAAAACCAGAATAAATACAAAACTTGTAAAAACACAAAAAAATAAACTTTAAAATCAGAATTAAAGAAAATACAAAACAGAAGAAATACAAAACATGGAAATCAGAATAAAAATAAAACTTGAATAGAGCATAAATAAACAGAAAAACACAATCAGAAAAACATACAAACATAAAAATACAAAACTTGAAAATCAGAATAAATAAACTTGCAAAGAAACACAAACAAAAACAAAACCTGGAGCGAAAACACAAATAAGCTTTAAAATCAGAATTATAGAGAAACACAAAAACAGAATAAATACAAAACTTGTTTAATTAATTAAACAGAATCAAGCAACAAATACACAGCGAAGAAAAATAAGAAAAACAATATAAAAATATTAATAAAAATTCCCCAAAAAATTTGTTTGCCAATCCATTAATAATGGAGAAACAAAAAATAAAATAAAAATCACCATTAAAATTTGTCTTGGTCACAGTTAAAGAGATGAGTAAGCCATATTAGCATTAATGCAAAAATGAAAATCTCTTCCGTATAAAAATGTCGCTCTTCCCATTTTTAGATGGCTATATAGAGGGGGAGTGATGATATTTATTTAAATAAAAATATTTTTTTGAACGGGAAAAGCAACCACTAAAAGCCATAACTGTCCAAAATTGTCCAATGTTTGTATTTGGTTTCATAGGCATTTAAAAATGGACGGCCCGCATTTTTAAAAAAAGAAGAGATTAGGGCCGATCAGTGCGCGGGGGATGAGGAAAAAAGACGGCGCTCTTTTTTATTTTATTTTTTTTATTTGGGCGCAGTCAAGCGAAATGGCAGTCATTGTTTGTTGAGGAATAAATAAAAGAAAAAAATCAGAATTAATTTAATAAAAATCAGAATTTGTTTAAAATATATTCTGATTTAATTCTGAAATTAATAAAAGTAATAAACAGAATTAAAAATCAGAATTATTAATTTAAAATTGTTTAATTTAATAAAATCAGAATTTGTAAAATTGAAAAAAAGTTTTAATTTTCAGAATTTAAACTTGGATTAAATTCTGAATTTAATCATATTTTAAATTAGTAGTCAGAATTTTTAAAAATCATAATTGTAAAAACCAGAATTTGTGAAAATCCGAATTTTTAATAATCAGAATTTTTTAAAAATCAGAATTTGTAAAAATCAGAATTAAGAAAATTGTAAAAAAAATAATTGCATAATTTGGCTGGTCACAAAAATTTACAAAAAATGACGCGCTTCTAAAAAGGACATTTACAAAAAAGGGTAAAAATCCTTTATTTTTTTTAATTTTTTAAATGGTAAGCGATGGGAAAGGAGTGAGGAAAAAATGTAAATTTGTTGGAAGAGCAACGATCCAAAAAAATATCCAAAAAATCTTTTTTTTATTCTTCCTTGTTTGTTCCTTTCCACGCACCCATACAAGGTGTTGGTTTTGTTATTGTTGTTGGTTGAGTGGTGGTTGAGGTAAGAAAATATTTAAATGGAAGAATTTTTGGGAATATTTTTTTGTTGGTGGTTTATTTATATACAAATAGAGGTGTGAAAATAAATAATAAAAGGAATTGGCGTTTATTTTTTAAAAATAATATTATTTAAATTAGTTACAAGAATAAATAAAAATAAATTAAATTCTGATAATTATAAGAATAATTACAAATTGTAGTATTTAAAAATTACAATTTGTAAAATTCTGATTATAATTATTTAGCTTAATGGTGTAAATTCTGATGTACAAATTCTGGTTTGTTTAAAACTTCTTCTAAATAAACTTGTTTGTTTTAAATTCTGATTTGTTAAATTCTTATTCTAAATTCTGATTCTGATTTTATTTCCAAGTTTTGTTTCTGGTAATTAAACATTGTTTTAAAATAAATTATGGTTTGTAAATTCTGATTTTGTTTACAACAAATTTGTTTAAATCAGAATTAATTTAAAACAAGTTTTACCCAGGTTTAAATAATTATGATTTAATAAAACTTGTTTTAAATTCTGATTTGTAATTTCTGTTTAAATTCAGTTTTTATTATTAATAGGCATTTAACAGCTTAAATATGGCTAAATATTTTCCAGTGGATTTAAATACTTCAAGTTTAATTGTAATATTTATAAGTCCAAATTTAAACAAGTTGTACATATAAAATAATGCTCTTCAATTTAAAAGCAACAAAAATCTTCAAGTTTTCCCCAAAGGATTTAAAAACAAAAAATCGGCATTTGAGGAAAACAAAAGACAGAAGGAGAGTTAAAAGTGATGGACAAAAAAAAAGTCTATTTTTGGCCAAAAAAATAAAATTTTTAAAATACTTTTTTAAAAAAGTAAAAATATAAAAATACAGATTTTTGGACATATCTTAGAAAAAAAGGAAAAAATTTTTTTGGGTTTCCTTTACAAATTCTGATTTTTGTTTTTGTTGTTTCTGTGTTTCTGTTGATCACATAACAAAGGAAAAAAATCTTTTTTATTATTTAAAATAAATATTTATTTGTCCAATAATTTTTTTCAACCTGACCTCGGTCAAGACCTTTAAAAAGAAGGTTCTCTCACACCTTTAAATATTTATAAGAATGTTTGTATAACATAAAAAGGTTTTTTCAAATATTTGTTTTCACATCAATACTTGGCCGAGAAAAAAGAATTAAAGGGAAGGTGATTTCTGAAGAGCGCAAAATAAAGGAGAAAAAAGTTGAACAAATTTAGGCAAATATATAATATTCTTTTTTTGTTATAAAACAAAACCAGAATTAAATATAAACAATAAAAACTCAGAATATCAGAAAAACATCAAAACATAAAAACAAACAAGAAACAAAAAAGAAAATACAAAAACAATAAAAACAAAAACACAATCAGAAAAACAAAAATACAAAACCAGAAAAACAAAAACACACTCAGAAAAACAAAAATACAAAACCAGAATTAAATAGAAACATACAAACAAAATACAAAGTTATTCAGAAAAACATCTTCAGAATATTAATACAACAACTTAATTAGCAAAAACAACCAAACAAACTTGAGCAAAACACATTTAAATGTATTTCAAGTTGTAAATTCTGATTTATTTAAAACTTGTTTTAAATAAACTTGTTTGTTTTAAATTTTGATTTGTAAATTCTGATACTAGTTTTTCCTTTTCTACAATTAATGATTATGAGAATATTTAGTACTTTAAAAACACGCAAATTTGTTATCATTTATATATCAATAATTTATTTTTTTACAAAATTAATTATAATAAAATATTTCTTTTTAATAGACACTTTAATATTGATAATTGACAAACAATAAATTAATAATTTAATTTTATCATCTTATGATTAAAAAAAGGACGACTTTTCCTCCTTAGAAAGACGACATTTCCTCCTTAAAGAATATTTTTTCATTATCGCTCCATAATCAAAAAATTATTTTATTTATAAAAATAATTTTAAAAATACTCTAGAATTTAATTAAAATTTAATTTTACCCGTCTCCCCCTCTAATTTCAAAAATAATTTTTAAAAATAATTAAATAGCCCATTTTTGGCATTCTGTCTATTTTCATTCATTTTGTCAACTTTTAATTTCTCTCAATTTTTATTTAATCTAATACCTAAAATAAAGTCAAAATATTAAATAAAGGCTTTGTTTAACAAAAAATCTCAATTATGGAAGGGAAGGCTAACAATCTTTCTTCTCTCTTTATTTCTCCAGCGCAGCAAGGTGTAGAGACTAAAAAAGAAATTAGGGCTTGGTGTGATGGATGGTAAATTTATTTTTTAATTTTAAAATTAATTTTTCTTTTTTAGTTATGATATGGTTCATTTTGGACATGCTAATCAATTAAGACAGGCAAAGCAGATGGCTACTTGTTTGGTTGTTGGGGTTGGGAATTTTATTTTTTCTTTAAAAAGATTATAGTGTGGTGTAGTGGTTAGTGTCCTTGAGTTTCACGATTTGAGGGTGCGGGTTCGATACCTGGTGTGTCTATCCTATTTTAATTTGTTTTTTTTTCTATTTTTCGTTGAAAATTGGCTTACTCTTCATTAACTGAAGAATATTTTATTTAGTGGAGTGGTTAGTGTCCTAGACTGACCCCCAATGTGAGGGTGCGGGTTCGATACCTCATGGGGCCCATGCATTTTTAAAGTTGTTGTGGACCATCTTTATTTAATTTTACCACCTTAAAATAGTCTAGAGGTCTTTAAAAATTTTTTAAAATAAATTTTAGATGTTTTACTTTTTTGATCAATTTCTCTTAAATTTATTTTTCAGGTCCACACAGATGAGGAAATCTCTTTACACAAAGGCCCTCCTGTTTTTACAGAACAAGAACGGTATAAAATGGTGAAAGGCATTAAATGGGTTGATGAGGTTTTCTTTAATTTAATTCCATTAAATTTTAAATTTAAAAAAGGTTGTGGAAGGCGCTCCTTATGTCACAACAGTCGCTACTTTAGACCGCTACAATTGTGATTTTTGTGTTCATGGGGATGATATAACCCTTACTGCGGATGGGAAAGATACTTATGCTGAGGTTAAGGCTGCTGGGAGATATAAGGAATGTTCTAGAACTGCTGGGATTTCGACAACAGTAAATTTTTATTGAATACTATTTTTGCGGATTTTTGTGGGACTTTGCGGATTTTTTCGATTTTTGCGAATTTTTTCGATTTTTTGCTGATTTTTAAATTTTCTTTTATTTAAAGGATCTTGTCGGTCGTATGCTTCTTTTGACAAAGACCCACCATATAAACCATGAAAATGACCTTGATGAAGCAGAACGCGATCATGCTAGAAAATTAAGCACAGATCAAGAAGCTCGATCTCCGTGGACATGTATTTCTCGTTTTCTTCCTTCTACTCAAACAATTATGCAGTTTGCGGAAGGTCATCAACCTGCACCTGGAGATAAAATTGTTTGTTATCTTTTTTTAATTTTTTAATTGAGTTCTGTGAGGGGGGGGGGGGGGTACTTGCTGTCCTAGTTGTTGATGTAAATGTCCTAAACGAGGCTTGTAGCCAGAGGGAAGGTGGAGGATTACGGGTTGGTCCTGAAGCATATTTTTGAGGGTGCAAAGCAAATATTTATGACTTGTCGGTTCCAGGCCCCAATCAAGGATCGGCTTGTTTGGCACTTAAATTTTACTTTACTTTATTTGCTCCGAGTGTCTCGCCTCGATTTTAAATCATTTTTTTATCAATTTTTTATTAAAGGTTTACGTTTGTGGATCTTTCGACCTCTTCCATATTGGCCATTTATGTTTTTTGGAACAAGCCAGACTTCATGGAGATTATCTTATTGTTGGTCTATATACAGATCAAGATGTGAATGTTTACAAGGGAAGGAATTATCCAATAATGACTTTACATGAAAGGGTTTTGAGTGTTTTGGCTTACAAGGTTTTTTTTGAAAATTTTTGGCTCTGGTCTAGTTTAAGAATCCAATGAAAATTTTTTGGACTTATGAACAGGATTGGCTCATGAACCTATTTTTTAAAATTTTCCAAGAAAAAAATTTTTTTCCAGCCAGTTTCTGAAGTTATTATTGGTGCTCCTTTGTGTGTTAATGAAGAGCTAATAAAACGTTTCAAAATCGATTTGGTCATCCGTGGGAAAATAAAGTCTTCTCATGCCAATATTGATGGAATTGATCGATATGAGTATGTAGATTTTTTATTTAAAATATTAAAAAAAAATTTTTTTTTAAGTTTTCCAAAACGTATGGGAATTTTTATGGAAGTAGATTCTGGTAATGAAATGACTACAAAATTAATTATTGAAAGAATTATTAAAAACAGGTTTTTTTAAATAAATTAAAAAAAATTTTTTTTTAATTGAAAAATTTTTTTTCAAGTTTGGAATTTGAACAGCGAAACAAGAAAAAAGAAAGGAAGGAAATCTCTGCTTTTAAAGCTTGGGAGAAAATGAAGAATGAAGAGAAAAATAAAATTAATGGAGGGCATGAACAAAATGGAGGAGGAATTAATGGAAGTGATGGAAATAAGGTTAGTATGGGAGGGAAAAAATTTTTTTGAAGTCTTTTAATTTTAAGGGTGGTTCTTTTTTAATTTAAAAATAAAAAAATTTTTTTTAGAAATTTTAAAAATTTTTTATTTTTAGGCCCCTCTCTACCATATTGTTTGCTTGGATAATGATGATTGTAATAATAATAAGACTACCTCTTCTAAATAAAAGTTAACAAATTAAAAAAATATATAAATAATTTTTTGTCCTAAAAATTTTCTCCTAAAAAATATCTAGCCATATATAATTATTAAACAATATATTCTATGTGCCATTCCATTTATATGTGTGTATAACCAAATAATAATTAATTAGTATAATTTTTCCGGAAATATATATTTAAATATATTTTATATTTTCCGGAATTTCTATTTCTTTTAGTAATGTTTGTATTTTCCGGAAGAAGTGCAAAATAAAAATAAAATGTGTATTTTCCGGAATTTTTGTTAAATAATTTAATATATTTTCCGGAAAAGTATATTTTCCGGAGTCTATTAATTTTAAATATATTTTCCGGAAAAAATATATCAAAGATATTTTTTTCTTTTCCTGTTTTGTAATGATATTTCTCTCTAGTCTTATTAACTGTTTAGAACAACTATTCTTCTTTCCGCCTATATTTTTGATCTATTTAAAAATTAATGCTTTATATTATTGTCAACCATTATATAGATGGATTAAAATTTTTTTTTATTTAAATAGAAAATTATAATTGTTATTTTCAACTGAATATATTTTTAATTTTTTTCCAAAAAATTTTTTTGAAATTTTTAAGAATATTTTTAACACGCAAAAAAATTTTCAAAATGGATCAAATTCCCGCTTTCTCTCGTCTTTCCATATTTTCTACTACAAAACCTAAATTTGATGTTAATGGAGCTTTGGCGACACGAAGGGAGCAAATTACAATTTTAATAAATAAACAAATTGAAGATTTTGAAGCTGTTGATTTTGATGATCGCGAATTTGAAAAAAAGGTTTTTTTAATTTAAAAAATTTGATATTTTCTGGATACACCCTTCCTTTGTTTACGTTAAAAAAAATTTTTTTTGAAGTTGTTGATTGACCAAAATGTAACCAAAAATGAGAAAAGAATAACTGATAAACAAGGAAGGGGTGGGATATTTTTAAAAAAATACCGAAAATTTTATATTTTTTATAGGTTAATAAGACGATTCAGGCAAATCGTGATAAATTGCAAAATATTTTAAATGATGAAGGTTTTTTAATTTATATTTTTGAAAAAAAAGAAATTCAGGTAAACGTAAACTTGTTGGCGAATATAAACATAAAGTCAAAAAAATTGATCAAGGTAAATAAATAAATTTTTATTTTATAAAGTTTAATCGAGCGAGACCGGGTTTTCTGAAGGGTTTTGAAAAGTTTTCTGTAAAAAAATTTTTTGATTTTTTCTGAGAATTAGTAATTTTCTAAAATATTTCCAAAAATTAAATCCAAAGCGAAAACAGTTTAAAAAGTGGATATTGACCTAAAACCAGAAGTGCCGGGTAATAACTCGTCACAAAGACTTAATTTTAATACAGTCGAATCTCAATTTTACATGCAGGGATTGCGAAAAGTATGGATGTAAAATAGAGCTCCGACTATATTAACAGATAAAAAAATAAATTTTTTTCTTTCTAGAATGTCGTCATGAACGTGAAAAGAGTGAAAATTTTAAAGGTAGAATTGATCGTCTTAATTCTATGTTGAAGGAAATTAAAGAACCTATTCGTGAGGAACAAATTTACAAGATGAGGAAGGCTTCTTTAAATATTTAAAATGACTTAAAAAATATTTTTGGGAGGAAATAAATCTCATGTCAGTATTTTCTAGACATATCGGGATCAAGGATATCTCGGGAGAGAGTAACATCTCTGCTCGGGATATTTCAATGTACGGACAGCTACTTTACATGGTTCCTTCCACTGGGTCTTTGGAATCCCGATATGTCTCCCTACCTATTCTAATTTATTTTAAACAAATAAAAATTTTTCTGTACAAATGACATTTTATCCCGCACTCATTAAAAGCAGTAAACAGAGTTTTTGGTGACCGGTTTTAAATTGAAAAATTTTTGAAGACGAGCGCAATTTTTTAAATTACCCAAAAATAAAGCAGTTATTTAACTGAAAAACTCAAAATCGAAAATCGAGTTTTTAAAATTTTTGAGTAACCGAAAAATCGAGGATAACCAGCTTAACAAAACCGGTCGCCAACAACCCTTAGTAAAATTGAAAATATTTTGAAGAGAATCGTGACTAATTTTCTGGGTCAAACAACAAAATACTTGAAGCAAAAAAAGTAAAGAATATACAAAATTTAATTCTTTTCAATTCTAACACCAGCAGCTTTCGCATGATTAGGCCAATCATTAATTGTTCCACCATAAATCCTTACAAATTCTTCGAGAATTTCCTATTATTTTAAATTAATTATGATTAGAAATGTTTGGTTCTTGGAAAAGTACCTACCACATTTCGGTTTTTATAAAAAAAATCAGAAAATTTTGGACAAACTGTCAAGGAAGGTAAAATTGGACAAAATGCCAGTCAGAAATTTTGAAAAAAATCCCTCAAAAATAACAAAAAATTTTTTTAACCTTTTTGCTAACAACCGTTTCTGCACGTGGTCCCCAATGATAAAAGATGTCATCCGCACCTGATGCTTGATCAAATTGTATATTACCTTTAAGCCAACCCTTAAAGAATTTTTTAAATAATTTTTATTTAAAAAAACCTGTGAAATAAATTCCGCTGATTTTGAAGGGCCAAAAATATCCATATATTGTTTGTCTGTCAAGTGTTCAGTGTTAAATTTATCGAACATTTTATTCTGAAAAAGGATTTTTAGGCTTTTTATTCTCCAAAAAATGTCCGCAAGTTTTACTTTTTATTTATTCAAAAAATGATTGTCTTTATAAGCAAGAACCTAAAAGAGAAACGAAATCAACGCAAGTTTAGTTACTTTTTTGATAAAAAAATTAAATAACATGACTTGCGGACATTTTTGGAGAATACAAAGGGTCTGAAAAATATACCAAAAATTCTTTAATCAACAAAAAATCAATTCCTTTTTCGTTCGCATTGCCTTTGCTTTGATGCCGTTTTGACATAAAAATAAACATTAAAGTTGAGGTAAGCAACCAGCGTTTAAAGTCTCTGTTTTCCTATAAAAAAGAATTTGAATAATTATAAAGTTGATTAATTTGGCCCATATTTGTGAACAAAACAGATGAAATAGCAATGTGAATAATGGGGGGTTACTTTTGATTGAAGGAATATGACAGAGTAAATTGAAGTTCAAGTCCTTTATAAAGACCAGAGAGAGTTTTAAAAAATCTAGGGTTCGAATTCCGGTTTTAATCTCTAACCTAGGGATGTAGACTAAGAGACATAATAAATGCTTGGATAGAGTCCAAAAACACCCAAAAGCATTATCCAAAATTATAAGCTCCATCTAAAATTAATTTAAAAAATACCACTAATTTTTCATTTTCTTGATCCTCATCATCAGAAGCATTATTATTTGTACTATTACTGTTTAGACTGCGCACGTCTGAAGCCAAAGATTTGGAAAGAGGTCCACATCTTTTATCGTACCACTAAAATTTTTAAAATTAAAAAATTTAAAAAGAAAATAAAACTTGAGAAACGTCCATTGCAAGATTGCTTCCAAGTCCATTATAGAGATAATAACGTTTACTATCATCATCGCGTTTCAACTGAATTAAAATAAAAAGGTTTGAAAAATGAAATTTTTTAAATGGAAGGACAAATTAATTAGTTTAGAAGAGAAATAAATTGACAGGCACGATGAAGGATCGATCCTCCATTGGAGAAAAGTGAGGTCAGAGACAATACCACTACACCACAACTTATCTTCAGTCTTTCTTTAAAAATTTTATATAGTTAAGGGAAAAAATAGCATTTAACATCAATCTCTCTCCTAACTAAAAAAATCCGCAAATTTAATCCGCAAAAGAATTTTAAATTGCAAAAAATAAACCTTCATTCCAAAAACATTCATAAATTCATCTCTAACTATTTTTAAAACTTTATCCTTCAATCTGCGCTCTTTTCTATCGGTAAACACATCGGCAATGTCCCCATCTCTGCAATAACCACGTTTAGTACAACTAGAAATTTATTTAAAAATTATTTTAAAAATTAAAAAATTAAAAACCAGGACATGACACATTGAACAACTTTTTTTACAAGATCAAGTTTAAGTCGATTTAACATTTCCCTATCATCCTTAAAAATTTTTGAGAAAATTTTTTTTGATTTTAAAGAAAACCTGGTCGTCACTATAATCCATCTCCTCATCTTGATCAAAATCTTCATTAATATCGTCAGCCATTAATTTATTGAATTATCTATAAATTAAACTTTAAAAAACTAAAAAAACCTAGAAAATTACGCAAAATTCCAAGCCAAAATTTTTAAAAAATTTTAAACTCAAATCCGCGCCAATTACAAAGCGAAACTTCAAAATGTCAACTTTACAAAATGCCAAATTGACAGAATACCAACAATGGAGGCTTAAATTCTAAAACGCCTACGGCTTTAAGATGGGATTTATGAAAGCTTATTGTTGCGCTTGTTAATTAAATTTTTTATTTTTAAGAGTCAGTAATATAAAATTTGTATTTTTACCTGTTTACATTGACTTATGATATCTGACAGCATTGTGGACGTAAACGCCGCCTTGGTATATTGAGTGTTTTTAATTTGTACAAAATCTCAATTAATTTGTAGGACGATATAATTTCTAAACGACGTGTTGGCAAACGCGCAGCACCTCGAATTGATGAGCCTCTACCTTTAGGAAGAGGAGGAGGTAGACGAAATCAGCGACGTCGTAATAGTGGAGGTGGAGGAGGTTTTGGCAATGCTGGCTTTGGAAATAGTGGTTTTGGAAACCAGAGTTTTGGAAGTAATTCTGGTAGTTTTGGCAACTCTGGGTTTGGAAATTCTGGATTTGGAAATAGTGGATTCGGAAATGTTGGACCTAGACGGCAATTTGGAGGTGGGGGAGGTCGAAGGACTAATAATACTTCTGGTGAAGATGTTGTTTGGATAAATATTTCAAATTTGCCTGATACTGTTCTTACTGGAGATCTTCAGGTTTCTTTTTTTGGGTTTTTAGGAGTTTCTGAGGTAGTGTATACTAGAGGAAGAAACATTTTAGAGGACCTTGGGTTTAGTTGCGGACCATTACCGTATCATGGATAAATCGAGGAACACTGAAAAATGCCTTGACATTCAAAATTAACCTTGATCCAGAAAAAATTAAGGTCTAGGTCCCAGGCCGGTAGTGTATATGCCAAATGATTCTTTCTCTCCTTGTGCAAAAGACACTTGATTAAATTCAAAATTCTCTTCCAAATTTTAAGGAACTATTCCAAGAATTTAATCTCCTTGGTGTTGGAGTTCATTATGACGAATTTGGTCAGCACATGGGCACGGCAGATTTGTTTGTAGATGGACGCTCTGCAAAGGCTATTTTACGAGAATATGCAAATATTGCCATTGACGGTTATTTTTGTTTTTGATTTGAAAAAATTTCCGTTTAAAGGTCAAAAGATTCGTTTTGCAATAGTTAATGAA
Source organism: Meloidogyne incognita (assembly GCA_036172945.1). NCBI lineage: Eukaryota > Metazoa > Nematoda > Chromadorea > Rhabditida > Meloidogynidae > Meloidogyne > Meloidogyne incognita. The sequence continues at coordinate 5,331,730 of JARQAC010000001.1, forward strand.
CAAGCTGCTGCTACACCTCAATTTCAAAACCAACAAAGGCGAGACAATTTGAGAGGAGGACGTCGACGTGGAAATGCTGTTGGTGGTGGTGGTGGACGTCGAGGAGGTGGTGGAGGAGGAGGGGGTGCTGGTGGTGGAGGAGGTCGCCGTATTCGGTCTGATAGTGGGCAATCGTCCCGTACGTATTCTAGGTCTGAAAAATTTTTTAAAGATTTATATGTGGTTGGGTTTTGTAGGGTGATATTGGGGAATTTTTTGGGATTTGATTGGGAAATTTTTGGGATTATTGGGGAGTATTGTGGGAATTTTTTGAGTGAAATCGGGCTGGATCTGGATCCCTTCTTTAATTGTCCGTTGATCACTAGGTGTCAGGAGTTTCAGATTCTTTATCTCTTTCCTTATTAGCGATGTCAAGGGTTGAGAAAAAATATTGGTTTAGCAGAAATTTTTCGGATAGGTTTGGGAATGGATAAGTCCATGTCTTGTTTCATGTAATCCACGACATCCCTGATTCTTATCCTACAATAAAATCTTATTTCATTTAGATCTCGCTCTCCAATCGGTCGAGCTACTGGCGGTGGTGTCTCTAAACCGCGTCGTGTTGGTCGTAACACTACAAATCAAGTAAAAACTGCAGCAGAGTTAGATAGGGAATTGGAAGCTTATATGAATGGAATGAAGGTTTTTTTGGAGTTTTTTTTTCAAATTTTTTTATGTTTTTCGGTTTTCAGCATCCACGCGTCAAACTTGAATGAACATTTGGTTGAAATCGGAATTTTAAAAAATTTGTGTTTTTTCTCCAATGGAAAATTGATGGGGAAGAACAGGAAAAAGAATTTATTTAATTCCTTTTATTATTTTTTGATTTGAATTGTAACCATTTTTTTGTTTTTTCTTCTAAATTAAAAATATTTGTGTGGATAAAAAATTTGTCTAAAATTTTGAATATTCTCAAATAATGTATTTAGTTGCTTTTAATATCTTTTGAAAGTTTTTGAATTTTTTAATATTTTTTTGAATGTTTTTTGAAAATTGACATTGATGGAGGACGACAAATATTTAATGGAAAAGGTTTTCTTATTTGCTTTTTCAAATTTAAGAATTTTTTTAAAGATCTCATCAGATGAGGAAGGAGAATATGGAGATGAGAGGAGAAGTCAGTGGATTGGTGATGATGGGAAAGAACTTGATTCATTTTCAAAGAAAGTGGAGGATAAGGTTTTTTAAAGATTGTTTTGCAAATTTCCCCTTAGTGGTTTCAAAAAATTTTTGATTTTGAATATGAGGGGCTTCGGATTTAAAAACTAGTAAAATGTGGCGGGGGTCGTAGGAAAGAATATCGAACATTTTTGGAATTTGAATCGTGGAAGAAACGATATTTTCTAATTCAAATTATACGAAAATTTTTAAGAGTACAAAATCAAATGAAGAATCACCTCAAAAACCAACTTTTACAACTTCACAAATTTGGGATGAACAAGAACTGCATGACGATGAGGAGGGAGAAAATGAGCAAGTAATGGAAGATGAAAGTTTAAATGGAATAAGTACATCACCTTTTTGGACACAGTCAATCGCTCCTGGTAAATATTACAATCGGGTAAGTTATTTTTTTAAAACTTGATTGGAAGTATAAGGCATGTCAGTCTGCCGCAGAAAATAGAAACTCGATTAGATACTTTTTGTGGTAGTTCGACGAAATAATTGTCGAGGTTTCCAAACTTGCCAAAAGCCGTCTTTGTCGGGTACAGCCCAAAACAACGTGCGGCCATAACAACGTAAAACCATAGCTAGCTTGAAAATTTCTGACCATTATAAATTTTGGTATCAAACTCTTTAGCCCGATGAGTGGAATCATTTAATACGTAATTTGTTAAGATTAGGAAATCTTGAAGCAGGTTATGTTTTTGCGTTGTTTTGGGCATGTCCCGACTTTGTCTATTGAGATTTTGGTTAGTATCTTTCCATAAAATTTTGTTGTAAATTTATTCTGATTAGAAAAATATTCAAAAAAAAACGGGTTGACCATATGGATGTGAGTGACCTTTTTGTACGGAGAGTTTAAAATTAATTTTAAAAAACGTACTCTCGGTGATTTGGTTTGCTTTCATCTATTGCAACCCCAATTAAAAAATTATTATTAAAAAAAATTTTTTTTAATTCTCTATATGAGACATGGAGAATTTTGGTCTTCGACTTGAAAATCAAAAAGAAAATTTTTTTAATATTTAAAAAAAAAATTGAGGCTCGTGGAGGTGGTCAAACAGCAACTGCAGCTTTACTTTCTCTTCAACGACAATTTGAAAATTGTATTATTCAAACAATTAGAGATGGTATGGCAACACAACCAAAATGTGATCCTCCTCCTCCAACAAATTCAAATAATTGTTCTTCTCATAATTGTGATGCTGCTAATAATAATTGCTGTTAGTTTTTTTATAGACGGGCCTTGCCTAGGAGGTTGAGTGTACCTTTTGGGGCTGAAAAACTGTTCATTATACTAACGAGGGAACATCGTTTAATATGTATATGAATTTGATATTGTTCTTGGTATCTTTAGGCACAAGAGCAGTTCAACTTTGACTGACCATAACCTGTTCCTAAATCATTTTGAAATTAAAAGGAAGTCATTTTGAAGTAGAAAGTCGGGGGTCCGAATGGTACTAACAATAAGAACAATACCAAAATTTTGTATTCAGTAAGTGATATTCCTTTGTAGAGGTTATTGCTTATGAAGCTACCTCTCCCCTCTCTTACCCAGTGGCCGATCACATTAAAAAAGTTGCATGTTTTTCACCTACGTGTGCACATATGTGTATGTCCCCAGTTGTATTAAAATTATTTTAGAAATTTTAAAAATTTTATAGCAAAACATGTAGCTGGAAGTGACAGTGATTCTGACAATGGAGGAGATAATTCTGATAATTCTTCTAGTTCTTCAATTTCTTGTAAGTTTTTTCAACAAAAATGACGAGAAAATAAGTATTTATTTTTAGCACATAACACTTCTAAAAATGTTCGAAATAATTCTGGTGGTGGTAACTCCAACAATTCATCTCCTTTAAAAAAACGATTTGGACGACGAAGACGAAAACGTCAACAAATAAGATCTTTTGCGCGTGAAGAGGTTTAAAAAAATAATTTTATTGAAGATCTTTTTTTGGAAAATTTTAAGCCAAAAAGTTTCTGGAAATTTTTCAAAAAATTTTCAAAAAAAAATTTTTAGCCTCCAAGAATTTCTCTAAAATTTTGAAAATTTTTTCAAACCTCAAGTAATTTTCTAAAAAAACTTTTTCCCCAATAGATTCTACGTAAACGTTCACACCCAGCTGCTTTACACCCCGATATTGGATTCAACGAACCAGGCCAACTTAACGACGGCCCTCTATGCAAATGTTCTTGGGCTGCAAAACAAACTGGAGTTAGACATGGAAAATTTGCTGGAGAAAAAGCTTTTCCTCGGTGTGATTGGAATTCGAGGTTTTTTTTTAATTTTTTAATTTAATTTAAATAATTTTAAAGTAATATTGAACGTTTATATCATTATGTTCTTTATGTTGAGGTTTTTTTAAAGTTTAACAAATGAACTCTTTCGAAGTGTGAGTATTAATTTTGCCTTATGGTCGTGCACAACCCTATTTGTTACTAATTTTTAGCTTTTTAGGCTCCGGAGCCATTTTCTGATAATTAGGCTGTCAAATCGGCAAAATTTGGTAATATAGTAGGTTGTCAACTATGCTCCAACTAATATCAAAAAACTTAGAATTAATACTCACATTTCAAAAGGGTCTTTTTAAATTAGAGATTTTTTTTATTAATTTAAAGCCCAATCCTGCATCACTTTCACGTCATCCAACACAAATTCAAATTGATGGTCATTGCTACAAATTTGATGGTTTTTTTTTAAATTTTTGAAATTTTTTTGATTTTATCTTCAAAAGGTTTTTCTGTCTTCTTTCACAAACCTTTACCTGAACGTTTTCCTCAACGTCCAATAAATCAATGGACACAACATTTTCAAGTGAGATTTTTACATGAAAATGCTCCAGAGGTTTTTTTAGATTTTTAAGATTAAAAAAATTTTTAATTTTTGTAGAGTTTTACAGTTGCAGATCTCGAACTATTTCATTCTTTTCTTTTTGAACAAATTTTGGAACTTTACGATTTAAATAGACAATTAAATATTCCAAAAGAAGAAATGAATTCATCTTGTCCATTTTATCATTGTTTGCCAAGATTTGCTAGATCTTTACCAGGTTTGTTAGAACAAAAAAGAAATTAAATAAAAATTAGGAAAGAATTGGGCTTTAGGTAAAATTATATAAAAATGGGGGAGTGGGGGGGGGGGGGGGGAACGATTACTAGGAGGAGGATTTAAAGAGAACTATTTAAGCAAAGGAAGGTGAAAACAACTTCCCCTTAACACAGTCAGTATAGCACTTGTGTACTATGTAGTGGTGAGTGAATAAAGCGGCAGGAAATTACAGGAGAGTAATGCCTACTCGGGGCTAACATAGGCATTTTTACCTCTATATTAATTAATTTTTTTATTTTCTTCCATTTTTTGTTTTTAATTTTGTTTCTTAAAATTCTAATTATTTTTAAGACACTCAATTTTGAAATTAAAAAAATTTTTTTTTTAATTTTTAGATAACGGAAAAGAGCTTTTACCACTTTCTTCAATTCTTTCTCATTTTATTACAAATTTTACACCGTTGGTAGATGACAGATTAGCTCAATATTTTCACATTAACCCTTTGGCATTGGTTGATTTTGCTTGTCAAAAGAAGGGAGAAATTTGTATAAATCCTAAAAAGGTTTTGAATTTTTTTTAAATTAATTTTTTTCTTTTTAAAGAAACCTTTGGCAATACGTTTGGATTTGTTAGAAAAATCAGCAGACAACAAAGAATTTTATCCAATAATTACACATTTTGGTATAAAACCTAATGCTTATGCTTTTTTGGCTAGACCACAGTAAATTAACTTTTTAAAATTTTTTTTTAAATTAAAGAAAAAGTTTGTCTCAATGGACCGACTTTTCGTTCTCTGCTTGTCTCCTCTATTCTTAGAAATTAAAAAAATTTTCGGTTTCAATTTTTCTTGGTTTTTATGTCCCTTTTTTTAACTGAAAAATACGATTCGGATCGACCCATTATTGTTTGGGACTCCTCTATAAGAAAAAATTTTTTTTCTTCTATTTAGAATGCAGGATGCCTTATACAAACACTTACAATTACGTAAACATTTGTCTTCAAAACCTTCAATAACTTTTGAAGAAAAATGGTTATTAAGAAAAAGTGAAGCACATTTAAATGCTCTTAAAAGGGAATGGTAAATAAATTTAAAAAAATATTTTTTTTTTGAGAATTTTAAATTTATTTTTTTCAAAGCAAATCTAAAAGAAATACAATTGTCCATATTAGCTCAAGGTAAAAAATATTTTTAAAATTGGTTTTTGTTTGATTAAAAAAATTTTATTTTCAAGGGATTTTTATTCAACTGGAATTTGTTCTGACATGGTATTTTTAAATAAAAAATTTTTTATTAATTTTTAAAAGGTTTTACATTCAATTTTACTTGTTTTGGCCTGTCAACATGTTCGTTTTCATTGTTCTTTAAATTTTTTGGAGGAAAGATTGGCTTATACATTTAAAGTTTGAAATTTTTTTATTAAATTTTAAAAATGAAAGGAAATATAGAGAAGCATAAAGAACAGAAAAAAATAAATTTTGAAAAATTCAGGATAATTTTTAAAAAATATATAAAAATCAGAATTTTATAAAAATACAAAATCATAGAATTTTGGGGAAAATACCTAATTTTGATGCCCCCCCCCCCCCCCCCCCCCAAAAAAAAAAAAAGAATAATTTGTAGAAAAAACATTTTAAAAAATCAGAATTATCAAAATTTTAGAAAAATACAGAAGAATACAAAAATCAGAAATTTTGTTAAAAATTTTTTTTTTGTTTTTTCAGAATCGTTCTCTTTTGGAACTTGCATTAATACACCCTTCATTTCGTGCAAATTATGGAACAAATTCTGATCATGCAAAAAATGTTTTGAATAATTGTGGTTTAAGAATTGGATTAACTACAACAACAACAAAAACAACAACAACTTCAAAATCTCCAATAATTCCTCCTTCTCCACAACAACAAAATTTAAATTTTTCTTCGTCACCTTTAAAAAATTCAATAACAGAAAATAATTCTTTAGAATTATTAACTAAACAACAATTAATTCAAAAAACTGGTAGAAGAAGAGGAATTAATGTTTTGATGGAAATTATGTCTATGCAACGTTCTTCTTCTTCTGGTAATAATAAAATAAAAGAAAATAATGGAGGTGTTGGTGATGGTGGAAGAATTGTTAATCGTATTAATGAATCTATTATTAAACATAATGAAAGGTTTGTTTTTTAAATAATTTTATTTATTTTTTGGAGAATAAGGTTGTCGGATAGTTGGAAATCATCGAATATACGGATCCAATATCCGAACCGAAGATTTCCGGATATCCGCCTTTTTTCGGATTCGGATATACGGATCCAACAACCTTATTGGAGAGGGGTTTTGAAAAACTAGACTTAATGGGGATATACTCATAACTACTCCACAATGCTTACAATTTCATTGAGATTTATTAAAAAAATTCTTTTCAAATCCCCGGAACCATATTACGGTTCGATTCAAATCAGCTTTTGAGATGGTTAAACCATATAATCTCTTTAATCCAAGGCGTTTAGGATTTGAAAATTTTTAATAAACTGTGGCGTAGTTGTGATAGAGATTGAACTGCTCCCTGATTTTTGTTTTAATAGAATTTTTTTTTCAAAGATTTATTTCAAAATTTTAAGACTTAAGATTTTTTAATATTTTAAAGTATAACTCTAGTATTTTATTTCTTTTTTCCCTTTATAGATTAGAATTTCTTGGAGATGCTGTTGTTGAATTTTTAACAACGATACATTTATTTTTTTTATTTACTGAATTGGATGAAGGTGGTTTAGCTACATTTCGATCTGCTTTAGTATTTTTTTTAAGTTTCAAAATATTTTTCAAAAAAATTCTTTTAAAGGTTCAAAATCGTCATTTAGCAACTCTTGGTGATCGTTTAGGTTTACAACATTTTATGGTTTATGCACACGGTCCAGATTTGTGTCATTCTGCAGATTTACGTCATGCAATGGCTAATACTTTTGAAGCTTTAATGGCTGCCGTTTTTCTTGATTCTGGTCTTGAACAATGTGATAAGTAAGGAGTTTTTTCTTTGAGAGAAAATAGAGAAAATTTTACAAAAATTTGAGGCTTGAGTTGAGAGCCTCAACTCTGAAAAATGACTTGATTTTGGCATTGGGTATAGGAAAAATTAAGAATTGGACCAGGGATGGGGATCTATTTTTCGCCTTTTCCTTATTCCACTATTAAAACGTGGAAGGGCCCCTCTCTGGTCTAGAAACTCACATCGATCTACTAGAAAAAAATTCTCTTACTGGCTTTAAATTTTTTTAATAAAAAATAATTTTCCCTATTATTTTTAGAATCTTTGCAAATGCATTATTTATTAATGAATCAAATTTACTTCAAATTTGGACAAATTTACCTGAACATCCGTTAAAAGTATTCTTTTCTTCATAAAAAAATTTTTTTTTTAATTTAGAAAGATACTCCTTATGGTGATAGACATTTAATTTCTTCTGTGCCTTGTCTTAAATTACTTGTTGAATTTGAACGTTGTATTGGAATAACATTTAAACATATTAGATTACTTGCTAAAGCTTTTACTAGAAGAAATGTTCCTTACAATTTTTTGACTCTGTAAAAAATAATTTTTTTATTTTTTTAAAATGGGTGGGCCCACTTTATTCAGTCAAAAAAATAACCTCATTTTGGGATACTCCTAAAAATAGGAAAACACTCAACTCAATTAGAGATACTTGTTTTAATTTTTGGTTAGCCATTGGGTGAGTAGGGAAGGCGAGTGGCTACTTAAGCGATATTCACCCGAAACCCGATCCAAAGAAACTTTTTGAAAACCGTGATCCGAGAACTGATCCTTCTTTTTTTTCTCAAACCGGTCCATCCTTGTAATATACTCCTTATAAGATGTACGACAGACCCAAGAGAGGGTTGTCTCACCTATACAAATAAAGTACTAAAAATTTTCTTTCTAAGAATTGATGAATAAATTATTTTTTTAGTGGACATAATCAACGTTTAGAATTTTTGGGTGATACTATTTTACAGGTTTTTCTTGAAAAATTTATTAAAAAAATTTTTTTCTCTTCTTCAAAAGTTGTTAACAAGTGAATACCTTTACAAACAATTTCCATATCACCAAGAAGGACATTTATCACTTTTACGAACTTGTTTAGTTCAAGCAACTACTCAATCTGTTGTTTGTGATGACTTAGCAATGGTTAAATATTTGGTTATTCCACAGGTTTTTTTTTGTTAATTAAAAAAATTTTTTAAATAAAAATTTTTTTAGGCTTTATTAAGAAAATGCCCTCAACCAAATCTTCGGACTAAAGACAAGGCTGATTTGGTAAGGAAAAAAAATTTTTCTTAAAAATCGAGATGTTCCCTTCGCATTATGTGTAGTGCATGAGGAACATGTGCCTTCCTCACTAGAGAAAAATTTTTTTCCTTTAAAAAAATTAATGTTCCCTTCGGACTACTTATAGTGTGAAGAGAACATGACTTCCTTCCTAAAAAAATTTTTTTTTCTTAAAAATCGAGATGTTCCTTTCGCACTATGTGTAGTGCGAAGGGAACACTAAAAAATTTCGCACTAAAAAATTTTTTCCTTTAAAAAATTAATGTTCCCTTCGCACTATTTATACAATAGTGTGTAGAGAACATGACTTCCTCCCTAAAAAATTTTTATTTTTAAAATTTAATTTTATAATTTATTTCAGGTAGAAGCATTTTTAGGTGCTCTTTATGTAGATAGAGGTTTATTATATTGTCGTCATTTTTGTCGTGTTTGCTTTTTTCCAAGATTAAAGGTTTCCTTTTTTATTACCACAAAAAATTAAAAAATATTTTTTTTTCAAGTATTTTATTCTAAGTCAACGTTGGAATGACCCAAAATCACAATTACAACAGTCCTGTTTAACCCTTAGAAATTTTGCTTCTTCAGAACCTGATATTCCAGAATACAAAACTATTGGAATTGAAGGACCTACAAATACAAGAATATATAGAGTAGCTGTTTATTTTAGGTGAGGAAAGAAAGAGAGAAAATAAATTCTGATTAATTCAGAATTATTTTTTAAAAATCAGAATTTTGTATTTTTAAAAAATCAGAATAATTTTTATATCAGAATTTTTGAAAATTCTGATTTTTAAAAATAAATCGAAATTCTGATTTATTAAAAGCAGAATTCTGGTATTTTTTAATGAAAAATACAATTCTGATGCAATCAGAAAAGTCAGAATTTTATTCTAAAAAATCAGAATTTTATTTTTAAAAATCAGAATTATTTTAAATCAGAATTCTAAAAATTCTGATTTTCAAATATTCTGATTTATTTTTTAAATTCTGATGTTAAAAATAAAATTTCTGATTCTTTTTTGATTATATTAATAATTGTGTTTTTCATTATAAAACCAGAATTTCATATTTGTTTAAAAATCAGAATTACTATTTTGTATTTCTCTTATTTTTTCAGAAATAAACGTTTAGCGGTTGGTACTGGTGCAAGTATGCATCTTGCACAAATGAAGGTAAAATTTAAATATATGAAATAATATGAAAAAAATTTTTTTTAAATTTTAGGCTGCAGAAAATGCTTTAATTGAAAATTCAAATTTATTTAAATCAAATGGATATATTAACGAAAATAATAATAAAAATATTTTTGAAAATAAATCAAGTTGTGGAGGTGGAGATGGAAATCAAATTGAAAATTATATAACAAGCTTAAATAAGGTGAATTTAAAAAAATAAATTGTAGTTTTGATTTCTTAGGGAAAGGAAGAGATAGTTAAAATTTTTCCGCATCTTTCCAAACTTTATTTTCTAAAAAAATTTTTTACATGTTCCCTTCGCACTATGTGTAGTGTGAAGGGAACATGTATTTTTTTCCTTTTTCTAAAAATATACTTTTTCTCTTCGCAGTTTGTATAGTGTAAAAGAGACATGTTTTCTCTCTTTTTTTTGAAAATTTTCGTAAAAATCGTGTTCCCTTCGCATTATGTATAGGGTGAAGAGAACATGTGTTTTTTGAAAAATTTTTAAAAAATTAAAAAAAAATTTTTTTCTTTCTAAAGAATAATTCTTCTACTCCTCTCAATTTTGTTAATAATCGAAAAAGGCGTTTACCACCATCATTTCAACAACATCAACAGCAATTTACATCATCATCACCAATATGTCATCATCAATATTTTAATAATAATAATAATAAACTTCAATTTTTTAATAATTCGACAACAATTCCAAAACTTTTTAATAATAATAAAAATAATTTTTTGCCAAATAATAATAAACAAATATTAATAATGCCGTCACAAACAACAGCAACAACAACAACGATGCCATCAAGTAGTATTTTCTTTCCTTCACCGCCTCCTTTAAATGTTTATTCAAATGGACATCAACAACATCAACAACAAAAAAGGTAGGAAAAGTATTTTTTTGATTCTTCTTCTCTCGGTTTAAATTCTCCAAAAAAATTTTTTCTCACATTTTTTGGCTCTGCTTTTCGGTTTAAATTCAATTTTTTTTCATTGGTCCTTCTCGAGCCCCTCGGCCCTTCTCGAAAAAAATCCGGGTTACGGGATTAGCCTTAATAAAAGAAAATATTTCCTCCTTTAAAAATAATCTCAAAAAATTATAAAAAAACATTTTTCCAGACCTCAACAAAAACAACAAAATCCTTCTCCTCCTCCCACTTCTTTTCTTCTTTTACCTCCACCACCTCCACCAACATTTTTATCACCACTTCCCTCTAAAATTTGTATTATGGCAGCTAATAATAATAATAATATGGATATAAATGAAGAGAAGGAAGAAGATTCTTCTTCTGCTTCTTTGCTTCCCCCGCCACCTCCACCACCCAAAATTCTTTAAAAAAATGTGGGACGACAATTTTTTATGAAAAGACTTAAAAAAGGAGAGCTTTTATACATTAAAAAAGATTGGGAAAAAAAATACTTAAAAACAAAATTCAAAGTTTTTTATATTTTTTATATAATTTGTGTATTATTTTCTATTTATTTTTGTGCTCAAAAATGTGTTTTTCTGTTAATTTATTTTAAGTTTAAAAAAATTTATGATAATCAGAGGGTATACATATGTAGTCTTTTCCCAGTTAAACATTTCACAAAAAGCTTTTTAAAAAATCCTTTATCTTGAATGAATTATAGGAACATTAAAAGAATCAATGTTTCTATAAACACCAAAGGCTTTATGTACATAATTATTTTATATACCAATAATCTTAAGGGGCAAAGGCATTGAGGATGTAGTAGGTTTAGGCGTGGACTAATTTTAAGTATAAGCGGGGTTTTCCTCACTCGAATACGAGGGAAAGCTGGTTTTAATCTAAAAAAAACTATCTATTAATTGAAAAATAACAGGAAATTTTGATCTAGAAAGAGGTAAATATCGAAACTTTTTGAAATTCTTTTTTTTTTCAAAATATTTTTTACAAATTATTTAACCGCAACAAAATAAAAGTTCTCAGAATCATTACTTTTTTGTAAATTTATATAAAAGGAATGTGCAGTGGCAGACATTTTTCTGTGGAAAATTTTTGTCGTGTAGGGCTACAAGGATACACAAAAATAAAGGCCAGAAGAAAATTTTTTGAGCAAATACTAAAAACACGATAAGAAAAATTTTCCTCGAGTAAATCTTTTAAAAATAATTTTGAGAACTTTTTAAAATATTTTTAAGTGAAAAATTAATTAATTTTGAATGTATTTTATTTATGTAGTCTCCTTTAAAGCAATTTAGGATTCTTAAAATCACTTTCCTGTATTGGGCTTCTTAATTGGCGGCACTTGCCCTTCCTAAATATTTTAAGTTAATTTTTTAGAAAAATATTTTTGGCACAAGTGGTAGGGGAGGGAGGGATTTTATATACTCCCCTATATAGCTAAAAAGTAAGGGTGTATTTCTTGGGAGCTAGAAATCCACCCGTTTTAATTTTATCCATTAATTTTTTTAACTAAAAATAACTTGTTCCGGCAGCGCCCGCTTCGTTGGAGTTTGTGTAGACGCGGCACTCGTTGTGACTTCAGCTGTTTTGTCACCCGTTTCAGCAACAACGTTTCTTATCTTCTCTGCAGCACTCTAAAAATAGTTATACTATATATACATATATGTGGAATAGATTAAAGCGGAAAATATATGCATGCTTTACATCCTTTTAGAAAATCACATGTAAAACTTCAGCCTTGCGGATTTCCCAAAAAATATAAATACAAAACAACGCATAAATTTTCCGCAATAAAAACCCCAAGCTTGTGGGAGAAGACCCTCCACATTTATTACTAAAATTAAATTTAAAAACCTCTGCTTTCTTCTTAGCAAGATCAAGCTCAGACAGACGGGACTTCATCCCCAAGAGTTCAGACTAAATAATACAACATTAGCGTTTAAAGTGTGGGAATCAGTCTTATTTTTAAGGATATCAAAGACGAGATAACAAAACCCGACCAAGTTGAATTTCGAAACCCCCGGATCTTTCTTTTCTCAAAAGTCAAAAAATGTCCTAACTTTCTTCCTTGTCAGTTCCACTCTATTTTCCAATGGCTTTCAATAAGCCAATAAAAGTTTAGGTAATTTATAAATCTTCCCTTCCATACGAAACTGTTTTGGAGTCTATTGAATAAAGTTTAATTTTGTTTGTCTCAAATTTGTGGATAACAACATGGAATAAAATGGAAGCGAAAAGGGGAGAGAATCTAAACATTCGGCGACATTTGAGAACAAAAGACGGGGATACGAAATTCATATATATGGGGATTAAACGTAGAGGGGTAGATCCAGTAAATACAATAAAACCTTGAACAAAAATAAAACCTTAAAAGCATCAGTTGCTTTTTGGAGATTTGCATTAAAAGTATCCTTCTCCAATTGGAGTTTTTGTTCATAAGTATCCTTCTCCCGTTGGAGACTTTCTTCAAAACCATCCTTCTCCCGTTGGAGCTTTTCTTCCAAAGACTTCTTCTTCTCATTAAATGCCTTTGTCTCGATTCGAAGCAACCCGTTAAAACGATTCTCCGCATTATTGCAAAATTCCTCATAAGCCTTCTTTTCACCATTCATTTGAGCCACCAGAATTGTTTCATTAACACGATTCTCGGACACAAGATCACAGTACTTCTTGATCCAAAAATCTTTCGTCCCATCGTTATTCACATATTTGTCGCTAACAGTTGCCAGGTGACTTTTCTCATCAATTGTCAAAAAATCATTTCTAATTTGAACATCTTCTTCCATCTTTGCTATTTTCTCCTAAACAGTTAATAATAGTATAATTTCTAGCTTATCATTTCTTAATTCCATGGACCAGAATTGGAAATTTACGGCTTAAAACACCGCACAAAATTACTCTCCTCCACAAGGCCCGTGGCCAGGATTTTTTTCGGAGGATGGGCCAAGGGGAGACAAACTCTTTCTTCAGCGCCGCTGACGAAAATTTTTAAAATTGCCCAATCTTTTCCCCAAATTTTCTCGTTTTCCCCGTTTCGGGAGGGGGGGGGGATTTCCTCTGGTTACCGGCCTGCCCTCCACCAGAACAAAATAAAAAACCTGGCCATCTTTATATGCCTTAAACAAGTCGAGATAATTTCGAATCCAATAATTAATATGATTCTCATCATCTTTATTTTCGTTGTCCAAATCAACTTTTCCAGCCAGAACCGCCACATAATCAAATTGTTCCTCTCCATCCACCGACGGTGTCAATTGTTCATATTGCTCCTCTTCCTCAAGTGTTATCGGAGAGTTACGAGACATGGCTCTTAGTGTTTTACGCTAAAAAGAAAATTCTATTAAAAGAAAAATTTTTTAATGATTTTTAGATTTTCGAAAACAGAATGAATCTTAATTCATTCCAGCCGATTCAGCTAGCCCGTTCCAATTCCTTGGGTTCACCTAGACCGTTTTAGATAATAAGAAATACCTAAAGTTAAAATTTTCAAATGATAAAAGATAAAAAAAATTTTTGGAAAATTTATTAATTGCACTTTTCGGGTACAGCCCGACTTGCCGCGGGCCGACTTGCCGCGGCCGACTTGTCGCGACCGACTTGCCGCCGGCCGACTTGTCGCGAGGCCGACTTGTCGCCGGCCGACTTGCCGCCAAGCTTTTTAATTAAATATTCTGATTTATAATCAATTAGAATGGTCCCAACGACCATCAAATGGGACCATGCTGAATTATAAAACAAAAATTTTACGAAAAAATTTTCCAAAATTAAAAAACCCCTAACTATAGTTTCCGTACCAGACTCAAAATTGGACAATTTATATGTCATTCGAAAGAGCTCGTCGAGCTGAGCTGAATGACACCAAAATCAGCTCGATTGGATGTTCTGAACAAAGTTATGTCAACTGAATCTTCGCTGGTAAAACTGTTTTTGTGCTGCTACGGAGGGTAGGCCGGGCATGGTCTTCGCTACACGATGGCGTGCTTCGCTGCGGTCGTGCTCGCTTCGCTCGCGGCGACCGTCGTTTCGCTCGACATGCCTGGCTTCCTCCGCAGCGGCAAAAACTTTCCGCGTAAGACCTTGTGGAAGGGGGGTGTTAATTAAAAAGCTTGGCGGCAAGTCGGCCGGCGACAAGTCGGCCTCGCGACAAGTCGGCCGGCGGCAAGTCGGTCGCGACAAGTCGGCCGCGGCAAGTCGGCCCGCGGCAAGTCGGGCGTGTCCCGCACTTTTCCTACAACTAGGAGAATTAATTTACTATAAAACAGTGGTTACAAATAGACATAGCGAATTAGTGTACTATCTCGTTTTGCCCACAAAAAGTACTCTAACCGTCTAGCGAGGAGAAAAAGTGTCCTCATCGTACTCTCTCATTTTTTACTTTTTTCATTTTCCCACTCTCTAATTTTTCCACACTCTTTTCTTTCAAAATCCGAGTGGTTAATTTGAAAGCCGATATCCCGAAAACTATCCCCATTTTTTAAAAATCTGTTCCCATCATTTCAGAGATAATTGTTTAAAGATTTTGTAAAAAATATTTATAAATCTATATGTTCAAAAAAAGTTAATGTGGCGGAAATTTCTTGTAATTCTCAGATGAAACTTGGATCATCAAAGGGAAATCTTGCTTAGGTTAGATGGGCGAAACAAAAGGAGAGGAAAGAGAAATATTTCGAATTTGCGTAATACTCAAAAAGCATCCAAAGCAACGAAGAAAGGTTTTTTTGTTTATTTTTCAAATTTTATTTTAAAATTTAGCTCAAACGCCTACATTCTCCACCAATAAATAATAATTGTGAAGCATCAACACAAACTTGTAAAGAAAGAAGAGATAAATCGGGTCAAACAACAACCAAGGTGAAGAAAGTGGCTACGCAGACAATGGATTCTCCAATTATAACAAAAGATGCTGCAACTCAATCAAGTCTAGGTTTCTTTTTAGTTTTAGCACAATCTGATTTATAATGTTAGGTTTAACTGATGTCTTAACGCAATGTGATCTAGATAATCGTGTTGAAATATCTTGGAAATTTCAATTAATGCAACAACAGAATCAGAAACTTCAGCAAGGGGAAAGTAAACTGCTTTCACAAAAGAATAGTATTGCAGCAGCAACAACTTGAAAACCTTTCAATGAGTTAAGTTCACGTCAATCTCGACGTCGAGAGAAGCAAGATTAATCACTTCAATTAATTGCCGATTAATCACTTCAAAGTCATCCCGGCTACATGCAGATTCTCCACGGTCTTGTCAACAGGGTATTGAATATACTTTGAGATTTGACTGGATCAAAGGAATTTGGACTTGGAATCGTCGATAAAAAGCTAGATCCTCACACACATCAGTTTATAAAGGAATATTTGGGAAAAATTTAATTTTTTATTTAGTTGATGCTGTTATTTCAATTTTGGACAAACAAAAAGAAATGTGTGAACTTATTGCGGATGATGGTCAAAAAACTCAATGGCTCCGGCTTATTGTTAATCTTCGATTATTTTCAAAACATATAAGTGCAAAAGAGCTTAGCGACGAAGGATTGACCACTTTGAGCCATGGTTGTGAAATGGCTGTCAAAATTTTGCATGTAATTCTTAATTTTATCCTTTAAATATCTCCTCATTTTTAGTTCTCGGCAAAACAACTCCAAAGGCACATTGGTTGCTCCATTGGTTATTTTTGCGAAGGAACAGGGATGGCTTGGTTTGCTAAGTGACCAGTGTCTTGAGTCTTTACACTCCAAATTCTACCTTCTGGTATTTTACCTTATTTTTCAATAAAGATACATAAATTAAGATGAAGCGCTTCAAACATACAGGTGACCAGATGACAGCATTGGAGGGCATGTTTAAGCATCAAATGCTATGGAATTTTATTCATGATGAGGGTCTCGATGAAGAACAGCTTTTAGAATAGGATCAAGAAGAAAAAGAAAATTTTAGCACTTAGACTTCAAAATATGGAGTTTAATCATATTTGGTTTATTTCCAATCATTTTTAATCGAATTTGACCATCGTTTTGTAACCTAGCTTATCGAGTGCGATTTTGATTCATCTAGTTCGAAAGAAGATATCAAGAGCCTTCGAATGAAATTCAAAAACAAGATTGTATTATGGTTAAAAAGGGAACTGAACTTTGCAGGCGCTGAACTGAGTAGCCTGCGAAAACGAGGCGCTGAATTGGAGGTATGGATTCTTATCGGTAATATTAAAGTTTCCAGTCCCCATTTTTTCTCCCCAATTTTCCCCCTATATTTTTACAAAATGGTCAGACTTTTTCCTTCTTCCATCCAATTTGCCTTTCTAATTTTTGCCTGCAATCAAACAAAAAGGATTATAAAAAGGAGGTTTGCTCTACAATTTCTGGTTGTACACCGCCAACATCCATATCTTTCGTCTTTCATAACGTTGATTGTTGTTCGACCCCCACATTTATAGCAGGTTCTTTTTCCATGAAGAAGTCCAAGCTCTTCGAGCCATGCATCGAAATCATTATCGCTCAAACGTAATTTTTCATGTAAATCAAAAGGTTTGAAATTCTTAAGTTGTTCCATTTTTTTATTGAGAAAATGAGTCTTCTCAAAAATCATACTTTTTAAATACCAAAAAATAATCCTCCTTTTTATAATCCTTTTTGTTTGATTGCAGGCAAAAATTAGAAAGGCAAATTGGATGGAAGAAGGAAAAAGTCTGACCATTTTGTAAAAATATAGGGGGAAAATTGGGGAGAAAAAATGGGGACTGGAAACTTCAATATTACCTTCTTATCCTCTACCTACTTTTTCGATTTAGTGTTAATTTAAATTTATTATTCCTTTAATATTTTCAAAGTTTCGGGGAACGTAACTGTTCAATTGTGAGTCAGTTTACTCTTAATTTAGACAATTAATGATTATTGTTACGGATTAGAAAGTCTTTTACTTTTAAAACAGGATTAGAAGATATGTGAGCAAATTTATAGTTAAAGATATTGTACTTTATATGGAAAAACAAAATTAATTTCTACTGCTGATTACCAAATCTACTAACAGAGTTAAATAGGAAAAAAATCAGCCAGGGAAAACAACCCTCTTTTTACAAGTTCCGGGCGGAAACAATAATTCATATGTAGATTTTTAGTGATATTCTTGTCTACAAATCTTTCTAATCTTGGTTTTAAATTAATTTTTTAGTTAATCCCTAATTGATATCAAAACGATCTATCAAGATAGGTATTTCGTATGACTCAGTTTAATTGTCAATATCTTCTACTGTTCTACTTTTAATTTATTTTAAAGAATTCTATTTATTATTTATTCACGTATTAATCAACCTTGCATTGTCGGAAAGCATTTCCAGCCGATAAATAGACAATGGACGAAGAAGTCATCAACTTTTCAGCATACATCCTCCACAATCCTTTTAATAATATTTTAATATAAAAGGCATCTGGATCTTTCGATCTATCTTTCGCCAACTCAGTTGAATAGGTGTTGATGGTTTTGAATATATCCACAAGCAATTCGGAGGGTATAGTTTTTTGTTTTTTAATTTTTGGTGGGGATAGGATTTTGGTTTGTTGTTTCAATTTAAGTTGTTTTTTGTATATTAGGGGCATGTTAGGGGCTAATAAATAGTAGGGACAAATTGGCTAAAATAATAAATTTAAATTAATTTAAGGAAAAAAAGTTAAAGCTATTTTATCATGTTTGAAATAAACGTCAGATTCTATTGTTCTGATCTTATTATTACATTCTATATATGCAAAGGTTGGATATCTCACCATTCGATAAATATATATAATTACATCTTAGTAACAACTGACGGTTATATTTGTTCAATAGAATTGTTACAAGGATGGATGTTTTGTTACTCGGTTAATCTAACTTTAGCTTAGCAAACTGACATATTTGTTCAATGAAAGGGCACGCCACCACTAAAAGTATATATAAGGGGGATAGTTGAGTCCCTTAGGTTAGTTTTGGGCCACTTTGGATGATGAGACAAATATAACCGTCAGTTGTCCTCGTCATATTAAATTTTTTCAAAACACCAACTTGTATGTAGAAATACGGAATGCATAAAATCTCTGACTAGTTTGTTCATTTGCAACTGGAAATAGAGAAACGAGAGATGCTTGCTTATATTGATTTGTTTTTGCCGAAAATAGAGAATCGAATAAATTCATTCCAGTCTCAATATTTCACTTAGAAAATTATTTTTTGGAGAAAATTAAAAAAATGTTGCAAACTATAGGGAGATTTTTTCACATTTTTCTAATAAATTTTTAAATATTTTTATTTATAAACTTTAATCTTAGTTCTGTTTTTTAACAGACGATGATCTTAATATTATTGCTCATGAATTGGATTTTCTTAATGATAAAGAGGAGATTTTAAAAACTGATAATTGAACTCATTTGAAAAACTGAGAGAAGCACAAATTTTTATTTAAAGATTCACTTGTTTTTGGTCTAATTAAATTTTAAAAATGTCTTTTATGAGTTTTGTATGATCCATAAATTTCTGTTATTTATTAATTTTCTTCAATGTCTATTAAATTAATATTAGTAAGATGTCAAAGGAAATTTAATTAAATTATCACTTAAAAATAATATTTGACAAATTTGTTTAATAATAAAGTACAAACAAACAATTTTAAATAGTTTATATTTTTATTAAAATATAGAAAAACAATTTTGTTTGTTTTCTTTTATCCGTTCTTATTATTTCTTTTATCCGTTTTATAAATTAATTTTTTGTTATAATTCTAGTGTTAAACAAAAATTTATTTACGTTTCTTAATCGCGCAATAAAAAGATGGCAATAATAAAAAATTTATTAGAAACATAAATCTTTTTATTAAAAAAAAGATGGTTTGTGTTTTTGAACAAACAATTTTTAAGTATTATTAACTTGAGGGGAAGGGTGGTTTACGTTTTTCATACAATTCTACGTTTTTTCATACAAACGAGCCTTTAAAAATTAGTTAATAACAACTCTGAGTTATTCCAACTAAAATTTTCTTTTTTTCTCCAGCAGCTCTGCAAACCAACAGGATTTTCTATAAGCTTAAAAAGCTGTTAATTGTAATTGTAAAAACAAAGTTGTATTTATTTATTATTGGGTTCTCCCTTTTTTCCTCTTTCAGCTCTGCAAATTAACCGGATTTTCAATGGGGTTAAAAAGCTGGTAATTGTAAAAAAAGTTTAAAGTATTCGTTTCCTGGGTTTCTCATTTATTACTCTTGTTTACAGCTCTCCAAACCAGTAGGATTATCTATGCGTTTAAAAAGCTTATTTGTAATTGTAAAAAGGTTGTATTAATAAAAACAAAGTTGTATTTACATTTAATTTGTTTTTGGATTCCTCCCTGTTAACTCTATTTTTTACAGCTCTTCAAACTAGTAGGTTTATCTATACGTTTAAAAAGCTGTTTTTACAAAAAAATTCGGAATTGTAAAAAATTAATTGTAAAAACTGTTCAATACTAATTTCTCTTTTTAATTAATGTATACACATACTATTTTTTTAAATAAATTTATTTAATTCTCGCAGTTCTCAATCGAATTCTCGTAGTTGCTGTATGCGTTCTCGTCTCCCCTTTTCATTTTGTTCCTCCCACAAAACTTGAAATGCCGCCATCTTCTATCAATCACAAACACACATTCTCGGCTGATCGTCATTTCTTTAAAAAAATTTATTTTACTTCTAGGGTTGTTTAAAAAATATTTTTTGTCAAATTTGTTATAAGAATATATTTTCTTCTTTGTTTACAATTTGTTTAATATTTATTGAAACAATACAAGTTTATAAAAATATTAAACTTTGTTTTAAACAAACTTTAAATAAATTAAACAAAAACAAATTGTTTAGAACTTTATTTAAATAAACTTGTTTATTAGAGTGTTTAAAACAAAGTTTATTTTATTTATTTAAATAAACTTGTTCGGAAACTTTTTTTACAACAAACAAGTTTATTTAAAACAAAGTTTATTTAACTTAAAACAAAGTTTTATTAATTCAAACTTTTTTTCAAACAAACTTTATTTATTTAAATAAACTTGTTTTAAATAAACTTTTTCAAACTTGTTTTAAATAGTTTTATTAAACCAACTTTGTTTTAAACAAACTTTATTTAATTAAACTTGCCCATTGTTCATTTAAAAATATTTTAATTTAACTTTTTCTCTAACGGAAAACGAGGAGTTGGCGTTAGTTTTTGGCCCATAACTATTTAAATAATTTAACAAATTTAATCATTTTTAGTATCATTTTATTCAGAATTAAATTTTACATTTAATGAAAATTAAATCTTAATTCCATTTAATAAATAGAAAAAGTTGTGATAGGAAAACTTAGGAAAATGGACATTTTCTTCACAAAATTATTAGATTTCTCCTCATAACCTTTTTGTTCCTTCCTCTAAATCTTTGATTTTTTTGTATTTTGTAGCAAATTTAATTCACTATCGAATGATACAAAAATTAGATCAATCTATCAATTTTTCCCAAAGTTGAGATTTTTCGCCAAACATGATCTCTTTTAACATAAAATTAAATCTAGCCCTATTTTTATTTTTTTATTTAATTATTTATTTAATATTTGTGTATTTTCACATTTTATTTTTAATCTTTGATTGATCATTTCCCTTTTTATAATTGATATTTTTCAATTAAAGTTGCAAATATTTTTTAATTCCAAGGCCAAAAAAGGAAAATAATAAGTAAAATTTGTTTGATCAAGAGTCAAAAATTGAAAAAAAGCAATTTAAATTCAACAAAAATAAACTAAGAAAAAAATATAAAAATAAAAATATAATTATTTTTTTATTAAAATTTATTTTAAAAAAATTGAAAAGAAAATTCACAGGGAAATTTAGAAGAGAATATTCCCCTCCTTTTAATAATTTACAATTCTCTCCCTGAATAAATCCTCCCAAAATAGAATATTAAAATCCATTCTTTATTCTTTTTTTAATAATTTATTTAAAAGAAAATAATTTTGAGAATCACTCAAATTAAGAAAAAAAAACACTTGTAAAGGGATATAAAAATAAAGAAAACTTCAAGTATCGCTCACACTACAATTAAAAAATAAATATAATATTTTTTAATAAAATTTATTTTAAATTCTATTTTTAAGTGAAAAAAAATGTTTATAGAAATTAAAAATAAAAAATACATTTTTTGTATTTATTTGTTTAGGATGCGCAATAAGTTTATTTTTAGTTAAAAGAGGACTTAAAATGCGTGAAAAAAGTTTATTTTTCTTTTTACAATTCTGTTTTTAACAAGTGTTTTTCTTTTGTATTTTTAGTTGATAAAAAAGTTTATTTAAGTTTGAGTTGTAAAAAGTTTGTTTTATTCAGAATTGTAAAAATAGGTTTATTTAAGCAAGAATTGTAAAAACAAGTTTATTTTAGTTTTAATTGTAAAATAGGTTTTAAATGATAAAAATAAACTTGTTTTTACAATTAACAAAAACATTAAGTTTGAATGTAAAATAAGTTTGTTTTTTTATTTTGACTTGTTTCAAGTTTTAATTTTATTAAAAAATTTATTACAATTGTAATTTATATTCTCCATAATAAAAATACTTTTAAAGTTTCCAGTATTATTTTTATTTTACTATTTTTCTTAAAAAACCCCTAATATTTTCTAAATTTTAAACTTTAATCTTTAAATCTTTAAAATAAAATTTTTTCTTGTTTTTATTTTCAATCTCCAATATTTTTTATTGTTTACTATTTTTTACTTTTATTTTTAATTTCATTCTTTTAATGTGTAAAAATTTTTCTCAAAAAGAAATTTTAATCAAAAAATAAAAAAACAAAATTTTTGTGTTCTCTGTGTTGACGCAAGACTATTTTTGTATAAAAATTGTTATTTTATACCAAAATTTTATTTTTAGTTAAATAAAAGTTTTATTAAAAATAAACCTTAAAAATAAAACTTGGGGAATTTGTAAAAAGTTCTAAAGCGTTTTTACAACCTTTTTTACAATTTTTAATCTTTTTCTACAATTTAACAAAAATAAACCTATCTGTAAATAAATAGACTTATTAATATAATAAATAAACTTTATTTTACAATTATAAACCTTTTTTTAATAAATAAACTTATTTTTACAATTTAACAATAATAAACCTATTTATTAAAAAATAAACTTGTTTTACAATAAATAAACTTGTTTTTACAAGTGTAAACCTAGCTTCAATAAATAAACCTTTTTTACAATTAATAAACTTGTTTTGTAATAAATAAACTTATTTTTACAAGTTTACAATAAATAAACTTGTTTTATAATAAATAAACTTATTTTTACAAGTTTACAATAAATAAACTTGTTTTATAATAAATAAACTTGTTTTACAATTAATAAACTTATTTCTACAATTTTACAAAAATAAACTTATTTATTAAAAAATTAACCTATTAATTCAATAAATAAACTTTATTTTACGGTTTTACAATAAATAAACTTATTTTACAATTCTTTTTAATTTTCAGAATTTGTAAAACTTTTTCACCAACAAAAATGCTCTCATATTTAACATTTATTGCTATAATTACAACTTGTTATGCTATAAGTGCAAATAAGCAAATTTCACCCACAAAAAAGGAAAAATATCAACCTGGCCCTAAATTAATTGATGAAACTACGCGTTGGAGTAAATGTATTCCTGACTATCAAAATTTATCAATTTATGATTTTGAAGTGGAAAAATATTTTTTAAAAATTATTTTCTAAAATTAATTTTTAGGTAGAGACATTGGAAGGAGAATTTAAAGATTTAAGTGCCTACAAAGGCCAACCTCTTCTCGTTGTTAATGTCGCTACATTCTGTGGTATTAATTTTATTGGAGAATTTAGGAAAAAAATTATTTTGATATTATCGGGCACTCAGAAAAAATTTTTTTCTAAAAAAGCATATTTTGACCCTTCTCCTTTCGTGTTCATCCGTCGATTTTTAAAATTGTTCTGCTTTGTTTCACCCTGCAGAGCCAACCCTGTTACTTTAAGTTGCTACAAAGAAGTTTATAGAGGAATTTATAAGTAAACGTTATGCGGGCTAGTATAGCTCAGCGGTAGTCTCCTAGCCTACGAAAAAATGTTACCACAGAGAATCAGCGCGGCCCGCGCTAATTTTTTTTAATTTTAAATAAAAAAATTTTTTTTCCTTTCCTAAAAAAATAAAAAAATTTTTTCTCAATTCCTCAGCCTATACCCAGCAGTATATCGACTTCAACCCTTTAATCGAAAAAAATTTGGCCAATGGAGGACAATTTACAATTTTGGCATTTCCTTGCAATCAATTCTACCTTCAAGAACCAGCTGAAAACCATGAAATAATGAATGGTGGAAAATAAAATTTTTAAAAATTATTTTAAATTTAAAGGTATTAAATACGTCCGTCCAGGAAATGGTTGGAAACCTCACAAAAATTTGCATATTTATGGAAAATTGGAAGTTAATGGAGCTAATCAACACCCTCTATATGAATTTCTTAAAGTAAAAAACAAATAAATTTTAGTTTAGGAAGAGAGGGAGGGGTTGAGCTTAGGCCCCCTTAAGGGCATCAATCCAGTAGTGCTTCACCGGAACCGAAATTATGACCGGAACCGGATCCAATTTGAGTTCCAGATCCCGGAACCGGAACTTTTCTAAGTTCCGGTCCGGAACCGAAATCAGAACTTCCGGTGAAACTCTAAAATCCAGTGACCTTTTTAGCAGTTATTGCTAGGCGCTTTCATGATAGGCGTTACTACAACAGTGGTGCTTCACCTTCTCTCTTTTAATAGACACCCCTTTAATAGAATGCTAGCCAGCTTGATTCTCTTTAATCCTTCCAATATTAATAAAAACTAATTTTAATTCTTTGAAGGATTCGTGTCCTCAAACAGTCACACAGATTGGAAAACGTGAGGAACTTATGTATAACCCAATCAAGGTGCTTCTTTTTTTATTTTTAAAAATAATTTAAAAAAAATAATTTTTAAGGTTAATGATGTTACTTGGAATTTTGAGGTAAACAACTCGTCTTATCTTTTCAATAAATTAAAATTAATTTAATTATTTCAGAAATTCTTAATCGACGCTGAAGGGTAAGAAAACCGCTAATTTTTTATTAAAAATATTTAAAATTAATTTTTAAAGACGTCCGCGCTTTCGATTCCACCCAACAGCATGGTCACATGGACAGGTTGTTCAGGTAAATTTTTTAAGATTAATTTAAAAATTTATTTTTTTTTAATTTTTAGAAATTTATTGATCAGTTGGCTAAAGAAAAACATGGTGGTTCTTTAAAGCAAGTTGAAGGGGAAATTCGCAAGCAGTGAAATTAAAATTTTAATTTATTAGAATAAAATAATAAAATTATTTACACCCGTTTATATTTGTTTTAAACTCTCTCATTTATTGCATTTTACAATTTATTATTTTTTAAATTTGTTTTAAATAAAAATATAAATAGAAGCTTTTTAAACAATCAGATAATTTGTGGGTTCAAAAAGCTGTACGTTTTAATAAATTAAATAAACTTGTTTGCTTAAGTTTTTCTAATATGTTCGCTTAAGTTTTAATAAATAGACTTAAGTTTATTTAAAACAAGTTTTAAGAAACAAGTTGTATTTAAGATAAACTTGTTTTCCCAAGTTTTAATAAGTTTTAACAAAACAAGTTTATTTAAAACAAGTTGTATTTTAGACAAACTTGTTTTTCCAAGTTTTAATATGTTCAAGTTTAAATAAAACAAGTTTTAATAATTTAAAGTTTATTTATCAAAAAACATCGCGATAAAAACGAGCAAAAGATATTGCAGAAGGAAATGTTCGACATACTGTAACCTGATAAAGTTGTTGCAAACTTCTTTCCGGAAAAAGTTCAAAAACATGTTTTTCCTAATAAAAACATTAAAAACAAACTTAAAAACATCAAAACATACAAAATTAAATTTCCCTTGAATATAAGCTAAATGTTGAGTTTTTGAATAAAATCTAAAATCGGAAGCATATAAAAGTCTTCTTTGTGCGCAACAATGGGTAAAATCAAGGGCAAATTGTTCCGAACAATTTTTAATTTTAATATGAAAATTAGGCGTAGTTTCATTGTTATAGAGCCAATTCTGTTTAAAAAAATTATTTTTTAGAAATTTTTTGAAATTTTCGACATTTTGACATTAAAAAAATTTTTTTAAATAATTTTCCAAAACCTCAATAAAAAGACACAAGGTTTCCACAAAAGTATTGTAAAGTTGTAAATTCAAAGGCAACACCCCTTCCCAAACAAAAGGTTGTAAATTTCGTTTCATTTTGTAACGCAAATCCCAAGCAAATTTTTGTAGTGTTTTAACAGAAAATTCAATAAAATTATTATTTTTATAATTAAATTTGTCCAAATTAATTTTTAATTGACTAAAATCATCAAAAAATTTATTTAATATTTTTTTTGAATAAAAACAATTTTTTATTTTAATTTTTTGAAATTTTTGTTGTTGAAATAATTGAAAAAATAAATTATTTGTGGCTGGGGAAGTTTCAAAATAAATCTAGAAAAAAATTTTTAAAATATTTTTTTATTAAATTTTTACATTTTCCAAGCATATAGATTTTATTTTTTGTTGTTTCCCAATTTTTAAACGATCAGCAATTAAATAAAGTTGTTTTTCTGTTAGAGGACCGTTAATATTTAGAGACGATATTTGTAAACGATTGAAAGGAAAATTCTGAAAATTGTAAAATAAACTTGAAAATAAACTTGAATTTGTAAAACTTGTTTTACAAATTGTAAAAAAAGTTGGAAATTTAAAGTTTGTTATTTTTACAAATCTAAGTTTATTTATTTCGAGCAAGTTTTAGTTCAGAGAAAACTTGTTTTACAATTTGTAAAATTAAATTAAACTTGTTTTACAATTTGTAAAATTAAATTAAACTTGTTTTACAATTTGTAAAAAGTTCGAATTGTTGTATTTTCGTAAAGAGATACTTAAACCATCAATATTAAAACTTCTATTACAACTTGAATTATTAAAACTTATTCCGCCTGTTTTATTTTCAATAAACATTTTAATAGGTGGACGAGCAAGTTTTGAAGCTAAAAACAAACAAGTTTATAACTTTAAAAAATAAACTTGGATTACAACAAACCATTTTCACTTAGCACATTTTTAATAAATTTACAAACATGTTGGTTAGCTAAAACATCGTCCCAATCATTTAAATATTGGTAAATCTCAACAATTATTTCTGCGGGTAATTCAATTAATCCCATTATGTTTTAATTTTAAAAATATTAATTAATTTAAAATTTAATTTTCTTTTTAGTTTTTGATCAAAATATATTTACTAAAATTTATTTTATTTTATCATTTTTAAATATTTTCCCTTGTCATATGCTTTACGGGGAAACTCCTCTTTTATTCGCTACATATAAGCACTTAAAATGCCATATCAGTAAAATTGTTCTTGCTGATTTTAATTAATTTTGAGGTCAATAATAAATAAATTTTTAGCATAAACAATTATATTATTGATAAATTAAATTGATAAACACATTTCTATGTGTTTGCAATTAAATTGGGGGAATATTTTTAAAATTACAATTGAAACGAGGGAATATTAAAAATGTCGGAAATAGTCAAAAATCACAAACAAAAAATAATATATTTTTGTTATTCATCTTTTATAAACAAATATTACAATCAACTTTCCCTTTATTATTCATCTTCTTGAACACAATGTTTATTTTATTGTTTTCATTTAAACAAAGGGATAAAGGATTGTATTTATTTTTAATATCATATTTCAAGTTTATTTTATTTCACAATTGTATCTCGTTTATTTATGTTTTACAAATTCAAGTTTATTTTAGTTCAAAACGTTTTCAATTTCAAGTTTATTTTTAATTTATATTCCAAGTTTATTTATTTTTACAATTGTGTTTTTCAAGTTTATTTTATGTTACAATTTAAGTTTAATTATTTTTTACAAATTCAAGTTTATTTTACAATTTGTATTTCAAGTTTATTTTTTTATATTCCAAGTTTATTTTCTCTTTACAAATATAATCCAAGTTTATTTATTTTTACAATTGTATTTTTCAAGTTTATTTTATTACAATTTATTAAATATCATCATCCTCTTCTTTTTCCTCACTATTTTCCTTCCTTTCTCTTTCAAGTTTATTTTTCAAATTTGAAGTCGACCTGATTTGCATTCTTTTAGAATGTTCCCACATTGGTCTACCATCCTCTCTACTGTTCGGGACTATTTGGATATTATACAAAATATTTTCTTGAAGGCCTGCCAATATAGTAGAACGCTGTTTTTGATCAAAAAAATAAAACTTTAAAAAATATTTTTAACTCACAGACTCAATATTTTCAATTGTAACTCGTTGCCACCTTTCCATAGGCTCGTTAGGATTATTACTAGTAATTGAGATTAAAAAATAAAATTAAAAAATACCTAAAATAAATAGTAACACCTAAAAATAATTTTTTAAAAATTAAAAAAGCTTAAAATAGCCTTTAGCAGCATTTACAACAGTGCTGTGAAATTCCCAAATTATTTTAACTCGTCCACGGTCAATTTGCTCAAATGCTAAAGGCTGTACTTCATTGCCTTTGTCAACAAAGTTTTCGTTTGGAATGACTGGTAAATTGGCTAAAAAATTTAAAAGTTAATATATTTACAATTGTAATATTAAGTTTGTTTTATTTTTAATTAAATTCAAGTTTATTTATTTTAAAAATGTAATTCAAGTTTATTTTTTTTTTAATTTTTACAATTCAAGTATATTTTCCTTTACAATTGTATTTTATGCTTATTTTATTTTTAAAATCCAAGTTTATTTTATTTTACAAATTGTAATTCAAGTTTGTTTTTAAAATTCAAGTTTATTTTATTTTACAAATTGTAATTCAAGTTTGTTTTTAAAATTCAAGTTTATTTATTTTCCTACTTAATTTCAAGTTTATTTTTCCCTTTTACAATTGAAAGTTTATTTTCCTTTACAATTGTATTTCAAGTTTATTTTTAATTAAATCCAAGTTTATTTATTTTACAATTACAAGTTCAAGCTTATTTTTTAAAATTCAAGTTTATTTATTTTCTTACTTAATTTCAAGTTTATTTTTCCCTTTTTACAAGTTCAAATTTATTTTACAATCCCATTTAAAACTTACACAAAGTTGTAAAACGATAAATTGTATTTCCTTTTAAAACATCCCCATTATTCTTACGAATGTCTACACGAACAAAATAAGTTGTGTAAGGTCGAAGGTTATCCAAAGCAAGTTGCGGGGAATAGCCACTAACTCGGTGATTGCGCCACTACGAAATTTTAATTAATTTTAATTTGTAGCAGTTTGATTCTACCTCACTTTCCGGTAAATCATAACGGTCGGTTATTCTCAAATCGTATCCGTTAATTTCTGATGAGTGAATATGTCTATTTTTTAAATAAATAAAATATTTTTTATTTATTTTACAATTTTTTCCCCAAGTTTATCTCTTTTTTACAATTCAAGTTTATATTCTTTTACAATTTTATTTCAAGTTTATTTTCCCCTTTTTTATAATTCAAGTTTTACATTTCTATTTAAAATTACAATTCTATCTACTCCAAGTTTATTTTTCTTTCTTTTCCAAGTTTTTACAATTCTACAATTTCTAAGCTTCTATTTTACAATTCGCAATTAAATATTTTTATTTAATAAACATACGGGGCTAACGTCCATTGTAAACGCACTGTAGGTTGCTCACTTGAATACAAAACATCAAGCCTTGCCAAAGGGTTAGGCTCTTTAATTCGTGGTGTATGAATGCGAAACTCGCCGCTTTCCACTTGCAAACCAGAAATTAATAAAGTTCGAATTCTTATTAAATATTCTGTGTCTCTAAATAATTTTTTTGAATTCTTTAATTAAATAGACAGACGGTTTCATGCTATAAAGTTGTGCGTGGGGTGCTTCTCCGGGAAAATGGAGATGTTCCCAACGTTCTATTCCGCTCTGGGCATTAATAGCTTCTATATAACGCATCTCGTAGGCTAAGAAAAATTTTTGAAAATTTTTGAAAATTTCAAAAAAAAATTTTTTTTAATTCCTCCCTTTACATTTTATCTTCCCTATTAATTGTGGAGGCACTTCCCATGTAAGATTAACAACCCCGCGACCATCATGCATAAATCTTGAGGTTACCAATAAATTCCCAACATCCATTAAAGCACCCTCATCCTCTTTAATAATTAATTTTTAAGTAAAACTTGTTCATTTTTTAATTCGGTACCCTTCGGTAAGGCAATTTCAACAATTGCAGCGGCAGAGGAGATACGATCAGAACTTGTTGCACTCCTGAGAGTAATTTCATATCTTTCTCCTGGCATTAAATGGCCTAATAGGAAATTTGTTTTGTCCACACGAATCTAGAAAATTAATTTTTTAAGAATATTTTTTGGTTTTTGGGGGTGTCAATGTTGAGTGACCTCTCGGCTCATAACTCAAGAAGTAATTGACCGTTTGAAATATGTTTGTTATCAATCGATAGAGAATTAAATTCTCTATAAGACTTCAAAAAATCAGAATTTTTGACAATTCTGGTAAAAAGTTATGGTCAAAAAACTAACTTTTTTTGACAAAATTTGAAGATTTTACTGATTTTCTCGAAGAATTCTGTTTGAATATTTTTCCAATAAATTTTATTTTGTAGCAAATTTAATGCTCTATCCATCGGAACCAAGTTCATTTTAATCGGCCAACTATTCCCTGAGTTATGCCAAATAAACTGAAGTCTACCTGCAGTGGAGCAAACTTCCTTCCACTACGATCATTTGCACTTATTTGCCTAACATTAATAATATAAAAGTAATAAGGCTCTGTTGTATCTGAAGATCTTGGAGGTGTTTTCCACTCCAATTTTACTTGTGTAGGGCCAAGAATATTTGCAGTAAAATTGTAGGGAGGGAGAATTTCTTCTGCTGTAGGTGGAGGACTTTTGGGAAGTTTAAAGTCAGAATTTGAAGAAAAATCAGAATTTTGATCAGAATTATTTTCAGAATTTGAAGAGAAATCAGAATTTCCACCAGAATTTGTTCCACCAGAATTCCCATCAAAATTATTTTCAGAATATCCGTCAGAATTTCCATCAGAATTACTCTGACGTCTAGCAATCCAGACAACAAGAGGTTCACTGTGCTGCTTTAGTGAAGTGCTGCTTCCAGTTTCCGGAGGAGTTAGTGGCTCTGCTAGTACCTGAACCGCGATAAAAAGCTGGAAAGGGAATCAGCCTTGTATAATTTTTAAACATTTTTTAAAATCAGAATAAATTTAAAAATCAGAATAAAATCAGAATATTTAGAAATCAGAATATTACACAAATACCTGAGTCATCACCTCGTCCCCATCACTCAACGATAATCTTCCAAGAGGAATGCGAGCACCAAGTCCATCTTCTTCTGCTTCAACGCGCCTCCATTCATCTTCATTTTGGCCTTGTCTTGAAACTTTGTAGCGTACAAATATTTCGTAGTCTGGTATAGAATTATCAGAATTAAATCAGAATTTAAATTTTAAAAAACCAGAAAGGTTAGGAAGAATCAGAATTTAAAATCAGAACTGGATCAGAATTATTAAGAAAATCAGTTGAATATCAGAATAAAATCAGAATTTAGAATCAGAATTTTATCAGAAAAATACCAGAAATTAAAAATAGAAAAATACCAGAAAAATCAGAATTTTGGATCAGAATTAACCAGAAAATCAGAAATTAAAACCAGAATTAACAGAAAAATCAGAATTATGAATCAGAATATTGAAATAAAATCAGAATTTAAAATCAGAATAAGATCAAAAAAATATCAGAAAAATCAGAATTATGAATCAGAATATTGAAATAAAATCAGAATTTTATCAGAAAAATACCAGAATTTAAAATCAGAACTCCCTCTCTACTACCTTCAAGTTGCTGCCTGCCCAATCCTCCACTTAGTTCATCCCACTCCCAATCAACTAATATTGTATCGGTTCCAGCATCATAGTGAGAACGCAAATTGCGTATTGCACTAGAGGAGGATTCATTAATAAATAATAAAAATAAAATTGTAAATTTTGTTAAAAATAATTTCATTATTTTTGAAAATATTTTTAATAATTTAATTATAGAATGACCAAATTTATTGTTTAAATGTGTGGTTTAACAGGTAATTATAATAAATTTTGCAAACAATTTTTTTCGAGAATAAGCAATTTATCAGTAAAATTAAAATAAAATTATCAGTGATGGACATTTAATATTTTTAGTATTTTTAACATTTATTATAGTTAATGGGGCAATTTATTGTAAAATAATTAAATAAAAATTTTTTTAAATCTTTTTATTAAAGTACTAATTGTAAAATTCTTTGTTTAATATAAACTACAATTTGTAAAAAAATCGAAATTGTAAAAACTTGTTTAATTACAAATTGTAAAACTTAATAAATAAACTTGGTTTAAATAAACTTGGTTTGTAAAAATCACAAATTGTAAAAAATATTTAAACTTGAATTGTAAAACTTTTATATTAAACTTGTAATTTAAAAACAAAGTTTATTTAAATAAACCTGAATTTAAAACTTTATTTAAGGTAAACTACAAATTGTAAAAACTCAGCGTATTTAAATAAACTTGAATTGTAAAAACTTTAAATAAACTTTACAATTTGTAAATAAAACTTTTTTGTTCGAATAAACTTTTTATATTTAAATTACAAATTGTAAAAATTTACAATCCAAGTTTATTTAAATAAAAAAGTTTTACAATTTGTAATTTAAAATAAATAAACTTTACAATTTGTGATAAATAAAAAAGTTTATTTATTTATTTTACAATTTGTAAAACTTTTTTAAAAATAAACTTGGATTGTATAAAGGTAGACTACAATTTGTAAAATTAAAAGACTTTTAGATATCACCAATAATAATTTTGTTGTTCTTGTTGTAATATTCCAACGACCATTTGTTTACTGTAGGGATCACGCTCTTCTCTCACTTTACACATTTGTTGGCGTAATATGTGTGAGGATATAAGTCTGTAGAGGGCATTTAAATGGGTCTCTTCATTTTCCTTACAAAATTAAATTTTGTTTTATTTTTGAATTCTCAAAAATTAATTTTTCATAATTTCCTTCAAAAATGCCTCCCCTCCCCCCTTCTCTTTCAATTTCTTCCCCCACTTTTTATTCAATTTATACCCGTCCCCAACCATGTCTTCAATCTCCTTTTCGTCCGATTCTTCAGATACATGATGAATACACTCTTCATCACCCTCCTCTTCTTCTTCCCCATCTTCCTCCTCCTCCTCTTCTTTCCCTTCCTTCTCTTCTTCTTCCTCAGAATCTTCAAAATGTTTAAAATCCAAATCTTCATAAGATTTTTTCTCATCTTCTTCCTCTTCCTCCTTATTTTGTTCTTCAAACTCCTCCTTATTGGGAAATCCTATTTTTGTGTTTTCAGAATTTGATCGTTGTGTGCGTCTAACACAAGTAATTAATGGACGATTGGATTGGGGAGTTGGCTGATTTGAAAGGGATTTTTCATTAAAATTGGTATTGTTGATGGAAGGGTGACCTTAAAAAATTTTTTTAATTTTTTAAAATTTTTTAAGTCACCTTCACTGTCCAACGAAATCCCCAAAAGTTTATTTTCTACATTTTTCAAGCTCCTCTGTTCATTATTGACAGACTTGGAAGCTTTAGAATTTTCCAAAGAAGAAGCACGACGTTTGGAATTTTTTAAATTAAGTTGGGATTCTCTTCTATTAAATTTTAAAAATAATTTTAATTAATTATTAATCTACCTTAAATTAAAATTATTTAAAGAAGATTGGGATTTATTTAAATTTAGATTTTGATGATTTTTTAATTTTCCAGAAAGTGAAGAAGTTGTGGAAGCTAAAGTAGGTCGGCGGCGGCTGCTCTGTAGCGATTGCTTTCCTTTTGTCATTAAATTATTTAAAGCTTTTTTATAGAAGTTTGCCTGTTTTCTAAAATTATTTTTAGATTAAAAAATTTTTTTCAAATTTTTTTGAATTTTTTCAAAATAAATTTTAATAATTAAAAAAAATATTTTATTCAAAAAATCTGAAAAAAAAATTCGAAAATATTTTTAAAAATTAATTTAATAATTTCTAATTAATTTGGAAATGTTTTAGCATTTATTTGACAAAAAATTAATTCTTTTATTAAATTTACCGAGTATTTATACTCATAGTTCTAAATTGTCTAACCAACGCTTCTCCACCGCCTAATTCTGTTAGCAACTTTTCTGATTCTAAAAATTAATTTTAAAATGAAACTTGAAGCAGAATTATTAAATTCTGATTAATTCTGATTAATAAACTTGAAAGATTCTTATACATAAAACATAGAAAATCAGAATTAATTTTAAACAAACTTTAAGATCAGAATTATTAAAATAAACTTGAATCAGAATTATTAAGTAACAAAACTTAAGAATCAGAATTATTAGAGACTTAAAATCAGAATGAATTTAAAAATAAAACTTTAAGATCAGAATAAATAACTAAATATTGAATCAGAATTATTACTTAAAATAAGGTTCGAAAATCAGAATTATTAAGATAACTAAAACTTAAAAATAAAACTTGAAAATCAGAATAAATAAAACTTGAAGCAGAATTATTAAAATAAATAAACTTGAAAATCAGAATTTTATTTAAAAAAATCAGAAACAATTATTTCTTCAAAAATTCCAACCTTTTCTCTTATGTTCAAACTTCCCAACAACTTGACGTAGATGCATATTTTCATCAATTAATCTATTTATTATTGTTAAATACTGATCCTTTTCTTTTAAAAATTCTGTTTCCGGAACAGATTGTGCTAAATGGACTCGTAGCCTTTGACATTCATTTTCCAGTTTTTCTGTTAATTTACGTGTTTCTGATGCTTCTACGATTTTCTTGTCTTCCAATAATTTTCTGAAAATGTTGAAACTTGAAAACCTGGTACAAACTTAGGAAAAGTTACAAACTTATAAACAAGTTTATTTCTCTAAGGTTTATTTTTTAAATAAACTTGAAATAAACTCTAAAATTTAAGTTTAAACTTGAAAACTTAACGAACTTGAAAAGCTTGAAAATAAACTTGAATATTCAGGTTCAAACTTGAAAACATAAATCAAGTTTATTTTAAAGTTTAAATCTAAAAACTTGAGAAACCTAAAAACTTAAGGATAAACATACGTGTTCTCTCTTGTTTTTTCTTTAAGCAATCTCTCATAAAGTAAAATTTTTCTTTTTAAGGCCATCATTTCTATCCGATTTTCAGATAATGTTGAGTAAGACAATTTACTATTATTATTTACAGATTTTGTTGATTGAGGGAGAGTTAAAAGCCGTTTAAGCTCTTCTTCACGTCGATTTCGTTCACGCTCAGCTATTCTTAACCGGGTTCGATATTGGCTATTTTCGCGTAGAATGGCGGAGTGTGCCGGAAAAATTTTTAAATTAATTATTATTCAGAATATTATGAACAAGTTTATTTTTTATTGTAAAACAAGTTTAATTAAAATTCTGATATTGTAAAACTTGTTTCTCAACTTGTTGTAAAAACAAGTTTATTTTTAAATAAAACAAGTTTATTTTTTATTGTAAAACAAGTTTAATTAAAATTCTGATATTGTAAAACTTGTTTCTCAACTTGTTGTAAAAACAAGTTTATTTTTAAATAAACAAGTTTATTTTTAAATAAAAAAGTTTGTTTTTTATTTTAGGAAACAAGTTTATATTTAAAACAAGTTTAATTAATATTAAAACTTGTTGTAAAACAAGTTTATTTTAAAATGTTTTTAAAACAAGTTTAATTAGTTCTGATATTTGTTTGTGTTTCATTGTTTTTATATTTTTATCAAAACATGTTTTAATTACTTTTTTAACTTGAAGCAACTCCTCTCTAATATCTTCAGCATCCATTTAAAAATAAATTTAAGTGAGTAAATAAAATATTAAAATTCTGAAAAATTTTAAAAATGTCTGGAAATTTAAAGAGAAATTTTTTGTTAATTTTTTGTTTAGAAATTATAATTTTTTCAAAAAAAATCTAAATAAACTTGGCTAGCAATAAAAGGCGTCCCTAAGGTTTTCAATAGGTATTTAATTAATAAAAAATGTAAAATAAAAAAATAATTATTTTTTATTGAGAATGTTGCGTTTCCATAACTACCAAAAATTGCTTAAAAAATTTATAAAAAAAGGGAAATTCGTTTTTTGTGGAAGAATAATGAACGTGTGGTAAAATAAAGAGGGGTGATTGTCCTCTTTTTTGTTAATGCCATAAAATGGGTAAAAAAATTAAAGGAAAATAATTTATAAATAAATTGTAAAAGTGTGTAAATAATATTTTGTTTAAAAAATAATTAATTTTTGTGTTAAATTAATTTTAAATTAATTTTCTATGCCAGAAGAAAAAGGTGTGAAAAAAGAAGCAAAAGAAGCTAAAGTTAATAGTCTTTCTTTAAAAACAAATTCAAAACAATCCAAAAAAGGAGAATCGTCAGAAGGAAGCACAAAAGTAAGTTGATTTGACTTTAAAAAATTTTTTTAAAATTAAAAAAAAATTTTTTGGTGGAAGAAACACACCCTAAAAGTTAAGAGATATAGACCAAGTCAAATGATTTTAACTTCAGAGAAATTAAAAAGTTTTTCAAAATTTCTGATGTTATTAAATAGAGAATTAAATTAGCTATAAAATGCTGCAAAAATAAATTTTATCCCAGAAGAAATAAAAAAAGTTATGGCCCAAAAGCTCGAGAAAACTGTTATTTTTGAAGGTTCTTCACTAATAGCTTTGCTTTAAAAAATTCCAAAAATTTTATTTTCTATTTTATTTTGTAGAGGAATAAATTTCCTACAAAATGATACCAAAATTTCAAAAAACCATTGATCCATTCAAAAGTTATTAAACAAAAACTAATCTTGTTCTTGCTAGTATTCTGTATTTTTCTATTAAATTAAATTTTATTAAATTTTTCGAAACGAATTTCTGTAAATATTAATATCTTTGGTTTTTAATCTCTAACATTGTTCTCGTCATTATTTTACAAATTTTGGGGGTAAATTTTATTTTTATTGTTATTTTTCGATGATTAATTCCATTGTTCTTCCATTTAATTGCTAGTTACAAGCTGCAAAACCGAATTAAAAATAATCTGCAACTTACCAGATAAGTTGTGGTTAAGTGGGACCGCTGGTTTTTCGTTATTTTTAGGTCGAAGGTTCGAACCCCTTCAGGGTTAAATTGAATTTTTTTGCTTTTTAAATTATTTATAAATTTTTCCAGTATTTTTTCTTATCTTTTTATCAATTCTATAATTTTTTAAACGGTCTCAATTAATTTCTAAAATTATTTTAGAGACCAAAAACCCGTTTATTTCTTCGACCTTTAACAAAAAGTGGAATGCCTCCATCTACTCGTGAAGTCAAAGAAGCCCAATATGGCTATGTTTATGGTGTTTCTGGACCTGGTTTTTTCTTAAATTTTAATTTTTATTTTTATTAAAAAATTTTTTGTAAAGTCGTAACGGCTGAAAAGATGTCTGGTGCTGCCATGTACGAATTAGTCCGTGTTGGACATAATGAACTTGTTGGTGAAATTATTCGTTTGGAAGGGGATTATGCAACTATACAAGTCTACGAGGAAACATGTTTGTTTATTTTTTCTTGAAACTTGTCTAAAACCCTTTTTTGACCTAAAATCATTTTTGCGGACAAAACTTGCGGACAGAACCAGTGCTTGGAAATTTCCGATTTTGGCATGCTCGTACCTCATACTTCCTCTATTTTTGACTTTGTACTCGTACCTTGTATGAGTTACGAGTACGAATTTTGGTACCAGTGTTCAAGCACTGGACGGAAGCTTGCGGACAGAAATTTAAAAAAAATATTCTTTTTAGCTGCTGTAACAATTGGAGATCCAGTTTTACGTACCGGAAAGCCACTTTCGGTAGAATTAGGTCCAGGCATTATGGGTTCCATTTTTGACGGAATTCAACGTCCTCTACACGATATTGCACAGGTTTAGTAAAATGTCAAAAATTTCTATTAAATCCGAATTTTTCAGATGACCCAATCTATTTATATACCCAAAGGTTTCTTTTCTCGTTAAAAAAATTTAAAAAATTCTTTTCTTAAAGGAATCAATACAAACGCCCTCAGTCGAACAAAACAATGGGAATTTATTCCAAAACAAAGTCTTCGTCCAGGGGATCATGTTACTGGTGGTGATATTGTGGGGATAGTCTATGAGAGTGCTTTGGTTAAACACTCAATTATGGTGCCTCCAAATGCTTGTGGAACGTTGAAGTTTTTGGCACCTAAAGGGAGCTATAATGTTACGGTTAGCATTTATTTTTTGAATTTCCGTTGCCACTTTCCTTGGGTTTTTTAGAAATTTCTTTGCTTTCGTGACTCTAATGTCACGAAAATCATAGAAATTGATTTTTGAATTTCACTAAATCTTCTCAAAATTTAAGGAAAAAATCATCGAAATCGAATTTTCTGGAGATGTTCAAAAATATTCTATGCTTCAAGTCTGGCCTGTAAGACAGCCTCGCCCAGTCGCCGAAAAATTGGCTGCCAATTATCCACTTTTGTGTGGTCAAAGAGTTTTGGATGCTCTATTCCCTTGTGTACAAGGGGGAACGACTGCTATACCTGGCAAGTTTTTTAATTTAAATTTGGGAACAGGCCAACTTACAGCGAGTCCAACTTACAGCGGAGCTATAACTTTTTTCAAAATTTCGAATCCGGGACAACTTGGTATGCTTCGATGCGCCTCGACGAGCTGAATCGATCCACGCCAGGGCGTCACGGATTCGACCATTCTGAACGAAGTTATAGCTCTCCGGTAAGTTGGGGTGTACTCGTAAATTTAATAAAAAACATATTAAATTTTAAAGGAGCTTTTGGTTGTGGAAAAACAGTAATTTCCCAATCATTGTCGAAATACAGCAATTCTGACGCAATTATTTATGTTGGCTGTGGAGAACGTGGAAATGAAATGTCTGAAGTATTACGTGATTTCCCAGAATTAA
Source organism: Meloidogyne incognita (assembly GCA_036172945.1). Lineage (NCBI taxonomy): Eukaryota > Metazoa > Nematoda > Chromadorea > Rhabditida > Meloidogynidae > Meloidogyne > Meloidogyne incognita. Next base: position 5,370,464 of record JARQAC010000001.1, read on the forward strand.
CAATGGAAGTAGATGGAAAAACAACCTCAATTATGGAAAGAACAGCTTTAGTAGCTAATACTTCTAATATGCCTGTAGCTGCTAGAGAAGCTAGTATTTATACAGGTAGAAAAAAAATAAATTTAATATAGATGTTTGTTTTTGAATAGGGTTGGGGTTTACGAGTCGGGCCGACGTTCGAGTCATTTTTTCGGGCCGGCCCGACTGATGTGAGTTTTTTTCGGGTCAAAATTTAATTCCCGACTCGATCTTTCGGACCGGGCCGGATCGGAACCCCAACCCTATTTTTGAATATATACACTTTCCAGAACAGTGTAAATTCAAAAACAAACTTGTTTTTATTGTCCTTTCTTCTTTTATTAGCAAAAAAATTGAAAAAAAAATTTTTTAATTAAAAAAAATTAGGAATTACTTTGGCTGAATATTTTCGTGATATGGGTTTAAATGTTGCAATGATGGCAGATTCAACTTCTCGTTGGGCAGAAGCTTTAAGAGAAATTTCTGGACGTTTGGGAGAAATGCCTGCTGATTCTGGTTATCCTGCCTATTTAGCTGCTAGATTAGCTTCGTTTTATGAAAGGGCTGGGAAAGTTAAATGTCGTGGATCGCCGGATAGAGATGGATCTGTTACTATTGTTGGGGCGTGAGTTTTTAAATTTTTATTAAAAAGAAAATTTTTTTTGCTTTAAAAAAGGGGAAATATGCTTCAAAATGGGCTAATTTGCTTTTAAAAAATTTTTTTATAAAAATTAAAAAATAATTTTAAAAAATTTTTTTTAGTGTTTCTCCTCCCGGAGGTGATTTTGCTGATCCAGTAACTACAGCAACATTAGGAATTGTTCAAGTATTTTGGGGATTAGACAAAAAATTGGCTCAACGAAAACATTTTCCTTCAATTAATTGGCTTATATCTTACAGGTAAAGTTAAATTTTTTAATTTAAAAAATTTATTCAAAATTTAAAATTTAATTTATAAAATAAAAAATAATTATATTCGGGGATATTTAATTAACAAAAATATATAAATAGTAATAGGGAAAAGGAAAAAAATTTAGGAAAATAGGGGAATTAAACAGAATAAATTGGTGGTTTTTAAATATTCTTTAAAAAATATTTAAGTTAATTAGGTATATAATTTAAATAGTATATTGAAAATAAATGATCACAAGGGAAAGAAATGATTATAGGACACTAAATTTTAGTGAATTTTTAAGGAAAATTTTTTAAAAATATTTTTGAGTGGCTAATATTTTTTTGTATTTTTTTTGAATTTTTTTAATATTTTGGGGTATTTATATTTTTAATTTTTTGTCATTTTTTCAATATTTTTTTTTAAAATTCATCCTCTTTCTCTTTTTTTTCTCTTTCAAAAATTACTAAATTGTTGTATTGGAGGTGAATCATCAATATAGGGTAATTGGGGATGTCTTGTAGCTTCTGGAATTGTATAATTAGCTTGGGGAGGGTGTTGACGTTGTTGTCTTTGTTGTTGTTGTTGTGATTGTCTTTGATTATTATTACGTCCTTTAATACATCCAGTAATTGCAGACAAACAGAGACACTATAAAAATTTTTTTTGTTAAATTCTGATTTTTGTATTTTTCTGTGTTTTTCTATTTTTTCTAAATTCTGATTTATTTATCATTTGTATTTTTATTTTCTGATTTTTAATTTGTATTTTTTTCTGATTCTGTTTTTGTATTTTTATTCAGAATTTTGAATTTTCTTGTATTTTTTTTGTATTTTTAAAGATTTACCGATTTATCATCTCCATTCATATAATCAATATAACGATACCAGATTACAATAAATACAATTGCTAAAACATTAAAAATAAAACACAAAATTAATCCTCCTTCAATAACACCAATTGTAATTAACATTTTCCAATGATATTCAGTCTAAATTTAAATTAAATAGATTTTTTGTTAATTTTAATTCTGATTTTTATTTGTTTTTGTGTTTTTATCAGAATTTAGTATTTTTATTCAGAATTTATTTATTTATTTTCAGAATTTTCTGTGTTTTTAATATTTCTGATTTGTTTTTAAAAATATCAGAATTTGTTTTTGTGTCTTTCACATAAGTATGTATTTCAGAATTTATTTTAAATCGGAATGTTTTTAATATTTCAGAATTTCTTTTATTTTGTGTTTCAGAATCTTTTTGTATTTTCTTTCATAATTCTGATTTTTATTTTAATATCAGAATTTGTATTTTTCTTTTTTATATTTTTCACAAATCAGAATTTTTTAAAAAATATTTTCAGAATTTATTTCAGAATTTACCTGTAAAACAATAATAACCCCAACAGCAACAATATTAATTAACAAAAGTAGTGTAATATTAGCTAACATAAAAGTATTTAAATAAACTAAATCGGCAATTTCCAATTTTAACGAAATTGTTAATCCAATTAAAGAAATTAACCATAAAATACATCCAATTCCATATATTCCACACAAAGCCCTAACCATTGTAAGCAAATCTAATTCAATTCGTTTACCAAAATTTATTTTTATTGGTTTTATTTGTTCAAAAAATGTTTGTTTTTTGTTTTTATTTTCTTCTTGATTGTGAAAATTATTTGTTTGATTTTTTGTTAAATTTTCTGATTCTTCTTCGGGTTGTTGTGTTGATATTGAATTTAATAGGTTTGTGGTTGCTTCAGTTTCTGAATCTGTATAGTCATCTTCTTGTGTTTTGTTTGGATTAATTATTTCATTCCCTATTGTTTCTAGTTCGGCAAGATTGAAAGTCTGAAATTTTGAGGAAAAATAATTTTTTTGATTTTTTCTAAGCATTTTTAAAATATTTTTAGCCTATTTTTGATGAAAATAGACTATTTTTTTGTATATTTTTGGTATTATTTTGAATAGAATCTTTTTTTTGTTTTCGTTTTTTCATGTTTTCTAAAGCCTAGATTTTCAGAAATTTTTCTATTCTTAAATTAATTTTTACTTGATTTTCTTTATTATTTATATCATCATTTAATATCTCCTTTGTGTCTGCTACAGTTTCATTTAAACTTGTTTCAATGTTTGTTTCATTTAATTCATCAAACATTTCTTCTGGTTTTGTTAAATTATTTAGCCAAACATTTCCAACTTTGTTTCCAACTTGTTTTTCTGTTATTTCTTCCAATGTTTTGTTTAAATTCTGATTTGTTTCTTCCAATGTTTTGTTTAAATTCTGATTTAAATCTTCTGATATTAACGCTTCTGCTAATGTTGTTTCATTCAAATTTGTTTCATCTGTATCATTTAACGATTTTATAAATAAAAAGGGTTCATCTCCAACAATACTTCCACCTCTTTCATCTCTTTGATTTTGATCAAAATTTTTTTCTTCATGATTAAAATATTTGGTTCCTCCACAATGTACAAACAATATACCAATTAATAAACAACCCAAAATTAAAACAATTGTTTGTATAGCCAAACTAACTAGTCCAGTTAAACGTGCTGTAACACCTAAAATTCCTTTTACTCCTCGATGTTCAAAATTATTTATATTTGTTGTATTTGTTGAAGTATTTTCTCTGTTAAGTTGTTGACGTTGTTGTTGTTGAACACTTGCAATAGTTTCTAATGTTTGTGGAGGAAAATTGTTTCCCATTATTTGGCTTGAAAAAATGAAAAATTTTTCTATTAATGCTTCTAATTTTTTTCTTGACTGAGATGAGAATTTTTTTTTTGTTAATTTTGAACTACTTTTTTGTTAATTAAATTTTCCAGCGACTTTTTTTCGCTTTTGGTTTCCCACGATTTTTCTCGTTATTAATATTTATCTAGACAATTTTCTTAAAATATTTAGATTTTTTGGGAATGTCCGTAATTGTTTAAATTTTTTTTCTAAGAATATTGTATTCTATTAATGCTTCTATGCCCTTGGGTTGGCTTTCCAAAATATTAAATAAAAAGTTTTTTTCTTAAAACAAATTTTTTTGTAATTTTTAACAACTTTTTAAGGCTTCTATTAAGTATTTCATGTATTATTATAGAAATTTTTTAAAATTTTTTCCTGCTTTAGCACTTTAATTCTTGTTACTAGAATACCCTCTCTTCTCTATTTTTTTCCAGGAATTTTTTTTTCTCTCAAAAAAAAAACGTTTTCTTAATTTATTTACCCTCTTTCTGCAGTATTAATACAATTAAATTCTTGTTCTTCTTCTTCACTATCAAAATCAAAAATTCCAAAAGGTATTTCAAAGTGTCTATTAGACGAGTGTTGTTGTTGTAATGGATATTCTGCTGTATTATTAATAAATTCTTCAAAAGTTTCGTTATAATAAGGAGGGGGTTCTTCTTCTCCTTCTTGTTGTTGTCTTTGTAGTGATTGTCCTCTTCCTTGTCTTCCTTCAAATTCAAAATCTAAAGGATAATAATAACTCTTCTCGTTTTCTTCAAAAAATAATTTTTGTTTCCACTTTTCTGTTATTGAATCAAAATATAATTCTGAGGAAAAAAATTCTTCTTGTCCTAATGTGGAGGCTGAAGAATATTTATGATATGTTTTTTGGGATAATGCTTTTCTTGTTGAGGATGGAGATGAGGATGTTGAAGGAGGAGAGGGTGAAGTTGAGGGGAATGAACAATTTGTTTTGTTATTTTTTGTGGATTCCTGTGAGGAGGTTTCTTCTTCTTTCAAATCTTCTTTGGGAGGGGCTTCTTGAAAGAGTTTTTCTTCTTTTTCTGAGTCTTCTTGTTGCTCCTCCTTATGAGGGGCTTCTTGGAAGGCTTGCTCTTCTTGTTGTTCTTTTTGAGGGGCTTCTTCCTTGTTATTCTTCTCTTCACTTAATTTGTCTTCTTCCTCTTCTTTAAATAAACTATCCTGTTGGTTTTCAACTTCAATCGAATTGGAATACTCTTCTTTTTTATTTTCTTCCTTCTTTTCTTCACTCGACTGACTGGAAGAGTTAGTGGTATTTTCTTCCCTACCTTCAAAAAAGTTTAAACTCTCTTCCTTTTCTTCTTTTTCCTCCTTTTCCTCTTCTTCACTTAATTGGCTGTAAATCTTGTCGTCTTTTTCTTCCCCCTTTTTCTCGGCTAATTTGTTTTCTTCACCTCTATGTGAAGTACTTCTTTGTTGTTCCTCTTCCCTCTCTTCTTTTTCTATTAAATCAAATTCTTCCTCACTACTACAAGTTGATAACGTTTCTTCTTCTTCACTTGACTCAATATCGTTTTTATTCGTCGCAATTTTTATTTAAAAATGAAATGATATCGTTAACTTTTTAATAATAATTATAATCTGTTGACAATAGAATTAGTAGTAGCTCTTGACAATTGTGTGAGGCTTTGTGTTGGAGAAGGCGGTAGTAGTGGCATTTTTGCCATAGGAACGGTTAATATAGCGCAATAGAGAATTGAGGAGTTAGTTAAGTAAGTAGGCGTTGTTCTCGTTAGCCTTATAGGTATCTTAGAGGTTTTTTTTTGTTACTTTTTTCTTTCTTGACTGTTCTTTTTTTTTTATTTCTAAAAACGGAGGGAAGTTATAAGAAATTTTTGTTTTATTCAAATTATAATATAAAATAATTTTTGTTGTGTGCGCGAGAAAAAGTAGAGAGGGAAAGAGTGTTAAGCGGTTGACTTATTTAAATAAATGAAAAATAAAAGGAGAAATTTTTTAAATATTTGGATTACACATAATTAAAATTTTAAAAATGTGGAAGAAAAAAAATAATAAAAGTGTTATCATTTCCTAGTGTTTTTTACTTTATTTAAATATGTAGTTAAATAATAAGTAATTTTCTAAATTATTTTTTTCTAAAAAAATAATTTTTTTAGTTTTAAATGTGTTAATTTAATTTTAAGCTCTTTAATAAATTTAAAGATCCTTTTTTTCAATTAAATTTGTATTATTAGTTACCTAATTGTGAGACCTGGCTTAATTTAAAATTTTTTTCAGTGCAATCGGCCCTTCCTTTTATTTTTAATATTTAAATAATTTTTTAATTTTAATTTTTTTAAAAGTTTTTTTTTCTTTTTCATTCATTAAAGTTTTCATTTAATCATTTTAAAACACGCACACAATATATTTAATTTGTTTGGGGTTAAAAAAATTTTTTAAATTAATTTAAAATGAAATAAAGGGGTTTCCAAGGTGATTAAATGTACCTATGTAAAATTAATTTATATTTTTGTGCAACAGTTAGGTAAAAAAAATTTTTAAGTGGGTAAGAAAGAGAGATAAAAAACTTTTGGGGCAGTAGATAAATATAGGTAGAGGTGTTTAAATGTGTGTGAGAGAATTTTTTTGGCCAATAAATATATATAAAAATATAATGCCATTCTTTTAAAAGATGCGTTACTATTGACAACAACAAAAAAATAAAAATAATTTTGTATTGTACCTATAAGAATTTTTTTAGAGTCCTCTATATAGGCCAGTTGTGAAGGGGTAAATGACGTATTTTTTAGGGGAGGGTTTGTTTTTAAAAAAAAATTTATCTTTTTTAATTTTGGAAGAAAAATTTAATTTGAGACACCTGAGACTTTTTTTTTGTAATTTTATACAAAATGAATCTTAAAAAATTTTAATTTTAGAAATTTTCGAGGGAAATTATTTTTGAGGAAAAATGGTTTTTTTTAATATTTTGGAAAGGAAAAAAAAATTTTTTTAAATAAAATATAAAATTTGTGTTCATTCAATTTTAAGACGGCAAAAAAATTTTTATTTAATAGTAATTAATTTAGAAAATTATTACAATAAAGAAAAAATCATCTTTTTTCTGATCTTTTCCTTAAAATAGGTTGTACATTAATTTATTTCCTCCCTCTTCTTCTAAAAAAATATTTTTTTAACTGTTACATGATTAAATTTATTTCTATATAATGTTTCTAGTTTTAGCATATATGTAAGTAAAACAAAGTTTCTTTTACGAAGAAAACACAAAATATTTATACCTTATAATAATTTTAGAAAATTAACGAGTTGATTTTTGATCATTTTTTAACTTAAAAAAATTTTTTTAAGTTTGTTAACGCCTTTTTAAAAATTGTTTAATTAAATTTAATTAAAATATATAAGGGGAGAAATAAAATAAATAATTTTTTTCCAGTAATTATATGAGAGCATTAGATGATTATTATGAAAAGAATTTCCCTGAATTCGTCCCTCTTCGTACAAAATACAAAGAAATTTTACAGGTAGTTTATTTGTATTTTTTAATTTAAATTAAAAACACATACCAGAAATGATTATAAAAATACAAAAATCAGAATTTCTAAAAAATACAAAAATCAGAATTTTTCTTTCAAACGAAATCAGAATTTTTAAAATACAAAAAATCAGAATTTCTAGAAAATACAAAAATCAGAATTTTTGGAAATACAAGAATCAGAAATTTTATTTTAACAAAGAATCAGAATTAAAATCAGAATAATTTCAAAAAAAACTCAGAAATCAGAATTTTTGAAAATCAGAATTAATTTTTCAAAAATCAGAATTTTAATTATTTTTAGGAGGAAGAAGATCTTTCTGAGATTGTCCAACTTGTAGGCAAAGCTTCATTAGCTGAATCTGACAAAATTACTCTTGAAGTTGCAAAAATTATTAAAGATGATTTCCTCCAACAAAATGGTTATGCACCTTATGATCGTTTTTGTCCGTTTTACAAAACTGTTGGAATGATGAAAAATATGTAAGTTTGTTCTGATTTTTGTTTTGTGTTTTGTTTTGTTCTGATTTTTATTTTGTGTTTTTGTTTTTTTAAATTTCTGATTTTGTGTGTGTTTTTGTTTTGTTCTGTTCCGATTTTAATTTTGTTTTTGTTGGTGTAGTATTTTATGTTTTGTTCTGATTTTTATTTTGTGTTTTGTTTTTAGATATAATTCTGGTTTTGTGTGTGTTTTTAATAATTCAAATCAGAATTTCCGCCTGTTTGCTTTTGTAAAAATTCTGATTTTAATTTATTTCTGATTTTTGTGTTTTTCTGTTTTAAGTATTTGTATTTTTTTAGTAATTCTGATTTTGTATTTTTGATTTTTATAATTCTGATTTTTGTGTTTCTTGTATTTTTTCTTCAAATCAGAATAAGTTGAAATAAAACAAGGGGAGGAAAACATTTTAAAAAACACAAAAATCAGAATTATTTAAATTAGAAATACAAATTAAGCGTTTTCTTTAACTTATTCTGATTTTTTGTATTTTCTCTATTTTAATAACAAAATACAAATTTAATTAAGGATTGCATTTTATGACTTTGCCCGTCATGCAGTTGAATCTACTGCACAATCTGACAATAAAATCACTTGGGCAATTATTCGTGATCATATGAATGAATTAATTTATGAATTGTCTTCTATGAAATTTAAGGTGTTTTTTTTAAATTATTTTTAGAAAATTAAAAAAAATTTTCTAATTTAAAGGATCCTATAGTTGATGGAGAGGAAAAAATTAAAAAAGATTTTGATGATCTTTATGAGCGTATGCAGGTGGATTATTTAATTATTGAATTTAAAAATTAAGAAAAAAATTTTTTTCAGACAGCATTCCGCAATTTAGAAGACTAAAAATAAAACACAAATATTCTGAATTAATAGAAATTTTTTTACAAAAAATTGAAGTTGAGAGGAGAAAAATTAAAATTTGTGGTAATAGGAGATATATTTTATTTGTTTAGGCTTTCTTCTAAAAATTATTTTAATAATACTTATATATTTTTAAAATATGGTTGTGTCTATTACTATAGGTATTAGAGATTTAAAACTTTAATCAGAATTTTATAATTAATAAAAATCAGAATTATTTTATTTTTAAATCAGAAATTTCGTAAAGGTTCTTCTGATTTTAATTATTCTGATTTTAATTAAATATCAGAAATTCCGCCTTCTTGCTTTTGTAAAAATTCTGATTATAATTTTAAGAAATCAGAATCTATCTCTCATTAATTAAAGTTTTATCTCTAATATAAAATAAATTTTCATTCCCTCCCCAATTCCTCATTCTAAAAATTTTCTTTTCTTACAAAAATTGTTATTTGTGTGAAAATTAAAGAAGAGAATTATTTTTTATTTAATTAATAAAATTAGGCAAGCGACAGATTTTTTAATTTTTTTTTTAAATTTAATCATAACCACTTAAATTTCTGGCCGTCTTATTAACGGCCTTCTTTCTCTTTTTTTGAAAAATGAGGCCATCGGGCTTTGAGAGCTAATACAGATAGTGGGAAAGTTCAATGTCTGTATTTTATCTCAGTATCGGTTTCGGCAAGGTATTAAAATGTGGGAAATAAAATGACTGATCACTCTACTATAAAAGCTCCCTATAATTTCCAATCATTTACCTCATTCTTCAACTCGAACCAAAACAACAACATTTTCTTCTCTTCACTTCAAAACTTGCTCAGGATGGTGGCAAAACTTTGTCGCTGCGCTTGGTTGCCTTCGTCGTTGTCGCTGCTCTCGTGTTCTCTTCACTTGGTTGCTGCTCTTCTTCTATTTGGAAGCTTGGTTCAATGCGCAAAGGTCGGTGCCGGCAAGCATGAATTGGACGGGAATGGGAAGATCACAAAGCTGGGCAGTAACATGGTGATGGTCAGTGAGAAGGCGGACTTGTCTCCATTGAAGAATCTGTCAGAGGCGTGTAAGGATGTGGAGTGGGATGGCACAGACTTTATGTGAGTTTTTCTTTAAACGTTTGGGTGAAGCTTAGTGAACTAATTTTTATTTTTGCAGAAAGATCTTCTACAGGAAGGACGGAGCGGCTAAAGAAGGATGCGTCTTGGATCTGGTTGCTAAGAAGGACACGAAGCTCTCTGTGAACATTGGCATCAAGTACTCTGATTTTGTGTGTCTGGGAGGGCAGGAGGGGAATTTTGAGTTCACTCCAAACAACATGTGAGTTCATTGAAACGCTCTAAATATACGCTTCTAAAATTTTTTCTTCAGGTTGCCGTTCACGTACAGCCTTGGCGAGGGTGAATTTGAGAAGCTCAAGGATGCCAAGAATGTGAAGGGAGGAAAGCAAGAGCGAGAGGGCACATACAATGACTGCAGGGATAAGGATGAATGCAATGCTCGTAAAGCTCCCTATTGCTTGAAGGTCGCTGACTTCATGGTGGGATTTGCCAGAGGCGGGCACAAGGAGAGTTATTTGACGCCCATGTTGACGCTAGGTAGGAACACTTATTTCCTTCTATTTTTCATGTCAAAAATTTTTTTCCTAAAATTTTCAGTTGACGAGCCCATTATTTGGCACACCATTTTGGACGGTTCGAATGAAAAGCCTTCCATAGAAATTGAGAGGTTTGTGGACTACAGTTTCAAGCTCACCATCGACAACACCACGAAGAAATGGCAAACGGATGTCGGCGACAATGCGTTGGACTTTTCTGCAGAAAACCCACTCTGCTTCAAGAAAGAGGACAAGAAATATCTTCGGGACATCAAACAGTGGGAGATCACCGATGAGAGCCACACAGACAAGGAATTCAAATATCTCTTCACCTTCTACTTGCTACCACAGAAAGCGGCACGGAGCAGTTGGTCAGACGATAAAGGCGGCAAGGGTAATTTGAATGTTAGAAGGCTTTTGGACAAACCGCTGGATGGGCCAAACTGCAACTTTTTGTACGTCAAATTGGTGAGTTTTAAAATTTTGAAATGAGCTTAACTTTAGCTTTAATTTTTCAATTCTTTTTAAGAGTACCAAAAACTTCAAATTGCTCGTTCCTGGAGAAAAGCCGACCGAACCTCCTCCGACACCTGAACCTGAGGGAACGACAAAGCCTAAAAGGACAACAACAACAGCACCAAAAGAAGAGCCTTCCCCAGCTTCAAGTTCGAATGCTGTCGTTGTCGTCATCATCACTGTCATCGTCTTCTTGATGTGAGTTTGAGAAAAAAAATTTCCAAAAATAAAATTTTCTTTTCAATTTTCAGTGTTCTCAGCATCATTGGCGGTCTTCTCTGGTTCCTGGTATTCCGCAAAAAAGCGGAGGAGGAAGAACAACCATTGGAGGACTATTTTGGTACGTCGAAAACTGCTGGCGCTGGAGGGACTGCTGGAGGGACTGCAACGAAGACAAAGACTGGGATGAGTACTGTGGGCGGTACACAAGCAAAGAGCGGAATGTCGACGACTGTTGGAGGGGGGACGACTAAGACTGTTGGTGGCACTCAAATCAAGTCCAAATATGGCGGCAAAACTTCAGCGGCGTCGACAACGAAGAAGAACTGAAGTGTGTGAATAATGAGAGAAGAATAAATGTTGTGTGATACTCTAATTCTAATTCATCCTTATCCCTAACTATATAAACTTGTAAGCCTCCTAAATATATTTACCCTTTTCGAGTATTATATTCATTTGTTTGTGTCATAATTTTTGTTGTATTGTATTTGTATGGTGTATATAAATTATGTTTGGTGTGTAATAAACTTGCCTTAATTTTTCTAGTTAAATTTATGACTTAAAAATTGTCTTTGCTTCCTAGCAGAAGTGAGTCGGAATTCCGATTTCCGACGTTTTTTTCCTTCCGATTTCCGAAAAAATTTTGATTTCGGAGTTCCGACTTGAGACAGTTCCGATTTCCGGCTCTTCCGATTTCCGACACCTCTGATGACTGTTCCGACCCACCTCTGCTTCCTAGGTTCTAGAAGGGATGTAGGGATTGGATAATTTTAGTTTTGGTGTAGTGGGATAATTACGAGTTTTTAGAGGGAAAAGGTTAAGGTTCGAAGCTGTCTGTGGATTTTCTTTGTGTTTTCTTTTTCTTTCTTCATTTTGAATTAAAGAATAACGTTTAAGAATGCCTTTCCTTCGTTAAATATTTTTATTTTCAGTAAAATGATGAATATTCTTTCCTCCCCTTTTTTCTATTGCCTCAGAACAGCAGCTGCTGGAAGGGGGATTAATGAGAATCTCTCTCTGGAAATGAGATCAATTAATCTTTATATTTTGGATATTTTTGGGTATTGTAAGTCTTTTTAGAATGTAATCTTCAACTTATATTATCCTTTGATATTCTTATCATGAGGCTGAAGGTGGAAGAAGCTGAAACAGAATAAAAAAGGCTTTGAGAGAAGGCCATCGAGTTGAAAAGAGCATCAGGATCTGAGCATTGATATCGATATTGGGAAGGTTTGAAGTCTGTATTTTGTCTCAGTATCAGTCTCAGCGAAAATATGAGTGATTCATATTATAACCGATAACGGCCAATCATACTATAAAAGCATTCTGATTTACAATCCTTTACCTCATTCTTCAACTCGGACCAAAACAACAACATTTTCTTCTCTTCACTTCAAAACTTGCTCAGGATGGTGGCAAAATTTTGTCGCTGCACTTGGTTGCCTTCGTTGTCGTCGCTGCTCTCGTGTTCTCTTCACTTGATTGCTGCTCTTCTTCTATTTGGAGGCTTGGTTCAATGCGCAAAGGTCGGTGCCGGCAAGCATGAATTGGACGAGAAGGGGAAGATCTCAAAGCTGGGCAGTAACATGGTGGTGGTCGAGGAAGGAGCGGACTTGTCGGCACTGGGGAATCTGCCAGAGGCATGCCATGATGTGGAGTGGGATGGAAAAGACTGGATGTGAGTCTTGAAACGCTTACTTGAGCCTGAATTAATTTTGATTTCATTTTTCAGAAAGATCTTGTACAAGAAGGACGGAGCGGCTAAAGAAGGATGCGTCTTGGATCTGGTTGCTAAGGAGAACGAAAATCTCGATGTGTTTATTGGCATCAAATACTCTAATTCTGAGTGTTTGGCCACTCACAATATGTGAGTTTACTGTGGTTAGTGCTAAACCCTAAACACGTCTTTTTTTTGTTCAGGTTACCGTTCACGTACAGCCTAGGCGAAGGTCAATTTGAGAAGCTCAAGGATGGAAAGAATCAAGCTCGAAGAGGGAATAGCAGTGACTGCGGGAATGAAAAAGAGTGCGTGGATCGTAAAGGCTATTGCTTGAAGGTCGCTGACTTTATGGTGGGATTTGGCAGGGACAGAGAATATTTGATGCCTCTGTTGACGCTAGGTGAGAAACATTCATTTCCCCTCATTTTCGAGCCAAAAAATATTTTTTCCCCAAATTTTTTCAGTTGACGAGCCTGTGGTATGGAACACCACTTTGGATGGCGGAGAAAAGAAGCTCTGCAAACTTGACAAGTCTTGTATAGACTTTGTTTACCAGCTCGTCATCTACAGCGTCAATAAGGACTGGGTAACTCTTGTCGGCGATAAAGGGTTGAACGCTATGGAAAAAGACCCGTTCTGCTACATTTATGGCAAAGCTCTCAGGGACTTCAAACGATGGGAGATCACCGATGAGAAGTACACAGACAAGGACTACAAATATCTCTTCACACTCTACTTGCTACCACAGAAAGCGGCACGGAGCAGGACAGAGGACTTGAAAAATATTACAGACGAAATGCTGGATGGACCAAACTGTGACTATTTGTACATTAAATTGGTGAGTTTTAGCCTTTTGAGCTAAACCTTGACTTTCATTTTTAAATTCTTTTAGAGTACCAAACAGTTCAAATTGCTCGTTTCCACAGAGAAGCCTGTAGCTCCAGAAAAGCCAACAACCGGACCTCCAATGACAAGAACTATAGTAGACATGAATAAGACAAGGAAGCCGAAAAGGACAACGGAAACACCAGAAGAGGAAGAAGAGGAGGAAGAGGAGCCTTCCCCAGCTTCAAGTTCTAATGTGGTCGTTGTCGTCATCATCACTGTCGTCGTCTTTTTGATGTGAGTTTGAGAGAAAAAATTTTCAAAAATAAAATTTTCTTCTCAATTTTCAGTGTTCTCAGCATCATTGGCTGTCTTCTCTGGTTCTTGGTATTCCGCAAAAAAGAAGAAAAGAAGGAAGAGGAACAACAACCGGTAGAAGTTGACTATTTTGGAACGACGGTGGGAACTACTGGCGCTAAGGGGACTGCTAAGGGGACTGCTGGAGGGACTTCAGCGAAGACAAAGACTGGGAAGAGTAGTGTGAGTGGTACACAAATAAAGAGCGGAATGTCGTCTGCTGGAGGGGGGACGACTGTTGGTGGCACTCAAATCCTTTCCTACAACGACAAATCTTCAATGGGCTTCGATACAAGTAAAAACGAGACTTGAACGGGCGGAAAGGGAGGAAGAACTGAAGTGTGTGAATAATGAGAGAAGAATAAATGTTGTGTGATACTCTAATTCGAATTCACCCTTATCCCTAAATATATATATAAACTTGTTGTAAGCCTCCTAAATATATTTACCCTTTTCGAGTATTATATTCATTTGTTTGTGTCATAATTTTTGTTGTATTTATTGTATTTGTATGGTGTTGTATATAAATTATGTTTGGTGTAATAAACTTGTTTTTTTGATTAATTGAATATGTGACTTGATTTTGATGCTTATTAGGTTCTCAAAAAAATTTTGATTTTATTTTCAATAAAATCGGTTAAAATTAATTCCTCCAAAAGTCCCCATTTATTTAGGTGTTTCTGATTTTATTTAAGTTATAGGTAAATGTAGCTAAGTGGTATAATTCTTGCTATGGGTGCGACGGGTCCCATAAAAAATCGTGATTTTTTATTTAATCAGAAATATAAAATGTTTTGTAAAAATTCTGATTTTAAATCAGAAATTCTGTCTCTCTCTTCATTAAAGAGTTTCCATTCCCTCCTATTCTTCACTCAAAAAAAAATTTTTTTTAATCAAAAAAGGATTTTATTTAAAAAATTAACCTTAATATATTTTTTTATTTAAATTCTGAAAAAATTCTGATTGTATTTATATTTTGTCAAAAATTATCCCAAAGTATTATAATTGCTATAAGCACCACACAACTTCCATCTACAGGGGTGAACACTGCGACGAGCAACTATTTGAGGAGACAACATAGGCATGTTGTTAATAAGAGAGCGTCGGTAAATTGGTGCTGATTGAATCTCAAACTCGTAGGGGTCAAATGGCTATGAATTTTATTTGATTAGATAGGATTAAAAATTTGCTTCAAATTTTCTCATTTGCTTCTGGTTTGTTTCAAGTTTATTTAGGTGTTTCTGATTTTATTTAATTCAAGTTTATTTCTGATTTATTTTCCAAGTTTATTTGTCCAATTCTGATTTGTTTAATCTTAGGTTTATATTTCAGAATTTTCAAATTTGTAATTCTGGTTTATTTAATTCAAGTTTGTAATTAACCTTTAAATCAGAAATTACGCCTGTTTGTTTTTGTAGAAATTCTGATTTTAAATAAAAATCAGAAATTCAACCTGTTTTCTCTCGTAAAAAGTCTGATTTTTATTATTCGTTTTTTTTCAAGTTTTCTTTCAGGTTTATTATTTAAGTTTGTATTTTTCAAGTTTGTAATTTAACATTCTTTTTTTAAATAATTAAACTTACCGCAGCATAAGCTGTATTCTCTCCCAAAATTAGACCAATTGTTAACCAAAATACAAAACTTGAGGATAATAGATAACACATTCCTTCACGGATGATATCAATTTTTAATTTTAAACCAAAATTTATAAAACAAAAAAAATTTATTTAATTTTTACTAGGAAGGGATATTTAAATAATTGTATTTTTGGGAGGAAATGACTCTAAAAATTAGAAAGAAAAATATTTTTATACTTAACAAATGTTTTATTTTATACGGCACACAATTCTAGTAATTACTTTAAATGTCTACCAAAATTAGCCAAATTTATTTTTTGTTTGTTATTAGAAAATCGCATTTTAATTTTCTTTCTAATAAGCAAAACAAAAATAAAGTTGTATTTTCTTTGTATTTTCTTTTTTTAGAAAATTCTGATTTTTAACAAAGTTGTATTTTCTTTCTATTAATAATTCTGATTTTTTTATAATTCTGGTCTTTAGGAAAGCTGTATTTTCTTTGTGTTTTCTTTTTTAAAAATAATTCTGATTTTTAACAAAGTTGTATTTTCTTTTAATAGTAATTCTGGTTTTGTATTTTTCATTGTTTTTCTGGTTTTGTTTGTTTTGTGTTTTTCCTTTTGTATTTTTCTGTCTTTCAAATTTTAAGTTTTTATGTCTCTCCTGTCCTTTTCCATTGTATTCACTAACATTTTCCACCAATTAATTGTTAATAGCGTTATTAAATTATTTTTATTTTTACCGGAAATGAAGGCAATTCTAAAGAAAGTTGGTCTTTTGGTTTTTTTATTATTAATTTTTTGTCTATATCTATTTGATCTTTGAATTTGAAAAATAATTATTTAACCGACTAAGGGAAAATTGGAATTTTTGGGGGTAATTAAAAAATTTTTTTGTCCTTATTTTTTTATCAATTTTACATCAAAAAAATACATAAAATCACAAAAAAATTAATTAAATTTATTGCTTCATTAATTAATTAATCTTCAAATACCCCCACCAACAATCCTCACCTCTCCATACTCAGATGGAGGTGCCGGCCTTGGATTTTCTTTTTTACTAGAACCATAAATACCAAAAATATTTTCTAATTTATCAGCTACCCAATAGGGCTTTAAACGATTATTAATTTTGTATTGTTGTTGGTAATTGTAATTTTTAATGTTTAATTGAAAATTGTGCCAATTTGTTGGTGGTATTTGTTGGTTGTTTTTGTTTATTTTTTCTAAATTTTTTTTTGATTTTATTTTTATTTTTAATTTTTTTGGTTAATTTTTTTTAAATTAATTTTTGTTTGTTTCCATAGAAAAAAATTTTTCTAACGTTCTAGTTTCGTGTTTCGAAAAATTTTCGTTTCGTTTTTAATTTTTTTAAATTTCGTAAAATTCCCCTTATATTTTTTCTTCAATTTCCAATTTAATATTTAATATATTTATTATTAACCCAAAGCTTCTTCAAGTTCAACAGGAGGAGGAAGTGTAGTAAGAGGTGCTTCAATTTCTGTTTGCTTTGCTTCTTCCCCCTTTTTATTTTCTTTAATTTGTTGTTGCTCGATATTTACAGCTTAAAGGTAAATAAACTTTATTAAAACTTTTTTTACAAATTTAATTTACAATTGTAAAAAATGTTTATTTCCAAGTTTTTACAATTTGTGTTTCTCCAAGTTTATTTATTTCAAGTTTTTACAATTTGTATTTTTCCAAGTTTATTTATTTTTCCAGGTTTACAACATTTACAAATTCCAACTTGTTTTACAATTAATCCAACATTTTTACAATTTCCTCTAATTTTTTACAATTTCTATCCAACTATTTTTTCAACTTTATAAAATTGTAAAAAACTTTTATTTCAACTCTTCTTCCTGTCATGCAACAAAAACTCTAAAAAATTGCTTTCCTGCCCCAATTTTCTGCTTATTTTCCCATTCAATTCCTAAAATTCAAAACTAACAAAACAATAGCATGTCAACAAAAAATTTTTTTCCTCCAAACCGGAAAACAAAAATAAATTTTTATATATTTTTTCTGTCAGTAAAAGACTTTTATTAAATCTTAATTATTCTTTTCTGTTCTTTTTTCTTCCCTATTTTCTTTTTCGATTTTTTTGGAAGGCGAGAAAAAAAAAGATTTACTAACCAAAAAAGACTGGAGATATTTTCATTGTTTTCCCTCTAAATAATTCAATGGCCCCAAGGGGGAAGAATTTTATAAAAAAAACAAAGAATAAATAGAAGAAAATATTTTTCTTCTTCTCTAAACCAATTTCTTCTTCCTTTCCTCCCCAATTTTTTTAAACACATAAAACTGTAATGAGCCCCAAACCCTTCCCATTTACTCCTTTCCGGCTAACATTAACAACTAACAAAATAAAATTTATTTATCCCAAAAGAAAGGAATAGTATAAAATAAGTTTTAGCCTAATATATAATTACAAATTGTAAAACAAGTTTATTTTTTTTAATGATTAGTTAGTGTTTCCGGAATTTGTAAAATAAACTTGAATTTTTAAATAAACTTGAAGTTTATTTTATTACAAATTAATTCCGCCTAGTCAAGTTTGTTTTTTACAATTTGTAAAACAAGTTTATTTTTGACGATTTTTTAGTGTTTCCGGAATTTGTAAAAATAAACTTGAATTTTTAAATAAACTTAAAGTTTATTTTATTACAAATTAATTCCGCCTAGTCAAGTTTGTTTTTTACAATTTGTAAAACAAGTTTATTTTTGACGATTTTTTAGTGTTTCCGGAATTTGTAAAAATAAACTTGAATTTTTAAATAAACTTAAAGTTTATTTTATCATTAATTAATTCCGCCTGGCCAAGTTGGAATATTTCACAATTTGTAAAAACATATTGTAAAACAAGTTTTATCTTTTTAATACTTTTACTACATACATATGTCGATTTAAAAAAATACATTTTAAATATAATTTTACTAAAAAATAATTTTAATATTTTTCTAATTTTTTGATCTTTATTTGAAAATATCAAAAAGTAAAAATAAAAATTGGTTTCAAATAACCTGCAAATTATTTTAAAATAATTTGAGAATGGCAACTTTACAATCTTTAATAATCTCTTAAATAAAAATAAAATTGTTTTTTTTTCTAAAATTATGATGCTTTGAAATCTGATCTTTTTTTATGTTAAACTTTAATCCTCACAATTTATAGAAATTTATCTTTCAAAAATATAAAGATTACAAACTTATTTTTATTTTCTCCTTTTATTTAATTTTTAAGTAAACTTTAAAATAAAACTTGTTTTACAAAAATAAACTTTTTTTACAAATTGTAAAACTTACTCTGCAAAATAAAACTTTTTTATAAATTGTAAAAACTGCTCCACAAAAATAAACCTTTTTTACAAAAATAAACTTGTTCTACAAATTGTGAAACAAGTTTTACAAAACAAACTTTGCTTTATTTTAAAAATAAACTTGTTTTACAATAAAAATGCTGGGGCTATTTTTAAATAAACTTGAGCATTATAAAATAAACTTTTTTCACATATCATTTCCTCTTGCAACTTATTTTTATATATTTATTTCCCCAAAAAATATAAATGTTTTTTTAGTATTTTCGTGCCAATCGACATCCGGTATTTAGCCTTTTCCGGCTCGCTTGCTTTTTTATTTCCAATATTTTTTTTTATTTTTTAAGTATTCTTTTTCTTACCTTTTTCTTCTGGAATTTTTACAATTTTTCTTTTTTGTGAAGATTTCCAACTTTTCGGCAAAGATTTTCTTTTTAATAAAATTTTTGGTAATCTTCTTTTTATTATTATTGTATTGCTGGCATCTTTAATAATATTTCTCTTTATTTCTTGTAAATTTTGTTTTGATTTTAGGGAGGTTTTAGCAGGTAAATCGTCTTCACAAACATTTCGACTTCTAAAAATTAAATAAATAAGTTTAAGTTTTAAGTTTATTTAATTATACAAATTGTAATTCGTAAGCGTCAAGTTTTAATTTTTATTTCAAGTTTTAATTAAAGTTTTTATATTTTACAAATTGTGATTTTCAACAATTACAATTTGTAAAATAAATAAACCTTAATTACAACTTTAATTTATATAAATTACAATTTGTAAATTAAATAAACCTGAAAATTAATTGTAATTCAAGTTTAATTAAAGTTTTACTTCAAGTTTATTTATTTTTACAAATTTTAATTTGTAAAAAGGTTTTATTTAATTAAAGTTTTAATTAAGGCTTATTTATTTTACAAATTGTAATTCAAGTTTAAATTTAAAGTTTTAATTAAATATTCAAAAAATTATTTTAAATTAATTTTTCAGATTTAAATTTAAATTTAATATGAATTTTTCTCTATTTAATTCTACTATCTTTACAATGCAAAAATAAAATATTTAACAACATTTTTATGGGTGGGCAAAAAAGTCTAAAAATGGAAGCGGCACAGCCGGGACTGTAATGCGACACGGCTCATCGGTAGGAAAATTAATTTTATTTTTTATTTATTTATCAGTTAAATGTTTTCTGGGATGAAATATGAGTTTAATTAAGTTTAAAAAATAAAAAAAATTTTGTTCATTCTAATTTCTCTAAAAAATGCGCGCGTTCATGTGATAGTTATCTTTAAATCTGAGCTTTATTATGAACATTTAAATAAAAAAAATTTTTTAAATCTCAAATTGCTTTACTTACCCGCCTAAACGACTGCTAACAGTAGTAGGAATGTTTTCTATTTCATCCACTTTTTGAGATAAATTTAATGGTGGAGCAGTAGGAGAAGTCTGCCGTTCCACTGCCTATTATTTTTAACATTTTTACTATTTTTAAAAAAATGTTGGTCAAATTTATGTGAATTTTAAATATTACAATAGAATTGTAATTATAGTTTTACAATTATTTAATTTTTATAGGAGTAGCTTCAAGTTTTATATTACAATTTGTAATTAAAGTTTTAACTGTTTTACAAATTGTAAAACAAGTTTAGTTTTTATAATTTGTAAAACTTTTTTTATTCATTATTCAAGTTTAATTCCAAGTTTTATTTTTACAATTTGTAAAAACAAGTTTGTTTTTAATTCAAGTTTTACAATTTGTAAAACTTAGGTTTTATTTATAACTCATGTTTAATCTTAAATTTAATTCCAAGTTTTATTTTTACAATTTGTAAAAACAAGTTTGTTTTTAATTCAAGTTTTACAATTTGTAAATTTGTAAAACATTTTTTTATTTAAATTTTAATTATAAAAATGTTGTATTTACCTCCTCTAATCTCATATTTTCCTCTTTTGCTTCCACTCTATCAACTTGAGGGAAACTTTCCTTTCTTACACAAATATTTAACCAAAAGAAAAGTATTGCCCAGCAACATCCAATAATTAAAATACCCGTGCCAATAATTATTCCTGAAATTTTTTAGAATTAATTTTTATTTTTCCGTTATAAACCTATTAACCACCATTGTGTTTGTTCAATCATTTCATTTTTTACTAAAGCTGAAATTAATTTTTTTTTAAATTATTTTTCAAGATTTTTCATGATTTTTTAAGATTTTAAAATTAAAAAATAATTTTAATTTCAATTTTTACCGTCAATACGTAAAACTGCCAATTGTAAATGTGCAGAAATTTCGGCAAGTGAAAATAACGATAAATCTTGAACCATTACCTTTATTTAAGTTTTACAATTATTCTAGAATATTTTTTACCTCGGCAGGAATTGCTCTTTCTAATATAAACACGGCAAAAGCTAAGATAAATGTACGGCGCCAAGGCTTAGGTCGATCTATTCCTAACAGCTAAAAATAGTATAAAATACTTTAAACATAAAAGAGAAAAATTTTTACAAATTACAAATTGTAAAACTTTAATTAAACCCAAGTTTTACAAATTGTAAAATAAACTTGAAAATAAACTTGAATTATAATTAAAACTTGGTAGGTTTTACAAATTGTAAAACTTTATTTTACAACCTTAAATAATTTTTACAAATTCAAGTTTAATTAAACTTGAATTTGTAATTGTAATTCAAGTTTTAGAGTATTTAAAGTTTTCAAGTTTTACAATTCTAATTAAAGTTTTCCACATTTTACAATTTGTAAAACTTAAGTTTTATTTTAAATTCAAGTTTATTTTTAAGTTTATTTTACAATTTGTAAAACAAGTTTGATATTTAAAATACAAGTTTTACAATTTTTAATTAACGTTTCTATTTTACAAATTGTAATTTCTAATTTTAATTTTATTTTCTCTCATTTTGTACTTTTTCTTCTATCCTCCAAAAATTTATTTTATTTATTATTAAAAATTTTCAACCAAATTCCATGTTACATATTACTCAAAAAATAATCCATTTTTGTTTTTAATATGTAAAGCATTGCAATTCCCCCCTTTTTTTATTATTTTTTATTTAGCTCATTCCCTCTCGAATGTTTTTTTTTGCATTATTTTATTTGTTTCTTTCTCCTTTCCCCTCCGGGGCTTTTTATTTTTTTCCTTTCTCTCTTACCCTAACACGGAATTGGCGCGTACCAAGGGAAGATTCTGCTGCCATTTCCAATTTAGTTTTAGAATTTTCTAAAGCTTTGTCTTCACTATTTTTTTGTTCTTTTTCCTTATTTTCTCTAATATTTGTTGTTGTTTTATTGCCAGCTAGCGTTGTCGATGACCACCACCACCTCCAGTCATTTAATGCTTCCACGGCATCCAATTTTTCGTCATTGCTAGACATTTTTATTTTTTTATAATAAATGTATAAAGAGTTCCGTTAAAAATTTTTTGGGAATTTATTTTTGAAAATTTTTGAAATTTTATTTTAAATTCAAGTTTTTGATTTCAAGCTTACAAACTTGAAAATTCAAGTTTTAAGGAGTTCAAGTTTCAAGTTTTATTTATTAAACATGTTTTTACAATTCTTTTTTCAAGTTTTAAGTTGTTAAAAAAAATTCAAGTTTTCAAGTTTTAACTTTCGCAAATTGTAATTCAAGTTTAAAAAAATTCAAGTTTTAAAAAGTCAAGTTTTAATTAATTCAAGTTTTAAAAAATTCAAGTTTTAACTAATTCAAGTTTTACAATCTTAAGTTTATTTATTTATTAAACTTGTTTTACAATTTTTCTTTTCAAGTTTTAAGTTTTATAAAAATTGTAATTCAAGTTTTATTTTTTGATCAAATGTTTTACAATTTTTTTAATTTGTAAATTCTCTTAAAACAATGTTTTTAATATTTAAACTTACCCAAAAAGATGCTTGACTAAAGACCTCTCTAACGCCAATGCACATATTGTTTCCAATCTTTTTGACAAATTCAAATCATTTAATAATATTGGTTGTTGTATTGGCATACTTGCAATTTCTTGAAAATTCAGAAAAAAAATTTATTTCCAATTTTTTTAATAAACTTGCCAAATCGAATAATAAATTCAGAAGAGGGATTGCTTCTCTTTGTGACTCTTTCAGATTCTGAATAAATTATTTGCGCATAAAATAGTATTAATAATAAGAGTAGTAGTAAATCCATAAAAATACTAGAATAATTAATTTTTATTTAATAAAATAAAAATTATTTTAAGGGTAATAATGACAATAAAAAATATTTTTGTAGTCAATAGCTCGTTTAAAAAATTTTTTTTTATTTTTATTTGACAAAATTAAAATTAGTAATAATTTAAAAGCAAATAATTATAAAAATGACCTAAATAAAAAAATAAAAAAAATTAAAAAATAATTTTTGTTTTTAATTTAGTCCAGTTTTCAGCTAATTTAGAGCCTCAAAAAGTACTAAAAGTAACAGCAACCTTTTCACTTTTATTTCTTCTTAATAATCTTTTATGTAGTTGTTGCTATGGGATATTTTTCTTCAATAATATATTAGGGATGCCGCGCTCCCAATTGATTTAAAAAATAATATCCTAAAAAAATTTTTTATATATCTTCTTCAGCTTTACATATATTTTATATTTCTTTATTTAATTTTGTTTTGTTTATTATTTTCAAGTTATTATTTTCAACTTAAGTTTTATTTTGTTGTTCCAAACAAGTTTAATTAAATATGGAAAATTATAAATAAACTTGTTTTCCGGAAAATGTTATTTTATTTTTAAACGAACATTTTGTTTTGTTTGTTTCCGGAAAAACATTTATCATATTTATTTTTCCGGAAGATGTTTAAACAAATGTTTTTCCGGAAAACATTTTTCCGGAAAAACATTTGTAGCGATGAACTTGTTTTTGGAAAATTATTTTTTAAAATAAACTTGTTTTCCGGAAAGAATATTATATTTTGTCTATGTTCCGGAAACATTTTATCAATTTTATTTTTCCGGAAACATAATCTAAACAAACTTGTTTTTTTCCGGAAAAACATTTAGATTAATTTAAATTAAATTTATTTTTCTCTTCTACTCTTATAAGTTTCTTCTTCTCCTGTCTATTTTTTATTTATTTTTTTCAGCTTCATCTACTAACCTCAATAATCCATTTTCTGATCCTCCAAACTCTTTATATAAATTTATTTCCTATATATTTATTTATTTCTGTCCTCATTTTTTTGCTAAAAGTTCCTTTATTTATTTTATAGAAACACACAACTGTGCAGTTTCTTAAAAAAATTTTTTTTTCTTCTTCCTGTGTTCATCCAAAAAGTTAAAAAAGCCTTCTCCATATGTGCCCCCTTTCCCCTACTCTGTCCCCCAAAACCGATTCTTCTTTTTTTGCCCTATTAATCCACAAATATTTTAGAAGGTATATTAAGCCAACTGCAAAGCCAAAAAAGATTTTTTTAGAAATAAATGAATGCTAAAAAAGCTTAGAAAAGTAGTTTTCCTTCATTTATTATTTTACAGAGATTTTTTACTTTTTTTTTTAAATTTATTTGTTTATTTTTATGCATTTAAGAGAAGAATATACTATGTCGTCTTATTTCTAGACACAAATGTTCGAATCATTTTATTTTTTAAATCAACTTGTTTTGTATTTTTATATTGTTGATGTTTTGTTGTTTTTAATGTTTTCAGGAAAGTTTGTTCTATCCGAACATTTCCGGAAAAACATTTTATACGTTTCCGGAAAAACATAGTTGTGTTATTAAACTTTCCGGAAAGTTTATTCTATATTTTCCGGAAAATATTAATGTTTCCGGAAAAACATGTTTGTTTTGCTATAATTTTCTGGAAAACCGGAAAGTTTATATATTTCCGGAAAACATTCTATACTATTCACTTTTCAGGAAAATATGTTTTATATACTTTCCGGAATGTTCCGGAAAAACATATATTTGTTTTATTAAACTTTTCCGGAAAACATGTTTATTTAATATATTTTTATTTTCCTTTATTTATTTACCAAAAAATTATTCTAAAAAATTTTTCTTTATTTTCGTTCAATCTTAAATTATTTTTATATTTTTAGTTGCTCCATTGCCCACACTTTATGCGCCAGCGGCTGCCACACAATCTGTTTGTTGTGACGGTCGATTTCCTTCCCGTTTTCTCATTTTTTAAGGCTAATACAAGCAAAAAATGAAAGAAAAAAATTTTGTTTGCAAAATAAATAAGTAAAATCCTTTGTAGAACACAAAACGCGCAATTAGCGATTCGGCCAAGTAAAAAAAATAAAAAAAAATTTTAAAAGCAAAAAATTTCTCTTAAAAATAAAAGACATAATCCTCCAACAACAAATTGCTAATTTGTTTCCGGTGTATTTTCAACCTTCCGGAAAAACAATAGAAAATTTTAAACATTGATTTATACATAAATATAATTCTTTCGCAACATTCCAATTTGTTTTAAATAAACTTGTTTTCCGGAAAACTTTAATTAGAGTAAATATGTTTTTATTGAGAAATAAACTTTCCGGAAGGTATTCCGGAAAACTCAGAACCGAATTTTTTCTTGAAACAAACACGTTTTTCCGGAAATATATATTTTCCGGAAAACTTGAATGTTTCCAGTAAATAATTTAAATAAACTTGTTTTCCGGAAAACTTCTAAAAGCTTCCATTATTCTTCTATTATTCCTTCAAACATCTCATTTCCGGAAAACATTTTTTTAATATTTTAAAATAAACTTGTTTTTTCAATGTTTTCCTTAATTAAATAAACTTGAAGTACTCCTACTATATTATTTATTATTCCATCATTTTCAATTGGCGTCAAGTTTCTCTCATTTCATATCTTCTTTTTTTTTCGTCAACGCCTAGTCTCATTTTCCTCATAAATCCTCCTCCTTTTACCTTTTTTAAATTCAATAAAACCAAATATGCCTTAGGGATTGGGCTAGAGTCCCCGTTATTCATGTCCATCTTTATTTACTTTATTACCTTAAAAAAGTAATATATTTCTAGTATTTTTCTGTAAGGAAATGAAAGCGAAAAAAACGGGAAATGAATAACGGGAAATGAAAATTAACGTCTATTTTGGAATGTTAATTTGGTTAGATTTTCTATGCTTTATTCACCAACTTTATTATTTTTAAATAAATCTAAAAACATTTTTGTTTTTCTCTTTGTTTATTCTTTCAAGTTTTCCGCAAAACATTTTTAATTAAACTTTTCCTCATAAACATAACTAAACTTTCCGGAAAACATTGTTTAGAAGTTTTTCCTGAATGTTTTTGTTGTTCTTTTAAAACAAAAGTTTTCCGGAAAAACATGTTTCTCTCTTTAGTTTTTCCGGAAAGTTTATTTTCTTAGGAGAATATGCTCATTAAACTGAATTAAATTAAAATTAAACTTTACTGAAAACATTTTTAATTAAACTTTTCCGGAGAAACACTCTTAATTTGTTGTTCGTTACATTTTCGTGTGTTCCGGAAAAACATTTTTGTTTTTCTTCTTTGTTTTTCTCATGTTTTTATTTCAATTTTATAGCATTATAGAAAATGCGACCGTTTCCCATTTTTGGACCCTCGTCTTCGTCACCATCAACATTTAAAACAAAACGAACATAGGCTAGGAGGAACTACAAGAGGCGGAGGTGGTGGATATTTGGGAAAGCAGAAGAAGGTTGGTAATTATTTAATTTTTTTGGATACTCAGACGGTATTTAAATGGACATTCGAATAGCCAATCCTCTCTCTCTTTAAAATAAAAATAATAATAATAAAATTTGCCCTCTCTTGGGACAGCAAAATCAATTTCCATAAAGTACATATAAAATTTTTTGATTAAATTATGGGCAACTTTGACCCTTTCCTTTGCAGAAAAATTTATTTTTAATGCAAAACAAACTCTTATTTTAACGGCAAAAGCCAAAACTCAATTTGTTGAAAATTATTTTTGTTAAAAGTCCTTAAGAAAAGGAAGCAAAATATATATATTTTTATAAACAATTTTTAGCTTAATTTAATTTTTAAAGAAAATATTTTCTTTGATTTTTATTCATAAAAATATTGCTTCATATTTCTTAAATTAATAAACTTTCTTGAAACATTTGTTGGGTTACTGTATTATTCCAACTTTATTTTTAATAGAAACATTTTAAATAAACTTAAAAACCTTTTAAAATAAATAAACTTGTTTTCCGGAAAAGTATTTAATTATATAATATTTTATTTAAACATGTTTGTAAAACTTGTTTTCCGGAAAGGGTTGAAAAGGTGTTAAAAAAGTCTTTTCCTTTAAACTTGTCTTCCAACAAACTTGTTTTCCGGAAAATATATAAAAATAAACATGTTTTTATTTAATAAACTTCCGGAAAAATATTCAACTTGTTTTTCCAACTTGTTTTACTCAAAAATAAACTTGTTTTTAACAAAAATAAATTTTCCGGAAAACATCTAAAAACATTTTTATACACATTTTTGTTTTTTCTCTTCCTTTCATGTTCATTTAGTTTCATTTTTAGCCTATTTTATACAACTGAAAATTTCTTAAAAAAGTCTAAGTAGCGCAATGTCGAGACATATCCCCCCCCCCCCTTTTTCTCATTTGCTTTTCCTTTTTTTTTCAATTCTTTGCTATTTTATAACGGGGGGAAAGAGACTAATGGGGGGAGAAAAGGGCGTGTTACGCATAAACGAGCTGTGCCATTTTCAACAAAAAAAATACTTAGAGTCCCCCCCTTTTTTTACAAGTCGAGGCGATTGAATGAAGAAAAAAAATAAGAGAGGAAAAAGGACACTTTTTTCAATGTCCTTTTTTCGCTTTCCGCCCGGCCAAATCCACTTTGTGCGTGTGCCGAAGAAGCACTCACAATCTCCTTCCCCCTCTTTTTTTAGTTCTTCCTGCGCCTAAATATATTTTTTTTATTTATTTCAAATAGATCTCCTCCCTTTTATTTTTTTCCCTCTCTCCCTTACCCGATTTTATCCTTAAAAAAATTTTTTTTTTCTTTTTTTTTTCTTAGAGGCTTTCCCCCCTTCCCTTTTCCTCTAAATATATTTTTAGCTCATATTTCGGCACAGAAATAAATAAATTTATTTTTTTTATAAAAATTATTTAGAAGGGAGAAAGGCCTTTTAAAGTACTAGTTGTTTTGGGGGTAGATTACTCTCTGTTTTTGCGTGTTCCTCAAGTCTTTAATTAATTTTCTTATTTTTTTCATTAAATGACTGGGGCCACATTTTTATTTTTTAATTAATTATTTTTTAAATTCTTCAATAAACTGAGCTTTTTTTTAAATTTAATTTTCTTTTGTTGTCTACCTTTTAAAAAATATAAAAAAATAAAAATTATTTTAATATTTTGATTGAATATTAAACATCCGCCCCCTTAATTTTGTTATAAAAACACCTGAATTTTTATCATAATTAAAAATCAAAATTTAAAAAAATTTCTAAATAACTTGAAAATTCTCTAATAAAACTTGTTTTTTTTATCATTCCCATTTTTTTAAATATTTCATCAATTTTATAGTTTTTTTCCCAATTTTTTAAATGAAGGTCAGAAAATTTAATTTTTAATTAAAGGTTAATTGAATGGAGTATTCGAAATAGTTCAAAAAAAAATTTTTTTTTAATTTTTAGTCAAAAAATTAGACAAAAAAATAAATTCGTTAGTCTTTCTTCCTTGTTTTACCCTCAAAAATCTCTTCTTCTTCCATCATCCATCGTCGAATGTCCATTTATTTGCCACAAATATTTTTTGTCAATGGGAGGAGGAGGATATCCTTTTTTGAATGAATATTATTATTTTTCAACATTTCATCCTATTTTTAATTCATTTTCACCTTTTGAATCTGTCAGGCGGCACTATCGGTCGGCATGCTCCTTTACTACTTGGCTGCAATTTTTAAAGGCCTTCACCCGCGTGTTGATGACGATTTTGGTAAATTAAAATATTTATTTTTAATTTATGGCTTCTATTGCCTTTTTATTTAAATCAGAATTACAATTGTAAATATAGAAAAGATTAAAAACCAGAATTAAATTAAAACATGAGGGGAAAATCAGAATTTGTAAAATTAAAAAAATCAGAATTTGTAGATTAAACTTCAAATTAAAAACCAGAATTTGTAAATTAAAGCATAAGAGGAAAATACAAATAAAATCAGAATTTGTAAATTAAAATAAACCTGAAATTACAAATTCTGATTTTACTAATTTGTAATTTGTCTAAAACTTGGATTTACAAATTCTGATTTGTAAATTAGAATAAAACTTGAAATTAAAAATCAGAACAAAATAAGTTTTAAACAAATTTCAAATCAGAATTTGTAAATTAAAATAAAAAAATCAGAATTTTAAAATCAGAATTATTTTAGTCGACAAACTTAATTATCACTACACTTCTGCCATTATTTTTGCCTTTGCTATAATTGTATCAGCAAAACAGTATGTTGGTAAGTTTTGTTTTGTTTTTCTCTATTTAATCAGAAAACAAGTTTTATTTAATTTTTAGGTTATCCCATCCAGTGTTGGGTACCAGCTCAGTTTACTGACGCTTGGGAGCAATATACAGAAAATTATTGTTGGGTGGAAAATGTATTTTATTTTCTTATATTTTTATTTTAAAATCAGAATTTAAATTTAAAAAAATTTAAAAAATCAGAATTAATTTTTTATATTTTATAGACATACTATTTACCTCTTACCAATGCATTTCCTCTCGACTATGGTGACAGGCGGTGAATTTTATATTTATTTTTGGTTTTATTATTTTATTTTATAACTGTTTTTTGATAAAAATTAGTTAGAAAAAAGATTTTTTTATTCTCCCATAAATTTTCAAGGTACAGGGCCCGTCAAGTTTCCTACTATCAATGGGTGCCTTTTGTACTGGCCTTGGAGGCATTGATGTTTTACATTCCTTGTATTATGTGGCGGGGCTTGTTACATTGGCACAGTGGTGATTAAAATTGTAATTTTAATTAATATTTATTTTTTAATTTAGGCATTAATGTTCAGAGTTTAACACAAATGGCGTGTGATGCGCGGATGATGGATGTTTGTAATTTAATTAATTATAAATAAACTTATTCTGAAATATTAAAAAGAAAGTTCTAATTCTGAAATAATTATTTTTACAATTTGTAAAAAAGTTCTGAAATTTAATTCTGAAATTACAATTTGTAAAAAAAGTTTTAATAATTATTTTACAATTTGTAAAAAAGTTTTAATAATTATTTTACAATTTGTAAAAAAGTTTTAATAATTATTTTACAATTTGTAAAAAGTTGTAATATTTAAATTACAATTTGTAAAAAAGTTTTAATTCTGAAATTACAATTTGTAAAAAAAAGTTTTAATAAACATTTTACAATTTGTAAAAAAGTTTTAAGTCAGAAATTACAATTATAAAACGTTTTTAATTCTGAATTAATTCTTCAGAATCACAATTTGTATTCCAAGTTTTAATTATTTTACAATTATAAATTTAACTTCTTTAAGGTTGACGCTCGTCACGCTACTGTCCGTACCATTTCTGGACATATGGAGGATACCTTAGAATTACAGCGTGAAGTAATTATAAATTAAATTAATTAATTAACGATAGATCATATCAAAAGATATCTGATGCCACCAATTTTTGTCTTGGAAGGCGGTGGGGCGCCTATGTGACTTGCCTTTACGTTTTTATAAAAATGCTTTATTTGGCCAATGTTGTGCTCCAAATTTTCCTTTTAAATCTTTTTTTGGGGTTTTTAAAATTTTAAAATTAAATTTAATTTTTATTCTAATAGTACGGACAATCTTTTTTATGGCTTTCACATTCTTAAAGATTTATTGCATGGCAGGGAATGGGAAACTAGTGGAAACTTTCCTAGAGGTACCCTCTCTTCTTCTGTTTCTTCTTTAAAATATTTTAATTTTTTAGTAACAATGTGTGACTTTGAAGTTAGGGTTCTAGGTAATGTCCATCATCATACGGTGTGTTTTAAATTAATTTTTGAGGAAAATATTCGTTTAATTTAAAGGTGCAATGTGTGCTAATGATAAATATGTTTAACGAAAAAATATTTCTCTTCCTTTGGTTCTGGTTTTTTATGGTCTCTATTGTAAGAAGAATTAATTTTAAAAATAATTTTAAAAAAAATTATTTTTTATAGATCACTTTCTTTTCAATGTGCCATTGGATACTCATGTCTTTTATGCCTGGCCAGGTAATAAAAAATATAAAAACGGAATTGTAAACTTAAAGTTTTAAGAATATAAGTTTTAAGTTTAATTTTAATTTATTAAGTTGGATAGTAAATTCAAGTTTATTTATTATTCCATGTTTTAAG
Organism: Meloidogyne incognita; assembly: GCA_036172945.1. Lineage (NCBI taxonomy): Eukaryota > Metazoa > Nematoda > Chromadorea > Rhabditida > Meloidogynidae > Meloidogyne > Meloidogyne incognita. The sequence goes on from JARQAC010000001.1 coordinate 5,401,430, forward strand.
TTTGCAAACTTTGTTCAAGTTTAATTATTAAATTCAAGTTTTAAATATTGCAAACTTATATTAATTCAAGTTTAATTTTTCCAAGTTTTAATTCAAGTTTAATTAATTAATTCAAGTTTTAATATTGTTGGGTTGTAATTAAACCTTAATTACAATCCAAGTTTTAAGTTTGTAATAAATTAAGGTTTTGTTTTATAGGTATAAATAATTGTAATTTAGGTTTTAAAAATTATAATTCAAGTTTTAAGTTTACCAACTTTAATTTTAAAAAGTTTTAAAAATTGTAATTCAAGTTTAATTTTTTTTCCTAGCATATGAAATTCGTCAGGAGATACCTCAGAGCAACAGATTTAGCAACAGACAGGCAATCTGTCAAAAAGTTTGTACACAAATTTCTTGGTGCAGATGGTGTTTTCTGTATGAGAATGATTAGTGGTACTTTCTTCAAAAAAAAATTTCCCCAAAAAGATTTTAAATTTCAAGCACATGCTGGTGATATTATGGCCACAGAGCTTATTGTTGAATTATGGCATTCATTTAATGACAGAGTTAGAAAATCACCAATAGAAATGTTTGAGGGAGGAGTCTCTCAATCCCCCTCAAAAATGGAAGCTTCTTTCAAAAGTTGGCTGCTAGGACAAAATCACAGCGGGAATAGGTATGGAGGAACGAGTGGGGGAAGTCTTGTTGGAACTGCTGCCCATCACGCCGCTGCTTTTCATGCTAGTCATCACCACCACCGGGATCTTTGAAAGAAAATATATTATGGTGGGTGTTGTTCATTCATTCTCTCTCTCTTTGTTTTTTTTAAAGTCTCCTTTCCTTTTCTCTCCTATTTTTCCCTTCTTATTCCTAAGTTTTTATTTTTAAATTTAATTAAGTTTTACAAATGGAATTAACATTTTACAATTTGTAAAAAGTTGGAAAAACATCTTTTTATTTCAAACTTAAAATTTTTATAAAAACATCACAAACTTTGAAATGAGAAAAACATAGTTAAAAACATCAAAACACACTTTAGACACAAACAAGTTTATAAACTTAAAAACAAAGTTGGAAAAATAAACTTTAAAACAAGTTGTAAAAAGGTTTGCAACAAAATAAAACTTTGTTTTCAAGTTTATTTTAAAGTTGGAAAAAATAAACCTAAAACAACAAGTTCGCAAACTTAAAAATAATGTCAGAGAAAATAAACTTTAAAACAAGTTGGAAAAACAAGTTTGCAAACTTGATGAAAAATAACAAACTTAAAACTTTATTTTCAAGTTTAAATGGTTGTGAAAGTATTGTTATGAGGGCAATCGATGCGATTTAAGTTTTAAAAGTTTTTCAAGCAGTACATGTACTAGTCCATAATTATTTTTTGTTTATAACACACTTTTATCTTTTCACTTTATCTTTTTTATGTTTAAAATGTCTGTTTATTTTTAGTTTTTTTTTATTTTTAAATTTTTAGAGGAGAGAAGGGAGGGGGGAGAAAAGGGAGAATGAATGCACAGACACACACCTACCCAAAATTTAAAATTTTTGAAAAATCTGTAAAATTCCAAGGAAAATTTTTTTATAAAATCCAAATTTTATCAATATCCGGTGTGTGATGAGGCATAAAACTTTGCACATTTCCTTGCACAAAATCAGTTTTTTTGTTGTTCATCTACATGTACTGCTTGAACTTGTTGAACTTTGTATTATTGAAAAAATTAGTTAAAGCAGTACATATAGATTTAAATAATTTATTTTAATTTAAAAAATATTTTTTTCTAGAAAACCTGCCTTCGACAGCGCAAACCCAACAAGGGGAGGTGCTCGAAAGCGGCGCAAATCAGATGGCTATTTCACTTTTGTGTGAACCTTGAGACTTTAAAAAATATTTAAAAATACCAGAATAAAGAGAATACAATAAAAACACATGGAGAATGACGGTGCTGATTCTCTCTTCTTTAATTTTTATTTTTTTTTGAATTTTAATTTTGTTGTATTTAATTTTTAACCCTGATTTATTCACCCACAAATTAGGCTATTTTTTAAAAATAGGAAAATTAAGAAAAAAAATTTTTTTTTTAATTTTTTTTTAATTTTTTTTTTAATTTTTAATTTTAATACCCCTCAGAATTTTCAAAAAAAATATATTTTTTAATTTTTTCAAAAATATTTTTCTTCCCCAATAAAAAATACTATAAAATCACTGCCTTTTTATTCTATTTTGCCCAGTACACCCCAACCATTTATTGCCACCTTTCCGGAAAGTTTTCCGGAAAACAATTTTTATTTTCTTCCCATTTTCTAAGTCAACATTCTGTGTGATCTCAATTTAATATTTTTTCCTCACTAATTTTTTTATTTTTATCATTCTTTCGAATATTTTTTTTCTTTAAAATTATTATTGAAAATGATGCTTTCCTTTCCTTTGAAAAAAATTTTTTTTTAATTTTTTTGTTAGGGCATATCCCCATTTTTTTATTTTTATTTTAAATTGCTATTTTATATTGAGTCGGAACTCTCTAATAAGAGGTACTCAATAATGGATAGGTATACCTTAAATTAAGATACCAGTATTTTTTCTAAATTTGGTTGGCCACTTGATGGAGGGAGAGCACAAACAAGGCACTTATTTGTTAGGGGATACTCCCAGGTATACTCCTTATAAGCACACACATATATGACATACCTAATATTTGGATAGACCTTCTATTTAAGAAACTTTCTAGAAGTTGAATGTCCACTGGATAGAGGTCTCGAGTGATATCCTCAATTTAATATACTTATAAGCCCTGAGGGTATATCTGAGAGGTCCGACTGATTTTATTGTTTCCTCTTAAAAATATATTGCTGCCCCATAATTAATAAAAATAAATATATAATTGTACTAAAATTAAATTTAAAAAAATTAAATTTAAATTAAAAAAATTTTTTCAAACAAAATCCAAAACTTTTATTCACGGGATTATTTTTTCATTACAAAAAAAAATCCCCTTAAAAATAAAATAATAAGCAATTCAACACCTTTCTCAACATATATAAAAGATTTTTTAAGCGGTAAAAATTATCTGATGATTATTGAAGAAAAAAAACACAAAAAAGTGTTTGAAAGGAGCAATGAAAAATAATGAACATTAAAACACAATTCTGATAAAAGAAAATGAGAGCAAAAAGGGAAGGGGGAAAATCAGAATAAAACTTAATGTTTATTTATAAAATTAGAATTAAAAATCAGAAAAAGTTCTAAAAAAAAGAATTAAAAAAATCAGAATTTTTCAAACAAAAATCAGAATTTTTTTCTAAAATCAGAATTTTCTTAAATCAGAATTTTTCAAAAAATCAGAATTTTAAAAATCAGAAAATATTTTATAAAAATCAGAATATTAAACAGAATATCATCATACCTAATTTGCTCTCATTTTTCACAAATATTTTTTAGCTTATAAAATAAAAATTGAAGATTAATTAATTATTTGATTAGTTTGTGGTATTTTATATTTGACTTAAAATTTAATTTATGTTTTTAATTATTTGAGAAAATAAAATAAAAATAAAGGCAAAATACAAGAAAATATATATGAGGACAACAAAATGTGTATTTTTTGGATCTTATATTTTTGGATAATTAATTAGAAGATTAATTAGAATAAAATAGTAGCAGCGCTTTATTGTTGGTAAAAAAATAAAAAATATTTTATAGATGAATAGAAACGAAAAAAATTTTTTTTCAAGTTTATTAAATCGAAAATATTTTATTAAAAAAATCCTCCCAAAATAATTTTTATATAATTTGACAAAATTCTTTAAAACAACAAAAAAAAAGAAAAACAAAGTCTAAAAAAATATTTGTGGTGGAAATTGTGTAGGGGACGCAATAATAAACGGTAAATATATAATGTAGGTGATGCACAAAATTGTAAAAAAAAAAAAGCAAAATAGAGAGGAAAAGCAAAAAACAATTTTTAACAAACCTTTTTTCTTTTTTAAAAAAAGGGCAGCACTTTTAGCATATATTAAAAAAACATAATATAATTATAAATGTATTTGTATGTAGAGTAGAGACCAAAAGAAAAATTCTGGTTTTATTTAAAGTTTTATTTTTTACAAATTCTGATTCCAAATTTTAATATTTTTACAAATTCTGATTCGGTTATGAGTTTTGCAATTTCTGATTTTAAGTTTTTACAAATTCTGATTTCAAGTTTTAGTTTTTACAATTTGTAATTTTTTAATTCCAAGTTTTTACAAATTCTGATTTTTATGATTTAATTTGACATCAGAATTTGTAAAAATATTAAAACTTGGAATCAGAATTTTATTAATTTAATTCATCAAAAATTAGTCAGAATTCTGATTTTTCAAGTTTTTATATTTTTTACAAATTCTGATTTTAATTCCAAGTTTTATATACATATGTATCTTCAATAGGTCTCTACTGCACATACATACACTATATTTATTAATGTCTAAAACATATATATTTTTCCCATTTTTACTCAATCTTTTCTTCCTTTCAAATTGAAAAAAAAACAAACATTATTTTTTAATGCAAAAACACAAAAGGCGCTCAAACATAATCTCTCAGATAAACAAAAATAATAAAAAAAAATTGTAGCATATTTTTTTTTGTTGCGTGTTTTTTTGTAAAAAGAAGAAGCAAAATAGAGAATGAAGAGAGAGAGAGAGAGAAGTGCAGTCATTTTCATTTTTTGTCCTTTCAATTTTTTTTTGAATTTTTGTTGGAAGACAATTTAATTTTGACGTCCTAAAAGAAATTATTTTTGAATTTAAAAAAAAATTAATTTTTACTAGAAATAGCAGACGGATTCCATGTATCAGCTGTAAATGCAGACCAACCATTACGCTGTTGTTGTTGTTGTTGAAGTTGTTGTGATTGTGAAGGTGAAATATTTTGAACATTTCTTCCAGCACCTTTGTAAAAATTTCATATTTTTTATTAATTTTTAAGAACAAGTTAGAGGTTAGTAATAATTTAACAAACACTAAGTAGACTTGTCGGCCTTCGGTATCCAAAAATCCAAAACTGGACCGGAGAAACGAGCTTAAACATCATCGGCTCGGTTACGAACTGTCAACACTGCTTAATAGGCAGGAATCGAACCATCGAACCCAAAATCGCTCCAAGGGGCAATACGGCCTCTCATCTGCTTTCGGATCTCTTCCCCTTATACAATAAAAAAATCTTTTTTACCAATAGGTTGTGATGCTGGAGTATTATTATTATTACTTCCAATTGCTGGAGGAGGATTATTTGTATTATTTGAAGGAGAAGAAATAATTCCTGGACCACCACTAACTTGTTGTTGTTGTTGAAGTTGATTTGTAACACTTGCAGAACGAAAAGCACCTCCACCCCCTACCACATTACTACCAATTACTCCTCCTCCACTCACTACTCCACTACTATTCCCTCCTCCACTACCTCCTCCAATACTTCCACCACTTGTATTATTACTATTATTATTTCCACCAAAATCACTTCCTAACGGACCAAAAGAACGTCCTTGTCCAAAAATATCACTAATATTATTTAAATGATTCAATTGATCATTCCAACCACCATTCCATGATTGAAAAGATGGTGATGGACGAACTATTAAATTCCCTCCTTGTTGTTGTTGTTGTTGTGTAGGTGGTGGTTGTTGATGACGTAATGAAGATGAAGAAAGTGTTTGATGAGGCTATAAAAACCAACAATTTAATTAAGGTGTACGTCTACATCTTAGAAAAATTATTAGAGCACTCCTAGATCCCCCAATGTGATTCGAGAACAGACGGAAGTATCGAAAATAGAAGCTAACAGACTGAGAAACTCGTAAAAATTAAAAAAAAATTTCGAAAATCAGGAAAATAAGGGAACAATGGAAGGAGGAAATGCTAACCTACACCCTTTTTCTAGACAATTATGCAGCATGTTTCAACGTATTTCATCGAGCTACTTTGGGATGTTACAAAAATCTCCTTACTATCAAATTTTACACATACATATATTTATAGATTCTCCGTTAAAGACTCCCCCTTTCTACTTCCACAAAATCCCCTCCTTTCTACTCCAAAAATTATCTAGAAAAAATTTTTTTTTACTTGACTAATAGCATGAAAATTTTGTTGTTGTTGCTGTTGAAAATTTGTTGCTGCATTAGATTGTGAAGGTAAAATAAATTGTGTTGTAGTAGCAGAATTTGCTCCTAATTTAGGTGAATGACGTTGCTGATTTGACGAACCTTGTTGTTGTTGTTGGGAAGGTGGTAATTGTTGTCCAATTTGTTGTGCAACAGCTGTAGCAAATTTATGATGTGCTACAGCAGCAGCTGATGGTGGTTGTCCAACTGGTGGAGGTGGAACAGAAATTCCATTTTGATAATTTGTTGGTCTAACACCTATTGGAGCTATTGGTGGAGGTAAATGTGATGGTGGTTGTGGTAATGGAGGTTGCTGCTGTTGTAAGGATGAACCAATTCCTCTACTATTAGATAATGATTGAAAAGCAACAGCAGTACCCAAAGCACCTGAAAACAAAAAATTTTTTAAAAGATTTCTGTGGAAAGCTAGTTTACCTGGAGCTTTAACTGGAGTAGTCATTGATGTGATACTTGAAGTTGAAGAGAGTGAAGTAGAATGTGGTTGTTGCTGTTGAGCTGAAACAAAAAAAATTTTTTTTCAAGGTTAGAAATTTTCAAAAAAAATTTTTGAAGGCTAGAAAATTAAAAAAGAATTTTTTGAAGGTTAAAAATTTTTTAAAATTTTTTCAAGGTTAGAAATTTTCAAAAAATTTTTCTCAAAATTTACCAGATTGTTGTTGAGGGGTCACAATAATATTCTCTCCAGTTCGTGTCTTTCCAGGTGGAGTAATTACTTTACGATCCAACGACAAAGGTGATGGAGGAACTTGATTTTGTTGTGATTGTTGTTGTTGATGTTGTTGAATATTTCCAATAACAGAAGAATTTGGAGTTGATGGAATAGTAGAAGAAGACGCTATTTGTTGAGGTGTTGTTGCTACTTGAGCAGGCATTGGATGAATACGTGGACATGGAGGTGGTTTAGGTACTTGTAATTTAGGCAATTGCATCAACTGTTTGCCTGATTTAACAGCTTGAATATGCGCAGCAAATTCTGTTTTTGCTTGAGAAATTAGAGAGGCCACCTCTTCACGTTTACTTTCCCATTCTCCAATATTCCATTTTATAACATCAATTTCAGATTGTAAAGAACTTTAAAAAAATTTTTTTTTTCGAAAATTTAAAAAATTTTTTTTTAATTTTTTGAAGAAAAATTCCAAATTTTACCGTTTTTGTTTATCAACTTCCAATACTTTAATTTGAGCACTACAATCATCCTTTGCACGCTCTAATATTCGAAGACCATCATCCAATTTATGCTCCAATAAATTAATTTCTGCACGCTTAGCACGCTCAGTAAGAGTTGAAATTGTTTGAGTGTTGCTTTTACGTTCCTACAAGTAAAGAAATAAATCAGAAAAAAATTGAAAAAATCAGAATTTTTTTAATTTTATTAAAACTTTGTGTTTAAATTTAATTCTGATTTAAAAAAATAACAAATCAGAATTTTAAAGAATTGTAAAAACTTATACACTTAAAAACAAAAATCAGAATTATTATAAAACTTAAAACAGAACTAACAATAAAATAAACATTTGTTTTAATTTAATTCTGGTAAATCAGAATTTAAAGAAATTGTAAATGTGAAACTTAAAACCAGAATTAATACAAAACTTAAAACCAGAATTTTAAGAAAATTGTAAACTTATAAAAATCAGAATTAAATTAAAATCAGAATTTAAAGAATTGTGAACCTAAGTTAATTAATAATTCTGATTTTTGTTTTTAAGCTCATACTTCTTCAACATATAATCTTAATTTAATTCTGATTTTTATAAGTTTACAATTTGTTCAAAATTCTGGTTTCATGTTTTGTGATTTTTTAAGTTAATTAACAATTCTGATTTTTGTTTTTAAAATCAAAATTACCAATTACAATTAACAATTAAAAACAAACAAAACTTACATTAGCCAATTGTGATTCAAGTTTTTTCAATGCTGTAGTTTTTTCATCCAAATTTGTATTTAATTTTTGTACTTCACTATATTTTGAATTTAATTCAGCATTTAAATGTTTTTTAGAATCTGCTAAAGATTGTGTATCTCTTTTATATTTTGACTGTTCTTCAGCTAATTGTCTTTGTGTTGCTGTCAATTCTTTTTTTGTTGCGTCAAAACGTTCTTGTAATTCATCTAAGCGTTCTTGCATAAAACTAAAAAAAATTTTTTTTAATTTTTTAAATTAAAATTTTAATAAAGTAGGATCACAATTATGTATATTTCGGCAGCAAATTTTACTTTCAGGCAAATTTTCCGGTAAAATTTAAAAAATTTGGGAAAAATAAGAGAAACAATGTGCGAAAACAACTAAATTCTGCCTTTACCCGTTTTTAAAATTTGCCTGAAATTTCAAAATTGCCAAAAATTCAGCTATCACCTCTAGGCACTCTTCCTATTTATTTTCAATATTTGTAAAAAAATTTTTTTTGCAGGGAGGAAGAAAAATGCCCCCACTAACGTGCCAAAAACGCCCCCTCCTCTCTCTTTCCCTATCCCCTATCCCATTCTCTCTTCCTCTCCCCTTAAAAAAATATTTTTTTCCACGATTGTTTCCGGCCTATCACAAGGATATAAAAATTTTTTAAATCAATAAAAAAAATTTACGCTTCAGATTTTGCCTTCTTCTCCAATTTTTTAATTTCATTTTTACGATCTTTCAATTGCTGAATTAATTTCTCATATTTTCCATTTATCCCAGCAAATTCTTTTTGAACTAAAGCCAATTGATCATTAATTTTTTTGTCATTAGCTTTTAATGTTGCACACTCATTCTTTGAAATTTTTAATTTTTCATCCAAAACTTTAACTTTTGCTTCAATTCGATCAACAATATCAGAAATACTTTAAAGAAAAAAATTTTTTTTTATTTTAAATAAAAAAATGGGAGAAGAACAGTCTCTCTAACCATAGAGCCCCCAAGTCTACTACTAATTTATATAAAAACAAAAAATAACAGAGCAATCACAGAGTAAGTTAAATTATTCTAGGTGTATTCTAACAGACGATCTATACAGGTTCTCTAGTTACTGACAATTATTGCTGCTTTCTTCATACCGGGGCAATTTTTAACGTTCTCTTTTAATTAATCTTAAAACCCAAGCCCGTCTTAAATGCCATTCAATTTTTTTTAACTTAAAAAAACCTTTCCCAATGTTCTTCTAATTAAAAAACAAGGATTTTTAAAAGTAAAAATTTTTTTCAAAGATTAACCTAGCTTGGTGTAACTGATACAAAATTGAATTTAAACGTGTCGAAAGCATAATTTCTTGCTGTTTAAGTTCACGCAACAAAATATAATCATGAGGGTCTTCTTCAATAAAAGGATGCTGCAATGCTGAATAATCTTGAATTATTGCTGCTTCTTTGTTTGCATCAAAATCTTTGAAAAAAAATTTTCTAAGAATTTCTAAAATTAAAAAAAACCTCTTCCAGAACATTCACTAACACTTATAACAGAAACAGTATCATCAGCACTAGTAAAATTTTCATCATCAGCACATAAAGTTAACAAACGATCTATACAATTGCGTAAATCACGACTAGAAAACAAATTAGAAAAAAAATTTTTTAATTTTAAAATAAAAAAATTACAAATTAGCATGTGTTTCCAATGTTTGAACAAATTCATCAACTTTATTTTGTATATTTTTTGCATTTAAGCAATGCAATTGAAATAATGCTGCTTGTGTTGCTGTTACCTAAAAAAAATAAATTTTAAATTATAAAATCTCTTGAAGAAAGAAAAATTTTTGAATTTAATAAATGACCAAAAATACTCCGTTATAATAAGGTCTATCTTAAATAGAGAAGGAAATCACTTAAACAGCTCTTATACATTCAATAGCCAACCAAATTAAAAAAAATGTATCTTAAATCAAGGTGTTCTAGTATTGGGTGTATCTTATAGAGGTCAGTAATTCCCTCAAAAACCACCATCCCTCCCAATAATTCCCATACTTACATCTTGTGGATCAACAGAATAAATTTGATTTGCAAGCGATGCCATAGCAGCATCAGAATTAGAACCTCCAGGCATTGAACTAGCAGAAATTGAAGAGGCAACAGAAGGTTGTTGCTGTTTATCGTCGAAATTGGCTTTTAACAAATGACGAGTATTGTAACGAAGCCATTCTTCAATGTATTGACGGGAAAAAACTGTATTGTTGTTATTCCCTTGAGCATTTACAGCATTTGTTTCAGACATGGTAACTGGGTCAGATGAAGAAAATTGAATCTGAGAAAGGATAAAAAATGATAAAAAACAATTTTTAAACCTTGCTCAAATCCAAATTTGTCAAAGCAGCCAAATTCATATCAATCCCAGAAGTATTTAACAAAGGCTTTGAATTTGCAAAAAGACCACCCATTTGAGGGTTATTCAAGTCTAAATTCATAGCATCAACAAGACCAACAGTTGATTGATTTGTACAATCAGCCATTTGTTGCTGTTGAACTGCACGAGCATTAGCAACCTTTAAATAAAAGAAAATAAGAAAAAAATAGAGAAACAAAGCCAAAATAAAAATGGTCATAGGAGAAAAATTTATCCCATTTTATAACTTATTGCTAGTCTCAGCGATCATAATTTTCTCAGATTTTGAAGCCCTATAACTTTTAGTTTCATATTCCTAACCAAAAAAGCTGAACATTTTCTAGAGTTAATCGATGCTTTATCGATTGGTATAAAAAAGTTCAAAGTTTTGACTCAAAGTTTGAAATGGTTCCCCCTGTTAGTTTTAATATAAGCTAGAAAAGAACTCTAGGGAATTTCAGAAAAACCTAAAAAAAACCCCTCCAAATTTAAAATCAAATAATAAAATTAAAATTTAAATACTTGAATAAATTGTTGTTGAAGTTGTTGTTGTTGCTGTATCAAAGTTTGCTGTTTTTGTTGAAATTCTGCCATTTGCTGTTGCTGCTGTTTTTGTTGTTGCTGCAATCCTTTTTTGGCTGCCGCCTTTTTTCTACGTGTTGGTACATTAACAACTGGTTGTTGTTGATTTTGTTGCTGAACTGCTTGTTGTTGTTGTTGCTGTTGAACAGCAGCAAATGCTTGTGTTTTTAAAGCATTTATATATTCTTCATTTGTAGCATGTTGTCCAAGTAAATGTTGCTGTTGTTGTTGAAGTTGTTGCATAATACGAAGTGTTGCGTCATCGGCAGGAATTGCTTTACAAAAATTTGGGGTTTTGAAATTTTTAGAGTAGTTTAAAATCATTTAAGGGTCATGAAAAAGAGAAAAAAAAAGCAAAATTATATAAAGAACAAAAAAATTCATACTACAGGAAGCCTAAAGTCAACTTGTTAAAGGGTAACCCCGAAATGAAAGTTATAAGTGTTTAAGATTTGTATTTTTTGGTGCGAATGAATCCCCCCACCATCCCTTATTATTAGAAAAATCAGATTTTAGTTGAAATATTTTTTTGTTAAATTTATTCTTTCAAAAGAAACAAAAAATATGCAGCTAGTTTTTCGATATTATGATTTTCGACAATGTTAAATTACAATTTATTTTTTAAATATTTTGCCAATTTTCCCGTTATTTTCAATATTTGGTGCTTTTTTCATATAGTTTAATATTTCCACAATTTCTGACATTTTTTGGCAATATTTCGCCAATTTTTATGGCCATATTTTGCCATCTTATTTCAATATTTACCCAAAATACAAATTTAGAAATTAAAATAGACACAAACCTTCTCTAGGAATTCTTCGAGCAAATTCAGTTTGACATCCAGATTCAGATGTTTCACGTTTTCCAATTTGTAAATGCCCGTCATGAAGACAAGATTCACAAAATTTATTTCGAATTACAGTTTCTAAACGATCCAATTGATTTGAGTCATTGATAGATCCACGATCACGATCATTTTCACGTTCAAGTGCATAAAATGTGATAGCTTTAACTAGCGCTTTCTGTAAAAATTTCTTAAATAAAAATTAAAGTGAGAGGTTTCCAATTTTAAAGTACAGATCATCAAGGGCGTATCCAGGGGGGGGCTGGGGGGGGCTAGAGCCCCCCCCCCCCGAAATGGGGGAAAGAGGGAAAAAATTAGGAGAAGGTTGGTCGAAAAAGTGAAATTTTTTCGCCTGCAACCCTCAAATTTTAAAAAATTTTCGCCTGCGGCGCTGAAAAAGGAAGAAATCTGGCTTCTTGAGCTCCAAATTTCAAAAAATTTTCGCCTGCGGCGCTAAAAAAGTGAATTTTTTTGGCCTACGGCCTCTAAAATTCAAAAAATTTTCGCCTGCGGCGCTGAAAAGATAAAAATTGATGTACAAAAAAATTTGCGTTCGGAACGCCAAAGTGAACGCCAAAATTTTGGCGCACACCCAATGTTAGCCCCCCCCCCCCCCCGAAACCGACCCCCTGGATACGCCCTTGCAGATCATTATAAGATACAATTTCTAACACCAGGAAACAAGGGACAAGAAACAAGGAGGGGTTCTCCGTAACCAAGGGCGTAGCTAGGGAATCGAGTTCAGGGAGATTTAGCCTAATTTGGACGGTCATAGGCGAAAAAATTTAACTTTTTTGCTCAATCCCCTCGTCAAACTTTTCCCTTTCCCCAATTTCGGGGGGGGGGGGGGGGGGGGCTTTCTACCCAAAAGTACGATCTTTTTTCTCAAACCGGGTCCCATTAGTGCCATACAAGTATCTTATAATAATTATCTGTTTGAATTTTTAACAAAAAAATATTACATCTGCTTCCTCCGGACTAAGTTTCATAATTCCTTCCAACTGAAAAATTAAAGAAAGTAAACTAAAATCAAAATAAAAAAAACCAAGAGAGGATCTGGCTTCTCAAAAGGTGAAGCAATTAATTCAAGTTTGGCAATTTGTTCTTTTAAACGATTAGAGTCCTTGTCTCCTTCAGAAAGCTGAAAAACAAAAATTTAAGTTTTTAAAAAAAATAAAAATTCCATTTACATGTTTAAGAAAATGTTTAATTTGATCAGGCAAAAGGTCCTCTTCCTCTTGATAACGGTCCTTGATAAAGTCAAATTCTTCTAGAAAAAGCAAAAAATAAAATAATAGTTTTAAAAACAATTCTCATGGTGTTTACATAGAAAATTAAGGAAATTTCTATTCCTCGCCCCTTCTTCGTTCGAATTGATAACCATATATAAATAGAGATAATTAGGTAAATTCAGCTCTAGGCGAAAAACTATCGACTACAACTATTGGGGTTCGACTCTTACTTCCTTTTTTTAAGAGGTCTTAAACCCCATCACCTCCTTATTAGCGTTTCAAATCCTCAAAGTCGTCTGCGTCCCTTTCTAACAATAAACTTTAAAAAAAAGTATTTATTAACCTTTACAAATTGCTCCAACAGCCCCCAATTCATTTGTTGACGCAGATTTATAAAGACGCTTTTTAGTTCCCCCTCCTCCTCCTTGTTTTCCATCTTGTTTACTACAAATATTCTTTTTATTGTTCTCCTCATTATTCGGTTCAACAGATTTTGATGTTTTATCAATTTTTTTATTTGGTGTTGTTTGTAATTTATCTTCTTTATTTGGTGAAGTAAATGGAGGTGTTCCACCACGTTGTTGCTGTTTTTCTTGTTGTTTTTTATCTGTAATTATTCCATTATCAACATTTGTAGAATTATTTGTTGTTGTAGTATTTGCATCTTTTGTATTTGTCGATTTATTTTTTGTTGCTTTTGATGATGCACCTCCACCACTACAACGTGTTGTTGTACCCATAGCTTGTCTTAATGCATTTAAATTTGTTGTAGAATCATCGTCAATTTTTGATAAATCTCCACCTTTTAATATAAAAAAATTATTTTTAATAGAATTTAGTAAAAGTTTAGCAAGTTCTAGCCATCAGGCAGGATTCAAACTTGCGACTTTTTGTAGCTACAATGGTGACAATTCTTTCTCTATTGTAGTGTAATTTACATAAAAGTCAATTTTGCGTCTTGCGACATAAAAAAACGTTCGAAAGGTGAGACAAAATCGCACGTGACTTTTCTTTCTTCTATTACCATTATCTTTTCTGACCCAAAACTCGCACGAGTTATATATGTTAACCTTACATTATAGATTCTAAAACCTAGCGTCTCCTAAACCACAGTAGATTCAAAACCTCAACATAAACAACAAATACTAGCCGGAATATCTTGTAAAACCAAAAACTTGAAATACCAAACTGTGGACTTCCTCCCAAAGATTCTCAACCTCCTCACACAAATTTAAAATTAAATTAACCTTTTTCAATTCGTTGAATAGATTGTTTCAATTTCATATCTATCAAATGTGCTTTTTGTGTTTCCAATTCAACTTTGCATTGAGGGTCTTTATCTTTACAAAATTTTAACGCTTGAGTGTTACAATCAATTGCTTTGTCTATTAGTCCACGTTGACATTGCAAGTCTGCTAATCGCTTATAATCTTGAATTTTCTTTTTAAACTCTGAGTGCGTTCTAAAAACGAAATTTTTAAAGATTTTAGACAAAACTTTAAAAAATTTTACAAAATATTTTTGGGAGGATCAGCTTTGACTTGAACTTCTAAGGTAACTTTGTCGTCTTTTATATAGCCCTGAGACTCATCCAAAATGTCCTTAACAAATTTAAATATAATTTATTTAAAAATAAAAAAAATAAAAATCATTAAAAACTCCTCACCGCCCAAGTCATAAAACAAGAATATCCCCAATCATTTTCCTTGGCAGTATAAACATGATTTGTTTTCCTGATAAAATTTGGAATGCCAGCTTTTTGAGATATGAGCCTTAACTCTGCCGATGCTTGACAAGACCATGATCTTTAAAAAATTGTTTTTTAACTTCAATTAGGCCCCTCGTTTACATAAAAAACGCCTTGCGACTATATCTGTTCTAATTGGTCTTGTTGGTCGCAAGACGCAAAACGATTTTTATGTCAAAAATCATTCGAAATTATGATTTTAAAAATAAAAACCATACTCAGAATATGCATCAGGACAACATTGAAGAAAAAATCCAAGGCACTTTTGAGTTCCCTTCTTCTGCACTACATGTTGTCGCGGCATCACCATAATGCGCCTTCAAATTAAATTTTAATCAAAATTTTTTAAAATCGATAAACAAACCAAGGCACAGTCTGTATATATTTGCACGGCCCTCTTACAGTATCAGACATGTGACGAAAATTTTGGATTACTAGTTGTAACGTTCCATCTGAACAACTTGAACTCGCGTCCATCGTCACAGACGCAGCTGATGCCGCATTTATCGCAGTATTTGTCGTTTGCTGATTTGCTGCAGCAGAGAGTGTAGGTATTGGCAGTTGAGAAGGAAGAGGATGATTATTATTATTGTTTTGTTGAGAAGGTTGTTGAAGATGTAATAATGAGGCAGGCACAACATCTGAGCTGCCAGTAAAGTAAAATGCCTGTTGCTGTTGAATAAATCCTGAAGGATCTTCGCCTAGAGCGCGAAGGAATCTTAGAGGAGGAAATTCATCGTTGTATTCAGTTTGGACACCGACTGATGGATCACGCCTAAATCTTTAAGTTTTGTTTAAAATGCATCTTGGAGAGACTAAAAACACTTAAGAACAAGAATGCCGTTTTCGGTTAAGGCTAACGTTTGAGTAACCTTTTCGAGCTTATCTGTATAGATTTGAGTAAATACATCAATTTGTTGAGGATGTAAGATGGTTTATTCCTCGGTCCAGGCCAACGTTTGAATACTCTCAGCCAGCCTTTATTGTACCGATTAAGGGATCTATGGGCCTTTTTGGGCTGGTTTTCTGAAAGATTCAATCCTTCCTAACCATCCCTCTTAACCCTCAAAACCCCAAAAAACTAAATTACAATCCAGAAGCTACAGCAAGTCTAGAAAGAGCTTCTTCCTCATCGCAACAATGTCCATCACTATCCTCATCTAAAAATTGAAAATCTAGTCTAAAAAACTTCAGTTAAAATAAAAACCTTGTTCCTGAGGTTCCGGACTAGAACAGCAACCCAAATGAAAGGCATTATGTGGAGCAACTTGTCCTTCTTCGTCCTCACTAGTCCTCGTCGTTCTAACAGATGAGTTTGAGATGGAATTGCTTCCGCCGGGTGACGTGTCCCCAGATTGATTAGTTGTCATATTTTAGGCGCTTTTAAATAAATTTTTGTAGAAGCACACTTTTCTGGTCAATAATGTATAAATTTAAAGTCTAAAAATATAAAAAAAATACAAAAAAAATATTTTAAAAATTTTTTTAATTTTTAATCTAAAAAAGCAGACGATCAGACTTGAGAAATAAAAAATCAAAAAATGTCCACATAATATAAAAACGACAAAATGACAACAGAACAAATGGTCAATAAGAAATATCGGAAAAAAAGTATAGAAAAAGTGCTTGCTATCAATTTCCGGAAAGATCTATGAATAAATAATCGATTAATATTTCACAATTTACGGAATATATTCTATATTTTCCGAAAAGTTTAATATATTCTATTTTGTTTTCCGGAAAATTGTGGGAAGGAAGTGTCTATAGTTTTTCCGGAATTTTGTATTATGTACATATGTATTCCGGAAAGTTTTAAATATTCTATTTTACATTCCGGAAAAGTTTAATATATTCTATTTTCCGGAAAAGTTGCAGCAAGAAAAGGTTGTATTTTCTTGTATTTTCTTTCCGGAAAGTTTGAATAAATATAAAAACACACATCTGAACATTCGCAAAAACACACAAGTAAACTTGCAAAACACAATTTGTATACACAAATATTATTATAAATGCAGTTGTTTGCCGCTACCAACCAGTGCTCATCATTCATTGCAGTACACACACATTTTTTCGAGAAAATATATTAAAAAAAATTTTCTCTCTTCGTTTTCGCTACTGCTCCCCTTTCTTCTATACCCTTTTTTTTCTTCCTCTCTTTCCCCCAATTACTCCCCCACAACTAAAAACTCTCTCTACTCCTTCCAAATATTCTTCTAAAAATATATATAAAATCATCAGAGCTACCACGGAGAGAAGTGATGTATGTTTGGATGTGTGTATGTAGCTCGTTGGAGAGAACGAAGAAAAATATTATACTTTTATTTTATTTTTTTTTTCTAAAGTTGCCCTCTTTTTGCTCTTTTCTCTCTACTTTTTTATTATAAAATATCTAAATGTTAAAAGGTTCAGGAGGACAAAAGTGGACAAAATGATGACAAAAAATCTACAAGTCGACAATAAAAAACAAGAGATTATTGAATTGTGGGCATTTTTGTCTTCTGGCATTTTGTCCTTTGGGCATTTGTCCATTGACCATTTTGAAACGCTTTTTCTTTCATTGCCAGGACACACTAGCTGTCTAGCTTTGTAGACAAACCTGCATAGCAGGGCGAAAATACACGTTCTTTCCTTGTCTATCAGCAATTCTTATTGATTTACTTTACTGTAACAACGGTTTAAAAATTGTATATAACGTGATAGTTGATCCAGAAAATGATTTAAAGCAAAAATATTGTATTTTCGTTTTGAGCAGTAGAAAAAGTTGGAAATTAAAAATGTATTTTGTAAAAATAAAAAAAATACAAAAAATACAAAAAAAATACATAAGTTTATTAAAGGCTTTAATAAAGTTTATTTTATTCCTTTCCGGAAAGGTTTACTGTATTTTTCTGTGTTTTAGAATATTTAGCAGAAGAGGGAGAAATTCAAGTTTAATAAGCAAAATCACAATTTTAAATTTGTAAAATCAGAACATGTATTTTTTAAAATTAATTACAATTGTAAAACTAAAAATAAATCAGAATTTGTAAATTACTGTAAATATAGGTAGATGTAAAAACTGAATTGCAAAAAAAAACAGAAAATAACAGTATTATACAAAAATGTGTAAGTCGTTCATTGCTTGTTGAGGCCTCCAATTCTCTTCTAGGCTAACGCTTGTAGGCTAATCGCCAAGTTAATTTTGTAAAAATAATATAAAAAATAATAGTTGTTACATTATAATTAAATATAAAATTTTTTAAATGACTTTAATTTGAATTTTAAAATTAAAAATTATGGAAGGCTTTAATATTAAAAAATATTTTTTATTTAGTACCTCATGTATTTTTGTAGAGGGCGGATTCCTTTTGTATGCAGCATATCTAAATTTAATTAGAAAAAATAGTTTTATATTTAATTAATTCACACGGGAATTTGGTCACTCCCCAAATGAATACAGTTGAAATTATATCAACCGTCATTTGCGCTCTTTGCGGTAACGTCCAAAGGTGTGGACGCCGTTGGAAGCTCCGACGTCGACAAACCTGACCTGCTCGGAGGGCTAGGAACCGATGTATACGTCGTCAGGTTGCTCTCGCCAGGGCCCCGAATGGCGACGTATACAGGCTTCTCTTGCGGCTTAAAAACCGTGAGTTAAGTAAAGTTTTTGGAATGTGGGGTAAGGGGGCTTCCATTCCTGAACCACGCATCGACCCGATCTTGCACTCATGCCGGTGTGCCCCCATTCAAAATCTGTTTCTCCTAGGCTAGATAGCACAAGTTGTCGCCAGGCGTCTCTGCTCAAGCACATCAGTTGTTGTTCAACTAAAAATGCATAAAATTTTAGATTAATTTTAATTAAAGCCTTCCATAACATATATTTCAGTGAATTTTAGTGAATTTTTAGAGGAATTTTGCTTACAAGATTAGATAATTAATAGCATTTTTCAAAAATGAATTAAAGTTAAATTAATTTTTCGCTAATTTTGCGATCTGTTCAGGGCCAAGAAAATTAAATTTTAAAATTTATTTTTAAAACATTGAAAAATATATCAAGTATTTTATTAAGTAAAGGATTTTTTAAATTCAAATAAGAATATATGTATATAAATTTTATTCATAAAATTCTGTTAAAAATAGTAAAACAATTGTATTTATAATTAAAGTATTTTTAAAGGGAAAAATAAATTTTTTAAGTAATTTTAAAAATAAAATATATATATTTTATGGGTAACTGTAAGAGGTTAAAAATAAAATAAAAATCAACAAATGTTTTGACCAGTTGTTGTTATTATTGTTGCCCTTTTTATTTGAAAGACTTTTCAAGAGAGAATTTAAGAGGGAAATTTTGTTGTTGTAAAAAATCGGAATTTTAATAAAAAATTTTGAAAAAACCTATTGGTCATTGAAAAATAAATCTTTCTCTTGAAAAATAAATCTTTTTTAAATTTTAAGTCTTAAAAGAACGGTCAAAATTTAAATAAAGTTTTTGTAAATTTTTATCATTTTTTAGGCAGTGTTTAAAAATAAAATAAATTTTTATTTGTTGAATATACCCGCATTCCTTTTTTTTATTTTCATATTAAAAATGGCACAATATATTTTATTTTGATAGAATAACATTAGCACCTTCAATGCAAAGCTGAAAAAAATATTTTAGAATATTCTCCATTTTTAAAAAAATTTTTACTATCAAATTCTGAGAAAAATTCCAAATTAAATTTTAATAAGGAAAGACTTGGAAATAAATTTTTTTAAATTATTAATAATTAAAATATAATATATTTACATTTTCAACCCATTCAGTATCATTTTTGCATTGCTCAATTACTTGTTCTACAGAATATTCTGGATTCTCTGTACTTGTTAATTCCAACTGAAAAAAATAAAAAATAATAAAAATCAGAATAAATTAATAAAATCAGAATTATAAATTGTAAAAATAAAAATCAGAACAAAAAGAAATAATAACAATCGGAATAAAATTAAAAAAAAATCAGAATTACAGCTCAGAATTACAAAATAGAAATACCAAAATTAAAAACAGAAATACAAATCAGAATTACAAATTAAAATCAAAAACCAGAAACACACCACAATTAAAAATCAGAATTACAAAATAGAAAATAAAAATTACAAATCAGAATCACAAAACCAGCAACAAATCAGAATTAAAAATCAGAAATAAAAATCAGAATTACAAAATAGAAAATCAGAATTATTTTTTTTAATTTAAATAAAAACACAACAACAAATTTTACCTTCATTTCTGAAGCCTTAAATATAGAATATCTCAAATGATAAATTTTATGATATTTTAGTGCTGCATCTGCACATTTGTTGCATAAATAAAAATCAATATTGCAAACAGTATTTTCACAATTAGTTAACATTTTTGGGACAATTGTTTCTGTGTCATAAACCTCTTCTGTATAAAGTTGAATTGCTTGGTTGACATCGAGACATTTAAGTAGACAAGCCTGAAGAAATTAAAGAGAAAAATGAAAAAATTTCAAAAAAATTTTCCTGACTGTTTTTTCAGAAAAATAATTTTTCAAAAATTTCAGAAAAAAATCAGAAAAAATTTTTTTGAAAAAAAAATTTGAATTTTACCTGACAAGATTGTTGTTCATCACTATGATCATTCAAATCCCGAAGAAAAAAAATATTTGGAAAATTGTTTAATGCTTCTAAAAAAGAAGGTAACCAACGATCATTTTCTGAACAAATATTTTGTAAACAATTTTTAATTTTTGTTTCTATTTCAGTCATTGAACATAAATAATTCCAGTCTAAAAATTTAAAAAAATTAAGAATTAATTTGATAATGATTAAAAAATCAGAATTTTAGTTAAATTATTTAAAAAACCAGAATTTTTATTATAGAAAAATAAAAAAATTCTGATTTAATTCCTGATTCAAATTTACAAACTTGTCAAGTTTTAATAATTCTGATTTGTAATTTTCAAGAAAAACACAAAATAACAAATCAGAATTATTAAAATATTAAATAATTAGTATAAATCAGAATTATCACAAATTAAAAAAAAACAGAATTTTAATTTTAATAAAATCAGAATTAATCAGAATTTCACTTAGAAAATCAGAATTATAAGAAAATAAAAATCAGAATTTTAATTTAAAAAAATCAGAATTTAACCATTATTCTCTCTGATATTTTGTACAAATTGCAGTGTTATAGCATGTTTAAGCATAATTTCAACAAATACTTTTAAGTGTTCAATTAATTGGGTTTCTTTAACATTTAATTTATGTCCAAAAGGTTCGGATTGTGAAACTTTAACAATACTTTTATCTAAAAAAATTTTCTAAATTAAAAAAAAATTTAAAATTACCCTCTGCCCCATTCATAGATGAACAAACAACAGGAAATAAATCTTGTAATGGAAGTAGAGGACGAACAATATTATCAGAACGACTTTTCTTTATATATTCAACTAAAAAAATTAATTTTAAAAAAATTTTATAAAAAAGATTTAAAAAAAGATTGTTTATTCACCTCTAACAACAATATGATAATCAACAAAATCTGGGCTCCATCCAGAATACTAAAAAAATAAGAAAAAAATATTATTTATATTTTAATTAACATCCTTTGAATATTTTTGTAATATTGAAAATACTGATTTATAAAATCAGAATTTATAAAAATACAAAGATCAGAATTTAAAATCTTGTAAAAATCAGAATGTGTTTTTAAGAACCAGAATTAAAAAAACAGAATCTCGAAAAATCGGAATTCGTTTATATAAAAAATCAGAATCCAGAAATCAGAATTTATTCTCGAAAAAATCAGAATTCCAAAAATCAGAATTTAAAAAAATCAGAATTTTAAAAATCAGAATTAAAAATTTTTTAATTTTCTCACCGTTTGACTATTTTTATAATGTATTTCTCCTTTATATTCCCCTTCTTCTTCTACAACAAAAGGTATATATTTTTGTAACAAATTTTGATTATCAATTCTCCATAATGCTACACTATTTTCTTCCAATTTAAATAAATCTTCTTTAGATAATAAAAATGTTCCCTTTTTTGGATTTTCTGTTGGACGTTCAATAAAATTTAAACGTTCACAAAAATTAGAAGAAAAATTTGTTGAATCTTCATTAAAATTACTATTTAAATTTTCTTCTTTTTGTAAACATGTTGTTGAGGTTGTTGTTGGAATGCCTGGATATATTTCTGGAGAAAATGAATCTCTTCGATTATTATTGGTTAAAGGTTGTTGTGTTGTTGGGATATATTCTGGTGATACAATATTATTTTCTGTTTCGTTATAGTCAAGGCTACTGCAAAAAGAAATTTTTTAATGATTAATTTTACTATAATATGTGTAAGAAAATTAATAATTTCGAAAAAATTTTTTAATAATTAATTTTCTTAAAAACCATAATTTTAAAAGATCAGAATTTCGAAAAATCAAAATCATTTATTTAAAAAATTCATCAAGCTTTTTCAGTTTTCCTAGATTTTAATTCGAATAGTCAAGAAATAAAAATATTTAAAAATAAATTTTAGAAAAAAAATAAAGTTTTAAATAGAATTGTAAGACAGAAACCGAACTGAAAAACTCGAGGATTTCAATTCAGTTCTCCTCAGTTAAAATACCCTAAGACCCTAATTTAAAACAATTTAAAAAATTAATTAATATTTACCCAATAGATCCTTTAGAATCTCTTCTTTTTGACTTGTGATGTTCCCTATGCTTTTTATTCTTTTTACTAATAGATTTTAAACATTCATCAGTTTCTGTCCAATCAACATCTTTTTCTTTTTTATTCTTTTTATGCTTTTTCTTTTTATGTTTTTGGTGGTGTTGTTGTTGAAAATTGTTGCTGTTATTGTTAACTTCATTTAATTCTGTTGGTGTAGGTAATAGAGGAGGTTCAGTTGTTGTTGAAGATTCTGTTCGTCGTAAAATTCGAATAACTAATTTTGGTAAAGGTTTGAAGTCTGTGTCGTTATTTGAACTATTTGAAAATTGAGAAAAAAATTTTTTTAATTTTGAAAAAATTTTTTTTTAATTTTGAAAAATGACTCGAAATTTAAAAATAGAAAATTTTTAATTCGAAAAAAATTTTTAAAAATTCAAAAAAAATTTTTTTAACCTCGTCTCAACATTTTTCAAAGTACAAACAGCCGCTGGAACAGCTTCACAAATTGCTGCATTATCATCTTTAGCAATTTCAGAATTTAAAAAAGTTCCAATAGGTCTACGCATTTTAATTTGTTCGGCTAATAGAGGTCTGGCTGAAAAAAGAAAAAAAATTTCTAAAAATTCAAATTATCAAAAAAGCAAACCTTTAAGCTGTTGTTTATGTTCTACTTCTCTTGAAATATTATTAGTAGTAGTATATGTGTCTTCTATAATACCCTTTCTTTTTGTATATTTTCGTTTAGCCTTAAAAAATAAATTCAATTTAATTAAAAATATTTTTTAAAAAAAACCTTTTCTTGTTCCCCCAATCGTTGTTTATCTGTTTGGGAATGTAACAATTTTTGTGGACTTTTTAAAGGAATAAGCTCATTATTATCAGTTTTGTCGTCAAAATCTTCATCGAAATTAAAGGCGTCTTCAGCTGTTTGAGTAGAATCTGAAAAAAATATTTTTAAACAAGAATTTACAAAAATTCAAAAAAAATTATTTTTTAAGAAATTAAACATCTATTTTTCTGATCAAAAAAACAGAATTTGTATTTTAAATATTAAAAATAAAGACAGAATTTGTAGAATATTTTTCAGAAAATTTTTTCAAAGAATTTTTTCAGAAAATTTTCTTTTCTTAAAAAATCTCTGAATTAAAAAAACATTTCACAAACCTTTCTTTGTTCCAGCCTCACTTTTCATAAACGATTCAATAAATGATAAAGACCGACCCCCTCCAATATTTGTTGTTGTCCCAGCATTATTATTTCTTTTATAAATAGGAATTCGTTTATCGTTGTTTTTACTTCGAGACATTGCCAAATGATTTAATTTTAAAGGATCTATTAGTTGATTTTGAGGTGTTGAATTTGTTGGAATAAATGAGAGAGGGGATTTTTTAAGTGTTGTTTTTGTAGGGGGGGAACTGAAAGAAGGTAAAGCAGCAGTGCTACTTGTAGACGAACCAAAAGAACTGTGACGAGAATTTCCAAATTGTTGTTTATTTTGATTATTGAAGGAAGTTGAAGTTGTTGTTAATTGTTGAGGAAGTTGTTGATTGTTATTTAGGGAAGAATTAAAAATCGAATGGTCATCAAAGGCAATTGTTGTTGAAGTTGGTGAAGGTGAATCAGGAGGAGTAAACTGAAAAAAAAATTGAGAGAAAATTGAAATAAGAAATAAAGAGA
Organism: Meloidogyne incognita; assembly: GCA_036172945.1. Classification (NCBI taxonomy): domain Eukaryota; kingdom Metazoa; phylum Nematoda; class Chromadorea; order Rhabditida; family Meloidogynidae; genus Meloidogyne; species Meloidogyne incognita. The sequence continues at coordinate 5,425,604 of JARQAC010000001.1, forward strand.
AAAGTAGAAGTTTAGCCCCAGATAGGCATTGATCCGGCGACCTCTTGGCAGCTATCACACGGAGCTTTTGTAAACCTCTTTACAGGCGTTCTCCTAACCGATGTGGAGCTATCGGGGTGCTGATTTGATTCCGCTTTTAATAGATCATAAACCCCTACCTTCCCTCTAGTGACCGTTTTAAATAGTATCCACCTACACCTTTAAAAAAATAAAATTTAAAAAATACATGAGGCATTTCCAATGAAGCTTCAGTTTTCGGAATTTGAGGTAAAACAGAAGAGCTAGTCGAAGGAGAACAATTTAAACTAAACAAAGAAGCAATACTGTGCTGTTGAAAACCAGAAGAATTATTTGTAGTTGTAATAGCTTCTCTATCCTTTTGTATATTATTTTTGTGGGCAACCATTGAAACCTAGAAGAAAATAAAGAAAAGATTTCTGATTTATTTCACAAATTTAATTTATAATTTTCAATTTAAGTTTGCTTCCTTTCATTGAAGCTTAGTCAAGGGCCCCGTTAAAAAATAGGATCGATTTATATATCAATTCGATTCGTCAAACTTCAATGACTTTTAGAGGCTTTACATTCTAACCCCCAAAATTTAAAAAGCCATACAAGGACCAAGCTAATTTTTAAAGCTAAAAAATTAATAGGTTTGACTCATCTTTTCTAAAAATTTCAAAAAAAAATTTTCCCCCAACAAACTAATTAATTTATTCATTAAAAAATTACCAATCTATCCACTTCTTTGTCGGCATTAGCCAATTCTTCTTGACAAAATTTATTACAAATTGAATTGTTTAAAGTTCCACAATTCGCAGAAATATTATCTGTCGGTTTATTAGACAGTGGACAATCAGAATGTTGAGAAAAAGGAGTTGAAGGGTCCATAGGGTGTTGTTGTTGTTGATATGAAGTTGATGGTGTTTCCATAAAAAATTCTTCAAAATCTTGTAAATCAAACATAAATTCGTCTAAGGGTTCAACTTGAGAAGAATGAAGGTTATTAAGTTGATGGTCTTCAATAATTGATGAAGGCTGTGTTGGTGAAATAATTAATTGATGACTTAAATTTGAAGATGGAGGGTTTGAATGGGGAGTACAATCAGAATCGCTAGCAGTAGAATGAGAATAATTGCTTATATTCTGAAAAATAATAATAAATTTTTGTATTTTATTGTATTTTTGTTCTGATTTTTAAAATCAAGTTTTAGTGTATTATTTTATATATTCTGATTTTTGTATTTTTTATGTATTTCTTGTTCTAATTTTTAAAATTCTGATTCAGTCTTAATGTGTTTTACATTTATTCTGATTTTTGTATTTTATTGTATTTTTTAATTCTGATTTTTTAAATTCTGATTCAGCCTTTAAGTTTTAATGTGTTTTTACAATTATTCTGATTTTTGTATTTTTAATTCTGATTTTCTAAAGGTTTGTTGTATTTTTCGCTTGTTCTGATTTTAATTTTTAATGTATTTTTCACTTCTGATTTTTCCAAATTTTAAATTCTGGTTTCGTTTAAATAATTCTAAAAATTATTCTGATTGTATTTTAATAAAACACAACTTTGTATTTTTCAGAATTCTGATTTTTATTATTTTAATATTTTTCTCACGTGTTTAATAGGTGATTGTTGATGCATTAAGTGTTGCTGCATAATTCCTGGAGGCGATTGAAGCGGATTCGCTAAAGTTGTATTTGTCATTGTATTATTATTGTATAACAATCCAAAAGAGGATTGTAAATTCTCCACAAGATTGAATGGAGGCGCTGATTGAATAAAATTATTTGACGTTTGATGATGCAAATTGCGGTCTGTTCCCATAGAGTTGTGGGAGAATTCGCTGGAAAAATATTTTTTTATTTCGAGTTTAATGAACAATCGGATCTCACTTTAAGATACCCCTTGAGGTTAAAAATTGGTTTACCCGAAACTGTTTTAAAAAAGCGAAAGACGAAATGCGAAACAACCAAAGAAGTGAAGGACGAAACTGGCAGACCTCTAGTGTACCCTAAATAGAAGGTATTGCCCTAGATAGCTTCTCTACCCAGTGGCCAACCAAATTCATCCAACCTATCTTAAACGGAGCGATATCAAGTATTGGGGGTATCTTAAGGCGAGGTCCGACTGCATTTTTAAACCAACTTTGTATTGTTGTTGTTTGCCTGTAAAAGTCCATACATTGGAAATAATGAAAGCTTTGCCTTGAAAAAATACAAAAAATAGATTTCAAGCATTTTAAACTCAATTACCTGATCAAACCAATTATTCGAATTATTATTCCATTCATTTTGAATATTTGGGAATAAAAGCTGAGATTGTGAATTAAATCCAGAATTATTTGTTGTAGTTGCCAAATTGCATAAAGTAGAGAATATATCGGCATTATTCGAATCTGAGCCTAAAATAAATGTTTATTTTTCAATTTTGCTTGTGAAATACAAAAAATAAAGGTCGAAACGGGACTGCATCCCGTCCTGGAATCCCAGTTTTTAAGCGTCAATCGGTATTACCTGGATTTACAGGATTAATTCCGGGGGATCCTGTCCCGTATGTGTTTAAAAAATGTCGACATTGGCCTCCGGGATTGCAATTTTACCGACCTCTACAAAAAAAAGAACAATCTTATAAAAAGAGTAGGGTCGCACAAGACCGTTTAAAACGAGACTTTTTGACCCCCGTGGCAGGTCAATAAGAGAAGAGAGAAGGAAAAAGTCCGCCACAGGGAAGAAAAAACGAGGAATTAAACGGTCTCGTGCAACCCTAAAAGAGTTTGAATTGTAAAATAAACTACCGTAATATAATTAATTAATTCTTTGGCGAAATGCCCAAAAATTTTTTGGAACTTTTTCCCCTCAAAAAAATTTTTTGAAAGATGAAACAATTTCTCTTGTATATTTAAAATAAAACATAAAATAATTTTAAAAAATTCAAAAATCCACCTCCTCCACTAACAGCAGAATTAGCCAAAAAGGGGCCGCCAGTGCTATTACTGTTGTTTTGAGATGTCAAATGAAGATTATTTTTTGGTTCCATTTTTAGACGTTCATTATTTTTTCTAGACTTTTTTTACTAAAATTTAGTTAAAAAAAGATTTTTTAGTAAAAAAAGTACTAAAATTTATTTAAGAAAAAAAGCAAAAAAAAATATATTTTTACACACATTTAAGAGAAAGTCCCCCACAAACCCTCTCAAAAAATTCTTTACTGGCTGCATTTGTTTGTGCTGGTAAAGGGAGAGAATATACTGAAAAATTGTAAAAGAAAAGACAACCCCCGACAAAATCAATAAATTGTATAGATGTTAGATATAATAGAGACTATTTTTGTTGTCTGTTAGGTAGAGAAATAATCTCTTCATTTTACACACTATTTCTCTTTTTGTTTTTCTTTCGCCTATTTTTGTTTATTTTGAAGTGTAGTAGGTCAATTATAGTTTTTTTTGTTGTACTGTAGATTTTTTATAGTAATCTGGATAGTATGTGGATTTTTTATCAAGATATTTTAAAAGATAATTTGATTAAGAGCATTATTGAAAAAAATTTTTTAGAGATGACAATTGGTCCCAAAGGGTGACATTTTGTCCTGCCAGATTTTGTCCTGTTGACATTTTGTCCTGTGTTAGGTACATGACTGATAAGATAAAAATTATTTCTGACTGTAGCTATGTGTGTCACTGTAGAAATTTTGCTTTGATTTCTAATCAAGCAATTTTGTACATTTTTAAAGTTGACATTTTGTCCCATGGCTAAATGTCGTTTTAGAAAAGTTGATACTCAAATAGCCTAAAAATTAATTTTCAGTTTCTTGTGATTTTACTTATGCCTTTGACTTTTTTTCTACTTTAATTTTTCTTTAATTTTTGAATAATTTATTTATCAGATCTTTCAACATGACGTAAGTCTTTTTAAAAAATTTTCTAAATTTTTTTTAAATTTTAAAGAAATTCGGACGAAAAAGACATTTCAAATTATATGCGCTTTTTTTGCACAAGAATGGTTCAAGCAGTAGTGCAAGCTCGAATGGGGAAAATGCATCCTTCTCCGTGTGTTCAAGCTTCGGATCAAATGATTTGGTTTAATTTAGTTATGGATGAAATTGGGGAAGTTGCTGCTTATTTAAAATCGACTATTGGAAGAAAGTTTGTTAATTTTTTTGATAATTTTTTGAATGATAGTCAACTTAATTTTTTAGCTATCCACCCGATTGTTCTGTTTTTTCGTTGGAATTTATTCTTTTGACGGCTGATGGAGACAAATTACCTTTGGAGACTTGGTAAGGAAATTTTTTAAATTTTTGTTGATAAAATTGGAGGTTTTTAAAATAATTAAAATAGAGTAGTGCTTTTTAGTTATCTTATTGTTAGTGTTAGACGACTTTAACCCGACCCGTAACCGGGATTTTTTCGGGTGGGGTGCTAGGTGGGCCAAAAGCAAAATATTTTTTTAATCTAAAATGACTTGCGGACTCTCTGCTCCTTGTGTAGGCTAAAAAAAGAACCGAATCTTAAAAAATTTTTCTACTAAATTTTTTCAAATTAATTTTTAGGCTTGTCAGATTAGATAAAGAATGCGCAGACAAATTTGTAAATATCAGAACTACTTTATATCAACAAATGTCAACTTTATTAAAATCAATAATTGTTGCCTCAAGGTTTACACCAGCATATAGACATTATGTACGCAATCAAGGACCCGATACTTTTATTTTTTGTTATAAAGTAAGAACGATTTTTATTTTATTTTTAAATCTCTTTCCTTTTGTAAACCTTGGAATTATTCTGATTTTTCTCTCTCCGATTTTAAAACTAGACTCCGAACTGGAAGGGTTGTATGTGAATTTAGATTGTTATCCCGAAAAATATCGATCTAGATAGGCGTGATTTTCGTTCGAAATTTTATCTCGGTACGGTCTTGTAAAGGCACAGGTCTCAAATAAATTTTAAAAAAATCAGAAAAAAATCCGAATTTATTTTTAAAATATTTTTTATTTTCCTCCTTAAAGGTATTTGATGGAGAACCAGATTTATCAATTCTTGGAGAAGAAACAAAATATAGACGTTTAGGCTATTTACCTTCCCCTTTTGGAGCAATTTCAGTAGAATTATATTTTCGAACAAAGATGGAAATTCAACCACAACCTTTTGTTCCAGAAGAAGAAATTTTGGAAGAAGAAAAGTCTAGAACAAATATTGGAATAGCAATACCAAATGAAGGAAGTAGAATTGTTCCGGTTAGCCCTACTTCTTTGGACAATATTAATTTGTTTAGCACAAGTCCTGTTAGTCAGGTTTGATATTAGGGGAGAAAATAAAGGGAGAGAAAATCAGAATTTGTAAATTGTAAAATTAGAAACAAATTGTAAAAAAATACAGAAATTAAACTTGAATTGAAAAATCAGAATTTGTAAATTACACAGCTAGGAGTTGAGTAAAAATAGAAATCAGAATTTGTTAAAAGAGACCAGAATTTGTAAAAAGAAAATTGTAATTATAGAAAAAAATCAGAATTTGTGAAATTTGCAAAAATAAAAACCAGAGTTTTAAATTAAGAATCTGAATTTGTAAAAACAGAAACCTCAATTGTAATTTACAAATTCTGTTTTTCTATGTTACAATAGGAGTTGATTATCAGAATTTGTAAAAAGAAAATAAAAACCAGAATTTGTAAATTGTAAAACTTGTTTATTACAAAATCAGAATTTGCGAAATCTAATATTTTGTAATATAAATTATTTTGTACAAAAATGTAATTTTATAGGGATATAAATTAGTCAAAATTAAATTTTTAGAAGAAATTTTACTAAAAAATTTTTTTAATTATTAAATATTCTTTTAATTAAATTTTTAAAGTTTTTAAAGGATTTACAATTCCGTGCTTCCCCAAAATTTATTGTTGGAAGTGGAGGACATTCATTTTCTTCAGTTGGAGCTATTCCAAGCGCTGTAGCAACAACAACTTCTGGTACAAAATCTGATCCAACAACAACAATGAGAAGTAGAGCAGAATCTCCACCAACTTCAAATAGTTTTCCTGAAAGAAATTCAACACCACACCAAAAAGTAAACAAAATTTTTTGAAGAATTTTTGAAAATAAATTTTTTATTAAATTTTAGTTGCGTGTTAGAAACAATTCTTTTCCATTTTCTTCACTTTTGTTATATTCTAGAAGTTCTTCTGATCAATTAAAAATTTTACCAAATGTTCCTGAAGATGGTAACACATTTTTTTATTTTTTTATAAATATTTTTAAAATTTTCCCAAAATTTTAAATTTTTTTTTGAAATTTTTTTCTAAAAAAATTTTTTTAATCACAGAAAATTTTTAACAAAAAAATTTTTTTAAGATGCTTTAAACACAACAAATTTAACTAATAATCCACGTGGAAGCAACATATCCCTCGATAATGATAAAACTTTGGTTAGTAATAAAGAAGATGTTAGAAGAAACTCCTCTGCATGCACAGAAGAATTTGTAGCGTTTACAATTAATGAAACTTCTAAAGAAGAAGAAGAGAACAATAATAGACAACAAACATCAAGTAATAAATAAATTATTAAAATCAGAATTTTTAAATTTACAAATTGTAAAGTAAAAATCAGAATTTGTAAATTTAAAAATCAGAATTTACAAATTGAAAATATCAGAATTTGTAAAATACATAGAATCAGAATTATTAAAAATAAGAATTTGTAAATTTAAAAATCAGAATTCTAAGAAATATAAGAAAATACAATACAAAGAAAATACAATATTAAAATCAGAAAAATACAAAAAGGTATTTTTAAAAAATTATTTTTCAGAATTTTCTTCTTCAAAAACATCATCAGTAACATCAACATCACCAATTAATGAACAACAACAACAAAATATAAAATCAGAAAATAATGAAGAGGAGGAGGAAGAAGAGGATGAGGGAGAAGGTGGTTGCTGTTCAAGTGATAATTCTTATGTTAAAGTAATTGCTTTTGCTTCAACAAATGGGTCAAATTCTGAATTGGGAACTGAATTGAGTGAATTTTTTAAAGAAGTTAGATTTGCGCCTGATAAATTGACATCTTTGTGTACATCTGAAAGTGCTGTAGAATTGAAAGATCAGGTGGGAACGAAAATTTTTCTTAAAATATTTTTAAAAAAATTTTTCTGAGCGGAAAAAATTTTCTTTCGCCATTCCTTTCGTCGGATTTTCGCCTTTTTCACTGTCTTTCGTCTTTCTCATTTTTAAAATCTAATTCGAGACACCCCTTTTATAATAATACTATAATCGGTTTAACCAAATTTTTCGGTAACCTAATCTAACGGAAAAATTGAAATTTTATAGGGTTTTGGTTCGATTTGAAATCAGCAATATTTATTTATTATTTTTTAAAGTTAAAAATATGTAAATATTTACTAAAAATTATTAAACTAATAAAGAATCAAAACAAAAATTCAAAAATATTTTTTAAAAATTAAATTAAAAAAAATATTTTTCTGTTAATTTCTTAAAAAATTCTTGGTGTAATTTGATTCTTTTTTTTCTAAAGATTAACATTTTTTGTCAAAAAAATTATTCTTTTTTTTTCTAATAGTTGGACACCTTCCGTCAACAAGAATCGGGTTTCAATCAGTTTATTAGTGATCTTTGTGAGGAAGAAGAAGAAGAATAATAGAGAATTTAAAGGAAGGAACATATAAAAAATGAAACAATATATATGTATAAAGTCAAACTACATTAAAAAAATCATGTTTTTTAATGTTAGGCACACGAAAAAAAAATTTTTTTTCCTAGAAAAAGAAGGAAGTTTAATTTTATTTTTTTAACATGAAAAATTTCTGAAGAAAATGAAGAGAAAAAAAAAATTTTTTTTCTCTTCATTTTTTTTTAATTTTTTTCCCTATTAAAAAAAATTTTTTTTGATGATGGAAATTTTAAAACAGAATTTTTTTTATTTTTGTGAGACTTTGTATGTATTTTTTTTCTCTCTTTTTTTCGAATTTTATTTTTGCTCATAAATTTAATAAAAAAAATAAATTTTCTAAATACTATTTTTAGGTAGTCTTTTTTAATTATTTAAAAACAAAAAAAATATAAAGAGCCTCTATATTAATTAGGAATAATTTCTCTCATTTTTAACCCTCAAAAATAGATTCCCAATAAAAAAACTTGTTTAAAAATTTTTTGAGTTGTTTTCTTTCTAAAGTTTAGCCATTTTTAATTTTAAATTTTTTAGTATTTTTAAAAATATTCTATACGAAAAAATTCTAAAAAATTTTATTTTCTAAAAATGGTAATGTGTTGGTTAATGGCAGATGGAATTGTTGATAAGCACGAAAAATGCCATAGAAATCCGCCTGTTTTTGTTGGGCCTAGAGCTTTGCACAAACTTGGAATACAATATTTTTATGTTATTTTTTAAAGAAGGGAGGAGGGTGAAGGGGGTTGTTTCGAAATTTCGTCTTTTGATCTCGAAATTTCGTCTTTTAAATTTCGAAATTTCGTTTACCTGCAAAATTTCGAATTCGAAATTTCGTCTTTCGTTGGAAAATTTCGAAATTTCGCGTATCGTTGCAAAATTTCGATTTCGAAATTTTGCTTTTCAGTTACGTCTTTCTGATTTCGAAATTTCGATTTTAAAATTTTTTTGTTTCGAAACAGCTTTGGAAGGGATGGGGGTATTCTAAAAAAATTTCTTTAAATAGATCCCCGTCGAAAACTCAGAAAAGGGATTGTCTAGTGTTGCAATGAGTAGAGGATATGATTATAAAGATGAAGTTGTTATTACGAGGGAAACAATGGCTGATTATGATGAATGGTTGAAACGTTTTTTTGAAGAACATTTTCATCCTGAAGTGAGTGAGAGAAAAAATTATTTTTTAAAATTATCCTTGGTGTTCTATTAGTGAGCGTGAATTAATTGCAACTCTGTTTAACTTGTAGCCATTTTTAATTTCTGATTGGTTATGGTTGGGCGAGAGAACTGTTTACTGATAAGAAAAATTAAGAAAGAGGGTATCTCCTTATAAGACACTTTTTTTAATTTATCAAGCTGCCCTTCTATTATTGAGGACTGTCCGTGTAAGCTGTAAGGTGAGGAAGTTGTCTAAGCGATACCCTCTATTTAATATACAGCTCATTATAAGAGACTAGTTATTTCAGCCCTAAGGGGGTCTTATTATAGTATGTTTAATTCTTTTAATTTTAAAGGACGCAATTCGCTATGTAGTTGAAGGTAATGGCTACTTTGATGTCCGAACACCAGAAGATAGATGGATTCGAATACTTGGCGAGCCTGGGGATTTATTAATAATCCCTGCGGGAATATTTCATCGTTTTACAGTCACAAAGAAGGCAATTTTTGAAAGATTTTTGAATTAAAATTAAAATTTTTTGTAGGGCTATATCAAAGCAATTCGAATGTTTAAAGGAGACCCAAAATGGGTAGCTCATAATAGAAAAGACCCAAAAACCGAAAGAATGGAAATTCGAAAAAATTATTTGACAAAATTAAATAAATATACTAATCAAGAAGTGTTGACTACAATTTACTGAAAATTTTGGAAGAAATTAAAAATAAAAATATTTGGTCAAAAAAATAATTGAAAAATACGTTTAGTTTATTTGGAGAAATAATAAAATATTTTTTGTAATTATTAAAATTTTTTTAGATTTCCAAGTAAAAAATTAGGCATTTTTTTGAATTAAATTAAAATTTACATTTTTTCCATTTTTGGCATTTTTTGATAAATTTATTGTTAAAAATAATTTTTTGAAAAAATTTCTCTCCCCAAAATTTTATTAAAATTATTATAGGTTATAATTTTGATTAATCCTAAATTGTTAAAAATTTTAATTTAATTTTAATAATTTCAATTTAACCACACTTTTTCTTTAATGTGGAAAAAGTTGCCTTTCCTCCAGGCGAACGTAAAAGTATATTATTATCCTCGATATTAGCGCCTTTAGCAACAGCAGAATCATAAATAACCGCCGATGGAACATCAAACAATGGCATAAGTTCTAAATATTTTGTAGCATCTGCCGAGTTTTTATCCTAAAATTTTTTGGAAGATTATCCAAAATAAGCATGTACCCTGAAATAAGCAACAACGGTAATTTCTGCAGAATCCCGGAATTTTTTAAGTTCATCGGCAGAAGTGATTTCCTTAACCGGAGGTTCAATCTTTTCCTCAAGCCAAGCAAGAAAGGAAGCAAGATCGTTGCTTCCTTCATATTCGTAAGGTTTCCCTAAATAAATATTTTTATTTTTGAGTATGTATACTTCTCAATCTAGCTAAATCAAATTTCTAAAATAGGCGGTTTAGTACCGAGAGAAATGAATATCCCAAAAGCTATCTGTAAGGTAAATATAAAAATATAGGCTATTGTAACTAGTGTTCTTCAAATGGATTTTTTCAATACCGGGAGTACCGAAAGTACCGGGACAATACTTTCGGGAGTACCGAATCGTGTCGAACTATAATTGAGACAAATCGTGCCTTCTCGTCTTTTGCCGGCACACCTGATTGTACTCAAGTATAGAGATCCAGCATTATCATTTAAAACGATTCCTTGATAGGAGACTATGGGGGAAGGTTTTCTTACAGGTTGACGCCTTCCTGGAGCTAAACTTATACTCTATTATTGTAAATATAGCAATATAGGTTAGGTATAATAAAAAACCATTTATGAAGAATTTCATTGTTGGATAGCTACACACTTTATAAGTAGCAACAAGTTCTGTATGAATCGAGGCATCAACTTTCCCTAGCTTGAATTCCGATTTATTCTCCTTCAATTTAGTAGCTGCCTTTGCAAATTGACATGCAAGATCTTTACAGGCCTCTAAACAATTATAAAAATCTAGAGCCAAAAATCAAAAATTTACTAACCACACCATGGCACATAAAAGTATACAAGAACTAACGTGTTGTTTTCAATAGCAGATTTGAAATTATCCTAAAAAGTAATGAGATATCATCTTAAAAAGTTGCTTGAATAACTTTTGTGGGTAATAATTATTGTTTCGACCAGTGCTTCGAAGCTCGTACCAAAATTCGTACTCGTACCTCGTACTCGTACTCGTACCTGGTACGAAGTACGAGTACGAGCAAAAAAATGGGGCAGGTACGAAGTACGAGCACTCCAAAATGCCCAAAAATTTCGCCTGCGGCGCAGCAAATTGATGAAATTGGAGGATTTATAACTTCAAAGCCTTCCAAGATTCAAAAATTAACACATACAACGCTTAAAATTTAAAAATAGATGTCCTGGACTCCAAAAAATCATTAAACTTTTCGATTTTTTGTTTTTTTTCTAAAGTACGAGTAAGTACGAGGTACGAGTACGAGGTACGAGGCCAAAAATAGGGGTGGTACGAGGTACGAGTACGAGGTACGAGGCCAAAAATAGGGGTGGTACGAGGTACGAGTACGAGTACGAGTACGAGGCCAAAAAAAGAGGTGGTACGAAGTACGAGTACGAGCAAATTTGAAATTTCGAAGCACTGGTTTCGACCCTCCTTGCTGAGTGTGAGTAGGTCTGTGCTAAGACATATTAAGAGGAAAGGTGAAAATAGAGCTCTCCTGAAATTCAGTCAGTAGAGGACCTGTATGTGGTGGGCGAAATTGACATTTGATTGGGGAGGGGGGAGGGGGAGGGTAATTATTGTTTCAACCTTTCTCTAGTGAGAGTTCAAGGGAAGGTCTATTAATTATTTGAGGGAAGACCAATTAATACAGGCTATACGGTATAAAACTCAAAAATTCAAAAAAAACCTTTGTTAAAACCAAAACATTATCTTCCTCTTCAATAAGATCGTCAAGAGTATTTTCAAAAGGAGAAGGCTTCTCACTAGCCTTCACCAAAAAACTTGCGCTAATAAGTAGCAAAAATTTAAAAATAGGAAAGGAGATCATCAAAGCTACTTTTCTAACAAATTGTATATTTTTTTGATAGTCTTTTATATTCAAAATATTTATCTAAAAATTTGAGAAAATTTTTTTGAATATTTTCTGGTAGAAATTCCCCGTCTTGCCTGCACTAACAAATAAGAGGGTAATAGCTCATTTTTTAACATAACTTTATCTAAACTTGTTCAATCAGGTTGATTTTGGTACCATTCGATTCAGCTCGTCGAGGGCTTTCGAATGACATATAGATTTATCCAAGTAGGAATAACCTTGTAATTAGGGCTGTCGGGGAAGATCCACGGATATTATGAACTGAACTGAACTAAAAAAATACTCGGTTCGGACTCATTCCAAACTGGCAACATTATTTTGTAATTACAATCAAAACATATAAAGATTACCAAAACATTAACTAAACATTATTATATTTTAAATAAAAATTATGAAAAAAAATTTTTTTTGTGTTTTAATTGGAAGTGAATGTAGCAATTTTACGATGTATATATTTTTGTTTATTTACGAAAACCAACCAAAATTGAGAACAAAAATCATTTTTTATTTTTGTTTGTCTCTTAAAAGCAAATATTTCCTAAATGTGTTCTTGATTAATTAATCTTGTGACTGGAGAAGAAAAAAACAAACAAGTGTCCTCCGACCATAAATTACTATTTTATATTTTTTTGCAAATTTATTGATATTTTTAAAAAATATTTTTATTAAAAAACTAACTTTATTTTGTTTTTTAAATTTATTTTACAATTGTAAAAATCGTAAAAATATTCAACACACGCTTAGTTTTTAAATTAGAATTAATTTATTTTTTAATTTAAAATTTTATTCTGTTATGTATTTTGTAGCCCATTTAATTCTCTATCGAATGGTGTAAAAATCATAAAAATTGGTCCATCCAGTCTAGAGTAATTAATTTGGGAATAATTTAAGAAAATTAAAGATAAGATAACAGAAGGGTAATTTAATAATTTTTAAATATTATTAATATTTTTTATAATTGTAAAAACATATTTAAATTGTAAAAACATTTAAAAACAAATCAAAGTTTATTTAAAATAAGTCTAATGTTTTACAATTGTAAAGAAACTTGAATTGTAAAACTTGTTAAATAATCAAGTTTTAGTGTTATATTATTTTTACAAATTGTAAAAAAAGTTTTATTTAAATTGTAAAACTTTTTACAAATCCAAGTTTATTTAAAATAAGTTTATTTAAAATTTATTTTTATAATTGTAAAAACTTTAAAATTGTAAAACTTGTTAAATATGTTTTAAAAAAGTTTTAGTGGAATAAGTTTTACAATTGTAAAACAAGTTTTAAGGAAGTCTTAATATTTTCCTATTTTTACAAATTGTAAAAAAAGTTTTATTTAAATTGTAAAACATTTATTCCAAGTTTATTTATTCCAGGTTTATTTATTTCAAGTTTATTTTAAATATTCTTTATTTTTACAATTGTAAAAAAAGTTTTAACTTTTAAAAACTTTTTTAACAAATTGTAAAACCTAAACAATTTATTTTTAAAACTTGTTTTGCGTTTTATCCTGCAAAATTTACTTCCTCATTTATTAAACACAACAGACGACGCTGATTAAAATTAATTCTTATTTTTTTACTTTTAAAAGTGCATTTAATTTAATCAAAGTCTTAAAAAATTAAATAAAATTTAAAATTAAAATTCTAGTCATTTTAATTTTAAAATTAAAAAAAATGGTCAAATGTTGGCTTTTAAATGACACAATAATTGATCAACGAGAAGAATGCCATCAAAACCCACCCATTTATTTAACCCTAGATGAATTGGCTAATATTGGTGTTGAATATTTTTATGTCCCAACAAACAATAATAATGAAATTGAGGAAATATCAATTAAAAGGGGATATAATTATAAAGACGAAATTATTGTTTCTCGTGATAAATTGCTTCAAAATTATGAAAATTGTGTCAAACGATTTTTTGAAGAGCATTTACGTTTGGATGTAAATTTAAAAAAATTTTTTTAATTATTAAAAATTAAAAATAATTCGTAAAAAAATTTAAAAAATTTTTTAGGAAATTAAAAATAATAAAAAAGCGAAATTTCGAGAAAATACGAAATTTCGGGAAAATCGAAATTTCAACAAAATTCGAAATTTCGAGAATAAACGAAATTTCGCATTTTTCGAAAATTATTCTTAAAATTAAAAAATCATTTGCCCCCATTTTCACTAAAATAAAATTTAAATTTTTCCCTTACAGGACGAAATTCGTTATGTTATCGATGGTTATGGTTACTTTGATGTGCGCAATAAAGATGAGAAATGGATTAGAATACTTTGTGAGCCTGGCGATCTTTTAATTCTCCCAGCTGGGATATTCCATCGCTTTACTCTTACAAAGAATGTAAGTTGAAAATTGAGAAAATTTAAATAATAAACTCGGAGCCCAAACCTAAGTGCGCCGAAATGACCCTTAGTTTTCCTTTAAATGCCGACCTAAGCTTGTTTAAAAATTCATAACAATTTTTAAACTTAATATTTTCTCTCCATTTTTTGACTGATTTATAGCCCAGACTTTCCTCTATTTAACGATATAAAAATATAATTTCTATCTTTAATAGAAAAAAAGTTATCAATTTTTTAAATTTATTGCAGGATTTTATACACGTTATTCGCCTATTCAAAGGCGATCCGGTTTGGACTGCTTTTAATCGAACAGACAAACAAGTAGATAATATGGATATTAGAAAAACATATCTTTCACAAATTGATTCACGAAAAATTATTAAATAAAAATTTTTTTATTTTTTTATTAAATAATTTCGTCGCTTGGGTTAAGGGAAAATAAATCAGAATAATTGTGGGTATTTAATAATTGTAAAAAAATTACAAATTGTAATTCTGATTTGTGTTCTTTGTCTAATATTTACATATGATGTATCTAGCAGGGGTGTGTTATTTTCGTTTTTTCGTGTTTCGCCGAATTTCGACTTTTTTAGTGTTTCGCCTATAGTTCTCCATTCGTTTTCGTATTTTTACCTTTCGCTTACTAAAATCAATTTCGAGGCAGTTCTGGTATTTTTTTGCTTAACTATATTTCATATTAAATAAATAATTAATTTTTTTTACAAATATAACTTCATCTGTTTTGTATCATTTTTTGTTATAAATTAAATAATTATTAATTCTGACATTTTATTTTTATTTTCTGACGTTTAGAAAATAAAATTCTCATTTTTACTCATCATCCTTTAATAAATTCAATTGTTTTTTCAGTAAAAGCATTTCCTGTCAAAGCTTCTTCAAAAAATCTCTTCACACTTTTCCATCTTTTGATGTTCATTTAAAGTGAAGTTTGAGGGGGATTTGTATATTAATGCGTGGGAATTTATAAGGGTTGACATTGCCTAAAATAGGGGGAAAATAAAGGGGGGAAGGGAATTGAATGAGTAAATTAGAGAGAAGATGTGTTGAAAAAATTACTTGGAAAATTACTAGATTTTTAGTGCTTTTTAGGAAAAATATTAGGGGCTGGAAGGGGGGAACTAATACATATGGTTATTTATTTATTAGTCCATTCCAAGTAGTATTTATTTGTTTTAGTCCATTTTTTGTTTACTTGTTTTTCCAGAAAAAAAATTTTTGTTAATAAATTCACAAATAAAATTAATTTTTGGGAGAAAAAAATTTTTTTCAAAAAAATTTTTGAAATTCTTTTTTGAAATTTTTTTTTAATTTTTTGAAAATTTTTTCAGAAAATTTTTTCAGAAGAAAAAATGACAGCAAAACGTGGCAGACATTTAATCCGCGCAATTTTATTTATTGTCCGGTTAAGAAGGGATGTACAAAGCGCTCATAGACGTAGAACTACTAGAAGAAGAATGGGAGCATTAGCAAAAACGGCTGCAATGTTGAGGCAAAATAGTGGTGGTGGGGGTTGTTCTCCTAATAAAATGAAAGATCGCCCTCCTTTGACTAGGTGGGGGAGCGAAGAATTTTAATTTAATTAAATATTCTGATTTTTGATATTCTGATTTTTGCAAATTCTGATTCTTGCAAATTCTGTTTTGTTAAATTCTGATTTGTAAAAACCTTATATTCTGATTACAATTGTTTATTTAATATTCTGATATTAATAAAATATAACAATAAACTTTTACAAATTGTAAAACAAGTTTTACAATTCCAAGTTTATTTTATTTTAAAACCTATTCAGAATAATAAGCTTAGTAATTGTAAAGTATAATTCTGATTACAATTATTTAAAATCCCTGAAAAAGTTTATTTTCTGATTTGTAAAAACTTTACAAATTCTGATTTTTATTTTTAAATCAGAATTTTTTTACTTATTTTCTCCCCCAATTTTTAAGATGCGAATCCAGTCGTCGCCCTCGCCACGAACTTTTACGACAATCACAACATCGAAACAGTGCTCCTTCTACAATATATCCAGCACCAATTTCACCTTCTCCGCAGCCTTTAAATAATTTTGATGAAGAAGTGGAAGAGTCTAATAGTGAATTTGGTAGGGATTTTCTGATATTGTTCTGATTTAAAAATTAATTCTGATTTTTTCTAAAAAATTCTGAAAATCTTTTCTGATTTTTCTTCTGATTTTTTCTTTTGAAAAAAATTTTTTCCTCTCTAGAATCATTTCTTCAAATGCCTTCACCTTACCAACAATTACAGAAAGAAATTTATTCTTCCAAAGCTCATAAATTTGCTGTTAATTCAATAAAAGAAGAAAAAACAAATAATTTTAGTGAAGAAGAAAATTCTGAAAAATTATTAGAAGAGAAAAGGGAAAGGAATGATGAAAATGAATCCAAAATTACTGGATGGTTAGATCCTAAAGGTAAATAAATGGGGAGATTATAGTCACAGAAAATAGAAATTAATAATTCTGATTTGTAAAACTTGTTTTTACAAATTGTAAATATTCTGATTTTTCAGAATTTATAAATAAAATTCTGATTTTATTTAAAATTCAGAATACTTACAATTACGAATTAAGTTTTACAAATCAGAATAAAAATATATCAGAATAAACAAGTTTTAAAAAAAGTTTATTTTTTATTCTGATAATTGTAAAACTTGTTTTACAATTTGTAAAAAGTTTATTTTTTATTCTGATAATTGTAAAACTTGTTTTACAATTTGTAAAAAGTTTATTTTTATAATTTTCAGAATTAACTGATTTATTAGAAAAAGTTGAAATTCACAAACTTGGAAGTGACTGGCAAAATTGTAATTTTAAAAATATTAAAAATTTTAAAATATTTCCCTAAAAAGTGTTTCCAACAACCTCAAATGCTTGCAATAAACGAAACAAAAATGGAAATATTAATGGGAGTAATACAACTGCTGGTTTGAGACAATTATTCTCTGCTGGAGCTAAATTAGTTAAAAATGTACAGAGGTGAGGGAGAAAATTAAAAATTCTTTAAATTAAAAAAAATTATTTTTCTAGAGGCCTTTATTTAGCAACCTTATTTTACACTGAAAATGGGAGAATTCTTTGCACGGTGTGTTTAATTTAAATTTAAAATTTTTTTTAGATTTTTTGGAATATTAAAAAATTAAATTTTTTAAAATTTAAAGGTAGATGATTGTCTTCCAGTAATTTGTGTGGATGAAAATTTCACAGGAAATGGTCTTAATCCAGATGAATTTCATTGGTTATTGAAGGTATAGTGTCTTACAAATTCAAGTTTATTCTGAGCAAGTTTTAAGAGAGAGCGAAATTGTAAAACGTTGTCTACAATTTGTAAAAAAAATTTTAAACAAAACTTGGAATTGTACATTTGTTTTTACAATTTGTAAAAAGTTTGAAATTTCAAGTTGGTTATTTTTACAAATCCAAGTTTATTTAATTCTGAACAAGTTTTGTAGTAAAATAAAACTTGAAATTGTAAAACTTGTTTTACAATTTGTAAAAAAAGTTTATTTCTAACTTGTTCTTTAAAGTTGTCTCTTTGTTGGAATCAATTAAAACAATTACAAAATGCTTTGTTAAGTTGTAATACAGCTTCAGCAAATTGCAGCATTAGAATAAGGCTGCTAGAAGCGGCATCAGCGATGCATAATGCGTTGGGGGTTAAAGGTAGGGGGATTTTTTTGAAAAATATTTTTTGTTCAAAAAATAATTTATTTAGATATAGGCAGACTTCATTATGTCCCTTTACAACCACGCCCTGGTACTTTTATTTTAGTAACTGTCCGTCTACTCCTTTCTAAAGACAATGATGTTATGTTAGCAGCACAAGGTTTAGCTTTGAGATGGATGCGTTTGTCAAAATTTTTAATTAGAAGACAAGGGTGTTCTGTGATGGAAGTATGTTTAAATTAAATTGTGTCTATAACACAAGCAAACTTGAATGATTTTACAATTTGTAAAATAAGTTCTGAAATTAATTTTACAAATTGTAAATCTCTTATTCTGATTGTGAACAAGTTTAATTCTGAGCATTTTTAATTTCAGAATTTATTTTACAAATTGTAAAAAAAGTTTTAGAATTTCAAGTTTAATTTTAAGCCTGTTTACAAATTGTAAAAAAACAAGTTTTACAATTTTATTTTTCTCCCAACTTAAAACTCGTTCAGAATAAATAAACTTGGATTCGACCAACTTGGAAACTTCAAACTTTTTTTACAATTTGTAAAAAGTTTTACAATTTCATTTTCTCTTAAAACTTTCCCAGAAATAAATAAACTTGAATTTGTAAAATAACCAACTTGAAATTTCAAACTTTTTTTACAAATTGTAAAACAAGTTTTACAATTATTTAATTCTTAGTCATTAAAACACGAAATGCTTCCAATACTCAACTTTTACGAATCTTCTTTAATTAGCCTTAAACCTGGCCTTTATTTAGCTTATTTAAAATTACAATCTTCACTAAATTGTGTTAATGTATTAATTCCAGAAAATTTTACTTCAATTTTGCCGTTTGCTAGTAAGAAAAAAATTATTTTATTTTTTCAAAAAATTTTTTAAGAAATTCGATCAAATAATTTTTTAACTCAACAAGAATGGATGTTATTACAATCCTTAAATTTTAATAATAACGGAATAATTATTAAAAAAGAAAAATCAGAACAACAACAACAAATATTTACTGAAGAACAAATTAATTTTCAAAAACAATTGGCTAGTGCTGCCAAAAATGTTTTTTCTTCTTTAATTTAAAAATAATTCTAATAGACAGTAGAACCTCTTTATTAAATACCCCCAATATTAGACACACCTTTATTTAATAGACGGGGGTTTTTTTTAATTCGGTTAGCCATTGGGTGGGGGAGTTGTCTGGGTTATACTCTCTATCCAATGTACTCTTTGTTACCTAGTTATAGGATATCCTCTATTTTATGTACGCCCATTATAAGAGACTATTTTTAATTTCCAAGAAGGTACTTATAGGTCTGACTCAGTCATATTTCGAATTTCAATGGCTATCTGACTTTTGAGGAGATGCCTGAGCGATATCCTCCATTTAAGGAACACCTCGTTATAAGATACAATTTTTAATACTAAAAAAGTACCTTATAATAGGATTATATTTTAATTAAAAAAAATTTTTTTCAAGTTAACAATCGACTTGGATTTAAATAAAAACCAAATATCAACAACCAGAATATTCTTTCATCGTCTAGTTCGCCTAAACAATCAAGTTTTGTTAATATTAGCAATGCCTAGACCTGAAGAAGTTTGTCCAATAATAAATAATTATTCTTCAAATACACCTATAAGAAGAATAAATTTAAATAATGGAAATAATAATTGGACAAATAATTTGTTAAATTTAAAAAATGAAAATATAAATAATTGTTCTCCTATACAACAACAACAACAATTTAGAGGATGTTTGTCTATGCCTGTTTCTGTTTTTCAAATAGGTAAGGAGGGGGAATTGTAAAGTTGGGAATATTATAGAGAGAAAAAGAAAAATACAAACCAGAATTATTGTGTAAAAAATAAATCAGAATTACAAATTGTAATTTTATTCAGAATAAAACAAAATGAAAACCAGAATTATTAACTACCAGAAGTACAACTTGTAATTAAAAAAATGGGAAATTAAATCTGAATTAAACATGTTGTTACAAAACAGAATTAATATCAGAATTATTAGTTACCAGAATTACAAATTGTAGTAAATAAATCAGAATTACAAAATCAGAATTATAGTGTAGTAAAAACCAAAATTATTAAATCAGAATAAAACAATTACAATTATATTTAAATCAGAATAAAAAATCAGAGTATTTTATTTCTGATAATTTTAAATCAGAATTTTTGTTTTAAAATTCCTAAAAATCAGAATTATTGTTTAAAAAAATCAGAATTAATTACCGGAATTACAATTGTAATTAAATAAAAATCAGAATATCATAATAAAAATAAATGAAAAATCAGAATTACAAATTGTAAAAATATCAGAATAATTTAATTAAAATTAAAGTCAACATGTTCGCATACCAACCAAAACTTTTATCAACATATTGTCACCTTTCTGTATTTTTGGATCATTTTTTAATGTTATTACAATATGAACAACGTGCTTGTTTAGACCAAACTACAGCATTTTTATATTCAGAACAGTTAAAAATTCTTGGACAATTTCAAAAAAATTTGGACAAATGTTGGAGATCTGTCCGTTGGATTAGCGATTTTGCTTCGATTGCGAGGGAAAGGGCTTATTTAAATAGGTGAGATGTTAATTAATTATTAAAATCAGAATTTTCTGAAAAATCAGAATTTTTAAAAATCAGAATTTTTTTAAGTCAGAATTTCTTTAAAAATCAGAATTTTTAGAAATCAGAATTTTTTTAAGTCAGAATTTCTTTAAAAATCAGAATTTTTTTAAGTCAGAATTTCTTTAAAAATCAGAATTTTTTTAAGTCAGAATTTCTTTAAAAATCAGAATTTTTTTAAGTCAGAATTTCTTTAAAAATCAGAATTTTTAGAAATCAGAATTTTTTAAGTCAGAATTTCTTTAAAAATCAGAATTTTTTTAAGTCAGAATTTCTTTAAAAATCAGAATTTTTAGAAATCAGAATTTTTTAAATCAGAATTATTAAAATATTTTGTAAAATCAGAATTTACAATTGTAAATTATTCATCAAAATTTTCCTTTAAAAACCAGAATTTTTGTTAGTTAAAAAATAATTGTAAAATTAAAAAAAATAAATCAGAATTTCAATTTAATTTTTACAGGCGTCGATGGTTCCCTTTGACTATTTTATTTAATCAACCATCCCCCCTAACAATAACAAATAATCTACAAATTGATGAGGAAAATAAGAAAAATATATTTAGTGAATAAAAAATATTTTTGTTTCTTCAGTTTAAAAAAATTTTTTTAATTGAAAATGGTGATACCAAGTTTTGCCTTCCCCCCTTTTTTTAAGAATTAAGAGAACATCATGAGGAAAACAGAAAATAATAAAAATTAGGAATAGAGAAAAAAAATAAAATTTTAGGCAGAACTTGGTTTTTATTACCCAAAATATTAAAATTTTGTTAAAAATTTAAAAAAATATTTTCATTCTTTTTACTCCACAAAATTACTATATATATTTATAATAAAACAAAACAGATTAATTTACATTAGATTTTCTCGTTACTCTCAAAAAAAATAAAGATTCTATTAATTTAGAAACCCTTCCCCCTCAAATAAAATTATACGCTTCTATGTGTAGTGTGACTTACCAGGAAAGTTGCAAAGTGTCCGAAAACGGTCTCGACCGTTCTTAGGTCGGACACCTCGCGACCTTTCCTAGTTAGAGATCGGCCTGGACCAAGGCCTGGGTTTTTCCTGCACCCAGAGACAAAGCCGAGGCATTTTTTGACTGTGTTTAATCACAATGTGACTCAATCTAATGCAAAAATAATACTAAAAATAATACCTTTAAATCAAAAAAAATATATATACTTCTTCCTATTTCAACAATGAATTGCAATCAATCAAATCCAAAATTGCCGCTCTCAAATCCCCCTCATATTGGATCAATTTTGCTTCGGCAACAATTCTAGGAACTTCCAATTCTTGCATCTTAAAAGGAGGGCTTTTTTAATTGAAAAAAATTAAATAAAAAAATACAAACAATAAGCTGAATATCGTCCCTCTTAATAGTAAAATTTTTCTGCTCAGGTTGTGCCATCTTCAAATTTCCCAAAGACTCTCTAGAAATTTCACTGACCGCTTCTCTGTCTTCGTGGAAATCGGTGACCTTTTTAATAGAATTTTTGGAAAAATAGAAAGAAAATTAAACCTTTTCCAAATCAGCAGCAGCCTGTTTATCAGCTTGAGCATCTTCTTTGGGCACTTTTTTGACATTGTCAACATCGTCATCTTCTACGTGGTTGTTGTTGGTGGCAACAGAAGAAGGGTTTTTGGACATTTTAGGGTTTTAAATAAATTATTTTTTAATTAAAGAAGCAAATAGGAGAAGTAAAAAAATAAAAATACTGCCTAAAAAACAATAAAAATTAAAAAAGAGAAACGCCCAGGTAGGCGCGCGGCCATAACGGCGCAAAGCCATAACTTGCTGGAAAATTTCTGGCCGTTATCAATTTCGGTACCAATCTCTTTAGCTCGATGAGAGGAATCGTTTAATACTAAACTTGATAAGATTCGAAAATCCTGAAGCAAGTTAAGGCTTTGCGCCGTTAGGGGCGCGCGCCTATTTGTGCATGTCTTTTCTCTCTTTTTCTCTAATTTGTTCTCTCGTCGGTAAAATTTCTTTAAAAGGACATAAAGTCATTTTTAATTTATTTATTAACAGAATGCCAAAAAGAAAATATTTTTAATTTGCGAATTTTTGAAACATTGAATGATTCATTTTTGATTGAATTTTTTTAATTTTTTTTTTCTTTTTTGATGCTTTTTTTTAAGTTTTTTTTCAGTTTTTTAGTTTTAAGAAATGGATCAAAGTATTGCTCAACAAAAAATTAAAGATTTGACAACAGAAATTGAAGGGAAAATTCAACAAGTCAACGCAACAGTTTGTGATCTTTTATATTCCCTAGATCTCCAAGAACAAGGAGGGAAATGTGATTGGTCTGATATTGTTCAAAAATTTTGTTCTCTCTCCAGCACATTTTCTAAATTGGAACAAATTTTACGCAAACCAGGAATTGATTTTGATGATAATGCTAAATTATTGAAAATGACTCAACTTGTTCCTCAAATTGTTTCTCTTGAGCATGACAATACTTTACAGGTTTATATTTTATTTTTAAGGGAATAAGTATATTTTATGTTTAAGGAAATAACAGAAGGACGTCTTTCTACTTTTGATCACAATATTGTTCCAATTCTGTTGAGGACTAAATTGAAACCAGTTGTTGAAGATGAGGAACTCAGTATTGACAGGGACAGATTGTCCAAACAAATTGATGTTAATAAACAAGTGAGTTTTTTTTTATGTAAAACTAGAGATTCTATGTGTCGGTGCTGGCAAAATCTTCGACCCCTCAACTTCTTTTCAGCGATTCGGCCGAATTTAAAGGGAACATTGGCCCCGGCACCTTCACTTTTACTACCTGGAACCAAACAGTAAAAAATAGTCGGTCCGGTCCCGGATCGACAACCTTACTGAGAGTGTTCCACCAGGACGCAACTGCGGATTGAGTGTTTTTGGTCTTGCGGATTGCGGCTGCGGAAAATTTTTTTCAGTCGCGTCCAGCCCTGGTTCCCACATGACTTATGAATTAATTGTAAACTTTTCTAAATTATAAAACAAGTTTTTTTTATTTTTTGACAGATAAAATCAATTAATGCACATGTTGACATGCTTTGCAGTAAATTAAGCGAATTTAGTCGTCTACACGTCTTGGACCGCAAAGAATTTCAGCAATCATCACATGAAGAAACAATGAAATTGGTTAAAGCTGTTTGTCTTGGAAAAGGAATTCAGGTTTTTTAAAGTTTTTTAATTAAATTTAAATAAATTTTTAGCCCAAAACGTCAGCAATGGCAACAACTGCAAGTCCAAGCAAGCCTTCAACAAGCGCAGCATATTCACATGTAAAGCCAGAAATTAAAAGATAAATTATTTTTTGTTTAAAATTTGGTTGTTTATTTAAATATTTTTTTCCATTTTTTAAAAATATTCTTCTTAAAATAATTTTTTTGTCTTTATATTGGTTAATTTGCCAAAAATTTTTTTTTAATTAATTTGATTTATTCGTTTTTTAAATTCTGACAGAAATAACCATCCTGTTAAATGCATTTACCTCCTGTGGTGATTGATTGTGGAACAGGGTATTTATTTTTAAATTTTCTTTAAAATCTGACAAATTGAATTTGGATATTAGTGCCTTGGCCAGTCATTCGGAATGATTTTTCTATAAATCAAGGGCGTGCCCAAGGTGGCTGGGGGGGGGGGGGTTAGAGACCTCCGCCCCCCTGAAATGGGAGTAAGAGAAAAATTGTAAGAGTATAGTCGAAAACTGAACTTGCCTACGACCTTCAAAATTTAAAAAATTTTCGGAAAATTAAATTTTTTTAATTGATTGCTAAAGGCAGTGTCATCCAAACTTAATTGTCCTCAATTTTTTAGTTACACAAAACTTGGGTATGCCGGAAATAGTGAACCCCAATTTATTATTCCGTCAACTATTGCCATTAGAGATGCGGTGACAGCAAAAAGTAGTGGTGGTGGAATGGGGAAAATTGATGATCTAGATTTTTTTATTGGAGATGAGGCTTTGTCTCCAGCTGCTGCAAACTACTTTGTTAAGGTTTTTATTTTTTTGTATAATAGTTTTGACTAGAGTCCTCAAGTTTAAATATGTGGTTAATATGTGCTTAAAGGGAGATTGGCTATATTTGTCGGAATTAGTTTGCAATTGCGGGCCTTTTTTGCAGACAATTTTTGCTGACTTTTCCCTTTTTTCCCTAAAGAAAGAGCCTGAGATTATGTATCTGTCATTTTTATTATTTTCATAAGGATATTATTAAAATTAAAATTTCAGCATCCTATAAGACATGGAATGGTTGACGATTGGGACTTGATGGAACGTTTTTGGGAACAATGTATATTTAAATATTTGAGAGCAGAACCAGAAGATCATTACTTTCTCATGGTTATTTTTTTGAGTTTTCAGAATAAAATTCATTTAATTTTTCAGACAGAACCTCCATTAAATACTCCAGAAAATAGAGAATATACAGCGGAAGTAATGTTTGAATCCTTCAATGTTCCTGGTCTACTTATAGCTGTACAAGCAGTTTTGGCGCTTTCTGCTTCATGGCAAGAAAAACCAATTGATGGACGTTCTTTAACTGGAATGGTTTTTAAAATATTTTTGTTTTTAAAAAAATAAAAATTGAAGGTAATTGATAGTGGAGATGGTGTTACTCATTGTATACCAATTGCTGAAGGTTTTGTTATTGGCTCTTGTATAAAACACGTTCCAATTGCTGGGAGGGATATTACATATTTTATACAACAGGTTTTTTGAATTTAATTTTTGGGAGAATGTGAATGGGCACTTTCGCCTTTTAAGGATGCCACAGGTCTCTGACCATTATGAGACTAGTGTCTTTATTCTCTTTTTCTATCAATCAAAATTAATCCTTTGCTCCTATGGTATATTTTTAATGGTCAGAGAACGACGGCCCCCTTAAACGACAGGAGTACAATTTTTTATTTTTTTACTATAAAGTTGCAACGTGAACGAGAAGCAGGAATTCCGAGTGAACAATCTTATGAAGTTGCAAAAGCTATAAAGGTTGTGTTTTTTATTTGTCTTAGAAATTTGAATTTTTTAGGAAAGATATTGCTATGTCTGCCCTAACATTCAAAAAGAATTTGTTAAATATGACACAGAACCAGATAAATTTGTTCAATGTTACCATGGTCTCAATAATGTAACTAAAAAGCCTTTTTCCGTTGATGTTGGACATGAACGATTTCTTGGACCTGAAATTTTCTTTCATCCTGAAGTATTTTTTATAAATTATTATTATGGCTGGGAATAAGCAAAGTTTTAGTTTGAGTCTTTTTTCTTTTTTTCATGTTGTATCAGAGCGGGTATTTATTTTCATCGGGGTGGAAAGGGCAACTTGCGATTCGAACTACCAACTTTGCATGTTTTTCCCAGCCCTAATAACTATTTTTGATTAAATTTTTGTTGTAGTTTGTTAGCTCGGACTATGTAACTTCAATTTCTGAGTCTGTTGATCAAGTAATCCAGCAATGCCCAATTGATGTTAGACGTGGTTTATATGAAAACATAGTTTTGTCTGGAGGTTCTACAATGTTTAAGGTTTTTTTGGAAAATAAGAGGATAATTATTTTTAATTTTAAAAGGATTTTGGTCGTCGTCTTCAAAGAGATTTAAAGAAAGCAACAGATCAGCGTTTAATGTTAAGTGAGCAATTATCTGGTGGTAAAGTTAAGGTTATTATTTAATTTTTAAAAGAATATTAAATATGAATGCCGAAATAGCTCAAAAACATGCCGAAGCTCCAAAAATGAGGATTGTTATGAATATTCCACTTTAATGTAGTAACCTTCACTTTTTGATCGAAGTGAACTTTCACTTGACATATCTATTATGTTTTTTTATTTTTCCACTTTTTGGTATTTTGGTAGCTTTTGGAGGTTTGGTATTTCGGCGTTTGTCGCTCCCTTAGACAATTTTAATATTTTTGTCTTTTTTAGCCAAAAAATATAGATGTTCAAGTTATTTCACACAAACGACAACGTTATGCTGTTTGGTTTGGAGGTTCTATGTATGCTGCCTTGGTAAATTAATTTTATAATTTTTTTTAATTTAAATTCAAATTAGCCTGAATTTTACAATGCTGCCCATACGAAAGCTGAATATATGGAAAGAGGCGCAAGTTGTGTTCGTTATAATGATATTTTTGGTTCAGTCGCTTAAAAATGTTTATTAATATTTCTAATAAGTTATTTAATATATTTTTTATTTTGCCGAATTGTTTTTCCTTTTTTAATATGAATAATAATGCCAAAAACTAATTAGTGATTTTGTCGTCTGTAGATTGGTCTAATATTGTTTTGAACAATTTATTATTTATTTAAATTTTGAATTTTCTCCTAACTTTTCTTTGGTCATTTTCAGTTCTAAGTTTTATAGAAGAAAAGATGGAACTTGGAGTTGTTTTATATGATCAATCAGAAATTGTAATAACAAGTCAAGGCAACAAAATTAGCAGAAAAGCAAAAACTTATGGAACACAAAATATTAGATTGAGTGGATATGTGGGTTATTTTTTTTTATTTTTTTTTATTTTTTTATAATTTTTTAAATTTTGTTTAAATTTAGACAATTGTGATGAGGGATGTGTTGCTGAGAGGAGATTTAGGTTTCTTTTGATAATACATTTAATAATACCTTTATTTAACACAGATGTTACCATAAAATTTGGTAGGCCAATGAGGAAGAGGTATATATTTTTGGGCGGTTCGTAAATTCGATGAGTAACAAACCTTCCAAAAACCGCCGAAATACCAAACCCTTAAAATCTGGTCAACCTAACAATAAGATACGTTTTCCTTTGAAATTTGGTTGACTACTAGATGGGGAAGGTTGTTTAGACGATACCCTCTATTTAAAATACACCTCATTATAAGATTTTTAAGCCCAAGGGGTGTATTTGAGGTTCAACTCATTAAAATTATTTTTTAAATTTTTTATTTTAAGCTCAAATACGTTATGGAAAATATTGTGTACTTCAAGAGGTTATTCTAATCAGAAGATGATTTAAAAACTTTTTTAATTTTTAGGGAACAATTGTTAGGCCTCCAAGTAAATGCTTCAGGTTTTTCTAGTTTTTAATAAAATTTAATTTTTTTTTAATTTCAAGTAATGGACTTGTTTTCTTTCCTGTACATTTTGGTGATTATGTATTTATTGAAAAGGTTTTTTATTTTAATTATTTAAAAGCTATCTGATAGATTTTTAAGATTTAATGTTTGTTGAGTGGAAGGGGAGCTTTTTTTAGAAAAAAATTCTGGTTAAGAAAAATTTTGTTTGAAAGTTATTTTGATGATGAGAAATGAAAAGCGACTTTTTCTTTAGGAGCGTTTATTTTCAGCCATAAAGAAAATTTTAAAAAGTTTGAGCAATTTATGGCATTTCATTTAAAATTCTTTTTTCATTTTCTATTAGTCTTTAAAACTTTTTTTCGATTTTTCACTTTCATAGTGGCCGTAGTTTTTTTATAGGCTCACTGAATACGTCCTTGATTTAGTTTAACAATTCCTTTTTAAACAAAAAGATTTTTTAATTTCTCAGAATTGTGTAATTGAAGCAGTTTATATTGGCCATTATATCCACATTGGCGAAGGCTGTATTATTGGACAAAGCTGCGTGATCAAGGATTGCTGCTACATAAAAGCTAATAGTGTTATTTCTCCTGATACAATTATTCCACCGTAATTTTTTTAATTTTTTAAAATAAATTTTGAGATTAGTGGAGTCTATTTTTGGATTTAGAGGTTATTTTTAAATTTAGTAATATTCTTTAAAATTTTTTGGTGCTTTTATGGGCTGTCACATGAATTTTTTGATTTTTAAAAATTTTTTGAGGATACTTTCTGCTTTTTTATAACCAAAAAAAGTACTAGTGTTCTTGGGTCCTAAATCAAACTCTAATGAACAGTTAAAAGTAATCCCAAACAAGAATAGGTAAAAGTAAAAAATCAGTTAGGACGATGACATTTTATTTCTAATTTTTTTTTAATTTTCTTAAAATTTTTATTTTTGTAGATTTTCAATTGTTGAGGGCAATCCAGCTAGAGTTGTTGGTGAATGGATACTTTCTGCGACACAATTGATGACTGAAGTTTGCCAAAGTTTTTTTGATAATTATTTGCCTGAAACTGTTTTAAAAAGTTCAATGACCAATCTTTCATGAAAATTTTTTCCAAATTATGTTCTTTGAAAGTTTCCTTGTTCTGGACGTAAATGGTTATTTAATATCCTACCCCTCCCCTATTTGAGTCTCAGATTAATTTTGATTTTTTTGTCTATCATTTATTTTCCTTAAGCATTTAAAGTAAAAAAGCAAGTTAATTAAGCTAAAACTAGGAAAGGAAAAATAGATGGCAACGACAAGATTTATAGAAAATTGTAGTTTTCTCATTCCTAGGCAGAAATGATAATAAACGGAAAATTAATTTGAAACTCAAATAGGGTTGGAGGGGGAGAGGGGTGGGTGGGGGTAGGATATTAATTAAGTACTCTTATTTGTGTCAATCCAAGCAATAAATGACATTTAAAGTAACATTTTTCTATTTAAATTAAATAAAACCCCGTAAATAATTTTTTTTCTCATTTCAACAGATTCTACAATAATTAAATATTTTCACTAAAAACAATGAAAAGATATTTGGGAAAGAACAAATCCTTCAATCGAAAAATTAAAATCCCACATGAATATGCTGTTATCCGTCCTGGCCTTTTCATGAATATAACAATTATTGTTGAGCCAATTTTAAATTTCCTAACGACCGATAATCTAAAAATCTAATTAAAGAAGTCAATAAGCAATAGTTCGAGACAGCACAATATTATTCAATTCGAAATCTACCAATTAATTACAATAGGTTTTAATTTTTTAATATATTGATCGTTAATATAATCGGTCGTTTGGAAATTAAAAATCGGCTCCTCAACGATTGTTATATACATAAAGAGATTTGGACGAACAATCGCGTGTTGAGGTGTAATTTTAATATTTTTATTATTTGATGTAACTTGTATAACAACTCGTTTCTTGCTTATATTGTGGATCTTTATTTTAGATAAGAATTTTTAAAAAAATTCGGTAATAGTTTGTAAGCCCCCCCCCCCCACCCGTTTTTCCTCTCTATTTTTAGTATTTTACTCATTTTGTGTCAAATTATAAACTGTTCGAAAGAGCTCTTCGAGCTGAGTTGAATGACACTAAATCAACAAAATCTGACATGTTTGGACAAAGTTATGTTTGGACAAATTTAATCACTTGCAACGGGAGTTATCTAAAATAAAGATCCACAATATAAGCAAGAAACGAGTTGTTATACAAGTTACATCAAATAATAAAAATATTAAAATTACACCTCAACACGCGATTGTTCGTCCAAATCTCTTTATGTATATAACAATCGTTGTGGAGCCGATTTTTAATTTCCAAACGACCGATTATATTAACGATCAATATATTAAAAATTAGAACCTATTGTAATTAATTAGTAGATTTCGAATTGAATAATATTGTGCTGTCTCGAACTATTGCTTATTGACTTCTTTAATTAAATTTTTTGATTATCGGTCGTTAGGAAATTTAAAATTGGCTCAACAATAATTGTTATATTCATGAAAAGGCCAGGACGGATAACAGCATTTGCATGTGGGATTTTAATTTTTCGATTGAAGGATATCATTGTTTCTAGTAGAGATATTTAAATATTGTAGAATCTGCTGAAATGAGAAAAAAAATATTTACGGGGGTTTATTTAATTTAAATAGAAAAATGTTACTTTGAATGCCTTTAAGTGCTTGGATTCAAGTAAATAATATAAGTTAGCTGGGTCTTTCAAAAAATTTTTTCTTTAAATATTTTTGTTATTTAATAATTATTTTAATGTTTTTCTGACAAAATAAATTTTTAAAAATATTTTTAAATTTTTTTAACAAATATTTTTGTTTATTTACTATTCAATATTTGAATTTTTTTATTAAAAATTTTTGTAAAATTTTTTCTTAAAAATTTCTCAAGTAAAAGAAAAAAATGCTTCCAGCAGTCAAATGGCTAAATTCAAATTCAAACAAATTGTTTGTTATAGACCAAGAAATGTTTAGCCTTTGCCGTGTTGTTGAAGACAAAAATGAATTTAATAGTGGCGATATAAATAATAAATTAAATACTATTAAACAATTAAATACTTGTGCAGTGACTAAACAAGAACAGGTTTTTTTCTTAAATTTATTTTTGGATTTTTGTTAACAGGAAATTTTTTTTCGATTGCCTGACTCTATATTTTAATTGCCTTTTGTTAGTATAATCTTGGGGTTAGAATTTTCGAACTAGTGTGTCCCTTGTTTCTGTTTTTTAGCTACAAGTGTCTATTGGAGTTAGAAAAGGTCGTGTTCGAATATGAAAAATATTTTAATGTCTAATAAACAGAAAAAAATGCTTCCAGCGGTCTAATAAACAGCAAAAATAAATTTTTTCAGTTTAAACTTTTCTTGAATTCGGGTCATTTCTTGGATTCTCTAGATTCTTCCACATCTTTCTTACCTTCCTTGGGGCCGTCATATCCTTCCTACAACATTCTTATTTTGATTTTTCCTTATAAAAATATTCCCTTAATCTCTTATTTAAAGGACACACTCCGTACCTTTGCGTTGGACCATTCACCAGAAAGTTATTTGGCTTTGGGTTATTCTACTGGTAGAATAAGTATATTTTCTGCAGAAAATGATCAAACATTGAGGTTAAAACTATCTTTTAACTTTTAATTAAATTATTTTAAAGGCGTGCAAAAGACTTTAATGATACATCCAAAAGTATTTCCTGTATGCAATGGAGTTATGTGGATATAAATAAAATTTGTGTTGCTTATGAACGGTTATTTAAATATTTTTTTATTTTCTGAAAAATAATTTTGTTAATAAGATACCCTTTGGAGTTGAGAAGAAATATTTCCGACCGTAAAAAATATTTTGTCCACAACATTTTTTTGTCCGTTAATAAATTTTTTGTCAGCAAATATTTTTTGCCCACAAAAAGATTTTTTATAATCAGGTGTATATTAAGTAGGTAGTTTGTTTAGACACCTCCCTTACTTTGGCTAGGCGAATTTTAGGAAAACCTCTTATATGTATAAAGATATATCTAATATTGGGTGTGTCTTATAATATGATGAGGTCCGGCTAAAAGCCAATAAAAATAAATAAAAATGAATTTTTTATTTTAGTGGTAGAGGGGCAGATTATTCTGTCATTGTATACGATTTGCACAAATTATTGAGACAACACCCAAAAGAGCAATGCGTTTCTATTTTTGAATTAAATTTGGCTGAAAAAATTGCTGGAATTTCTTGGCTAAAGTTTTTTTGAAATTTAATTTTTATTTTTTAAAATATTTTTTAAAGGGATGAACCAAATTTATTATTAATCAGTGGAAGTAGAGGACTAAGAATTGCAGATATTCGTGAACATGGGAATTTTCAAAGTGTTTTGGGCGTTCAAACATCTTTGGTTTATATTTTATGTTATTTTCCAAAATTTGCGGACTAGAAATTTTTTGCGGACAAACAAACTTTTGCGGACAGAATTTTTATTTTTCGGTTTTTTCTCTTTATATGGTATTTTGGTTCAAAATTTTTTTATGTTTCCCATGCTTTTATGGTGCTTTTATGGGTTTGTTCGCAACTTTTTTTAGTTAGAAATTTTTTGTCCGCAAATCTTAATCGCAAAAAATTTTTTAAACAAAATTTTTATTTTTAAATATAAGATGGGTGTTTGTAGTGAACCAACAGCTGGACACCTTTTTGCATGTCATTCAAGAAATTATTTATATATTTATGATAGAAGATATTTAAATTATTCTCCAGTACATGCAATTGAAGCGTGCGTATGTTTTTTATTTTTAGGGTTAAATTAAAGATTTTTTTCTTCTAGTCATCAAATAAAATAATAAATAAAATTAGTTGGCATCCAAAAAGAAGTTTTAATATTTCTTTAATTGCAAAAGATTCTGGAAATTTTTATAGTTTTTCTATTTCAAAAAATGCTTTTATACAACAAGAAAAATGTGAAATAATTAATGAACAACCACAGAAGAATAGCAACAACAACAACAATAATACTAGTCCAAGAAGTGAAATGGCTGGATATGCTTATGGAAGTAAACTATTTTATGTAAGAAAATTAAAAAAATATTTTTTTTAATTTTAGAAATGGGTTGGAGACCCCCCCCTCCCCCCATTTTAATTTTGAAAATTTTTCTGGAAAACCATCCCAAAGTTCGAACCCTTTTACCTTAGAAAAAATTTAATTTACCCTTAAAAATGTTTTGGAAATTTTTTTACGTTAAAAAAATGAAAATAGACTTTAAAAAAACATTTTTGGAATGAACGGATTCGAACCTTGATCATTTTTATAAAATTAAAAATAAAAGACTAGAACGTTTGCACTTAACTAGAGTGTTAAAATATAAAAAGAATTGTAAAAATAATTCCGCCTGTTTTACAATTTTTAACAAATGTTTTGAAAAATGATTTAACGTTTTATTTTATTTGTGGTTGTTGTTATCTCTTTGGTTAAGTGCAACATTTCTTGATTTTCAATTTTAATTTAATTAAATTTCATTAAGGTTCGAATCAGGGTTGCCGCCCGAAACCCGATACCCGAAACCCGGCCTTTTTTTGTACCCGAAACCCGATACCCGAAATGAAAATTTTCCAACCCGAAACCCGTACCCGATATTTTTTCCAACCCGAAACCCGTGACCCGAAATTGGTTAAAACCCGAAATTTCTACCCGAAAATTTAGCTTTACCCGATTTTTTAAAATAAATTTAAAAAATTATAGAAAGAGAAAAAAGGAAAATAAAAGGAAGTATTTATAATTTTTTCAACATTTTCATTATGTTGATCGTTGGTTGAACGGGCTAGGCGACTGGCTCGATATTTTCATAGGGGTGGGTTCGAGTCCAGGGCTGAAAAAATGCTGTAAAAATTTTTCTTTTCGGAAATAAATGTTTTTTAAACTTGGATTTTCATTTTAGATTTTTAAATTTATTTTTTTTAATATTTTAAGCTTGAAAAAGCATTAAAAATTTTAATTTAGGCATGAATTTTGCAAAATTTTCGCCTCCGGCGGTGAAAAAAGGAAGAAATCTGGCTGTTGGCCTTTGAAATTTCTCAAAATTTTCGCCTCCGGCGGTGAAAAAAGGAGAAATCTGGCTTAGGAATCATCAAAATTCTTAAAATTTTCGCCTGCGGCGCAAAAAATGTAAGAAATTTTGAGGCTTTAATGGAGATAAAGCGGAGGAATATTACTATATAGTGGGATTTTACGAAGGTGGATATCCCTATTAATCCCCAAATCCCACAATGTCTCTTTAATCTCTTCAAATTTGCTTCTCTCTATACCACCCAAAATCCTATTATGCAATATAGCTTGCCTCCTACAATTTAGTTCGTCAATAGCCGAACACCCGAAAATAACCTGAATTTTTCACCAAACCCGAAACCCGTACCCGAAATTTTTGCCAACCCGAAACCCGATACCCGAAATGAAAATTTTATAACCCGAAACCCGAAACCCGTACCCGATATTTTTGCCAACCCGAAACCCGATACCCGAAATGAAAACGCTCCAACCCGATACCCGAAACCCGTACCCGAAGATTTTTTGTACCCGCGGCAACCCTGGTTCGAATCCTTTCGAGCCTAAATATTTTTAATAAATTTTTCTCTCTCAATTTTATTTTTCAATTAATTTTTACAGGTTCCAGGAATTTCAAAATTGGGTTCATTCGATTGGCATCCACATATTGCTGATTCTATCGTTTTTCTTTCTTCTAAATTTAATATGGCTGAATTAACGAAGGATCTCGCGATAATTAAGGTTTGAAAAAATTTTTTTTTTTATTTTTTCAAAAAGATTTCTCAAAAATTTTTTTTTTCGATTAAAAATTTAGAAAAAATTCCAGATTAAATTTTTATTTCTTTCTAGCATCGAGAAGATGTTTCTACAGCCATTGCTTGTGACAACGAGTTTGCTTTAATTACTGGTAGAAGGTTAAAATTCGAAAATGGATTTCAAAATATTCCTCTAAATGAAGACAAGGTTAAAATTTTAAAACAAAGGGCTATAGATGGATATGGTTATGGAAATACTTTAAGTTGTACACAAAGTAAAAAAAAAGTTAAGAATTTTATTTAAAAAATTTTTTTCTAAAGCTTTAATCGACTCTTCCCTCAAAATTATTGAAAAAGATAAATTTGCTGATGATGATCTCCGTTTTTGTTGGCATTGGATATATTCAATGTTTAATTCTCCCGATGCTGGGGAAATGCATAAAAATTATGGAACTATGTAAGAGGGGATGAGGATTTTTTTTATTAAAAATTTCTATAATTTTTTTATTTTTTTTTTTGGAAAAAAAATTTCTGAAAATTAAAAAAAAATGTTTTTGAAATTTTTTCTTGAATTAAAAATTTTTTTTCATTTTTCAAAAAATTTTTTTTCAAGTTTTGTTGGTGTTAGGCATATACTTACCGGAGCAAAAGCAACCTCAACTATTAAACATGATGAAATTACATTTAGAAATCGTGTATTTTTCTAAATTTTTTTCTTAAAAAAAATTTTTTTCTCAGTTATTTATTAACGATTCTCGCCTTAAAGTTCTTCGAATGTGTAATTGGCCAAATTATAGTGACAGAGAAGAATGTAAAGTTGTTTTGGATGATTTGTCAGCAAGTGGACATGTTGAAGAAATTGCTAGGGTTGCTGCTATAGCTTTATTTTGTGTGCAGGGAATGCTTTGTTTGGAGGTTTTTTTCGAATTAAAATATATGAACGGGGACATCATTATAAGTAAGATACACCAAGGGCGTATCCAGGGGGGGCTGGGGGGGCTAGAGCCCCCCCCCCCCCCGAAATGGGGGAAAGGGGGAAAAAATTAGGAGAAGGATTGTCGAAAAAGTGAAATTTTTTCGCCTACAACCCTCAAATTTTAAAAAATTTTCGCCTGCGGCGCAAAAAATGGAAGAAATCTGGCTTCTTGAGCTCCAAAATCCTCAAAATTTTCGCCTGCGGCGCTAAAAAGTGAACTTTTTTGGCCTACGGACCTTCAAATTCAAAAAATTTTCGCCTGCGGCGCTAAAAAAGGAAGAAATCTGGCTTCTTGGGCTCCAAATTCCAAAAAATTTTTGCCTGCGGCGCTGAATAAGTGATTTTTTTTGCCTACGGTCTTCTAAAATTCAAAAAATTTTCGCCTGCGGCGCTGAAAAGATAAAAATTTATGTACAAAAAAATTTGCGTCCGGAACGCCAAGGTAAACGCCAAAAATTTTTGCGCCCACCCAGTGTTAGCCCCCCCCCCCCCCCCGAAACCGACCCCCTGGATACGCCCTTGAGATACACCCAACATTAGATCCACTACTGTCTAACAAATAAGAGACGTTTTTAAAATTTGTTTAACCACGAGTTAGGAAGAGGGATGGATACTTTCTTTCTGAGATACACCTCTGTTAATAACCTCACTATAAGATACACTCGATATTGTATACACCTCTATTTAAAAGATTTTTTAGAATTTGGTAGATCAATGGGTGACAGTCATCTAAAATAAGAGACCCCCCCCCCAATATTCTATTTTTTTCAAACCCAACGGGGTGTCTTATAGTAAGATTTGAAATTTTTATTTTATTATAAAATTAAAAAAAACCCTATAAAAATTCTTTTTCAGTATCTAAAAGAATTTAATGAGCGTGTAAACTCTCCCGAATTTATCGAAAATCGAGAACCTGAAATTGTAAATTCTTATCAAAAAATGGCTGGTAAATTTTATTTTTTTTTTAAATAAATAAATAGATTTTTTAAAGATATTATTTTAAATATATTTCAACGTTATGATGGTGTTAGAGTTCCAAATTATGAAAATGTTTGTGAAGAATTGAGTGATGATGTTTATTTACTTGCTATTGTTAAAGTAGAAATTTTTTGATTTTTTTTAATTTTTAAAATGTTTTTTAATTTAAAAGTTTCTTGCTAGACGTGACAAAATTTACAATAAAATTTATAATGAAATATTTGAGAGTGTAAGTTTCTTTTAAAAATATTTTTCAAAAAAATATTAGGTCTTAAGTATATAAATAAACCTTTTCATTCTCTCTATAAGATGGTTTCGAGAAGGCCCGTAACCAGGATTTTTTTTCAAAGGGGAAAATTTTTTGCGCCTTTGATTTTTAGCGCTACAGGCGAAAATTTTGAGAATTTTAGAAGGCTGTAGACCAAAAAATTCACTTTTTTTGCGAACACAGATTTTTTAAAATTTATTTTGTATTGTTTATTAACGCTGAAAATCTATCAAAATAATTCTTAATTTTAAAGAATATTCGGTTAGAAGATAAATTAGCATTTGCTGTACTTCACATGGATGACGATTTTTTAAATTCTGCATTGGATAGACTTACAAATGAACTTTTGTCTTTATGCCCTTTAAGTGCTTTATTTATTGTTGGATTAAAAGATGATCCTGTTTCTCATATGGTTTTACATCGGTTTATTTTTTTAATTTCTAAAAGATTTTTTAATCCCGTTGAATTTAAAAAGGAAATTTTGGGAAATTAATTAGTAAAAAGAGGGTCGAAACAATAGGGAGTGTAGAAACTTGGAATTAGCTAGACTTGGAACTCGGAAATTTTTTTTTAAAAATTTTGGAGGACAGAAATCAAAAAGTGGATTAAAAAATTGGTCGGCTTTTGGGTATGGTTTTGGGAAATTCTTTTGAGTCGGGTTTAAGGTATCCCGTGACATCTCTAGACATGAACTATGGAAACACGGAAAGTCTCATTTCTGCTTTGATATTCTAGACCTTAAAAATGAAAAATCTCTAAGACAAGAATTTTTCTTGTTTTTTTTTTTGAATTTATTTGTGGTTAATCAAGAAAATTTTTTTTAATTTTAAAGTTATTTGGATATGTCATTTGATATTCAAACAACAACACTTCTTTTATCAATTGGAAATTGTTTTCAAGGCTGTCGTTTTATTAACGATACTTCCCTTATTGGAATAAAATCATCAGAATTATTGGAAAGAGCAATGTTTGTTGAAAGAAAAATTTTTTCTTAATTCAAGAAATTTTTTCTAGTGATTCTGAGGACATCAACAATTTAAGAAGAAAAAGTTTATTGTGTTTTAGAGATTATATGGAATTGCTAAATCAATGGAAATTGTGGCTACAAAAAACTTTTCTTTGTACTTTTCTTCGTCCAGATACCCATTATGATGAAGCTGATGTTAGGCCGAATGTTGCTAATATTCAGGTAAATTTTGTATTTTTTGTTTATTTTTGGATAGGTGACATTTTGAAAATTTTGCGGGGGTTGACATTTTGACATTTTTAGACATGTGACCATTTTGAGATATTTTAGCGAAATGACATTTTGAAATAATTTTAGATAGTTGACCATTTTGTAATAATCTTAACTGTTTGACATTTTGAGATATTTTAGGGTAATTTCCATTTTGACATTTCTAAGTAAATTTTTAAAAAATTTTTTATTTAAGGCAGTTATCGCCTGCAACTTTTGTGGAGCTCCAATATACCCTTCAATAGCTGGACGTATCGAAAATTTGCGAACGCCAAAAGTAATAAGCAACAGTACATTTAATCGACGAATGGGAGCCTCACATTCAGCTAGAACAAGAACCCTTTCCTGTATTTGTCGAAAGCCTTTACCCAAATGTATTATTTGTAGACGAAGTTTGGGTAGTCAAGCAGAACCTGAAGCCGAAATGGAATTGATGAATAGCAGTAATATTAAAGAAAAGGGTTCGATGATTGATCATTGGTTTGTTTGGTGTGCTCTGTGTTCTCATGGTAAGAAAATTGACATTTTGAAAATAGACATTTTGAAAGAAATTTTTTTCCTTTTTTAGGCGGCCATTTATCCCACATTCGCGATTGGTTCAACGAACACTCAGTTTGTGCTTCTTCTGGTTGTGATTGTAAATGTTCACTTGGTGAAGAAAATAATTGTCTTAGTTAAAGACTTTTTTTTAATTTTTTCCTTTATTTTTCTTAAACTTTTATTCACACAAAGTAAATCTAATCCTTTTTCCCTTCTCGCCTGTATTTAAATTTCTAATAATAAATTGGATAGCTTTGTTTTTCAGTTAATTTGAATTTAGAAACTGAACTGATGATATTTTCAATTTTTTCATCTAGTTGACATTTCGAAATTTTTTCCGTTTGTTGACATTTTTACATTTTTTTGGTTTAGTTGACATTTTGAAAATTTCAACTAGCTTCTCTGACCACACTATTTTTTCAATTTATTCTCTAAATTCATGGATCAAATGTCATTTATTTTAAAATTGGCATTATGCCAAAATCTATCGCGAATTTTTAAATTTTAAATATTCCCTCAAATAATTTTCCAACTTTTCCAAAAATGAATTTAAAAACGGCCAATTATAATTACATTTTTATGTATTCATCATTACATTAAAATAAAATGCTTTAAAATATTTAGCGATTAAAGAAATGATTGCAACATTAAAAAATTAGAAAGATTAAATTGCAAGTCTAACAATAAATTTTCCCTAAAAACTATTTTGGCAAAGACAGAAAGGAGATCAGAAAAAAGAAGGAAAGAATGTAGGGAAAGAAACTAATTTTTAATAATTAAAGGATTCTCTTTTGATTTTGCTGCCAAATTTCTTTCGATATTCGTCGTACAAAGTGTCGTTTATATCTGTAAAAATGATTAGATAAAGTTGTACTCTCATTTATTCTATTTGGGGAATATTTTCAAAATGACTAAATGAGAAGGTAGGTCCTACCCCCAATTCGGCCCATTGAACAAAACCCCAAAACGTCCCACTGAACAATAAGCCCCAATATGCCCCACTGAACAAAAACCCCAATTTGTCCCACTGAATAAGAACCCCAATTTGTCCCACTGAACAAAAACCCCCAAAATGTCCAACTCCCAATTCGGCACAATGAACAAAAATTCCCAAAACGGCTCACTAAGCTAATAACTGGTATAATTTTTAATTATACAGGGGGACCACGCCATAAGGAATAATTAAAAATATTATTTTACCAAATTCAGGCTCTATTCCCCTCCTTCTTCCAGATCTTCTAACAAAATCCTCAGCAGTAATAACCCGTTTATAAACTTCTTTCTCCTTTGAATTTACAACAACATTCGTTTCTTCCTTAACAGAATTAAAACAACAAAATTTATTTTCTAAAGGTTCAATTAAAGCAATTTCTATTCCAAGTTCAATTTCACCAAATGAAGCATTTAAGGACGATGATTTTTTGTTAAAAGAAAAAGTTGAAGAAATGTCAACTTCTTTTGAAGAAGAACTTTCCTCCTCCTCCTCTTCCTTTGACATTTCCTTCTCTTCTTCTATAAAATTCTTCTCTTCATCCTCTTCTTTATCCCCATCTTGTTGAATACATTCTTCGATTCCCCCTTCCTCCTCTTCTTTTGAATCATCCCTCTCGTCCTCCTCTTCCTCCAAATCATACAATATATATTGCTCTTCATTGCTTTCTTCATCCTCCAAAAGAGTTAACAGTTCTTTGAGGATGTTTTCTTCAATTGCGTTATTATCTTCACCAACAACAATCTTTTCTTCCTCTTCTTCAGTGACATCCTTCTCTTCATCCTCTTCAATTTTTTGTTCCTTTTCTTCTTCTTCATTGACAACCTTCTCTTCCCCCTCCTCTTCCTTTTCTTCATCTTCCACTCCCTCTTCTTCATCCTCTTCCTTATTCTCTTCCTCCTCATCCCCACTCTTCTCTTCCTCTTCCAAAGTATCAATCACTTTCCTTTCCTTTTCTTCTAATATAATTATTCGCTCTTCTTCATCCTCTCCTCCAGTATTAATCAATTCCTCATCTTCCTCAGCCTCTTCTTCAAACCAAACAATTTTTCTTTTATTCCTCATCCCTTCACAAATTTTATTTTCCTCTTCCTTCTTCTCTTCAAAAATACTCTTTTCTTCTTCTTTTTCCTTCTCTTCACAATTTTTGCCTTCATCTTTCAAAATTTCCCTTCTTCCTTCTTTTTCTTCTTCCACCTTTCTCTTCTCTTCATTAATTTGAATTATAATGTCATCCAAATGTAAATCAAGCTGAATTTCATTACATTTAAATAAAGGTTCTTCTCTTTGTAAAGTTTTCTCTTCCGTAATTTGCAATCTCTTCCCTCTGGTTATTCTTGTTGTTATTATTGACTTTTGATTTTTGCCAGCATCAGTAAATGTTCTTTTTAATAAACTAAAAAAAATTTTTTTTTGGTTAAGTGCAATTGTGTTTGGTTTCAAGCGAAAATAAGGGGGAAGGTTCGAACCCGTTCAGGCTAAATTTATTTTTTCTTAAATAAAATTGATTTGAAAACAAGTTCCTAATTTTCTAAACAAAATTTTTTCCTTAAAAAAATTTTTTGGTTAAGTGCAATTGTGTTAGGCTCCCATAAAAAATAGATGAGGGTTCGAACCCGCTTATCGGTAAAACAATTTTTTCTTAATACTATAAAATTGTGTAAAAAACAAATTTTTTCAATTTCTTAAATAAAATTTTCTTACGAAAAAATTTTTTCTCATTAAAAATCAATCAAATAAACTATAAAAAACCTTACTTAAAACGATTATTTACAGCCTGCTCCCTTTGAATTTGTGGTCTTCTCCAAACGGGTAAATTTCCATTTCTTGTTAATTTAGAGAATGATTCAGGAGAAGTATTGCAAGCTTTTTGAATTGATAATGGAGGTGTATTTGCCCATTTTGTTGGAGTTAGAGATGATGTTCGAAGACTTCTACGATTTAACATTTCGATCAAGTCTAAAAAGGAAAAATTTTTTTTTAGAAATTTTCAAAAAAATTTTAGAAAAATTATTAATGATAATAACGAGAAAATATTTTTAAAATCGCTAGGGAAATATTCCACCTAAAAACATAAAAATCGAGTTCGTTAGTTAAGTGGAATTGCGCTAATCTCCTAGTAAAAATCGGGGATGGTTCGAACCCGCTCGGGAAAAACACATTTTTTTCTTATAAAAAATAAACTCAAGTGAATATATTTTTTAAAAATCATCAGAGAACATATTCCACAAAAAACTCAAAAATTAAGTTCTATAGTTAAGTGCAACTATGTTAGGGTTTCATCGAAAAAACGGGGAAGGTTCGAACCCGCTCGGGGGTAAAACATTTCTCTTATTAAAAATTAACTTTAAAACAACTTTTCTTCTTAAAATAAAAATATTTCCTTTCCAAAAAATTTTTTTAAACAAACATTTTTGTGCTTCTCTTCTCTCTTCAATTGTTGGAACAGCAGAAAAATTTGTTAACGCGCTAATTCCTCTATGAGTAAAATATGATGAAATTAGAGGTTCATTATTGTTGTTATTTCCTTTTTCTGCCGTTGCTTTAGCTCGAAATGTTCGATAATCTGTATCTCTTAATTTATATTTATTTTTTTCTTCCTCATTTTTTTCTTCAGAATTTGAATGTTTTTCTTCCTCTTCCTCCTCAATATTTGGATTTTGACGTAATGAAAATAAACCTGTTCCTTCCCTTAAATAAATTTTTTGATTTTTAATTCCCCCAAAAATTTCGAAAAAAAACCTTTCACAAGTAGAACATTCACAACGCAAATTTCCGTCACCAAAAAAATTTGCTCCATAATAACAAGTAATTTCATCTCCAGTTTGGATATCACGCAAAACTGTGAAAATAAATTTAAAAAATTTTTTGTTTAGGAATATTATTCCTGTAATTTTCTTCAATTTTTGTGAAGATCCCATAAAAATTAAGCAAAAAAATAAAAGATTTCAAAGAGTATTTTTCTCAAATTTGGCAATTTAGGCTCCTGTTCTCGAGGATACATTGCGGATTTAAGTGTTGAGTTCAAAAATAGCAACCTAAAGCCAGGCCCGTAACCAGGGGGGTGGGGAATTCCCCCCCGAAATGGGAAAAAGGAAAAAATTTGGGGAAGGGCTGGGGCAAAAAAAGTGAATTTTTTTGGCCTACGGCCTCTGAAATTCAAAAAATTTTCGCCTGCGGCGCTGAAAATCAAATTTTTGGCGCCTGCGGCGCCGAAAAAGTGAATTTTTTTGGCCTACGGCCTTCTAAAATTCTCAAAATTTTCGCCTGCGGCGCTGAAAATCAAAATTTTTGGCGCCTTCGGCGCCAAAAATTTGGCGCAAAAAATTTTCCTCCCCCTTCCCCCCCCCCCCGAAAAAAAAATCCTGGCTACGGGCCTGCCTAAAACAATTGCTGAAAAATTCTCAAAAAATCCACAGAAAATGTTCGTAAAGGCCAGGAGAAATTTTTAGGGGAGAGACAAATTTTCCTATCCTTTCCCATTGGTTACAGGACCAATCTTACTACTAATGCCCTCCCAATTTTAACAAAAACATCAAAAATATTTTTCAAAAAAACCTTTAATAATCGCTGTATGTTCTTGTGGGCCAGGAATAAATTTACAATTAGCATTACAATCATGATTAATATACGCTGCGGGTCCAAGCCAAAGTTGCGCTCTTTTCTTTCTAACACTAAACATTACAGAAAAATCATTAACTCCTCTTTGCAATATTTTTGCTTCTTCTTGTTTTGATAATTCTCCAATAACTCCAATTAAATTTTCTATTATACTCCCTTGTTTCCAAAATTTTGTTGCAACTGTGAAAAATAATTTTTTTTATTTTTTGAAAATTTGCGGACAACTTCTAAAATTATTTATAGAAGGAAAACAAATATAGTCTCAAAGAAGTGTTTTAGTGGTGGTCCGGAAAAACGATTCAAGGAACCGTGGAACTGCAAAAAATTTTGGACCCAACACAAATCGGTTAATCAAAATATATTTTTTTTTGAAAATGGGAGAACACTGCCTCGAAGGCATTCTTTACGAAACGCCCTGACTATTAAATCCAAGGGAAAGAAGGGGAAAAGGACATTTTCTTTTTTTTCTCTGTATTATGTACAAATTCAGTTTATTGACCTGGGCCAGTAGTCTAATGAAATCTCAAGAGCTCTGGACGGCAAACTAGTGAGGGTAGTAGAAATTCATAACTATTCCCCAAATTCATAAAAAGGACTCATTTTACCCCAATTTCAGTGAAAAATACATTAAATTAAAATAAAAACCTAATTTTCCTCCCATCCTATTTTCTCCACTATATCGAAAACATTGGGTTATAGTAAATCCAGAATGAGGATAAAACATCAACAGAAACCGCAATATCTTAAAATTAAAAAAATTAAATCAAAAAACTTTTTCAAAAAAATTTACGTGTCCCTCAAAATTTTCTTTTTCAAAATCTGTTTTTGAATTTAAAAATTCTTTAACAATATTTAATGAAGAAATTGAATTTAAAGTTGTATCAAAATCTGTATTATGTACAAATT
This sequence comes from Meloidogyne incognita, assembly GCA_036172945.1. Taxonomy (NCBI): domain Eukaryota; kingdom Metazoa; phylum Nematoda; class Chromadorea; order Rhabditida; family Meloidogynidae; genus Meloidogyne; species Meloidogyne incognita. Next base: position 5,469,622 of record JARQAC010000001.1, read on the forward strand.
CACAAAGTAAATTAATTAGATTTCTTCTTTCATATTCTGGTAGAGGTTTGTGTCTAAAAAACAGAAAAAAAATCATTTTAAAAATTGGGGCAGTATAAAAATAAAAGTTTGGAAAATAAAAAAACAGCCGTTAAGAGGATAAAGAACAGAAAACCAACGAGAAAATATACGTTAAAATATGCTTCTATTAGGCAAAAACCCCGACTTCGAAAATGCCAATTCCAACCCGACCGATCTTTTCCGAACCTCTTGAAAATGTAACCACAAAACAGGATCCCGAATTTTCGAGCCCTTAGGGTTGGGAACCTATCTTACGTCTAATGAATCGCAAGCTCATAGAAACCTCAAAAATATTTTTCATTCTATGCTTCTCAGATAGACCCAACTTAAAGACATTAAAAAAAGATTAAAAAAACCTTATATCCATTTTATGTGTTACAAATCCCATAACAGAATCCACGAACAAAGCAGTACACATATCTTGAAATAAACAGATTAATTAAATTAGAAGAAAATTAAACAAAAACCGTCATTTTCACAAAGTTCTTTTATCGACATTTGATGACATCTTGTAGGTTTTAACAACATTTATTAATTATAAAATTTAAAAGAAATTTCAAAAAAGTATCTAAAATTTACAAAAATGTTAAAAAAAATTTTCAATTACCCAGCCACTGAATTAATCGCAATGAAACAGTTTGGGATCACTAGAGTCCCGACAATAAAGCGCCGACCAGCCATCTTTTATTTGACTATAACTTTATTAGTCCTTCTCCAATTTCAATAAATCTTGTATTATTCAAAAGCTCTCAATAAGCGCTATCTTTTTTCCAACTGCACGGATCAAGTATGATCACTCCACTAAAAGTTACAGCACAATAAGTGCAATTATTTGGCATTTTTCACATTTATCAGCTTATAACTTTTTAATGAGTGATCAGACTTGATTCTTTCAATTGGAAAAAAGATAGCACCAATCAAGGGTTTTAAAATGTTATGAGATTTATTCAGATTGGATCAATACTAAAAAAGTTATAGCCGATCAAATCTTGTTGACTAGCATTCTAGACACTGAATTTACAGCAATGAAACGTCCCTTTTTAATTTAAAAAAAGGACGTTTCAGTGCTACAACTTCAATGCCTGGGTAATTTTGAAAAATTTTAAAAATTTTTAAGCAAAAATGGCTTCAATTAATTTATCAGAAAATTTACTTTTAATCTTTTCCGGTCAACATATTAACTTATTTAAACGACAAAATTCTTTGTTAGATTATTCTTTATTGTCATCAATTGATATTACAACAATAGAAGTTAATTTAAAGGGAAATAAAAAGAAGAAAACTGATCAAGATAAGGTTTATTTTTTATTTTTATTGGGTTTTTGATTATTCGGTAGAAAGTCCCTAAGTTCTGTCCGTAATTACTGGCAATGCATGGAAAAAAGTCCGCAAAAAATGTCCGCAAAAAAAGTCTGCAAATATAATCCGCAAGTAAAAGTCCGCAAGAAAATGTCCGCAAAATGATTTTAATTATTTTAAATTTTTTATAGATTCTCTGTTCTTCCCTTTCCAACAATTCAAAATATTTTGCTGTTGGTACAACCTCCAAATTACTTTTAATTTTTAATTTGAATGAAAATAAAGAATTATCTCAACCATTTTATTGTGAATTAATTAAAGCGCCAACAAAGGTTTTTTTTGACTTTTATTTTTAAATTTAAACGATTTTTTAGATTTGTTTTTTAAATAATGAGACTGTGTTGGTATCCAATAGATTTGGGTCTTTATTTAAATTTGAAATTTCTGGTAATTTTTTATATTTTTTTGTCCGCAAATGTTGTCCGCAATTTTTAAATTTTTTATAGAATCCAAAATATCTGAAGGAGCTGAATTGCTTGGACATTTTTCTATGGTTTTTTAGAATAATTTACAATTTTTTTTTTATTTTCCAGCTTTTGGATTTTTGTATTTCTCCAAATGGAAAATTTGTTTTGACAGCGGATAGGGACGAAAAAAGTTTTAATTTTTTAAAATTTAATTAAAATATTTTTTTCAGTTCGTATTTCTCGATTTCCTCAAACTTATGTTATTGAAGGATTTTGTGGGTATTTTTTAAATTTATTTTTTTTATAATTTTTTTGTCCGCAAATGTTGTCCGCAATTTTTTGTTATTTTGAATTTTTCCAAAATTTTACCATTCCGAAATTTTTTCGATTTTTACCATTTCGAAATGTTGACATTTTTAAATTAAAAAATTTTTCTTCAAGATTTTGGACACACTTCATTTGTTAAATCAATTGCTTTTATTGACGACAATAAATTAATTAGTGGAGGTTTTTTTTAATTTTAATTAAATTTAAATTAATTTATTTATAGGAGGTGATTCAATAATTTATTTATGGGACATAAATTTATTTAAATGTATTTCTACAAGCTGTAAAGTTTCTGAAACGGCAATTAGAAAAGTTGGAGTTGTTGAAATTTTTGAGGTTTTTTTGAAAAAAAATTTTTTGATGTGTCAAAATGGTAACTTTTCGAAATGTCAAAATTTTCTATTTTTGACCATTTTGAGCATTTTACTTTTTGAAAAAAATTTTTTTTTTAATTTTTTGAAATTATTTTTTTTAATTTTAAGGAAGAAATATCAAAAGAAGGAATTATTTGTTTACCAGACCAAAGTAATTCAATTTTATTATTTTCTTTAAATGACCAACAACAAATGACAAAATTGTGTTCCTTTAATTGTTCAAATGGAAATGAATATATTTTTGATTTTGTTGTGGATGTGGATAGAAAAACAGTTTTTTGTGTTGGAAGGTTAGTTTTTTTAAATTTTTTTCTGAAAAAATTTTTTTTTCGAATTTTTAAAAAAATTATTAGCAACAGGGGCAAAATGTCCATTGTATTATTTTCATAATAATATTATTTCCCTAGTGTTTTAGACAAGTCCAAGTGGTCGTAAAAAATAATCTCTTCATGGAAAAGATTCTCTTTTCTTTTTAATATCGGAAAAATATAAATTTGACCATTTTGGTCTCTTACCAATTTTTCAACTTTTTTTTTGGAATTTTTTAGAGAAAAATTTTTTTATTTAAAATATTTTATTCAATTTTTTCTCTAAAAAATTCCAAAAAATATTTAAAAATTAATTCTTTTTTATTTAAAGACAAGGAATTTATTATTTCCAACCAACAACTATTAATTTGTCTTCTACAGGACTAACAGAACTAAAATTGCTCCAATTTTCTCCACCTTTAAACAATTCTTTATTAAATGAATTAAATTTGAGTGAAGACCAATTACCTCTAAATTCATTATATAAAATACCTTTAAATGGAAAAAATTTGGAAGACTATAAAAATAGAAAAGAAGAAAAATTGGGGGAGAAAAAGAAGAAGTTGAAGGAGGAAGAAGAAGAGAATTGAGAGGAAAAAATATTTTCTGTTGGGTTTTGGTAAAAAATTTTTTTATTTATTCAAAATAAAATTTAAAAAAATTTCTAAATTTTCCCAAATATTTTTGAAATTATTTTTAACAATTTAAATCAAAAACAAAAATGACGGGCTCAGCCGGTGATCGAAACCGGGACCTCTCGCACCCAAAGCGAGAATCATACCACTAGACCACTGAGCCTACATTATAAGCATGTGATAAAATTCCTTTTAAATCCCATGTAAATAACAAAAAGCTGTTGTGAGTTGTTGGGGAACTAATTTTAATCAAAATTTTTTTAGTTTTGAAGCCAATTACTATCAAAATATCAAAACAAAAATTTTTGAGAACCTAGGAAACAAATTCATTTCAAGTTACAAATTCATTTAAGAATGGGATAACCCCACATAATTTATATCAAACACCATATAAGTACAATAAATACAACAAAAATTATGACACAAATAAATGAATATAACTCGAAAAGGGTAAATGTATTTAGGGGGCTATACAAGTCTATATAGTTAGGGATAAGGGTGAATATTTTTTTTTCTCAAAATTAGAGTATCACACAACATTTATTCTTCTCTCATTATTCACACACTTCAGTTCTTCCTCTTCCTTCCTTTCCGCCCGTTCAAGTCTCGTTTTTACTTGTGTCGAAGCCCAATGAAGATTTGTCGTTGTAGGAAAGGATTTGAGTGCCACCAACAGTCGTCGTCCCTCCAGCAGCCGACATTCCGCTCTTTGCTTGTGTGCTACTCACAGAACTCCTCCCAGTCTTTGTCTTCGCTGAAGTCCCTTTAGAAGTCCCCTTAGCAGTCCCCTTAGCGCCAGTAGTTCCCACCGTCGTTCCAAAATAGTCAAGTTCTACCGGTTGTTGTTCCTCTTCCTTCTTTTCTTCTTTTTTGCGGAATACCAAGAACCAGAGAAGACAGCCAATGATGCTGAGAACACTGAAAATCGAGAAAAAAAAATTATTTTTTTGAAAATTTTTTTTCTCCAACTCACATCAAAAAGACGACGACAGTGATGATGACGACAACGACCACATTAGAACTTGAAGCTGGAGAAGGCTCTTCTTCTTCTTCTGGTGTTTCTGTTGTTTTCCTCCTTTTCGGCTTCTTCGTCTTTCTTCCTTGTGAAGAGGTTGCCTCTGATGGCAGGGCGGTCGGCTTTTCTGGAGCTTTAAGCAGTCTGAACTGATCGGTTTTCTAAAAGAATTGAAAAAATGAAAGTCAAAGTTTAGCTCAAAAATTTAAAACTCACCAATTTAATGTACAAATAGTCACAGTTTGGTCCATCAAGCATTTCGTCTGTAATACTTTTTAAGTCCTCTGTCCTGCTCCTTGCCGCTTTCTGTGGTAGCAAGTAAAGTGTGAAGAGATATTTGAAGCCTTCCTTGTCTGTGTACTCCTTATCGGTGATCTCCCAGCGTTTGATGTCTCGGAGAGTTTGTTTGTCAGACTTGTAGCAGAAAGGGTGGTTTCTTGAAGCGTCTAACGATGTGTCGCCGACAAGAGTTACCCAGTCCCTATTGCCGTAGATGACGAGCATGAAAACAAAGTCTGTACAAGACTTGTCAAGTTTGCAGAGTTTCTTCTCTCCTCCGCCATCCAAAGTGGTGTTCCATACCAAAGGCTCGTCAACTGAAAAAATTTGGGGAAAAATATTTTTTGGCATGAAAGGAAATTAGAGTTCCCACCTATCATCAACATGGGCCTCAAATATTCTCTGTCCCTGCCAAATCCCACCATAAAGTCAGTGACCTTCAAGCAGTAGCCTTTACGACCCAAGCACTCCGTTTCCTTCCAGCAGTCACCCTTTTCCCCTCTTCGAGCTTGATTCTTGCCATCTTTGAGCTCCTCAAATTGACCTTCGCCAAGGCTGTACGTGAACGGTAACCTGAACAAAAAATGATGAAAGAGTTTAGAGCTAACCACAGTAAACTCACATATTGTGAGTGGCCAAACACGCAGGATTAGAGTATTTGATGCCAATAAACACATCGAGATTTTCGTTCTCTTTAGCAACCAGATCCAAGACGCATCCTTCTTTAGCCGCTCCGTCCTTCCTGTACAAGATCTTTCTGAAAAATAAAATCGAAATTAATTCAGGTTCAAGTAAACGTTTAAGACTCACATCCAGTCTTTTCCATCCCACTCCACATCATGGCACGCCCCTGGCAGATTCCTCAGTGCTGACAAGTCCGCTCCCTCTTTGACCATCACCATGTTACTGCCCAGCTTTGAGATCTTCCCATTCTCGTCCAATTCATGCTTGCCGGCACCGACCTTTGCGCATTGAACCAAGCCTCCAAATAGAAGAGCAGCAACCAAGTGAAGAAAACACGAGAGCAGCGACGACGACGACGAAGGCAACCAAGTGCAGCGACAAAGTTTTGCCATCCTGAGCAAGTTTTGAAACGTTTGAAGTGAAGAGAAAATGTTGTTTTAGTTGGAGTTGAAGAATGAGGTAAAGTGGATTGTAAATTAAAGTGCTTTTAGCTTTTATAGTAGAGAGTGACCGGTATCGGGATCGATCAGGATTCTCTCTCGAATCTTTCCGAATTCTGATTTTCGCTGAGTCAGTTACTGAGACACAGTACCTCTATCAATTTCCTCAAATACCATAATTAGCTCTCAAGTTCTCATGGCCTTCTCAAGTTCCAAAAACTTTTTCTCCTGTGGCGCTCTTTCGTCTTTCACTATCCCTGACATTTTAAGTTGAGGATTCTAGAAAATTTTAACTTCAAAACATTTCAAATAATACTCCCAAAGTACTATTAATCTATTCAAAAATATAAAAATTAACAACAACAAATTATTTTATAAAAAAAATGAGCCAAATTTAAAATTTGTGTAATGAGAACAATTTGGCAGCGGGTTTTTCTTTGATATTTTATCGAAGAAAATTTTTTTTGGTTAATCAAAATTTTTAATTTCGTTTTCTCCGCTTCGGCTAGAATATTCTTAAAAACAATATTAACGTGATTAACCAAATTTTACAAAAAAACAATATATGAGGAATACAAAATAATATTATTTGCGAGAATGTCTGAATAAAAATGTGCTCATTTAAAAAAATAATAAAGGAATTTAAAAAAAATTTTTGTCAGTCACAAAAATTTTTTTTAATTTTTAATTAAGAAAACCTTTTCTGTGACCAACAAAAAAAACAAGAAAAAAAAAAGAATAACAAAAACCGGGTTAAAAAAAACAAAAATGTATAAATAGATGACCAAAAAAACAACAAAAATTGGAGAAGAGGAGGAGGCATGTAGAAAAAGGAATTAATAAAAATAACAACAACAAAACAAACTCTTTTCTATTATAAAACAAAAGAAATTCTGTTGTTTTTTTTGTCCTCGAATACTAGTAAATTCCTAATTGGAGCCTTCAAGATGTCGAATGGCCAAAACAAGAGACTTAAAAAATTAAAAAAATTTTATTTTTTAGAACCCGGCACTAGAAGGATCAGTCAGTTTTTTAATTAAAAATTGAACCGAACGGAGCCCTATATCAACTCAGAAAAAATTGATCAAAAATCAAGGGTTGTTAATAGAATCCGACCGAAATCAGGATTGATGTCGAAAAAATTAAAAACGAAAAAAACCATTTAGCCCAGCTCTAGTTCCCTATCTCAAACTAGACCGAAAAAATATTCAGATTTCTTGTTATTCAAAAATTTTTTTTTCTTTATAGACAGACTGACACCCCTTCATAATTTTCTTCCCCCTAAATCTCCCCAAAAAATTAAAATAAAACCTGAAGATTTCTTTGAGAAATAGAAAGTGATGCATTCAATCCTCCTCCTCCTCCACCACTACTATTAGGACTTGTAACATCCAATAAATTATTTGTTATTCCTGTTTGTTGATCATTTTTGATATTTGGAGAAATTAATAATTGTGAAGAATTGTTTGGAATTTGTTGGGGTTTTTGTTGCTCCAAAATTAAATGAGAAGTTGGATGATTATTATTATAATTATTATTCTCATTAATTCCTTTTCCAGCAGCAACAACAGCTTTAATTAATTGTTGTGCAGCAACAGCAGCATTAGAAACCCCGGCTGTTGAGGCGATAGAAAAAAGCGGAGAAGAGAGAATGTTGGTCATTCTATTGAAAATAAAAATTTTAAAAATGAAAAAAAATGAAAAGAAATTTTTTATGAGGAAGAAAACATTTTTCTAAATGTTATTCTGGTACTTATCCCTTATACCACCTCCCCCCAAAGTAGTGTTCAAAATGTCATATATGGGGTAATAAAGGGTGCTGATCACGATTATGGTGTTTATTTCTCAATATAAGGACCCCCTCACCCATAAATTGTCATGGTTCATAATGGTCAAACTTCAAGTTTTTATTTAAATAAAATTATTTTGGTGGAATATATTCTTTTATCGCTTTTATGATTTCTTCAAATGGATCAGCTTCTCTTCTTTTAACATCACTTCGCCAGAGAAATTCGCACAAATAGAAAATTCGCACACACTATTCAATTCGCACACACTATTCAAAACCCAATTTGCGCAGGCTTCCCTTAGATACATAGACCTAGTAGAATGAAAAATCGGAGGGGATATATAACTAAGTTACTTGCCAATCGACAGTGGTGTTATCATCCATCCCAATTTGTTTAAGACAAAATTTAATTGAAGTTTGTTCCTCCGACCACCAATAAATAAACTTAAGAATCTTGTGGAATGGGAGTCGGGATGAGAAAAACCACGTATCGGGTCTAAGACCCTTAGTAGCTCTGCAATGTTTTGTTGGACATCGCCATACCGGTAATTGTTTGCCATGGTCTGTGACCACGCTTGGACGCATTTGACTACCACAATGGCAGAAACGTTCAGTATGAAGCAAACCGCAATTTTGAAAAAAATTTGCAGCGTTTGATTCATCAGGACATTCCCCCATTAGTGTGTCGTAATTATAGGGCATTTTTTATTTATTTTTATTATTATTATTATGGGTTCAAATAAATGAAATGGTTTATATACTCATTAAACGACCAATAATCACACAGAAAATAAATATTAAATATTAGTGCATTAATAAATATAAGTGCAAAATAAATATTAGTGCATTAATATTGCTCATACCTATATATTTATTTAAATAAAAACTTGAAAGTTTGACCATTATGAACCATGACAATTTATAGGTGAGGGGGTTCTTATATTGAGAAATAAACACCATAATCGTGATCAGCACCCTTTATTACCCCATATATGACATTTTGAACACTACTTTGGGGGGAGGTGGTATAAGGGATAAGTACCGTTATTCTTACTTAAGATGGAAGAAAAAAGGAGAAAACCCACACATGGCCTCGAACCTTTGCCATATCCCCCCTCAAAACTTAAACGTAACCCAATACACCACATTGAACTCATTTAAGTGTTCTAAAATTTATCTATTAGTATTTAAAAATCAATGATACATAAACTAAAGTAACACCAAAAATTCCCACAAATCAAAAATTTAAATAAAAAAAAATTCTCTTCAACAAACCTAACAGCATCATTTTGAGGAGAAACATTTCCCATACCAACACAATTATTATTATTAGCATTATTAATCACCGGTTGTTGACAAAATAAATTACTAGTAGAAATTGTTCCTTTTGAAGAAGGGGAAGTCCTTTCATTTAAATTATTTTCTGATGTTTTTCCTTTTGATTCAAACAATTCTTTTTCGTATTTCTTTAAATTAAGAATTTTATTTTTAATTTAAAAATTAGTTAAAAAACCATTCTTAAATAAGTCTCATTTTGTAATAAAATACGCAATTCTTCTATTGTTTTAATACATTCATCTAATGTTGGTGCTCCATTTTGTTCTAGAAAAAATATTTTTTTATAAATATTTTTACGAAAACGTTTTTTGAAATAAATTCCAGATCTTGTCTAGGATACCCAAGAAAGTACACACTTCCCAAAAATAGTCGCGAAACTTATCCTAGGACGAATACCCTTAAAGAGACACATACTGACATATCTTCTAAATTAGTGAACAGGAAAATTTTTTCACGAGAAAGTTCCCCTACAAATTCCAACACTGGTTTGGGATGTCCAATTAACAGTAAGTATATGCGTTTCAAAAATGGACGCAAAACTTATTTTTAGGACGCATACTTTTGAATAAATTACCAAGGGACTCATATACTTAAGAGAGACTAACCTTTAATTTCACAATAAAAAAATTAAAAAAAACCTCCAAAATTCATTTTTCGCCTCTTTGCAGCACTCTCAGCATTCTCTTCCAACAATTTATCTCGTTCAAGTAACAAATTTTGGATAAAATCTGCTGTGGCTGCCAAAATGGAAGCTTTGGACATTTTGTCCCCATCTTTGCAAGGTAAAAGTTGTCGTAATGATTGAAATCCAGCATTTATTGACTAAAAATCCAAAATTCAGGTTCTTATCGTTTTATCATTTAAAAAACCTGCATTCTCCGTCTCTCATTACAATTTGCAATTTGACGTCGAATACGTCGATCGTCATGACTTCCACTGTCAAGAGAGGCCATTTTTTGTTGATTCTCGTCAGATTCATATTCAGGTAATCCAGTGGATTTACTTAAAATTAGAAAAAATTTAATTCTTGAATGAAATTTTCTTTTGTTTAAAAAATCCACTTTCTTTAAAAATTTTTCACAATTCCCTCTCCAGGATTATAGAAATTTCTTAATCTAATAAAGCCAACAAGGAAGACACCCATTATTGGGGTGTTCACATATTAGTCATTTTGCGTCTTGCGACCAAAAATATCATTAAGAAACCAACAATAAGTGTTAAGGTCAGTCGTAAGACGCTCCTCACGAGAAATGTTAATGACCCCAAATATTGAAAGATTATGTAATGAAATAATTCATAATTCCAATTTAAAAAATTAAAAAAACCTTCTCGGAGAAGTTAACCAATCATGATTATGCACGTTGTCATTTTTCCTAATTTCCTCATTTAATAAGTGTTCTTCAAATTTTTGTGTTTGTGTTGTCAATCCATTATCCATATAATCATCTGTTTTGACCATTTTGAAATTGAGCAGATTTTAATTTTTGAAGAAAAAATAAATTTTTTCTCTTAAAAAAAGTAAATTAAAAAGTAAATTAACGAAAAAAATTGTTGAAAAAAAGAACAAAGGTTAAGAGGAAAAGAAGGGAAGAAAAAAATGTAGAAATTCTCTTTTAAAGATAAAAAAAGATTAGCAAAACGATAAAAAAGAAAAATGCAACTCATAGTCCATAACACCAGCCAGAAATTACTGACTGCAAAAAATTCTTGATTCCGGAAAAATCAATGGTCTGTCAAGCTTATAGGCAAAGAAAAAGTGAAATACAATCAAAAGACTTGATCAGTTTATTGGCTAACAAAGCAAAGGAATTCTCTTCAAAACAGATTAATACGGAAACCGGAGGAGTCGGAAATCAGAAACTAGACAAAATTTGGGTAAGAAATTCAAAAAATGAAGGGCGGGCCTCTCTGGGATAACAAAAGATAAATAAATTAATTATAAAAGAGAAGTTGCAAAGACCACAATAATTGTTTAAAAAATTAAAAAGAAAATGTGTAAATTGAAAAAAGAAATACCCACCCCTATAATAATCTAACCAAAAATAAAAGGGGGAAAATTACAAAGAATCGCTGTGCTCTAAATTAACCAGTCGGCTGTTTTTTTCTTTGCTTTTTGGCCGGATGATAGTCCAAGAGACATTTTAAAGAAAAGGGGGAAAGTTAGTCAGCACACACATAAAACACATCATACGACGTCCAAACTGCAAAAGAAAAATTGAAGGGAAAGCTGCCATAAAATTGAGAGAAAAGCGGCTGGCAACAACTAAAATAAATAGCTTAACTGACAGGTTGTCTGCTTGTTGCAGTACAAAGAATGTTTGTTGTAGACAGAGAAAAGAAAGAAAGAAAAAAGTTTAGTAAAGGTCAGACGGACAAATGTTAAAATGTTTTTAAGAAAGCAGAAATGTCTAAATGTCGAATATAAAAATATCTAAAAGAGAGAAAGAACAGAATGCCAAAAATGTAAAATGTCCTAGAGGGCAAATTTGTACAAAACGTCGAGGGAAAATGGAAGGAATAGGAAGAGTGACTTTTTATTTTGTGGGAGAAAAAGGACAAAAGGTCTAAAACAAAAATGTCCACACGGGTAAAAGTGGACAAAATGTAGAAGAGAAATGAATAAAAAAAATAATTTTTTAGTTTTTATGGAACAAAAAAAGTCTAAGAAAAGTCAAAGACGTCTTTTAACAGACACTTAACATTTATCAACAAATATCATCCTTTAAAGCAAAGGACGAACACATTAGCTGTCTTTTAACCCTTTTTTGGAGAGAGACATTTAAACGGCCAAAAACACTTTCTCTCTTTTGTAATAAAAAATATACATATGTACACGGGGTTTGCAACTGATGTGGGTAATAAAGAAGAAAATGTTCAAGTGAAAAAAAAGAAAAAACTGTCCGTCACATTGCGCTACGGCTGTAAAATTATTTTTATTCTTTTCTTTTCGATATTGCATTTTTGCTCTCTCAAGTGTGTTCTGTTTCTTTTTATTTTCTTGCCCAGAACACAACAGAAAAAGTAACTAAACTAAAAGGTGTAGTATTACAATAAAACCCCCACAAGAAATCTCTTTTTGATAAAACTAATAAAATACCCAAAAAAATAGTTTCTTTTTTCAGGTGTTTAATAAATACAACACTACATTCCCCCCTCTCCTTTCTACCTTTTTTAGTTAAATTTTTTGGCCGTGGACCCACCAAAAAAATTTTTTTTAATTTTTGGCTGTAAAAGAAAGTAATCATCTGAAAAATGTATTATGATCAAAACTGGTAACACCCTAAAGATCACCTCTCAGAAAATAAACACAACGCCAAGGAAAAGAGAAGAGTCTGGGACCAAATAAGGGTGATCTTCTGGGGCTGCTTTAGAGATGAGAACACAGCTGAGAAGCAACGCGTTGTAACAAGCAAGAAAAAAAATTATAAAAATATTTTATGTAAAATATATTTTTTTTGTAAACAAAAATGTGTTGAAAAAAATTTTTTTGTTTTGGAAGAAAGATTAAAAATCAAAAAAAAGGTGCTAAAATTAATTTTTTTTTCTTCTGCAAAAATTTATTTTTTATTTATTTTAGTCGCCCTTGAAAGACCGAAGGGAAAAAAATATTTTTTTTAAATACTAGGGTGGCCTTTTCTATCAGCTGTGTTATTTTTTTTAAAGTAAAGGACAGGTGGTAAAAAAATAAAAAAATATAATTTGTTGAGTCTTTTGATCAAAAAAAAAATTTTTTTTATTATTCTTTCAGCAGCTGTTAAATAGGCTCTGTTAGTTATGTTACTTTTCTTTTTTTTTAAAGAGGTGCTTCCGAATTTTATTATTTTTTCTCTCCTTTGTTTCTGAGCAAAAATACTAAAAAAATTTAATTTTTGCTTTTTGTGATGTCCAAATATTTTTTAAAAATATTTTTATTTTTTAATGAAGAAAATAATAAAAAGAGAGACAAGAAATCTTAGTTTGATAAAACTAATAAAATATATATGTAGAACAGCATTAATAAAAATTTTAGTTCTAAATATCCGGAAAGTTCCCTAGAAATTGCCCATCCTAATTGTTAATCTCTTCTAATATTTGAAAAAATTAACGGAAACTTTTTTTTAGTTGAAATTAAAAAATATCTTCAACTATTCGAGAAATAGTTTAAATTAATTTTTAAATTTTTATCCAAATCAAATAATTATATGAATAGCTCAGAGGGTTCAATTCCCTATAATAAACAAATAAAACAAGAAAATCTTCTATTGTATTGATAGAATGACTTTGTTTTTATGTTTTCAGATGGAAATTCAAAATTATGTATTGAAGGATAAAAAAGAAGGGAAGAAATTAAGTAAAGAAAATTTAAAAAATTTTTTTATAAAAATTAAATTATTTTAATTAAGGTTTATTGCTCTCCTTTTTCTCCTCTTTCTTTTTCTTTTTGTTTTGAACTTGTTGGGCGAGTTTGAGTGAATGGAGGAGGTGCATCAGGACTTTTTCTTTTGGCTTTTCCTTTTCCTTTTCCTGTTTCTTTTCTTTCTTCTCCACTTCCTTTTTCTTTTCTTCTTTGGGTTTTGAGATTGATGGGCGAGATTGAGTTAGCAGAGGAAGTGCATCAGGAACATATTGATGTGTTGGACTTCTGCAGGTTGACGTCTCTCCTTTTTTTGTAGTTCCCCAGCTCTTCTAGTCTGTCTGACGGCAATTCCAACACTAAAAAATTATTACGGTAGGTTAAAAATGTGTAAAAACTGCGGGCGCACTGCGTTAAATTTTGGGCTCTATCTTAGAACATGCGTCCCATGAAAGTATGTACATGCATCCCAAAACCGTAATATTTTTAGTGTTGGAAAACTAGAAGAGCTGGGGAACTACAAAAAAAGGAGACGTCAACCTGCAGAAGTCCAACACATCAATATGTTCCTGATGCACTTCCTCTGCTAACTCAATCTCGCCCATCAACCTCAAAACCCAAAGAAGAAAAGAAAAAGGAAGTGGAGAAGAAAGAAAAGAAACAGGAAAAGGAAAAGTCCTGATGCACCTCCTCCATTCACTCAAACTCGCCCAACAAGTTCAAAACAAAAAGAAAGAGGAGAAAAAGGAGAGCAATAAACCTTAATTAAAATAATTTAATTTTTATAAAAAAATTTTTTAAATTTTCTTTACTTAATTTCTTCCCTTCTTTTTTATCCTTCAATACATAATTTTGAATTTCCATCTGAAAACATAAAAACAAAGTCATTCTATCAATACAATAGAAGATTTTCTTGTTTTATTTGTTTATTATAGGGAATTGAACCCTCTGAGCTATTCATATAATTATTTGATTTGGATAAAAATTTAAAAATTAATTTAAACTATTTCTCGAATAGTTGAATATATTTTTTAATTTCAACTAAAAAAAAGTTTCCGTTAATTTTTTCAAATATTAGAAGAGATTAACAATTAGGATTGGCGGTTCTGGGAAATTTCCGGATATTTGGAACCCAAATTTTTATCCAAAATAAATATAATTATATCAATAGAAATAGAAGCCCAACGGGAAGAAAAAAGGAGATATATTTTGGTATGCTTTTTTATTTAACCAAAAAACATCCCCCCCCCCCAGTGTAATTAAAGTTGTTAGCAAAAATTAAAATTTTTCAAATTAACCTGATTATTTTAGTACCCCTACCCACCCACCCTCTTTTTGGTTTCGAAAAAAAGAATTAAAAAAAGCATACCTAACATAAATTTCAAAAAAAATTTTTAAAACAATTTTAAATCATAAAATTACAACTGTTGAGTTGAATTTCCATTCCACATAGCTTCAGAATCGGAATGATCATCCGTGTCTTCTTTAAATCGTTGTATATTTCCATCCTAAAATTATTTATTTTAATATTAAAAAAGAATTTTTTTATTTAAATTGATAGAAAAAAATTATTTTAAAGGGAAAGGAACTTTAGTTAAAGGGACAGCTTTTCAATTTGTCTAGAAAATCTTAACCCAAGTAATATGTAACAAAATGGCTTTTTTAAGAACCACATACATTTGATTATAAAAAATAAGAGGGGAAAACCTATTTAAAAAGTCAAAAAATTAAATAAGGACAGAATCGTGTAAAAATGTTCTGCGTATTCGAAACCCAAAAAAAATTTTAATTTCTTCAATCGGAAATCAAAAAATATTAAAATACACTCAACAAAAACTAGAGGGATTTGAGGCTATTTTAATTTTCAATTTTAATAAAAAAAATTATTTTTAAAAAACCTTTACAGTCGATTCTCCTTTATCATTTTTCTTTTTGGAAGAATTTTTGTTGTTGCCATCATTATTTTTGTCATTATTTTCTCTCAACGTATTTATTGTTCCTCTTTGATTTGTTCTTCCTCCATTATTCCAAAAAGAATTTAAAAATCGCCACATTGCCGAGAACGGAAGAAAAAAGAATCCAATAAGCATTTCAAAATATCCATATGTTGGGAGTATTGATCCACCTCCACGATTATTTTCATTTCCATCTTTTGACTAAAAAAATTTTTTTAAATAATTCTGGTCTATACAAAAGGATTTTTTGACTTTTTAAATAAATTTTTCCGGAAATGTTTAGGGCAAAAAACAAAACCATTAACAACCGAAAAAAGAGAAATATTTCTAAAAAACCCAAAAAATCTCCCCCAATATTTTAAATTTTTTACAATTAAATAAGTAAATATATTGAGCAAGCTTTTCACTTGGAACAATTTTTAACAGAAAAAAAAGTTTAAAAAAATACTCATTGTCAGAAAATTATCATATGTATTATCCAAAAACAAATAAAATAATCGCAATAATTTTTTTAAGTGTATAAGGTATGTGTGTGTTTAGTATTTTAACAATAAAGTCAAAAAATCTGAAGATCAAAATAAACACACACTTGCCAAAAAATGAATAAATGGAACTCTGAAACTTGCGGACCAAAACACCAATCTAGTTAAATTAGAAAAAAACTCGGGTTGGAGGTAGGTCTTCAAAATTTTCGTCGGATTGGGTTTCCGATTTCGAGTCGGAAAAAAGACAAATTTCGGATAACCCACCACACCCTTAAACTTAATATATTGTACATAAAAATCTTTTATAATATAAGTCCACAAGTTTCATCAGGAAATTTCGCAATTCAAAAAAAAATCTAAAAAATTCATTCACATTTCCTCTCAATGATGATGCATCATTTATATATTATATAATTTAATATGAGCACGTGTCAAAGCATGGATGAGACTTATTTAAATAAAATCCTAAGAGAGGAAGGGAATTAAAAAAAATTAAAAATTGTTCAAAGTGAATGTCTTCTATTGGAAAAAATAAATTTGGTCAGCCTAAGAATGTCCCAAACCCCTCATTTTACGTACCCAACTATTTTTCAAAAAGTCTAAAAACTAACCGAAACAACAAGTAAGACAGCAGAAGGAGTAAGACCCAACTCCTTAAAAAATTTTTTTAATAAAAAAATAAAATAAAAAAATACCAATAACGATTTATTCATATCAGTCAACTTCTTACGTGGATAAGTTTGCATCAGAAAAAAACTTGGAGGTTTGCGAGCATCCTAAAAAATTATTTTTTTAGATTTTATTTATTAAACGAGAGATTTTATAAAAAAAATTTCTAGTCAACCAAAAAAAAAACAAAAAAAAAGAATAATAAAAATCATTCGTTTAATCAAAAGTAGAAACTTGCGAACAAATTTTTAATAATTCACAAGATATATAGGAGAGATGGTACGGGTTAATCGAAAACAAATATCCAAACGTTTTCTGAAAGAAAACCCCCGACCCAAAACCTAATCCAACATTTTTCTAAATCCAACCCAGTAATATAGAAGTATTAAAGTTACTCAAAACCCGTTCCAGGTTCAAAATACACCAACAAAAAAATTTTTACACCCCAAAAATACTTTGATTTTCTAAAATAAAGATTTTTTTCTTAAAATTTAATTAAAACCTCATTAACAGCATCATAAACAACTTGAAGAAGTTCCTTAGATGGAAAGACTTTAATTAAAGTTTGACCATCAGGAAAACGGCACTGAATGCGGCATTCATCACTAGAAAATGTTTTTTAGAATTATTTAAAAATTTAAAAATAACCTATTAACAGGTTTATTCATTTCAACAGTTTCCACCTTCTTTTCTGCCTTTTTAACATTTTCTTCTCCAGCAGTTCCATTTTTAGAAGCAGCCGCAGCAGCACGTTCTTCTTTATCCAATTTAATTTGATCTCTTAATCGTTGCAATGCTTGAGCATCTTCCGCTTTTTGACGACGACGCTCCTCTGCTGCTTCTTTCAATTCTCTTTCCCTTTGTTTTTCACGAAGTTCAGCCATTGCTTTACCTTTAAATTTTTGAAATTTTTTAATGATAAAAAAGAAAAGCAAACCATCCATTCGACGTTCCATTTCTTTTTTATGTTTTTCCTCCTCTTCTTTTTTAGCATCAGATTTTTTCTTCTCTTCAAGCAATTTACGATAACTGAAAAAAATTTTTTTGGTAAAATCAGGAAAAAGTAATTAACTCTCTTGGTCAGTAATTCTCACCAAACTATTGGTAGAAAACGACAGACCCCCCAAAAAAATATATTTAAAAGAGGCAAACATTTGATAATATCCCGTCATTAACTCGAAATCTGGTTTTAGTCGGAACCCGTAGTAAAAAATTAAACGGTTGCCAAAAACCCTAGAGAGATGAATCCTCCAAAGAAATCCTCTACAAACCCATTGAAAAAATGTATTTAAAAAACTACTATTCCAATTTCTCCTGACTGGTTGTCGTATCAGCAGAAGCTCCTGTATCTCCGGGAGCAGCCTCCTCTTTCTGCACCACAACAGTTTCTTCCTTTTTATCCTCAATTCGGTCCTCTTTGTCTTTAGGAATGTCAACATTTTTCTTCATTTCACCAATTTGTTCTTTAAATAACTAAAATAAAAATGTTGGAACAATCCAAAAATATACAAAAAATACCGAAACTGCCTTCTTAAATTCCCCCAACAATTTGTCTGAAGTAACGCCCGACAATCCTGTAATTACCTAAAAAGAAAACTTTCACAAGGGAATTCTCGTGTCAGGTTTTGGCCGTCCCATTTTTGAATCCCTCATTTTGCCTCTCACCCGGAATTTGACCCTAGTGCCTCACTTTCTATTTTCCCCCCAATTCCCCTAAAATCAATCTTTTTCTAGATTTATAGTTGTTAAACACATAAAAAATTCTGAAGAAATATGACTGATATACAAAGTTCAGCGACCCCTTTTCAGAAAAAACAAATCTCTAAAAAACCTCCAAAGGTTGAGCATTCATCCCCAAAATATAACAAACTGGAACAGTAAGCGTAGGAAAAAATTGTGCAAATTGTTTAGCATTTTCAGATTCCTTAACCATACGAATAGCAACATAAGGAATACTTTCAAAAACAGAAATGTCCAAAGTGTTTAAAAGGTCACCGAGTTTTGAGGAGTTGTCATCTGGGATTTTAGAAAGAAATTAAAATTATGGGAACTCATGGGCTACTATCTCCCCCAATTTTATGTTTCTTCTCCTTTCTTTTTCATTTCTTCAAAAAAGTAAGTACACATGTGTCAACCAACTTTTGAGATTAGACCCAATGCCAACGTTGGCGTGTTTACCATCCAGGAGGTCGGTTTCGGGGGGGAGATGGGGGGGCTACCACGGAAATAGAGCTCCACTCATCGGAAGTTAAACATAGGGATGCCACGAGTTAAGAAAAACGTCGGGTCTTCAAAATTTTCTTTGAATAGGGCTTCAGGCCGAAAAATCCGGGTTCCAAATAACCCGACCAGTCCCTAGTACAATACCGGACCATGGTTCTAAAAGGCAAGGCTGCGTACTTAGCGCAACAATTCATTCACGGTATGTTACTTATTGTTAGATCTATGTGCACCTTTTGTGGATAAACGAAAATGTTAATGGCCGGGAGATAACCCCAAGAACACCAAATTAAAAAAAATAAACCATTTTCTGCATAAACATAAACAATCAAAATTCCTTTTTTCTGTTGATATTCAGTCAAAGCATCGTCAACTGTTCCATTAAACCATTCCATTATTGTAAATAAATTAATTAAATATATTTAGAAAGCTAAAAAACAAAATTAAGAAATTTGGGGTAAACCAAGGTTTTAGGGTTCCCATTTTTCTTCCTCAAGTATTTTGCTTTATATGTAGTCAAACTTCTCTAATTAAAGGGGCCTCTTAATTTTTTTTTATTAACTATTGAAAAGAAAACAAGTTATTTATGTGGAAAGATCTATTCATTATTAATGTCTCACATTGAATATGGGAAATATAATGAAATTGAGGAAGTCTGACCATTCCAGGAAAATACTTGAAATAGAAAAAATGAGGGGCTTAAACTCGGTTTACCCAGAAATTTTAAAAAGACAAACAACAAAAATTAAAATTAAGCCAAAAAACATTTTTTAATAAGCAAGGAATAAGCTAATTAGATCTTAAACGCTAAATCAACGTCTTTCAAAAGATCATCATTTTATTAAAAAAATTTTGGTTAGGGTCGTTAGAGTCTCACTAATTAACCCGGATAAGGACGATTCAGTATCGCCGCTTCAGCATCTAGGCCATATTTTGAGGCATAACCCGAGTAATTCTCAGAACATTTGAAAGGTCTCGAGCTGCGGCATCTTTTTTAGAGCTTTTGATTGATATAATAATTATTCAAATCGGTTGAGAATCAAAAAAAATCATAGACCAAAATATGTCCCAGATACTGAATCGTCCCCCCTCAGCATGGGACTTTTGAGTCCCCCCTCAGCATGGGACCACTAACATCGTTGTTGGATAAATTTAAATAAAGTTTAAGTCAAAAAAAAATCATAAATGGGAGGAAAAAAAATCAAAACAAAAAAATAACGAGCATAGAACTCTTCAAAAATTATTCTATTTTTCAAAATCAATTTTAAACTTTATAGGTATTTGGGGGTTGATTATTAAAAGAAAAAGAAAAAAAATATAATATTCGTATTATATTAAAAAAAAACAAAACAACAAAAATAATAAAACTATACTCTTTTTATTATTAATTTTATTTTTAAATTCATATACTTTTCTCCTAATCATCCCTAGCCACCAATGTTGGCACATTTCCCTCCACATTAATTCCTAATTTAATTTCCAATGCTTTAGTCAAATCAACCAATAAATTTGAAGTTTTCTTTATTTTGGAAGCTTCGGATTGTTCAACTTTAAAAAAGAAAAAAAATTTTTTTTTTTTGATTTTTGAAAATTAAAAAAAACCCAACATTTCTCCTTATATTTAGCAAACAATTCATTCAATAATTGTTTATTTGTTGGATCCAAATTAAAAATTTTGTACAAACATTTGAGCATAATTAACAGCTTAAATTGGTTTTTAGTTAATAAATTTTTAAAATTATTTAATTTTTTTGAAAAAATCGGGTTGGACTAGAGATTGGAAATTTTGAAAAGCCTAGACCTGTTCCTGAACTCTGAGATTTGATTTCTTGACATGGACTGGATCCCCTGACCTGTAGTCCAGGAAAAACCAAGGAAGGTCAAAAAATGCCTGGGCCTTGATTCTGGGTACAGGAAAAATCCGGGCCTTGGTCCAGACCCAGGCCGATCTCTATAAAGAACCCTTGTTTACTGTTATTAAGAATTTAATTTTATTTTTTAGTATTATTCGATAGAGGACTCCCTATTTCCTATAGCGAAGTGACATCTGCTTTTGCTAACAAATAAGTGACACTGGGCTTTTCGGAGAATCATGGCCTGTCAAAGTTGGACCGCTAATTTTCGGAAAAGCAAACAATGATTCCTTTATAAGAACGAGAATTTCGGGTCCATTATTGGACGGCCTTTTCCAGTTCCATTTTTCACTTCTAATTTTTAAATTTCGTTTAAAAAGACAAAAAACCTTGTCCTTGTAGCTATATACCCGAAAAGCAATAACCCAAAAATCAACATCTTCACAAGGCATTTGAAGTATTGGCTTAATAAATTTGCAAGCTTCTTCAATAGGATTTTCAGGTTTCAGCAACTTTTGCGTATCAAAAGGTTCTGGATCGAAAACATCAAATTCTCCATCCATTCTTTGTTTGGACTGAAAAATAAATTAAAATTAAAAAAAAATTTTTTTAATTCCGAAAATTCAAAAAAAAAATTCAGAAAAAAACCGTAGATTGTTTAGCAGCTTGTTCAGCATTTTGTTTATCCTTTTCAGCTTTAGCTTTATTTGCCTTTCGTTTAAGTTTTCTAAGTTCAGCAGGAGTTAAGGCAGAATTATCTTGTGTCTGTTTTTCAACAAATTTTTGAGGATTTTCAACCATATCAATATATATCTATTAAAAATTTTAAATTAAAAAAAATTTAAAAAAATACCGAAACAGCCAATTTTGTTGCTTTAACATAAAATTGTTGAGAATTTAAAACATCTTCAAAACGAAGAAATTTTATATATGTTGATAAAGTCATTTTACGAAGACAATCTAAAATTAAAAATATTTGATAAATTAATTTTTAATTAAAAAAAAATATTTTTCTTTACATCCATGAAAGTCATATTGATCCTCATAAAAGTTAACAAAATGCTAAAAAATAAATATTTTAGAATTTCAAATAGAGATAAATAGAGATAATTAAAACCTGTTCAATTTGATGACATTTTTGGAGAGATTCACCATATTTAGCTAAACGAAAATATGCCAAAGCAGCTTCATATTCATACCAAAGACATCTAAAAAAGAAAATAAAAATTAAAACATTCTCTCAACATTCTTTTCTTCTATGCTCCGAATTGAAAAGGTTGTCGGTTCTTGGGGAATTCCCTTGGAACTTTGGATATCCCTTGGAGAGAATTGGAGAATTCCCCTATAAAAAAGCCTCCACTTCCCCCAAGTTTTTCCTCTTTTAAAAATTTTGGATATCCAGAACCGAGCCGAAAAATCATCAGTTCTCCTGTTCATTTCCAAACCGACACCTCTACAAGTTTTTACAGATTTTTGGGAACATAAAAACAATTTTAAATGCTTACTGCATTTCAATCATACTATCATTTGCACTCATTCCCTCACGAGTAAATTTTGAACACATTTCTTCAGCTTCTTTTATACGACAATCTCTCAACAAATATTTGGCACATTTACTATTTAAATAACGATCTGCAGTATCCAATTCTTGTGCAGATAACATTAAATCGGCTGCTGCAGTATAGTCACCGGAATGCTTAAAAATAAAAAAAAACATATCCAAACCCTTCCAAAAATTTAAAAAAACCTTAAAAATTTTAGCTTTAGCCATATATAATTCAATTAATGTTGGAGTATGTTTTAAAGCTTCATCAATATATTTGAGCGCTCTTTGGTAATTTTTTAATCTATCAAAATGTTGAGCCAAATAGTAATAAGTCCACAAAACGGTTGTTGGACATTCGGGAAGATTTGAGCCTTTTAAATTTATAAAAATGTGATTTTCTACTACTTTATGAATTATAAAGGTATTTGTCGATGTTTAGGTCCGTCAAATATTTTTGTTTAAAAAAATGGAAAATTAATTTCAATTGACCATTTTGAGTCTTTCCATGCTCTCACATAAGTAAAACTGGGTCAACGAAAAATATTACAAATTGACTATCCTGAGTCTTTCTTGGTTTATGTAAAAATGGGTTAACCGAAAAAAATACTATTAATTGGCCACTATGAGGCATGACAATTTTTACCGAAAACAAAGTAAAAAAATTGACAGACCAAAACCGACAAGACCATTATAATTAATAAAATGTAAATTAAAAAAATATCTCTAAAAAATTACCATCTAAAGAGAATCGATTATACCCGTTTTCTTCAAATTTGTAAACAAAATCCAAAAGAATTCTTTCGATAGTTTTGACCTGAAAATAATTTAAAAAAATAAGCATTTAAAAAATCTATTTAAAGAAACCTTTTGTTGATTATCATAAAGCGTCAAAAGATTTTTAAAAAGCGAAGGAATTCCTTTACGAAAACAAGTAATTAAATAAGTACGAACTTTCTCCTCAAAAATTGGACCTATTAAAGAAAAAAATTTTTTAAGTAAAAATTTAAGCAAACCATCAACATATAACAAATAAATTAATTTTGGAAGAGAAGCTTTAGGTCGTTGAAGAATTATTGTATCATATAAAGTAATGAGGTCTTGGTTGTTTTGTTGGGTATTATCTGTGAATATTAAAGATAAAATATTTTTTTAAATATTAAAAAAAGGATTTAAATTTTAACATATTGGGAGATCCACGGTGTATAAGAAACTTGGCAAGTCTACCACAGAACCAAAAACGCAAAAAATATTATCAAAAGTGTATTATAGTACCGCTCGACGCAGCTAGACGAGCATGTTTAATCATACAAAAATTGTCTAGATCAGACTTTCAGCAGACTAGGAATCTAGCCGAGCCGATTCTCGAATCGTGAAATTATTTTTTAATCGGCTGGATCCATCGTGTGTACTATCAAACAGAAAATTGAGGGTACCATATAGAAGAACCCCCAAAAAAACTAAAAATTACCCAATTTCCGACATTTCTCAATTTGTTTATAATAAAAAATATTATCAGGATTTCTATCAATTAATGTCCAATAAACTCTTTCAGCATCCTCAAAACGTTCCAAATTTATTAGTAAAGACGCTAAAACAAAGAAAATAAACTTTTTAATTTAATTTCCTTAAAAAAACCTCTAATTTCGAAATAAGCAAGTCGATCCAATATAGAAGTAGAATTTTCTTCTAAACGCGCCAAGGCTTCTCCAAAACGTCCAGCTTCCGTAAGTATCATAATTTCATAGAGAATAATCTCGCTGCTTTCAATATCGATTTTTGCAGGGGCCTGAAATTAAGGAAAATTTGAAAACTTGTAAAAATCATGTCCAAAAAAGAGATCGAGATTTTTGAAAAAGTTAGAGTGGGCCAACGATAACTAATTTTTTCAAAGGCTGACTAGTTATTTCCGAATCCACTGGCATATCCTTATCAGGAAAAAATACAAGGAGCGCCCGAAAAACGTCAAAGCTCAAAAGATGCCTGATTCAGAAACTCCATAAAGCTCAAGACATAACTATGTTCACAGACATATCCTTATCAGGTACGTATTGAAAAAAAATCAGGTACGTATTGAAAAATGACCGGAACGTATAGACCGGAACGTATTCAAAAATATCCAAATTCCCTTTTTAAATTACCCTATTATTCTTCTTGAATTCACCAAGAATATATAAAGCAACATCATATTCCTTCAATAAATGATAAGCAGAAGCATAACCAATCCAACTCATTTTTGATGGTTTTAAAACGAGTAATTGATAACGAGAATCCTTTAAAGAAAAATTTCAACAAATTTCTAAACAAAAAAACAAACTCGATATCCTTCCAAATCACGCAATTGAATTTGTAAAAGTGACAAATCTCTAAGAATTTGCACATTTTCCTTTTCAATTCGAAGAGCCATTTTATAAGCCTTAATAGCCTCATCGTAGCGTTTATCGGAACGTTGAACTGAAAATAATGGCTGGTATATAAAAATCAAGTAAATTATAGTTAGACGAACAAGGGAAACTATTGTAATATGAGTAATAATTTTATATTTTTTTGGTATCAGTTGATAACTGATCGTTAAATGTTGGCTTTTTAACGGAGCCAAAACCGACTAGATGCGAGGCTTTAAAGTTAGATGAATGTTGATGGCTTTGAACTAACTTAAAAACTCCATATAGCTCGAAAAAAGACGAAATATCCCTGGATACCTAAAACTGATTTTAAGCCATTTCCATAAATTTTTTACATTGAAAAACCAAACCTAAACCAAAAACATGCCAACAAACATGCGATTTTAAATCAGCAGCCAATCCTTTCTTCACAATTTCCAACGCTTCCTCATGCTTTCCCATACAATTTAAAATCAATCCTTTCATAGCAAGCGTTTCTAAAATTATCATTTTAAGGGCTCCATTCAAAAAAAATTTAGAAAAGAAAAACCTCCATGCTCACAAAAATTTGGATTAGAAAGTATTTGTTTTGCACATCTCAGCCCAACTTTGTATTGCTTTTGTTCATAACATTTCTAAAGAAAAGGAACATTAAAAAGTACAAAATCAAAAAAAAAACCAAAATCTTCCGAAAAAGTGCCAATTCCTTTGAAGGCAAAACTTGACTTCCACTGCTGATGAACGCGTTTGTCATTCTTTTAATCGTTAGATTATGTTAAAAATAAGAGGACTGTAGGATTTTAAGGTAAGGACTGTCAAAAAAATAAGGTAAGAGCTAGACAAGATTAACAGCTAAAAAATGAAAATTAATTAAAAAAACAAATCCGCGTCTTCATCGTTTAAATACAGGCTCGCTTACATAAAAATCGTACGGATTTTGAAACAGAATGATAGGGAAGGGAGAAGAGATGAAACGATAATATTGCCTTTGGTGAAAAAAGTAAAGTCAAAAAATGGGCAAAGAGATAGAAAATTGGATAATAATATGTGACTTGAAAATTCGAAAATCCGAACGAACAAAAAATTTATAAAAAACAGAACTTCACCAGATATCTAATGATAAATTTAATACAATCAATAAAAATCCTATTATATTATTTTAGGAATAATGCGTTTCGCCATGCGTTATTTTTAAATTTACGCCTTTGTTTTCGCCAAAAAAATAAATAGTGCTCTTTTTCTTTTTCAAAACGTGTAAAAATAAGTTTCTCAAACGCGTCTTTTATTAAAAATGTAAACAAGCTGAAAAGGGCGCCCGAAAGACAAATCAAAAGAGGAAAGAACAAGAAAAATATGTTTATACAAACATACATAGATCAAGAGCTAATTTTTTAAAAAGAAATAAAAATACCAAAATAAAAAACCAAATTAAGTTTATCATTTTTGTTGACGGTTAAAAAAGTTCTTTTTTGTTGTTTAAATAATACTTTTATTTTTTTGCGGTTTAAAAACTAATTTCATTTTTAAAAAAATGGTAAGGGTAAAACAAATTTTTCCTCGAGACAATTCTGAATCTAGAGATATGGAAGAAGCTTCTGAACAAACTGAAACTTTACGTGAAGGGGTTCAAAGCTCCCTCAAAAAGCGGACTTATTCTCAAACAAAATTGCAAATGATTGAAATAAACGAAAAAACAAAAAAGATAAAGAATACCGAAAATATAAATTTGGATGAAATAACGTCTGATTGTTTAAAAATTTCAAAAAAACAAAATTGCCAGACAAATGTGAATGCTATCATTTTGCCAAAAAATTCGTCAGATTATTTACGTAAGGCTGATTTAAATAATGTGATTAATGTCGAAACATATAGGTTAGGTGAATTTAATAAAAAATGTTCGCATTGCCCGGCAATACATTTTAAAGAAGAGGAAAGCAAAAAGAAAGGGAAAAATGAGTTTTTAGAGTGTTGCAATTACGGAAAATTATGTAATTTAGAAGAGATGATTCAAGAATATCCTAAAGAATTACGTTTTCTATTTCATACAGAAAGAGAAAATGATAATTTCGAAAATAAAGCCTTACAAAGTAAATTTAAGAAATATATTCGGTCTATAAATTCGTCATTTTCATGTGCGTCATTAGGTTGCATGCGTTTTAAATTCCCAGGGAAAAGTATACCAATATTTAAAATTCAAGGCGGTGTCTATCATTCATACAATATTTTTGCGAAAACTCAAGAACTAGAAATTCCCACAAATGGGCAATTGTATTTTGTTGATACCGAAGAATCACTAAATTTTCGATTAAATTCCTTTTCTGAAAAATTAAAAGAAGAAAAGAAAGAAATCGAACAAATATTATTATTCATAGAATCATATCTTAGAGAAAATTATATATACGCTAAATCATATAAAATGATGAAAACGGTTCTTGAAGATGCAGAAAAAAACAGAATCTTTCCAGAAAAAATACCAGAATTAACTATGTTGTTTGATATAAAAGAAGGTTCAGACTTAAGACGGTATAACATCCCTCGGTCAAATGAAGTTTGCGCAATCATTTGGCGAGACGCAAATGATGATATCCCAGCCGCTAATGTCATTGTTCATTTAAAAGGGAAAAAGGAAACAAAAACAATTTATCCATTAAGTCCAATAATAGAGCCAATGTGTTACCCGTTATTTTACCCTGATAATTATCAAGGATGGTCTTTTGCTTTAAAAAATCTAATTGGAAAAAATATTTCATTATGCGACTTCACAAAATATAAATTATTCTTTAGAAATAGCGGGAAATTTTTGCCACATTGTTATGGTGGCAAACTTTTTCAACAATGGTGTGTTGACCAAGCGGCGCGTATTGAATGGGACAGATTAAATTATATTAAATTACATCAAAAAGAGATATGCAAAGAATCGTATAATTATATTGAAAATTTTTTAAATAAAAAATCAAAAACGAATGAAATTCAAGTTAAAAAACAAATTATTTTGCCTTCGAGTTTTACGGGGGGCCCTAGGAATTTACATGAGAGCTTTATGGATGCGATGACAATTGTTAATGAAGTTGGCAGACCAGATATTTTTTTGACATTTACATGCAATCCAAAAGACGAAGATATTAAAAAATGTTTAATATTTGATCAAGAAAATTATGATAGGCCAGATATTGTTGCGCGTGTTTTTCGTTTAAAAATTATTGAGTTTTTAAAGGAAATAATAGTTGAAAAAATTTTTGGAAAAATTTCGGGATTTTGTTACACAATAGAATATCAGAAAAGGGGGTTACCTCATCTGCATATTTTATTAACACTAGATTCAAAATTTAAATGGAAAGACATTTCTGAGATTGACAAATACATAACTGCGGAAATACCTGACGAACAAGAAGATAAAGATCTCTATGACTTAGTTACTTCTTTAATGATCCATGGTCCATGTGGCCCAGATTTTTCTGATGCAATTTGCTGGAATAATAAAACGAAAAAATGCTTTAAAAAATTCCCAAAACAATTTTGTGAGCAAACATCAATTAATGAAAATGGGTATCCATATTATAAGCGTCCAAACAACGGAAGAAAATGCATTAAAAAAGATTGGAAAACAGGGAAAACAAAAGTTATGACAAACCAAGACGTAGTTCCGTATAACCGTTATTTATTAAAACGTTTTAGAGCCCATATAAATATTGAAAAAGTTGCTGATATTAAAGCAGTAAAATATATTTATAAATATATTTTTAAAGGTTATGATGCAGCTACTTTACGCTGTGTAACTATAGAAAATGGAAAAGAAAAGGAATTAATTTATGATGAGGCAGGAAATTATCTTGATGCAAGGTACATAAGTCCCGTTGAAGCGTGTTGGAAAATTTTGAAATATCCTATACAAGATAAATCCCATTTTGTTAATAGATTGCCTATTCACTTAGAAAACGAACAAATTATTTATTTTGAGGAGAATGATGATTCTGAAACACTTATAAAAAAAAGCAAAAAGAAAAGCAAATTAATGGCCTATTTTGAATTTTTTCAGGAAAATCCAAGTTGTGAAAGATTTTTATATACAGAAATACCTAAATTTTGCACATGGAATTCAAAAACACAAAAATGGCAGCTAAGAAAAAATTTGTATAAAAATAAGGCACTTGGCAGAATTTTTCCGATAAGCCCAAGCGAAGGAGAAAAGTATTACTTGCGTTTTCTTTTATTGCATGAAACTGGAACAAGCTTTGAAGATTTAAAAACATATAATGGAATCAAATATAAAACTTTTGCAGAATCCTGTTTGGCTCGGGGGTTGATAAAAAACGATGAAGAATGGAGTTTTTGTTTAAAAGAAGCAAGTAATTTTAAACTTCCTTTTGCATTAAGAAATATGTTTGTAAGTATTTTATTGTATGGAGATCCAAAATATCCAGAACTTTTGTTTGACGAATTCAAAAATAATTTAGCCGAAGATTATTTATTAAAATACTCCCCTAACAAAGCATATAATTTAGCTCTTTTAAATATTAATAAAGTCCTATTACAAGATGGGAAAAATTTAACAAATTATAAAATTAAAATACCCGAAGAGATTATAGAAGAAGAAGTTATAGATTATGTTGATGAAATGAACAAAGGAAAATTATTATATAACACGATGAATGACGGCCAAAAATTAATTTTTGAAAAAATTGAAAAAAAAGCAAAAAATCAAACAAATAATAAATTAATTTATATTGATGGGCCAGGTGGAACAGGAAAATCATATTTGTTAAATGCATTATATCATATGATTCGAGGATACAAGAAAACAATAACTAATATGGCATTTTCCGGTATTGCCGCTAATATATTAAAAAACGGAAGAACAATTCATAATCGTTTTAAATTCCCATTAAATATTAATGCATATTCAGTTTCAAATGTAATTTTAGGAACAAAAGAATCAAATGAAATTTTAGAAAGCGATTTTTTTGTCATAGATGAAGCATCGATGACACCTAAATTTTTGCTTGAAGCAATAGACAAAAAATTAAAAGAATTAACAAAAAGCAAAATATTATTTGGAGGAAAATCAATTATTCTTTCTGGTGATTTTAGACAAACTTTGCCAATAAAAAAATTTGCTATTAAAACAGAAATTATTGATTTGACATTAAAAAAATCATATTTATGGAAATATTTTAAGCAATACAAGTTAACTAAAAATGTAAGAGCAAGAGATAATATATTTGCAAGACAAATACTAGATATAGGTAATGGGGCTCAAAATAATGATTTTGTAAAAATACCAAAAAAATGCGTTTTATTAAATAAAACAAATTTAATAACCGAAATTTATGGGGACATTTTTGAAAATAATAATTTTGAAGAATTACAAAATAGGATGATTTTATGTCCATACAATGATTTGGTAGATTATTATAATAAAATTGCCTTAGATCAGTTTCCAGGAAAAAGTGAAACTTATTTAAGCATAGATGAAGTTGAAATAAATCAAAATTTTCCAATAACAACCGAAATATTAAATTCTTTTAATGCGCCCGGGTTTCCTTTGCATAAATTAGAATTAAAAGTAAATTGTAAGGTCATGTGTTTAAGAAATATAAATATAAAAGAAGGTATTTGCAATGGAAGTATTTTGCAAATAATTGAATTAAAAAAATGTAATAAGATGCATAATAATTGGAGGTGAAAAAAATGGAACAGAAGTTTTTATTCATAGAATAAGTCTTATAACTGATAAAGAATTTCCAGTGCCTTTAAAGAGACACCAATTTCCAATTAGATTAGCTTTCGCATCAACTTTTATAAAAGGGCAAGGAGCAACATATAAAAAAATCGGAATTGACTGGACACGCCAATCCTTTTCACACGGACAAACTTATGTGGCTTTGTCACGTGTAGGATCATGGGACCAAATAAAAGTCAAGTTAAATTGCGAAAATTATGATAGACAAATTGATAATATAGTATGGAAAGAAATTATTTAGTATTAAATTTTTAGGATAAAAATTCCGTGATAATTTGTTAAAAAATAATTTAAATAATTGTTTAAAAAACAAAGATAAAAAGCAAAATTTTAAGAACAAAAATAAAATAACAAAAGAATAAGTTTTTTCAGAAAATAAAACGCTTAAAAAAGCAAAAAATAAATATTATATATTTTTTAAAAAATAATAAAATACAAAAAATAAAGATTAATAAAAAATACAAAAAAATAAGTTTGAAATAAAAAGTCAACAATATTTTGTTACAAAAAATTAAAGCAAAAGCTTTCAAATACCAACTTTTTTAAAAAATAGATTTAGCACAAAAATCAATTTTTTAAATCTTTAAAAATATTAAGCTCATATTGAAAAACCATAGTACACTTACAGTATCTCTCCTCAAAAAAATAAATTGATCTTTTGATCAACTTAAAATACGTAAACACCTTTGCCGAAATAATTTAAAAAACAAAAAATATCTGTCAATATTTTTGTTTATAAAATAAAGCAGAGTTACAGATAAATCAAAAAAACTATTTTCATTATATTTTTGCAAAATAAAATTCTTTTTAAAAATCTAAATAAAAAACAAAAGATGGCATCAGAATCTTCAGAAATTCCTGCAAAAAAACCAAAAAAATCACCATTACAAACAATTAAAGTTGGCGAGACAATGGTGTAAGTTTAAATGATAAAATAAAAATATTAAAAATGAGCAAACCCCCAAAAGATCAAAATCGCCCCCAAAAAATCAAACAGCGGATTAAGATGAATTTGACAAAAGGAAAAAAAGGGTGTTGAGTCGGTAGTTTATTTTTCCAACTTACGCCAAAGCAAAAAAAAGCAAATGTAGTCTTAATTCGGGCCATTAAGCAAAAGGATCATGTCTTACTCCGCCTAGATCTTTTGGGTTTTGAACTTCTGGGTTGATACCTTCTATTTAGGGATGTAAAATTAATGTTCATTACTGCCGATGCAGTTAGAATGATAAAAGAAAAAAATATTGTCTGCACCTTTATTGGGACAGACGGGTAAGTTTAAAAATCTTAAATCAATATTTTTAACTTAAGTTAATATTTAAAAAAAACAAAAATTGAAAAAATTCAAAACACAAAAAAAAACTTTTTTAACAAATATTATAATTGCTTTTGTTAAAAACTTTTTTTACACCATAAAAATATGCATGAAATTTTTTGCAAAACAATAATTTTTAAAATTACAAAGTTATCATGAAGTTAAACAAAAAATAGATTTATAGCAAAAATTTCAATTAAAAAATTAAGACAATAGATTCAAAAAACTTAAAATGAAAAAAACTTAAAAAAATATTTTACTAAAAAAAGAAAACAAATTTATAAAAATAAGATATATTGTATTTTAAAGCTATGATTATATACATATAACTTTTTGGGACAAAAATTATCAAAGATTAATAAATGAAATTGGAAACAAATTTCAGGTTTTTTTTGAAAAAATAAAAAAATTCAAAATTGCAGCTTAAAACTTTTCTATTAAAAAATTTTTGCGCAAACAAAATTTCTCCAATTTACAATTATGGGAGCTTAAACTACGAATTAAAAGCGCAAGAAAATTCTTCATTAGAAGCAATAACAGATTTAAGCAATGAATTCAAAGAAATAAATGAAAAAACTTATTTTGAATTTTTAAAACAAAAATATATGGTTGATGAACATTATCAACCAATTCCGCATGAAAAAATACGTATTGGTGAAAATTTTGTGTAAGTTTATTAATTTTTTTTAAAAAAAATAAATTAAAGTGACGTTGAACTTGAATTGCTAAACACTAATTCTATTAGAAATGTTATAGTGAAAGGTAAAAACGAAGCAAAAGTATTAGACATTTCAATATTAATTAATAAGAGAAAAGGAAAATTAACGGCATGGAATATCTTAGCCGAATTTCTATATTTTTTGTTAAAAGGAAAAGAGGTAATAAAACTTTTGAAAGAAAGAAAAAACAAAAAACTAAGGGCTCTCTAATAAAACTAGAAGGTATTCAAGTCAAACAAGGATTTGGCAAAGATGATTTTGCCTTTTCTTTTTTAAATTCAAGCAAAATACAAATTGAAGAAAAAAAGTTTTTTGGTGAAAAAATCAAAAATTTATCTGGAATATCTCAAAAAAGTGGATTAATAAAATGTAAGTTTTTAAAAAATTAAACTTAAAAATATGAAAACAAAAATACTTTTTGCTTACAATAATAATAAAAAATAAAAAATCAAACTTTTTAATAAAGGCGAAATCCGTCTTAAAATCATTAAAAAGCCAATAATATTTAATTTGTCTAAAAAACAAAATGGCACCTTATGCAGTGACGGAAAAAATAAAGTTCAATTTATTTACCCTAACAATATAGATTTAAATATTGATAATGAAATTACTTTATTTACGGCAAATATTGAAAAAAACGAAGGTTATAAATATTTGTAATAAAAAAGAAAAAAATTTTTAGCAGGAGTTTTAACAATATATATTTTCGAAGAAAATGCTTTTAAAAGAGAAAATAAAAATAAAATAACCTATGAACTAAACGAACTTGAATATCCGGAATAACAAAGACTTCAAAAAATTCTTCAAATATTGAAAAGAAAAACACTGGTTAAACAGTGATAAAAAAATTTTGTTTTAAAAAAAAACAATTTTTTATTAAACAAAATTATTTCTTAAACGAAATAAATTTTTTAAAAGAATTTTAATTGCGCTGTTATAAAAGATTAAAAATATTTATAAAGTTTTTCCATAAAACCAAATTTAAAATTTAAATAAAAAAATTTCAAAAAAAAAAATAGAAAATCTTTAAGCCAAAATTCAAAAAATGATGTGCAAAAAAATGAACTATATTTAAACTTTTAGAAATAAATTTAGCAAAAAAAAAAGAAAAGAAAAAAGTGGGAAAGCAAAAAATATTTTTTTAATTTTTAAAAATCATGTAAAAGAAAAACGGTTTAAAAAATTTAAAAGCGCAAAAAATCAGAAAAATAAAAGCCTAATATAAAAAATTAAAATAACTTAATATAAGCAAAAAAATAAAGAAATTTAAAAAGACAAAGATGAAGTGAAATTTTTAAAAAATTAAAAAAAATAAACTATAAAAAATTCTCAGGAAAAAAGAAAAACGCAAATTTCCTTGAAAGAAAAAAAGTTCGGAAATTAGTAAAACAGATTTTTTGCAACGTGCTTTTTCAGAAAAAAATTTTTGCACAAAAAAAGAAGTTTTTGACATATACCGTATTTTCTCAATTAATTCCCCTGTGGAATTATTTTATCAACCTATCCGTGTCATGAGGAATTATTCAAGGGATGGGAATTATTCGAGTTTTGAAATTTGAACGTGTAGAGTATTTTGGGGAGAGAGATTTTTGATTCAATAATAATAATTCTCCTCTTCGAGATAGGAAAATTATTCAAGGGAAGGAAATTAATCGAGAAACTACGGTTCTTAAAATTTTCTTGATTGAATACCTGTTTAACATTTGTAGATTTTAAAAGTACGTATTCCGGAAGAAACCATTATTTTATAAAAAAAGAGATGAAACAAAAAAAATGTTTAATTTTTAAAAAAACGCGTTTAGAAATAAAATTGAAAAAATTTGTTAGAAATTAAGCTTTAAAAAAATAAAAAAATTTTACGAAAACAGAAAAAATATTTTAACAAAAAAACAACACATTTGTTGCTGAAAGAATAAAAAAAAAATAGATTCAAAATCAAAGAAAAGGGTGTAAAAAATGGAAAGGATAAATATGCAAATTAAATGAATAAGAAGTTCTTTTTCTTTGCTTTTATAGTATAAAATCATTTCAAAAAAAATAAAAACAAAACGCCAAAAAAAGAAAACATTTGAACATAAATCAATAAAATAAAAAGTAACAGATAAATTGTAAAAAGAAAAAACCTACTTTTTCACAAAATTTTTTAAAATGAAAGAATTTTATACTTTTAAGAAAAAACATTGAAACGAGTGTTCAGACGCCGCGAAGCGGCGTCTGAACACTCGTCAAATATTAAAGAAAAAATTTTTTTTTGAAAATTTTACAAATAAAACAGAATGCCAATTAAAATTTTTCGAAGCGAAAATATTTCAATTTGTCAATTAACAAAAATGTACAAAGTAACTTTTAAAAAATCTTAAACATTGATCAGTCTACCCAATTTATTGATTGACTTTGTATACTTTGTGACTATTTGTGACAATAAATTTAAACACTATTTATCGTGTGTCAATTTTTTTCTTTTTCAGGGAGAATGAAATGATTTTAAGCATTAATAGTAATGAAAATATGGCAGTTGAACAAAATTTGGAAAATTTGCAAGGTAAAAAATTGTTTTTTTGTTTATTTATATTCTAGGTAAATCGTTTTTGGTCGAATTTACGGTTCAATCTGGATATGAGCTCATAGGGCGTTTGAAAATCACGTGAATTTCACGTGACCTTCAAAAATCTGATTTTTGACCTCATTTGTCTCAACCGATCTTAGACATGTTTTTTAGGTTTTCTGGAACATATTAAAAAATTAATTAAGAATAGTAAAAAAATGAAATTTTAAAGGTTCCCTTGACTTTTTATAGGAAATCATAGTCTCAATTAGGTGGGCCGTCTCTAGACCTAATTGTCAGTCAGATTGTTGGTTTCTCTAAGTCATTCACATTCCCTAAAAATTTCGAATAAATTCAATTAAACTTCATTTTAAATTCATTTTTTATTTTTTAGGAGAGAAGACGCCATTCGATTTATTGTATAGCACCGAATCTGGCTTTTACAAAGCTTACGAGCTACAAGAGGTTTTCTTTTTGCACTTAAATTGATTTTGAAACTTAAAATTAAAAAATTCCTATAATGCCTAACAGAACCGCTTTGAAATTAAGACTTTCGGGTTTCGATTTCGAATGGAAAATATTTTCGATCTTATAAGACTTTTTGTTTCAAAGCGTCTTTATTGTTCAGTTTTTCAAAAATCGTTCAAATCACTCTTTAATTTTTCTAGATAATCGGGCAAGGCATAGCTTCAGTTGTACGCAAATGTTTGGAGAATGGTAATTTTGTGGATAATTTACATTTAAAAAAATTTGTTTTAAAGAGACTAAACATCCTTATGCTGTCAAAATTGTTGATGTAACTACTGAACGACAATCTGAGAAGGAAGCAAAGTTGGCACTGGAAGAAGCTCTTTCTGAAGTGAAACTGTTGAAAAAACTCTCTGGACATCCTTCGATAGGTTTGGAAATTTTTCTCTAAAAAATTTTTCCTTCCCAAAATTTTCACCATTTTTACCGTGTTTCAATTCATTAAAAGATTAATTTGCATTTGGGTTCCTTAACATTTTTGGGGTTCGGAAAGATATACCGTTGAAGTTACAACGAATTAGATTTTTCTTAATGTCTAGCAAAAAATGTGTTTTAGGGTATTTTTGGAGGAGAAAAAAGTAGGTGACCATTGTAGATGAAAATTTCGCCTAATTTATTCATTTTATGAAATCTCTTGTATTGCTTGAAAAGTCTTTTCCTCTCCCTTAATAGTATTTATTTATTTTTAAAATTCTCAATTTTTCAGTAAAACTTCACGACTTTTACCCAACGCCAACTTTTCTATTTATAATTTTTGAATTTGCAAGTGAAGAATTATTTGATAAATTAAATCGTGCAGTTAAATTTGGTGAAAAGAAAACTCGTCATATAATGCAACAATTGTAAGGGGATTTTCTTTTTCTGAAATTAAAAAAAAATTTTTGAAAATTTCAAAAAAAATTTTTTTTTAATTTTTTGAAAAACTTTCCACGAAAAATTTAAAAAAATTTCTTTTCCAGGTTCGAGGGTATTTGCTTTATTCACGAAAAAATGATTGTTCATCGTGACTTAAAATTAGAAAATATTTTGGTTATTAATGGCGACCGTGTGGTTATTAGTGATTTTGGTTTTGCAAAGCAATTAAAAGAAGGGCAATTATTAAAAGGTTTTTTATTTAAAAATTTTTTAAGTAAATGATATTTTTAATGTTGGTAGCTTTTTTATAAAAAAGTGATTAGAGGAATGACCATCTAAAAATTTTTTGTTTAGGGACCTAATAAAATAAAAATTGATTTTTGTTCATTCCTACCTATTATTTTTTCCCATTTAAAGGAAGGATATAGTAACGGAAAAATATAGTTGAAAAAATGTGTCGTGTTTTCAAAAAAATTTTCTGATCGAGGGTTGAGTCGAAAACAGTCCAGGTATCAAGTTTTGGGTATAACCTGGTCCATCCTTGTTAATGAGTGCTACAAAAAATTTTTTTTGTAATTTTATTGTTTTACTCACAAAAGATTGTTTATTTACTAAAAATTTTTTTTTCAAAATTTTAGATCTTGTTGGCACGCCAGGTTATTTGGCACCAGAAACTTTACGCTGTCAAATGAATGAGGATGCTAAAGGTTTTTTTCTCTTGAATTAAAAAATTTTTTTCTCTTTATTTAAGGTTATTCATTAGAAGTGGATAATTGGGCATTAGGTGTAATTATGTATACAATGTTATCTGGACATGCACCTTTCTATCATAGACAACAACTTCGAATGATGAGAATGATACAAGAAGGAAAATATGAATTTAAAAAGGAATTGTGGGAACATATTTCTGATGGAGCTAAGGATCTCGTATGGAATTTATTTAATTTAAATATTTTTTTTTCAAAAGTTTCCACGTTTAAAAACTTGAAAATTAAGGGTCGTGGGTTCGATACCGCTTGAGGAAATTATTTTTTATTTATTATGTTATAATGGTGGGCTAGATAATTCTGGGCATTTTTATAATATTGGGAATTTTTGAACTTTTTAGAGACAAAATCGTTATTTTGAAGCTATTCCTGAGTAAAAAAGTACATGAAAATTAGGGGTCGTAGGTTCGATGCCGCACGGGGAACCATAATTTTGGAAACTAAAATTTTTTAAAATTTTCCCTAAATATTTTTTCATTATCCTTTTCAAGATTCAACGCCTTTTAACTGTCCCAGTTTCAAAAAGAATACTCAGCTCTGAAAGTTTAAAGCATCCATGGATGTTATCTACAGCAGATGGTGAAAATCCTTCAACAATTAGTAAATGGGATCCAAGAAGAATATTTAGAATTGCTCAACATTCTATTAGGTTTTTTTAAATTAAAAATTTTTCAATTAAAAAATTTTTTCTTTAAAGATTTTTGGTCAGAATGACAAATTCTAAATCTACGACAAAATTGGATGAAGGAGGTTTAAATTTAAAAATTTTTTTTTAATTTTTAAAATTTTTTTCAGAAGAAACGCGTCCACGTCCATATAGAAGCAGAAGTGAGTTGTCGAAAAATTTTTTTAAATTTATTTTTTAAAATTATTGAGCCCAACAAAAATTAAAAATGGATATTTTTTATTTACTAAAAAATATTTGAACCCGAAAAGGTTCGAACCCTTCACCCTCTTAAACTTAAAAAACCACTTAACCAAGAGATCTTAATCTAGAAAATTTTAACCATAACCAACAATTTAACAATGGATTTCTTGTCAAAAAAGTGTGTTTTAACCCTGAAAGGGTTCGAACCCTCATCCCTATTAAATAAGAAAATTAACCCACTTAACCACCAAGTCATTTTTTTCGAAAAAGAATATTTTTAAGCCTCTTTTCAATTTTAAACAAGTCTCAGGTTTAAACATAGGCTTTTTCCACACGAGAGAGATGCTTTTTGCAAATAAACAAAAATCTAAAATGCACCGTCGTCCTGGCTCTTTGGAGAAAAATTCAGCAAAAAGGAAGAAATCCTGTCTAGAAGGAATGATTGTAGATGAATATACACAACAAAGTCAGTCAAATGAAGATCATTAAGAAGCTTAATTTACGTAATGCATTTTCCTTTTTTTCAATTATTTATAGAAGATAACGGTCCCAAAAAATTTTTTGGAGCCGAAAGGATTCGAACCTTCACCCCCTAAAAATATCAAAAATCTCCACTTAACCAAAAAGTCAAAAATTTTTCTTATGGTCTTGAAATTACTCAAATAACTAAAATTATATTTTTTTAAAAAAACAATTTTTTGGACCGTTTTCTGATTTTTGTAGGGCTGAAAAAGACTGGTTTATATTAGTTAGTATACCAATTAATATGTAAAATTAGCCTATTTTTAGAGAAATTAATTTAAAGAAACCTCCAAAACAAAGAATTTTCTTTTTAATTTTTAGACACCCCAAACAATTTTTTAGAATGCAAAAATTAATTGGTAAACTTTTGCAGCAACTTAATTTTATATATTATTTTTTAAAAATAATTCTCCTCCTGTTTATTGTATAGATCTTGGATCTTATTGGTTATTATTATATTGATGTCTTAAACACTCGAAAATACATTTTAGCTTTTTTATTTTGAATAAAAATTTAAAAGAAAATAAAAAGAATTTAGACTAGAGAGATATGTTTAAAAATAAAATTTTGATATTTAAAATAAAAATAGTTGTGAGATTATTTTAAAATAATGTGGAATGTTTTGGGGGATTTTTAGAGACTTGAACAAAAAAGAATTTTTTGTATTTTTTGAGGGGAAAAAGGTCGAACAACTTTTCCATGATCCTGAAATTAATTTCATTCCAAAAAGAGGGTGTGACCGTCTATCCCAGAAATTGATGAAAAATTAAAGTTCAAGCTCTAATAAGCTTCTAAAAATGATTAAAAAATTAAAAATTTTAGAGAAAAAATCTAGACAATCTACAATAAAATAAAAATCTAAATAAGCATCTAAACTAGCAAAAGCACCTTTTGCTTTTTTAACTAAACTTTCAAAAATTAAAAAAAAGATATGTTTCCATTTCTCTCCAAAAAACCTGCATTTTAAACAGCTTCATTAAATTTGTTGAGATCTCTTATAATTTCTTGGAATGATCTTAATTTTTCACGGGATAAGATTAAAAGTTCTTGGACATTGTGTTTTTCTGCCATCTCATTGAAAAATCTTTAAAAATAAATTATGAAAATTTGTAAAGAAAATTAAAATGAATTCTAGTTGAAAAAATAAAAAAATAAAAACACTAACGAGGCTCGAACCTACGACCCCCCTCCCACTAAAACCAGACGTTAATGAAAATTAAATTAAAATAGCCAAAATAAACAAAAAAAACCGCTAACGGGACTCGAACCCAAAATCCTTCCCCAGTAAAACTAACATAAACCCACTACACCACGAATGATACAATGAAAACTAAAATATACCAAAACTGTAAAAATAAATAAACACCCCTCGGGATTCGAACCCATGATGAATACATTCTTTAATTAAAAATGACCTCCTCTCTCTACACCTAACCCCAACCCACTACACCACAAATGACTTAATTAATAAAAAAACAATAAATTTCAACAAACTTTATAACATCAGTAAAATCCATATCATTTTCAATTAATATTTCCCTGTATTGTGTTAACAAAGCCAAACCAAAAAATAAACCAAAATGGCGAGAACAAAGAACTTCTGCAGACCAAATAACTTCCCAAAGTTGAAAAACATCAGAATATTGTAATTCTAAAAAAGAATTTCTTTCCTTTTCTCTTAGAATTAAAAAAAACCTCTTTTAAAATCGAGTAAAAGCCAACGATAAAAAACAACAAAAGAATAATCGACATTTCGCATTAATTGAGAATACAATTCTGGATCCATAACTTCTACTAAATAACGCTGAAAAAAAAATAATTTTATTTTTTTTACAAATCAGTTTCAATCCCTCCCCAAAATTAACAGTTCGATATATGTATCTCGTCATCTTTCGGGGTTTTTGACAAATCTATGAAAATTTTGGACTAAAATATAATCAAAATATTTTTTATGCCTTGAAAATTTTTTTGGCAACATCGGATTTGATGATCTATGTTTGATCCTCTGTCCAAACAAAGAAGAACAAATTTTTGGTCGAACGGGATTTGAACCCGTGACCTTTGAATTCTTTGAACCCCAACCAAAACATCAAGAAAAACAAATTTTCGGCCTCATCGGGATTCGAACCCCCCTTCCCTGACCAACTATTAAACCACTACACCAAAGAAAGAAAAATTTTTGATAATTTACAAAATGATTCAAATTTTCATCCATTTCATTATTATGTTTGCATTGAGGAAAGTTTTTAGCCATTCTTCTCAACATTAAACGTTCAAAACAAACAAGAGTTAGCGATTCATCAACAAATAAAGCTAATAAAGGGGCCAAAACATCGCACATTCCTTGAACATAACCATCGTTTATATCAATTTTTAAACGTCGATAAATGTAAGTAACCATTATTTTACGTAAAATAATTAAATTTTCCATTTTTGAATAAAAACGAGTAATTCTATCGCAACGATCAACGTCCTAAAAAATTAGAAAAAAATTTGTAGGGTTTCTAAATAAATTCTAGAAATTGTTTAGAAATATGGGACGATAACTTGTAAGTAATTTAGAATTTCAGTGATTGGCATCCCATCCTGGAATTTATAGTTGCAAGCGATTACCGGGATTTCTAGAGCGGGGTTAATACAGCGTGAGTCCCGTTACATTCGATCTTTGAAAATTAGTCCTGTTAAGGAATCCCAATTTTTTGTTAAAAAATAGGAGAAGAAATTCAAAAAAATTTCAAAAATGGATTTTGAATTTAATTAGCCATTTGAAATGAAAAAATTTGGCAGAAACCCCATTAGTAAAAAAAAATCAATTTAAAAAAGAAAAAATCAATTAAAAAAAATTTCTAAAATTGAAACAAACCTTTTGAACACGAATTAAATTTGCCATTAATTCTTTTGCCAATAACTGAAAAAATTTAAATAAAAAAAAACAAAAAAACAAACATTTTCTGAATTTGTCAATTCATTTTCATCAAAATCAACAGCATCCAAATCTTCAAAAACATCAGAATTTGTTGACTCTGAACGTGTTGAAGAAGGAAAATAATCTTTTTGAATTGAAAATTCTGTTGTTGCTGTTGTTATAATTTCTGAATTTTGACGAGAATATTCTGAAAAAATTAATTTTTTTATTCGATGATTTAAGCAAAAGATTTTTATATGATCTTAAAAAATTAAAAAAAATTTTAAAGATAAATATAATGAAATTTTTTAGGTTCCCTCCCTTTATTATACTTCCCAAAAAAATCTTCCCATTTTAGCAGCAAGTCATACTCATTAAAAATTTCTTCTTAAAAAAATCTTATAAAAAATTTTTTTTTGCAAATTTGCAGATTAAATTTTGCAAACATCTATGAACATAAAAGAAAAAAGAAATTAAAATAAACCATTTTTTTGCAAAGAATTTGAAAGAAAATTTTTTTCAATTTCCATCCATTCATTTGAATCTTTTTCATATTCTTTTTTTAAAAAATCAATTTTATTTTTATCCAAATCTTCATGCCATTCAACAATTCTTAATAAATAAGGCCAAGATTGAGCACGAAGAAAATCATTTTCTATTCCAGAAAAATAAACACGAGACAAAAATTGTTTGTAGAGAGGAATCTGTTGGAAAATTGAAAAAAATATTTTTAAATAAAAAAAAGTTGAAAGAAAAATTAAATGAAAAAAATAGAGAAAAAATGGAAAAAAAACTCGGAGAGGATTCAAACATCTCCGGATTAGTAAGATAACTAAGAAATCAACCCAATATGTAAATACTTACACAACGAGTTCTCCTATTAAAAGTCGATTAAACCAGCATTACCCAAAATAAAATTTAACCAACTCAAAAAATCCTTTTAAAGTTCCCAACCATCAAAAAATAATATTTTAAACAAAAACTTATTTAATCAAATATACCGATTTCTCCATTCTACACAATTTCCAAAATGTTTCAGTTACAGGCATTAATTCACCATCAATTCCATTTTCTTCTCCATTATCTCCACCATTTTCAATCTCATATACAATATTTGCCAAACGAGTCGAAATTATTCTCATATGTCGACAATAAGATAACCAACCATTAAATGCTCGACTTAAAATTTGTGTTTTCATTGCTTTTGTGGCGTTAACCAAAGAAGATCTTTATATAAAAAATTTTTTTTTGATTTAAATAAAACTTAAAGGTTGGACTTAATTATGAAAAATAAACATCAGTTTATGATACATTCAATAAAATTTGATTGACTAATAGGTGGGAGGGACTGTCTAATGATATGCTCATCAGGGATCGCGCCGAGATAAAAACAAAATTTCCGATTTCGGGTATCGGGAATTTTTTCGGCGCGATCCCTGATAATTATATAAAAGACGCTTTACGGCTTGCGACAAAAAAAATAAAATTCAAAGGAAAGAGAAACTAGGCAAGGTCTGACTAAAATTATTGAAAAATACCTAACAGCCTGTCCATCATCGTCTTTTGAATTTTCTCTACTCGTGGATCTCTCACTAATTTAAAATTAAATTTAAACAAAAATCCCAACAAAAAAAAACCTCGTCATTTTAAAAGGTGCTTTAGTCAAATTAAACGAAGGAACAACAATTGCTGGACCTATTGTAGAAGCAAAAGAAACGATACTGAAAATTAGACCAACACTAGTTTCTTTACAATTAGATTTATCTTCAGTTGTATTTTTGATATTTGTTGAAGATTCATCTAGAAATTAGTTAAAAAATTTTAAAAAAATTGAAAAAACTTTCCTTAAAAATTTTTTGGGTCAAAAAAAATTTTTTAATAAAGAATATTCAAACAAAACGAAACAGACTTGGTAATGGACAAGGATTTTGGTATCCGTATCCAGATATTTATGGCGGATACAGACGGATTGAACTTATCTGTATCCATTACCAAGCCTGCAACGAAAAACCACAGGATGGACCGAATCCACAACTATAAAATCGAGTAGTCTAGGAAACTACAAACTCGACTAAAGGGCAAGTTTCAGCCTTATAAAAAATTCCCTATATTAAAAATTAAAAAAAACCTTGAATTCCTTTAATCGTCTCCAACGGAGGCTGAATACGAAAAAGCGGCGCCAAACCATTTTCTACCGCAAACAAAAAAGTTAGACATTGTCGTTTGTGTCCAAAACGAAATGATATTTGTTCAACCCCATCAGAGTCAACCAAAACAACAACATAGAAGGAAATTGATTCTTCTTCTGAAAATTTTGGAGGGAAAATAATCTCTTAAAAGAAAATAAGGTAAAATTTACGTTCAAAAACCCCTCTTTTTCCTCCCCAAATTTTCTTTAATTGAATGTACAGAATGGTCAGACTTTTCTTTTTTTCTGCCAGAAAAAAGGATTAATTAATTAATTTACACTCTGCTTTGACGGGAAGATAAGAAGATAAGTCTGAACATTCTGTAATTTGATAGGGAGAAATTTTGGGGAGGAAAAAGGGGTTTTACGGACTTTTTAAAAGTCCGCAAAAAAATTTTTTTTAAGTCTGTAAACAATTTTAAAAGAAAATACTTTGATGTAAATGAATGTGTGTAATCGTCTCCATTCTTATTGAAAAAGGAGTTTGATGAGTATGAGAAGTGAGTTCAAAAGAAGCTTTTGATG
This sequence comes from Meloidogyne incognita, assembly GCA_036172945.1. Classification (NCBI taxonomy): domain Eukaryota; kingdom Metazoa; phylum Nematoda; class Chromadorea; order Rhabditida; family Meloidogynidae; genus Meloidogyne; species Meloidogyne incognita. Next base: position 5,513,553 of record JARQAC010000001.1, read on the forward strand.
TAAAAGAGTTGTGTTGGCTTTAAAAGAATTAAATTTAAGGAAATAAAAAAAAGATAGACTTTGTGTCAGAATGAAGTAAAGCATTTGGCGCCCATTTAAGCGTTAAAATTCCATTAATATCTTGTTGAAGTGTGAGATAACCTGGAAAACAGTGATTGGGTTTATTTAAAAACAAAAATGTTATTTTTGGAATATCCGCAATTTTGGAAAAGTCCGCAGAAATTTAATAAGTCCGCAAAATTTGTCCGCAAATATGAAAAAAGCCGAAAACCTTAAAACTCAGGTTTGATCTCTTATTTCCTTTCTTTTCTTATTTTCCCCTATAAATCGCTATAAATCAATGAAAATGTGTCAAAAATTCCCCAATTTTAATTCAAAAAACCTTGTTGTTCTCTTCCTCCAAAATATACAGAAATATTATTTTTTGCAAAAAGAATACAAGTCCTTGGATTTTGATGAAACGAGAAAGCATTTTCTCTACTGGAAGATGCTGAATTGAGTTCCGGAGAGGGAGCTATACTTGTTCCTCTTTTAAGCAACTGAAAAAATATTTAAGAATTTTAAGAAAAAATCCGCAAGTTTGGAAAGTCCGCAAAATTTACTAAAATCCGCAAAATTTGTCCGCAAGTTTTAAAAAACAAATTTGCGGAGAAAATTTGCAGAATTTTCAAAAAATTAATAAAATAAAAAAATATACCGCTAAAGGTGGTCTTCTTTTAGGTGTTGTAGAGGTCAACGAATTTGGTGAAAAATTACAATTATTTAGATTGCTCATAATTTACATTTCCTTTAATTTACTTAAAAAATTAAAAAGAAAAATATGTTAAAAAATAAACATAATAAAATAAAAGCAGCTTTTACATTGAAATGAAGAAGTAAATAAATAAAAAGAAAAAAGGAGAGCTCTTAAGCCTGCCTCACGCATAACTAAATTAGTGAGAGTCCAACTTTAAAAGTTGGACAGAGGCTTATTTATATTCCCACACGCGAATGGCAGAAAGTATTTTTTATTTAAGGTAAAAAAAGAAATAATCAATGAGAAAAGAGAATGTTCGAAGAAAGGTGTAAATTTTAATGATTAATTGTATTGAGGTTGGAGAAAATTGGAAAAAGAAGGTAAACTAACAATAAGAAATAAATTTTAGACTCTAAAACCAAAGATGGAATTAGAACCCGGCCCTCTATTACCCCTGGGGGGATAGAAGGGAAAAAGGGGGAATAGGAGGACAGCCAAAATTTTAACTGAACAGAGAGAGGAGACGGTGAAAATTAAAAAAAGTCCTAAAGTCTCCGACTTTCGGGCGGGTATAGGCGCAACTCTCTAAAGCTCCGTTCCGAAGAGGATTGTAGGAGAAGGAGATTCCAATTCTCTTTCCTGTTTCTCATACCCTAATGTTCCCCAACTCTAATAAAAAATTGGAAAAAGAGCGAAGGATAGAAAGAAATAGTATAGTTAATTTAAATAACCGCTTTATGGCATAATTTATATAAACATTATGCCAAGAAATATTTTTTTCTAAGAGTAAACAGCTGATGGGATTTTTTTAAGCTTGTTTTTCTTTTCTTTGTTATTTTTTTTTGTTTTAATTTTTTAAATTTTATTTTTAATTAACAGTTATGGTTGAAGAGATTGATCGTGTAGAAGAAGAGGATTCCAATTTTCTTCCATGTCAGAGTTGGCAAATTACTCCGGATCCAATTGTTATTAGAGGAATAGGAAACTTGACGTTGTAAGAAAAATTTTTATTTTTTGGTTTAGTGGGAAAGTGTTTGGTTCGAAGGTTTTTATAGGTTGTGGGTTCGAACCCCGCTGGGGAAAAACTTTTTTTTGTGGTGGGGGATATTATTAAGTTCATTAAAAAAGATTTTTAGTCCAAAAATGCTAAAAAATATTTTTTTATTATTAAAGGTTCGGACTCAATTCGCGTTTCTCTTCAGAATTTCCTTGTTCACTAAAAGGAAAATTGGCACCAGAAGAATTTCAGGTTTATTTTTTTTTAAATTAAATATTAATTTTTTATTTAAATTTATAGGACACAATGGATCGAATTAATTTTGTTTTGCAAAGGAACATTCATTCACATCTGCGTTGGCTAATTTGTGGTTTAATTTTTTGTTGTTGTAGTATGGGCATTTCTTTGTGGCCGGTGATTTATTTAAATAAAGGAGTAAGTTTTAATTTTTATTTGGTATAAGGAGGAATCTCTGTTGGGAATTTTTGGCAAGCTAAAATAAAATTAAATTGGGGTACGAAATTTTTATCTGTTTTGAATTCATGTAGAAATTTCCCGATTTTTGGTGGATCCTCTTGTTTAATTTCTCCATTTTAAGGGCTGATGAACCAGAAATTCAGGTTGTAATAGAAAACCAAGGTAACATAGCGCCTGAATTTATATTCCATAGTTGCGGATTATAAATAACTCTATCGTTTCTCTTATTTAGTGGATTTCTTGTCAAAACAAAAATCTTTGAAAATCGAAAGAAAAAATATAAATTTCGGAACGGCCGTGATAATTAACTTGTTATTTTCTTTTTAATTTTTCTTTTCTTTTTTACAGACAATTTCAGCAGTCAAAGAAACACTTGAACAAGAAAATCAATTACTTTATAATAAATTAGGTTTAATTTTCAAATTAATTTTTCTTAAACTTTCTTTATTTTTAAAGGTTTTAATTGGAAATTATCTCGTAGGCCTGTTGAAAACACCGAAAATTTAACTGAATATGTGCTGCTGATTGAAACTTTGGCTAAAATTCCATTGTCAGTGCCAGACTGATTTTTAAAGCGCAGATTTTTTGCTCAAAAATTGTATTTTTTACTTTAAATTTTTTATTTTTAATTTCAAATTTTGTAAAAATTTGCTTTTATCTCTTCTAATATATTTTAGGCAAAATTAAATCTGACCGGTTAAATTGAATTTATTAAAAAAATCCATTTTTCTTTATTTTTTTCTGTCGGTTTTGAGTTCATTAGATTTTTTACGTACCAGGTTTCTAACCGACCCGATTTCCGAAAATCGGGAATTTATTTTTTTTCTGACTAAACACCTGCACATTCATTTTTAGAAAGAGAAATCTCGACCGCTCCCAGAAGTCGAAAACTTGGAAGCCCTATAACTTTTAAATTTGGGGGACAGGGCAAAAAAGCCAAAAACATTGCTTAACTTTTGGGGGTAATTCGCGGTTTCCCTTGTAAGTCATTAATTATTAGGATTGAAAATCCATCAGTTTTTTTGTTTACAAGAAGAGATAAAAGTAAATTTTCATCTAAAAATACTCTCATTAAAATGGTAATTTTCAAGTCATAAATAATTTTTAAATTTTTTCTTTAAAAACATTTCTATTCATTCTGTACATATTTATTGTTTCTCTTTCCCCTTTCAATATTTTTTAATAAAAAATCGCAAAAAATATTTTCCGCAAAATTTTAAAAATTTTTGTGTTCTTTTGAGTTCCTCTTTAGAACACAAAAATAAATTTATAAAAATTAAAAAAAATTATTTTTTTCTGAAAAATTCTTTGAAAAATGTTTCCTTGTTTTTACATTATTTTATTTTCTCGATTACACCAAATAGTAAATGCAAAAATAAAATTAAAAGAAAAAAGATCAATATTTAAATACAAGATGGCATTTTTTTCAAATTAATATTTTCTTTTTTCATTAGAAGCTGTCGGTTCATTTAATTTTCGTTTTAAAATTGATTTTACAGAAGGCTAAAAAAATTTTTTTTCAGTTTTCAAAAATTTTTTTTTCAATTAAAAAAATTTTTTTTTAATCCTCAAAAAATTTTTTTTTAATTTTAAAATTCCCTTACTTGTGATTCTTCATCTGTCCGACTAAAAGAATGAAGTTCAACAATATCAACACTCGAAACAGCAAATAATACATCATACGGACGGGGTCCAAACCCTGTATGATGAGCAGACCGACATTTAAAAATATTTCTGTCGTCGGTTAATAAACTTTAAAAAATTATTTTTAATTCAAAAATCTTTGAAAAAAAACCTTGATTCCATCCCTGTGTGTGGGGCAACACGAACAACTTCCAAAAATTCACAATAAACAATATAAAGATGTGGAGCTGTGTAAACTATTAAAAGATGAAAATTACAAAATTTTTCTACTAAAATTTTTATAAAAAAATTACCAAATTCAAGTGGCACTTTTTCCCATTCAATATTTCTACTGCGAGTCCTCTTGCCTTTTGAATTGACAAAAAGTCCAAAATCTTGAAAAAATTAAATGTTAAAAAATTTTTCCTAAAAAACGAGATTTTCAAATACAATCAAATCTTTCTACAAGTTACACCAATATTAAATAATCTAGTTAAGCTACGTTTTCTTTAAATTTAGGTTACTGACAAGGAAACATTGTTTATTGTGACTGTGAATTTGATTTATTGTTTGGTAACATTCGATAGAGGAGATCCCCCGACCAGGCCCGTAGCCAGGATTTTTTTCGAGGGGCAAAAAGTCCAAAATCTGTCCCGACTTATGTTGATCTATCAAATTCAGACACAGAAGACAACGATCCCGTGTGAGTGGGGAAAAAATACCCTCCTTATTATAAGATTTTTCCAGTCCCAGGTCAAACTGTTCCCACTACCATAGGGTGGGTCTGACTATATTATTATTTTCAACAAAAAATATTTTCAAAAAAAGGCAAACTATGAAAAGCCAAAAGAAATTCATTGTCAGAAATTTCAACAACAGCCACAGGAAAGTCATAAGGACAATTATCTACTGCCAATTGCATATCATCTCCACCAAAATTATTTTCATTTGAAAGAAAACGGAAATTATCTGCACCAAAAATAAATCCGTTTTGTGTTGAACATATAGCTATAGGTGGTTCTTCTGTTAATATTTGTCTAATTGTTGAAAATACTCCAAGTTTTGCAACATATTGAAGAATATAAATTGAGTCGATTGTTGCTACATAAACAAAACTAGAAAGAAAAAAGAATTTTTTTAATTGAATAAAAATTAGAAAGTCTCCCTCGGGAAGTCTCCCGTATGTTCAAAAAATACCGAAAAGTCATTTTATTGTATATTGCTCAATATTTGGAGCAGCAGGAGAAAAAACTTATATCAAGGTATTAAAGCTTCACAGATTTGATTTTTTTTCCCAGATCTGAATGAAGAAAAGACCAGGCACAGGATCATTCGTGGGATCTTGCGAGTCCCACACACGCAGTCAACATGCCTAATTTTCTTATTTGCGGAGTTTATACCGAGGGATCCATTCTCAATGAATTTGAAATGGGGATTATAAGTCAATTGGTGAATATCACCCAAAACCCAATTTACAAAAAATATTTCCTCCCAAACAAACCGTTTGCCACGATTATGCTCCACTTTACTAACAACAGCAATATGACATTGTTCAATATTTGGAGCAGCAGTGGTAACATAAACACTTGGTTGTTGATCTGCACGAAGGGCACGATTTAATTGCTGAGAATGTATAGCTCCAAGGCGACGACTTGAATCACAAATGGTAAGAAGCATATCAAATTCCGGAAGAAATTCCATCCAGAAAACCTTTAAAAATTTAGAAAATTATTTTAAATCGAGGTGCCTCTAATTAATTTTATAAATTTTAACTGGCCACAAGGTAAAGTTGGCGGGTTCTGGGAAATCTTCGATATCCTGATCTTATATCAGTCAAAGTTTTCCTGACTTTTTTCTGATTCGATTCGCCAACCCTATGAATGGATAGAGGAGCCGCTTTAATACCCCTGAATTTAAGACTATTATAATTATAAAGTTAATTGTAAGATGTTTCCGGTCTCACCCAGATAAAAGGGTCTCAAAAAATGTTCCCGGTCTCAAATCAAATCTCAAATCAATCTTAAGGCACATTGCAGTATTTTTAAAAGAAAAAAAGAAATACTTTAAATATTCCAGCAATTTGAAATGGTGCACGATTTTGTGTTATTGCTGCTGCAAATAAACCTTCTTGTGCTCCAATAAGTAAATATTCATTTCCATTATTATAAGGTAACCATTGAGTACAATTTATGCATAAATTACGAGGTTTTTCCAATGAAAGTAAAAGTTGATTTGTTACAATTGTTGAAGATGGTCGTCTTTGAATAAAAATACGACGATTTGTAGCTTGTTGTAATGCTTGAACCCAACGTTGTTTTGCTTGTGATGTTGGTGTTAACATTAATAATGTACGACTAAAAAAATTTATTAAGGTGAGAGGTTACAATTTGAAGGGAATTTTAACGAGGGTGGACTTATTCCAAGAGAGCGGACTTCTCATATAAAACAAAATTTACCCCAAATTTTATAAAATCCTTCTCATTCTTGATAAAACAAAGACAATACCCAAGAAAATACCCCAATTCTTAACAATCTCTCCAAAAAAGGAACTATTTTACAAATTAGAAAAAGGATAGGACAAATTTGGTGAAGTATCCATTCACATCAGTCAGTGAAATATTTAATAAACTGATTTTGGGGTAGAAAAAGAACCCAAAAACTTGTGTGAAATGATTGGCCTTTCTACATTTCTTATAAAAGGAAATTCCCATTATTTTGCAAAAAATAAAATGTTGTCAAAAAATATCCATAGAAAAAACATGTAAGTTTACACAAAAAAATTTTCTAATAACTTTAAAAAATAAAATTAAAAAAATTCAAACTTTGGCATTCTCAATTCAATAAGCATAGACATATCATTCTCTTTTACACCACCCAACGGTTTTTCAGTTGTTTGATTATAAATTCTCCATTGTTCATGATCCAAATTAATATTAATAAATGGTGGACCAGTTCTTTGTAATGCTAATTGATCACTTTCATAAAAATTTAGCGAATGTTTTTCTATCATAGCCCAAGCATTTTGCCATTTTTCAGTTATTGCAAAAGTAACTGGCGACGAAGTAGAAAATCGTGTAGCACCGCTAGGTGTTGAAGCAGGTAAAACGAGCAATTTTATCCATCCAGTCATTTGTTCTCCATTCATTCCTCCACTATAAGCATCCAAATAAAAATCAGCACATTCATAGGGTAATCCACAAGTATTTACAACAGAAACTTTACAATGTTTGTGAACAACCATATTACAATCACGGCAACGATAAACATAAGTAAAGTAAGGAAAGCCTTCAAAACAGAATTGACAACGATTCTAGAAAAAAAAGGAAAATTTTTTTTATTGATCCAATACAGCCAGCAGGGTTGCGTCGTAATTGAAAATTTTTTTTCGTAATCGTAATTCGTAATTTCTAAAAAATTTTCGGAATCGTAATTCGTAATTTAAAAAAAATTTCGTAATCGTAATTCGTAACTGAAAAAACGCCGTAATTCGTAATTACGACGCAACTCTGACAGCCAGGACTCGTTTAAGATTTCGGGCCCCCTCCCTGAGGATGGAAAAATTGAAACATTTCAATGATGTTGGCATTTCAATGATTCGACATTTTGATTCTCCTAACTGCTCCTCTCACCTTATCCTAAATAGAGGTATCCAATTTTGAGTGTATCTTACATACAATGAGATCCGGCATAGTAGATTAATTTCCCTCGTAAAAATCCTTACCGAAGCCATTGTAACAAATTGTCTCTTCCAACGATGCGGAATATCATGACGCATTTTTCCAGGTGTAAAATTAGAATTTGTCCCAGTCACAAAAGTTTTCAAAGTTAAAGATTCGGAAGTTGTTTGACTTGAAAAATTTTTATTAGAAAAATTTAAAAAATAAAAATTAAACCTCAAAGTTTCACCACAACTTTGTTGGTCTCTAATTGAACGTCTAACATTAATTAATGGAACAATTTCGTCTTCTTCAATTATTTGATTATTTTGTGTCTCGGCCAAAACTTAAAAAATAATTTTTTTAAAATAAAAACTAAAAAAACCTCTTCTTTTCAATTCCAAATCATTTTTTAATTCATCACGTTGTTGTTCTAATTGTTGACATTGTTTGTATTCTGATTCAATTTCCTTTAAAAAATTTTTTTTTAATTTTTAAATTATTTTTTATTGTTAGACCCGAAAATATTTTTTCTCTTTTGAAGGCAGGAGTGTACCTAGAGTTCAGGCCTAGGCATTTTTTGATCCTTCTGGGTTTTTCCTGGGCCTGGGGTTTTCTGGCTACAGGCTCAGGATCCGGCCCAAGTCAATAATACAAACCCAAAACACAGAAACAGGGCCAGGCTTTTCAAAAATCTCGATCTCATGTTCGATCTCAAGTCAAAAATTGACCATAATAGGACGTCCAAAATTTATTTTAACCATGAGGGCGAGGTCTCGGTATACTCGATAAAATACAAATAGTATTCAAAAATTTTAGTAATTTCTGATTTCTAGGACCTAATTATTCACTAATAAAAACAAAAAAAAACAAACCGAAATATAATCAGATTCAGAAGACAATAATGAAGGCCTTGGACGAGGCAATTTTTGCATTTGTTTTGGTTGCATAACACTTTGTAAATAAGCAACTAATTTAGATTTTTGTTCCAAATCGGATAACGCTTCTTGGAGTTTATCTTCCAAAGAAACCTGAAAACAAAATTAAAATGATATTAAGGGTTAAATGGGAAGTTTTTAAAGTATGTGAGGAAAAGGAAGATAGAAGAGGTACAAGAGCCAAGAGGTTGCAGAAGATATTTTGACTCTATCTTTTTGTTCTATAAATGCCCATTTTCTATGCCTTTAGAAAGTGAATCATCGAAAAAGATTATTTTAATAAAGGAGCATAGTTCAAAACATCTTTTTAGGTTTGGAATTCCTGTCTGGGTAACTTTGTTACACTTCATATCAATCAAGACTCGTCCAACTCTTAAATCTATACCCCATATTTAATTAAAAAATCCTCTTTTCCAAACCTTGTTTTCTTCCGCAATTTTCAATTCTAATTTTATTTTGTCATTTTCTTCATTTGAAGCTTTAAATTGATCTCTAAAATTTTCTGCCTTTTGTAAACATTCAGCAAAATTTTGTCGTAACAAAGTATTCTCATTTATTAAAGCCAATTCACGCTTTCGAATTTCTTCAAGTTCCAATTGTGTTGAAGTTTGTAATTCTTTCATCTGATTTAATTGTTGTTCTAAAGAGCGAATGTCATCGGCAGATTTGGCTCCTTTTTGCTAAAAAAATCAAAATTAAAAAATTATTTTTAGAAGAGGGGTTATTATTATTATTACTAGGGTTGTCGATTTAATCATATTCTTCGGTTAATTAACTAAAAACGATCCAAAAATTTTCAGTACGGGCTGAAAACGCCCCCTACTAATTATCTTAACAGAAACCTTCAAAAATTTTTTTTGAAAACCAGCAAATATTTACATATCCTGAATTTTCTTGGGAACTTATATTAAATTAAAAAATTCTTTACAGAAAATTTAAAAATCCTTAAAAAAATTAAAAAATAACAAAACCATACCAATTTTTCCCGTATTTCAGCTACTTTTCCCTTCTTAATTACATCAAATTGTGAGGTGGAAGGCTCATTTAATTTTTCACAAGACACAATTTCAGGTTCTTTTTGAACGGTAGAACGAGATTTTTTAAGTTGAAGCTAAAAAAATTATTTTTAAAAAATTTTTTAAAATTAAAAAAAAAACCTCCAAATCAACAATTTTTCTTTCCAAACATTTTTCATTATTTTTTAACGACAAATTTTCACTTTGTAATTTACGGAATTCGAAATTTTCTGAACGTAATTTTCCACTTTTTGCTCTCATTTGTTCAAAATCATTTTTATAAGAATTACGTTCAAATTCACATTTTTGAAGTTTTTGCTAAAAAATTATTATTATTTTTTTATTTTGATACAAAAGACATTCCCAAACAGGGAAGTAAAATTTTTCATGTATTTTATCAAGTTAAATAGATGAAAATCAGGTTTGTTCGCGACATGTTAAATCCGATTAATTTTCTTATGTGATGGGCGAAATGGTGAATTTTAAGGACATTTATATACATAGTATCTGTCACAGGCGAAATATTGAAAATCTAATTTTGGAAATGACCCAAAAAAATTAAAAAATTTGCAAAAAAAGTTAAAGTTTTGCACCTTTATAAAACTTTCAAATCTCAGAGCCAAACCATTCTCTAAACAACGGAATAAAAAATTAACTCCCTTTAGTTCGTGAGTGTTCCTTAGTCGACTTGAAATACACTGAATCTAAAATTTAACAAAATCCATACCATTAATCTTTCACATTGTGCATCCAAATCTACAAGCGTTGCTTTCGCTTCTTCATATTTTTTGTTAGTTAAATCCAATTCAAATTGTAAACGATCTAATTGTAGTTTGTCACATGACTCACTTCTACGTTGAACTTGTTTGATTTGTTCGACCTGAAAGAAAAAAAAATTTTTCCTAAAAATTTTTTAGGAATTTTTTCATTATTTCTCCTCGGTTCTTTTATTTTTTAAAAATTTTTTACTAACCTTCTCTTCACAATTTTTATTGATATTGTCAAGTTGTTCTCTTAATCTACCATTTTCTTTATTTAAAATATCTCGCTGACATTCTGTTGCCGCCAATTTCTTTCTCAAATCTTCCAGAATAAATTTATTATTTTCGAGCTGTTTTTGTTTGACTTCCTCAACCTAAATAGAAAATTCTTACCTTAAAATACCCTCCGAATTTGCCTAAAATTTTTAATTTTATACCTTCTTTTCGCCATTCTCTGCCTTTTGTAAACATTCAGCTAAATTTTGTCGTAACAAAGTATTTTCATTTATTAAAGCCAATTCACGTTTTCGAATTTCTTCAAGTTCTAATTGTGTTGAAGTTTGTGATTCTTTCATTTGATTTAATTGTTGTTCTAAAGAGCGAATGTCATCGGCAGATTGTGCTCCTTTTTGCTAAAAATAATAAATTAAAAAAATTATTTTCGAAAAGGGATTATTATTTTAGGTATTTATTTGCGGTTAAGGACGATTCAGTATCGCCGATTCAGTATTGGCCGATTCAGTATCTGGGCTTTTTGGCCATAACTTTTTGCTCGATCAATATTGTAGGAATTATTATATATGATTTGATAGGTCTCGGGGTGCTACATCTTTTTCATAATTGGACTGACCTGATCTGATCACTCTACAAAAAGTTATCACTGATAAACGACGTCACAGGCATAAAAAATCGGTTTTTACGCTGTAACTTTTTTTGTGATCATCAGATCAGATCGGGCCAATTGTGAAAAAGATGTCGAATCTCGAGACCTTTCGAATAATATGAGAATTATTCAAATCGGTCGAATATCAGGAAAGTTATGGCCATATACTGAATCGGCGGATACTGAATCGGCGATACTGAATCGGCTATACTGAATCGTCCCCTACCCATTTATTTGGCAGGCAGACATTTGAGATCGGACATTTGAGGACGGACATTTAAGGATGGACATTTGAGGAAACAAAATTATATACAAATTGGCAAAATCTTAACAAAAATGCCAAAAATTAGTGAAATATTGAAATAAATTATGATTTATTTGTAAATCGGCTACTCTGAGTCGTCCCCTACCCATTTATTTGAAGCTATTATTGGTTTGCGGTTTCATAAAATTCTTTGATTATCCAAAAATAATTCGAAAACCTACAGTTTGAAACTGACAATCCTAATTATTGCTATAATCTTTAAAAAAATTTTTTTCTGAAAATCTGCTAGAATTTGAAGACCCACAATTAACTCAGAAAAATTCTAATTTAACTAAATCATCACTACAAAACTTAGAGTTAAAATTGAATAATCCCTTTTAAAATTAAAAATATCATACCAATTTTTCACATATTTCAGCTACCTTCCCTTTTTGAATTTCATCAGAATTTTCTGAAGTGGAAGGTTCATGTGATTTTTCACAAGATAAAATTTCAGGTTCTTTTTGAACAGCAGAACTTGATTTTTCCTGGTCCAAGAAGGCTCTCTTTTCCTCTCTAGCAGCTAGAAGATCACGACGAAGTCGATCAATTTCATCTTTGTATTCTTTGAGAAGACCCTTTCGTGTAATCCGCAAGTTAACTTCTGGGTTATTTCTGATATTTTTAGCTCTCTGAGCATAGTCCAACGTGTTAACAGATTCCTAAAATTTTTTGAAATATTCAAGATTTTTACTTAACCCAAAATAAACCTCAAAATTTGATGAAGCTGGCGATATCGTTGCAATAATTGTTGTGATTGTTTTACCTCCCAAGGAATCTTGTAAAATTCTCGTCAGCTTACTTTCACGATAAGGAATATGTGAAGAGCCCATAGTCAATGCATTGATTACACGTCCAAGTGCTAATAAACTTGTGTTGATATTTCCTAATTTTAAAAATTCTCTTCGGATCGGGCTTCGGGAAAAAGTTCGGGGTTCGAGTAACCCGACCCATCCCTTAATTGTACGTAATGAGTTGTCCTTACAAATGAGATTTAATCAATAAAAATATACCCGCTTCTCGAGCTCTAATGTCTGTCGCTCCAGAACGTGCAATATTTTCAGAGCCAGCGAGATCCACCAAATTAAGCTTGCCTTGACGAAGCAATTCTTCCCCGTCTACAAGTCCAGGTTCTCGAATCTAAATTTTATTTTTTTGCCAATTGTTAGAAAAAAACCTCACCATGACAGAAATAGTAAAAACAGAATGTGAGCGGCTATAAATTAACAAAATATAAATAAAAATCATAAGATAAAGGAAACCTAGAAGTCATGTTGATAAGAGTTGTGGCTGTACGGCGCTTCTCAGCTCCACGTCTAAGCAAATCGTAGACTTCCTTCAGCGAGAGGACTATAACTTCTTCAGCACCAATGATTGAGACTCCCTTAAAATTTACACAAATTTCAATTTTCTAAGGCAAAAATAAACCTTTTCTTTATCATCAAAAATTCTCAACGATTCCAACTGCGAGTTTTCGCTTCGACTGAGCAAATCAAAAATTTGTTCATTGTAGAGCTCTACAAAACTGACACGGACAGTGTAGTCTATATCCACTCCAAGTTCAGAAAATATTTGTTGAAGGGTTCTAGGAATGATTCCGGCTGTTGGATCTGTGTTCCACGTGTAGTCGTTAGAGTCATCATGCCGTCCTTCCATTGTGAAGGTTTTTCCACTGCCGGTTTGGCCATAAGCAAAAACCGTGCAATTATAACCATTAAGAACTTCTTTCATTAGCGGGGCTAGAACACCCTCATAAACCTCCAATTGGGTTGATTCTGGGCCAAAAACCTTAAAAAATAATTGAAATCATCCAAAAAAACACAACAAACTTTATCATAAGATCCAAAACATTTTTGTCCTTGAATAAAGCGTAAAGAATCTGAAGCGTTGACATTTTTGAGTGAAACAGTCTTGCCTCCAAAGTCACACGAAACAATATTTTTGTTTCCCAACGAACGTTCAGATTCGCTTAACGGTCTTAAAAAATGAGAAAATTTATTTATTAACTGAAAGTCTAATCTCTCAAAAATTCCCAAAAAAGAGCAAATTAAAGAAAAATAAATGGTAAGAAACCTGACTCTAACAACAACTTGAACATTTTTCCTTTTAATAGAATTGTCTCGTGATCTGGTAGCTGACATTAAATAGAATGAATTCTTAACTGAAAATTATTTGATTATTTTTATGAAAAAAAAAAATAAATTCAATAAGAAGAAAACAAATGAAAATTATTAACCTAATTTTCTAAAAAATCGAAGGAAAAGAGAAGCCAACCTAGAAGGGAATAAAATTTGAAAGGAAAAAATACGCGACAACAGAAAATGACAAAATATCCCATTAAGCGAAAAAATGGTCATTTAAATTTTGTAGTTTTCTGGATTTTATTTTGTTAAAAAAAGATCACCAAACAATTTCCCATATATTTAAATTGTTTTTAACAATTCTGATCAAAAACAAGAAAAACAAAAATGACGGGCTCAGCCGGTGATCGAAACCGGGACCTCTCGCACCCAAAGCGAGAATCATACCACTAGACCACTGAGCCTACAGTTGTAGGTTTTGATAAAATTCCTTTTAAATCATATTTAAATATAAAAAGCGTTCTCAACTTAAGTGTGAAATACATGGTAAAATTAGTGAATTTTCTATTATATTATTTAGTGTCAGAAGATTAGTTTATTATTAAAATACACAAAACGAATAAATTTACAATACAGAAACAAAAATCTAAACAAAATTGTATTCAAAAGTAGTTTCACCCTTGGATCTTTCTTCAACTTTGGTTTCCTTGTGTCATCTACCCCCAATTCTATTCAAAACAATTAAGGGAGTCCTACAGAACTCCCCGGCCCAAAAATTAACTGCACTAAACGGAGTGCTTTCCGTAAAAAATAATGTTTACATTAAATAAAAAATATAATTTTATATATTAAGCATTTCTCCCTATAAAAATCTTTTTTTTTGCAGAAAAAAATTTTTTTTGCAAGTTTTATCCGCAAATAAAATTTAAATAAAACTTTCTTTATTTACTTTAATAGACGTTAATTGTTTTAATTTTTATTTCTAACTCTTTTTGGTTAATTTTTGTTTTCCCTTTTATCTATTCTCGACTTCACAGCAAGCAAGAATAATTATAACTATTTTTGGTCACTCCTTTCAAAGCAGATAGGAAAGAAATGGTCTTCGAGGTCTTTCGTTGTGGTCCATTCTCTTTACGATCCGTTTACTTGCCCTACTTTTTTTTGGCAATTTTCTTGTGCTTTATTTGAATAAATAATTTTTTCTATTCTCTTCTCGATGATTTTTTGGTTGGTAAAAATATTGAGTTGACCTCTCTTTTAATTTCAGTGTTATTCTCCAAAAGTCCGCAAGTTTTGTCCGCAAATTAAACAATTTATTTTTTATTTTTTATAAGAGTTCATTCTCCACAAATACATAAATGCCGCCTCAACTACGTTCTAGAAGAAATAACAAAAAATTACCAACAAAAATTATTCCCTCTGAAAAATTGAAAACAAATAAAAAAGCCTCAAAAATTGGTTCAAAAGAATCTAAACTAAAATCAAGACAACGTAATACTCGAAAAAGTTTTTCTAAGGATCAAAGTGGTTATTTAGAAAGACAGTATTCAATATGTCGTTATCCAGATGTTTACATGAAGGGAGGTCGAGAGATTTTTTTCTATATTTTTGAAAAGGGGGATACTTTTTTATTATCATAAATTTATCAAGATAGTATTCCTGAACCTTATTTCTTGATACCGCCAAAATTAGAATTTCTAATTCGGTTGAGCATTAGAGGTCGGAAAAATGCAAAAATCGAATTTGAATTAGAAAAATTATTCGATTCGAATATTCAATCAAATATTCGATCGTACAAGCTTTATTGACTATTGGATAGGGGAGCTGTTTAAGCGATACCCTCTATATAAGATAATGTAAGATAAAATTTTCAGTTCTGTTTCATTAAAATTAATTATTATTTTTTAAAGAAATGTCCCGTCATTTAAATATAACAGTGAATCGGATTTCGGTAAACTTAAAGTAATTTAATTTTTGACAATTTCAAAAGGTATGGTTCCGTAACAGACGAGTAAAGAGCAGAAAGGAATTTTCTAAGGTTCAAAAAGAAATTCAAAATTAAAATAAATTCTTAAAATTAGGAACTATTAATATACGAAAATCGTGTCCATGAAGCTAAAATGGCTGTAGGTATTTGAAAGAAAAAAAAGGAACAGAAGAAGAATTAAGAATGCCTCATTAAAGTGATTAAAATAATTAGGAAGTTTACCCCCTATTTTCTATTGTTCCCTTAAAGTCCGCAACTTTTTATCCGCAAATTTGAAAGTCCGCAACTTTTGTCCGCAATTTTAAAATCCGCAACTTTTTTTCTTAAAGTCCGCAACTTTTTAAAGTCCGCAATTTTTTTCCTTAAAGTCCGCAACCTTTGAAACCTATTTTCTTTTATTCCGAAAAGTCCGCAACTTTTTATCCGCAAGTTTTTTTATCCGCATTCTCAAAATGACTTGTCTTTATGTTCAATTTATTTTTCAAATTTTTTCAAAAAAAATTTTTTTCCTTTTTGTTTAAAAATGTGTTTTTTCTCGACCTCTACGCCTTCTCTCGACTATAATTAAATTTATGTATTTTGTCACAGTAAACTAAAATATTTATTATTTTTGGGAGATCCTTTCAAAGCAATAAAATGAGAGGAAAAAGAATTGTTTTCGAGGTCTGGCCTTCAATTTATGTATATATTTTATTTACGACCACCAACTTGCTCTACTTTTTTCTTTCTTTTGGTGAAAATTTTTATTTTGGCAAATTTTCTTTTAAGTTTTATTTAAGTAAATATTCTGTTCTTTTGTCGAGAATTTTTTCTAAAAATTGTTATTTAATTTTCTATAAATTATTTAAAGTCTCCCCGTTGTAATCCTTGTTGTCCGCCCTCCCCTTGTTGTTACTTTATTATAGGTCCATATAGGACGGGAGGGGGATCCCCTCAGGATCTCCTCTTTCCTCAGGATCCCCCTCCCCCCCCATTTTCAGGTTCCCCTCTCAAAATCCCATGTATTTTAAATTTTTAGGATTGTCGGAATTAGTACAAGTGGATCCAGTAGAAATTTTTTAAATTGTTATTTTATCTGGATCCATATCAGAAAGGAAGGTCAAAACAGTCGATCTGTCATACCCATAGGGGAAAGGATTATAACGCGATTTCACAAATTTAAATAAATAAAACACAGAAATGGCACGAAGACGCTCTAAAAAGAACAGCAAAAAATTAAATAAAAAAATTATTCAATCTAAAAAATTTAAAATAAATAGAAAAGCTTCAGAAATAAGTTTACAAGAGGAAGAAACAAAATCAACACGACGTACTCGAATGAATTTTAGTGAGGAACAAATTTGTTATTTGGAAGATTTTTTTGGAAATACTTGTCATTATCCGGATTCCTATCAAAAGGAAGGTTGGATTTTAAAAATGGATATATAAACTAGAGATATGAGAACAAAATCTCGGTTACAGATTTTTATTGAGATAACGACCCTCGTACGACACTCATATAGTCCGATCACTATTATAACCTATTTATTGATGATTTAATTCGGTTGTATTATAAATGTAAAAATACCCAATCCTGGTCTGAATTAGTGTTCGGGACGGTTAATACTACAGCAGTATTGCCGAAAGTATTGACTCGGTACTTCAGGTATTGGTATTGAAAAAATTCATTTGCCGAACATTACATATGTCCACAGCCCGAGTTTGATAATTTTTTATACGTCCAATTATATTCGAAATAATTAAGGGAGTCCTGCAGAACTCCCCGGCCCAAAAATTAAATGATCAGCATTCTGGTTGAATGATAATCTTTTGGAAAAAAAATTGTTTAAATTAAATAAGAAATATAATTTTATATATTAAGTATTCCCCCTTATAAAAATCTTCTTGCGGAGATTTTTTTTCAGACTTTCTTCGTAGAAATTGTGTTAAATTTTTTTGGGGAAAGGGACAGTTTTGAGGGACGGGGTACAACCCTACTTAAAATGTCAGAATACATGGACGCTCCCTTTCATTAATCTAGTCCGATGATCGAGTAAAAAAAACTTGCATAACTCGACTAGGTAAAAATAAAACTAGAAAATGATTCAAACGGCTGGACACAAGAATCCTGCTCCTACTAGCTGAGATTTCTGATCCCTATTTAAAACAATTTTGTCATTTATCCAAAATTAAAATAAATTTTTTAAGAAATTGCCCGCCGTTTAAATATAACAACGGACCGGATTACGGTAACTTTTACAGTAAATTAATATTTTTAAATTCTTTAAAGGTTTGGTTCCAGAATAGACGATCAAAGTTTAGAAAGCTTGTAAGGGCTAAAAATTCAAAATTTAAAGATTGGGAATTTAAATTGAATCTTAAATTTGACTCAAAAGAGAAGTAATGTATACAGTAATCAGAAAATTTTTAAATTTAATATTATTTTATTACCTAAAGTCCGCAACTTTTTCATCCGCAAATCTTTTTTTTAATCTTCTTAAAAATAATTTTTTTTATTTATTTTAATTTTTAAATTTTACAAAAAATTTTATAAAAAATTGCACATTGAGGGTATATTAGAGTCTTAGAATGGAAGAATTATTTTTCAAAAAAGAAGGCCACCCCTCTAAATCATCCCTCTAAATTCCAGCATTTATGAAAGAGGAATTCAAAGATTTTATCAGTTGATTTTCCCTTCTTAAATAGATATGAAAGATCCACATAGACTCTAATATCTTTTAAAATCATCGAGAATTGTTTAAATACACGAATATAGTCGAACCTCATTATAAGAGACACTCAATATTAGAGACACTCTATTTAAGGGACGTCTTTAAGGCTTGGTTGGCCACTAGGGTGGAAGGGTCTATCCAGTCTAAGCGACACCGAACTTTAAAGTATACTCCGTTATAAGGGCACATCTCTTACAGCTCAAGGGGAATTTCTCATTATAAGACCCTCATTACAAGACACACTCAATACTAAAGACAATTTATTTAAGAGGCAGCTTTTAAAGTTTGGTTGGCCACTAGGGTGGAAGGGTCTATGAGGGGGAAGGGTCTCCCCCAAGTCTAAGCGGTACCCCCAAATTTAAGGCACATCTCTTATAGTCCCAGAAGGAGTTTCTAAAAATGAGGTTCGACTGCATAATTCACAAAAATATATTTAAGTAAATCTTAATTTAGATCCAGTACTTTCTGCCCTTCTCCTTTCAATTTCCTCCTCATTTTTATTTTTTCCCTCTCCCCTTTCATTTAAATTTTCATCCAAATTAATTAAATTAGTGCCAGACAAAAAAGAGGTTGACATAAAATCAGAATAATCTTTTTCAAATTTTACTTCCTCATTTTCTTCTAATTTACAATTATTATTATTGTTATTATTTGCATGCCAATTAATTCCAGCATTCATAGAGTTACTTTGTTTGGTTTTGCCGTTAATTCTGAAAATTAAAGGGAAATTATGTATAAAAGATATAAAATGAAATCAGAATTTTCAAAAATAAATTCAGAATAAAAATTAGAATTTTTAAAAATCAGAATTTTCGATTTAAAATCAGAACAAATCAGAATTGTCATCTTAAAATTAGAACAAAAATCAGAATTTCTAAATCAGAATAAAAATCAGGAACCCAGGAAAAAATCAGAATTTTCGATTTAAAATCAGAACAAAAATCAGAATTCTCATATTAAAATCAGAATAAATACCAGAATTTCTAAATCAGAAAAAATCAGAATAAAAAACAGACTGCCCGCAAAATATCAGAATTTTCGATTTAAAATCAGAACAAAAATCAGAATTTTCATATTAAAATTAGAACAAAAATCAGAATCTCTCATTCAAAAAATCAGAATTATTCCCACCTTGGCCCTCTCACTGTCCCATTTTTACACCTCATGGGTAAATCACTCATTTGCAAATCTTCGTCAGTCTGTCCTGCTGGGATAAATGTACGTTCAGTTTCAAATTGTCGACGACTCTCCCTACTTCCCCCGGATAGAATAGCTCGAAGGAGGGGAACTTTGCTTATTTGGCGTTTTAATGCATTTTGAATTTCGGCATTTAAAAAACAATATAACTGTGAAATTTAAATAAAATTTTTAAAAATAATTTACACAATATATAATAATTAAATTATGTATTTATTTAAATAATTTAAAAGAAACTGAAGAAAAAACATACCACAGCGATGAAAATACCCTGAAAAAATTGTGAGAATTGAAAAATAAAATAGTGCAAAGTTAAAAACTCAAAATGGGAAATTTCAAAATGGTAAATAGGTGTCGGATTACTGTATTTCTTCCAAACTAAGGCTCGTTTTGATATACAAGAGACCCTAGAGGAGGCTCTTGTGTGAAATCTGTTCGTGGCCATGTTTTAAAAGGAGAGTGCCGCAAGGATACCAGCCAGCTTTGATTGGCTATAACTTTAACACTCGTCCAATCTGTATAACCTCGAGTCAACTCGAGTGACCCCAAGTCATGTTAGGATTATTCAGAAAAATAAAGCTGATAGTCTTATTAAAAATTCCCCCATTTTCCCACCTGAGAATGTTGTAAAATAGCAGAGCCTAGCATGTAAAAGGCACTTGGTTGGGGTGGTTCGTAGAATAATGGCACCTTAAATTTAATTTAAAAATTCCTCTTTTCTTTCTCTCATTCAAAGCCTACATTTGAGACTCCAAGTAGAGGTACTAATAACATTGTGGCTTTAACTGTTCGCCTAAAAAATTTTTTTTCCAATAAAAAATTATTAAAGAATTACCATATTTGCCTAGACTCGGCTGAGCTTTCATGACGAAGTTTGCGCACCAAAATGATTATAATAAGAAGCAATAGGAACACATTCAGAATCAATGCCTTAGAGAAATAAAGCAAATTTTTAGATCAAAAGTTGTCCCAGACTCTAATGTCCCCTCCTCTCCTCTCCCTCCCCTCAGTCCTCCCCTTACTCTAGACACTTGAGTCTGGGAATAAAATTTTCTTATTCGGACTCACCATTCCCATAGTACCCGCCAAAATCCACAAATGAGGTCCTTTCGCATATGGCAACCAACAAAATGAACGGCTCTCGGATTGTCTTTCGTGTATTGTTGCCCATGAAGCTACAACTAAGAAAGGAAGTACCCATCCAGTGAAAAGATAAACAAAATAGGGAGCTTCTGATCTTCTCATTGCAAAAACTGTGAATCTGAAAAGTAGATTTAATCAATTTAAAATTTTATTTTTATCAGTGCCAGACTCTAATGTCCCTTTTAGATATCCCCTCAGGGCTAAAAAAAGTCTCTTATAATGAGGTGTCTATTAAATAGAGGGTCTTGCTTTCATATGTAAATGAAAAGATAGGGTATCTTAAATTGAGGTGCTATTATTGGGAGGGGTATCTAAAAACGAGGGACACAAGAGTCTTGAATACCTGCTGTATAAATAAACCCCTTCTATCAACATCCACATAACTGAAGCAACTTGAAAATAAATAAGACCAAAAAGTAGGGATTTGCATAACCATTCCCATTGTCTCAACTTGAGAAAATTTAAATAAAAATAAAAATTAAATTTTTTTACATGTAAAGGCGCAAATTGTGAACAATCTTGAAATGCATTTCGAGTATTTAAAAACGTCCAAAGGGCAAGTATGGCAAAACGGAGAACGAAGGCAGCTGCTAGATTCTGTTAAATATTTTTATAAGAGAATATGAATATTTTCGAATTTTTCAAAAAAAATTTTTCTGGCTTCAGAATGACAGGAAAAGTCCAAGTTTATGCCCTTAAAAGATTGCCCTAATCCTGGCCTATCTATCTCCTTTCTTTTTATTTAAGTTTCTTTTAAAATCCTTTCGATCCAATCTGTGGCGTAGTGGTAGTGTGCTGAGACTACTTTTTTACCTTATGAAGGTTCGAATCCTTTCGGCTCCCAAATTTTTTTATTTTATCTTTTTAATAAAAAAATATTTTTTCAAACAAATTACTTTATGTATAGAGAGGCGTCGACATTGGACGGAATCAAAAGCAGAAAAAAGAACTAGAGCGGCAAGTAAAACACAAACGGAAACAACAGAAAGTGATAAAGAAACCTTTAAAAATTACAAAAAAAATTTTTTTAATTAAAATAAAATTAATTACCCTTATAACTGTGTCACGTAAAAGGTTGGGACACTAAAAAAAATTTTATTTTAATTTCAATAAAATTCCTTTTTAATATTCACCGTTCTGCAATAACCAGCAACACATTGAGGATAAACCTTAAGCAGTTGAATACACTGCCCGTACATACTAAAAAATAGGAAATTTTTTTAAATTAAAGTTGGATAGCCTTTAATAATGCATATTAAACTAGGGTTTAAGATTTATTAAAAAAATGAAAGCATTTCTAATAGCTCAGTGGTAGAGCCATCAATACCTAGTAGGTCGTAGGCAGAAGTAGGTCGGAATTCCGATTTCCGACGTTTTTTTCCTTTCGATTTCCGAAAAAATTTGATTTCCGATTTCCGACACCTCTGACTGTTCCGACCCACCTCTGGTAGGATTGATCTCCTTGTGACTAAAATTTACCTCTCCTACTAAAGAGGGTAAATTTCAACAAATCAAGTTTAATTTTAAATCAGAGAACTTCGCCAAAATGATGTTTGGCGAAATGTTTTTTAATGACATTCGAGATTATCTCAGGAATTATTAGAATAATTTCTCTTCTAAAAATTTTTTTCTTCAATCCCCTCACCTATCTCCCCAAGTTCCATTTTCAAAACAATAACGGCTAGCTGTATATGTTTGCTCCATAAATTCACATTCAGGCAAAGATTTGCAAAATTGGAAGGGGCAAGGACGTTGGCCGATGGAGCCAAGAGAGACATTATACCAACAGAGACTTGAAATGATTTTTAATGGGATAAAATGTCTTCTTTTTAAAAATTGTACCTTCTATCAAAGTCAGGTTCACACAAAGATGACTGTTGTTGAACTAAGTAGTTGAACTCGCTAGAAGGTAAGGGGAATTTTAAAAAAAGAAAAAACGCCAAAAAAAACAGAATGCCAAAAATATTTCAAAATGTCAAAAATATTTCAAAATGTCAAAAAGACAAAATGCCAAAAAATTTTTTTTAATAACAGAATGCCAAGATTTTTTTGAAAATTGGCAGAACGCCAGGAAATCTCAAAAAATGCCACAATAACACTTCCATTTAATTTGAAAAAATACCTTTCTTCAACCTCATCTGTCAATTCATTTTCTGCTGTATTTAGTGGTGTATTAAAAATATTGTAATTATTAAGTAAATCTTTAATTTTAAAACAAGTGGCACTCTCACTTAGAGTCATTTTTTAAATTAATTGAAGTGAGGTATAACTAAATAAATTTAATTTAATTAACAGAATGCCAACAAGTCAAGTTGAAAATAAGTTAATTTTAAAAGTTGCGGATTTTCTAGAATAAATGCGGATTTTCTGCAAAATTAAATTCGGATAATTACAGTCAAAAGATCCTTTTTGAATATTCGAATATTGGTAGCCTCTATTTAAGGAACGTTTTAAAAATTTGGTTGGCCATAGTATGGGTCAGGGATGGGACGGGTTACCTGAAATCTGGACTTTCTTTCGACCCGAAACCCGATCCGAAGAAAATTTTGTATACCCAACCCGACTTTTTTCTCAGCCCATCCCATCCCTGATCGATTGGGGATGTCTGTCCAAGGGATACCATCTATTTAAGGTAGGTACATTAGTGTTAGGGTTTGAGTCGGGCCGCGTTCGAGTCATCTTTTTCGGGCCTCATTATGTATTATCGAGTCGGGCATCGAGTCTGATCGGGTTCCCAACCCTAATATCTATTAAAGAACCTCACGTTATAAGAAACGATTTTTCAAGCTTAAAGAGGATATCTAAAAGTGACGTTAAGAATCATTTTACTTTTTTTAAAAAAGAACTAATCAAATAAAAAAAGGAACTAAAAAAAATTAATTTAAAAGAAATAAAAATTAGATCAAATTACGTTTTCTTTTGTTTTTAATTTTTGAAAAAAAATTTTTTTATTGTACTTTAACCTATTTTTAAAAACAATTTCTTCCCAAATTATTGGAATTTTTAAAAATAAATTTTTCAAAAAAAAATGTAAATTGGGGGAAAAAGAGAAAATAAAAATGCAAAAAAAAAGAATTAGAGGACACTAATTTGTCAAAAAAGGGCGGAAACGTGTCTCTTTTTTTGAAAGATTTACTATATTCCATCGATAATTGAGGGAATAAATTTATTTATTTTTTTAAAATATTGCAGAAAAGAAAATTTTTTTGGAGTATTTTTTCTTAATAGAAACCCTCTTTTTTAAGCACACCCAATATTAGAGATACACCTCCATTTAATGGACGTTTTAAAAATTAGGTTTGGGGGACGGGGAAGCTGCCCAAGCAATACTTTTCATAGAAAACACCTCAATATATCAAGCATATAAGCTCAAAATGGTCAGGGATATAGGGAAAAAAATGGGGGGGGGGGAATAAACGCTTATACATATTACCTAGAATTTTTACAAAATTAATTTAAAGGGAAATAATTTTTAAAAAATTTAAAAAATAAAAAATAAATTTTCTAAGAAATTGACGTAGTTTTAAAAAAGAAAATTTTGAAGAAAAAAATAATATTATGTATTTTTAGTTGACTTGAAAATAAACAATTATTGTGTTTATGGAGAAGGATCTTCCTATTCTCCTTTATGTTGTTTATTTTTTTGAAAAAAGTGTAAAAATAATTAAATTTAAAAGGAAAGTAAAAACATTGAAATCTCGATATAATCTCGCCCAATCCCACGTCATTTTCCTTCAGAGGTAATCTCAAATCGGTCCCGAGGCTCTCAAATCTACGTCTCTTACTTTTAAAAGGGTCAAGTTTAAAAATGGTCAAAAATATCGATATTACGGTATCGTCGAGATTACACTTTAATTTGAAGAAAAAAAATAATTTCGTTAAATTAGAGTGTTAAATAGAGAGAGGTCCGTAATTCTTTAGTATCAAATCAAAAGCCTCTGATTTCTGAGTGGTCTGGTTTTTGGGGCTGTTTTCAAGAGATTGATGGGATATTTCGGATTTCGTTTGGAAATATTTAAAATACCGTAGTTCCTCTGTTAGAATGCTACCTTTGAAGGTGATTGAAAATTAGAATGCTATGACCTTCTAATAGAGGAACTAGGAAATCACGTTTTTAAGAATTTATACCTTTCTAATTATTAAAGAATTACTTTAAAAAAAGAAAATGTAAAAATTTATTTCAATTTAAATGAGGTGAAATAAAAATAGAAATAAAAGGGTGGCAGGTGGAATAATTATTGGGTTGGTTATTTAAAGCTAATTATTAAAATAAAAAAAAACTTTTTTTTTAAATAAAGGGGAAATATATAAAGGTGTAAATGTGCAATAAAAATAATTAATTCACCAAAAAACTTTTCCAACTTTTTTTTAAAAAAAACTTTTTTTTTTAATTTTTATAAATAGTAAGGGAGGGAAAAGGACCTTTTTCCAAGTATTAAAAATTAATATCTCTTTAATATACATAATTATATAGCTAAATTTATTCTCTTAAAGGAGAAGTGCCAAGATTTATTAAAAAGTAGGTGTAGGTTAAGTAAAAGTGTTAAAGAAAAGTTTGGGCATCGAGTAGAACTAAACAAGGGATTTTTGAAAGAGTTTCAATTGTGAGTCCAAATGCTAGTCCACCCTTTTGTTAATTAATTCCCCTTTTTTAATCCAACTTAATCCACCTTAAAACCTCCATGAATCGAAAGTTTACAGCACAACTATGATCTAAAACAGGGTAGAGATGGACTCTATGACATAACAAAAGATGGGCTGGAAGGTTATTTGAAATTAGAGTTGTGCCTCGTATTCCCCAACAACCAACATGAGATCCCTTTAATTTTATAAATTTTAAACCTTTACCTAAGCTAATCAGATATAATCCCTCCCTTAAGGTTATACGGGTTCCAAATTAGGCGTGTGTTGTGGGGAATAAATTTCTGAATCCAATTTTGTCCGCAAATTTTTTTTGTTTTTAGAAAGGACAAGAATTATTCAAAAAATAATAAAAATAAAATGACAAAAGAAAAAAAATTTAAAAAAAAGAAAGAAAAATTTAGTTTTACCACGCGATAAAATGGTGGAAGGATTAAAAAGAAAAATTTTGTTTTTTTGGGGGAAATACATATATTAATTAAATTTTATTTATAGAAAGAAATAAAAATAAATTTTTTAAGGTATTATTTAAAAAATATAAAGATAATTTTAGATTTTTCTTAATAAGGAAAGAATAAAAAAGTCCCCAAGTTTTGTCCGCAAATCTTGTCCGCAAAAAAAATCCGCAAATTTTGTCCGCAAGTTTAATCCGCAGGTAAAAATTAATAAAAAAGTGGATCAAAAGGCTCGTTAAAAGAGGGTATTTTGGTTATCTGTATCGAGATTTTTGATAGAACAAAAAAGCCAGGTCTTTACTAAAAATAAACTTGCGGACTAAACTTGCGGATTTTTGAGAAAATAAAGGGAGGGTCCACCAAGTCCAGTGTTGGTCCGAAATTTCGATTTTGAAGATTTTTTTCCGTCGACTTTGATATATTTTCGAAGCTTCAGAAGTCTCGCAGTTAAAAGAGAGAAGGAAGTAAATCTGAAAAAAATAAAAACGCTTGTTTACCCCTTCAGCAAAAATCTGCCAAAATTAAATTAAAAAATAAAAAAAGGGGGAGAGAGAGAAGGGAAATCTCTCCATGTAAAAGGACAGAATTTTATTTTTATTTCCCCCAAAAGCCAGTTAAAAACGGAAATTGGATAAATGGTGTAAATTGGAAGGGAAAATAAATTAAATAAATAAATAAAAAACATTTAAGCTTAAATTAAATTAAATAATATATTAGTACATTTTAAATAGCCAAAATAGAAGGGAAAAATGACGAGAGATTCTGACTGGAAATAGTGGAAAATTAATTATATAAATTTTGAAAAATATTTTAAAAAATTTGGAAAATTTTTAAAAAATTCAAATGGCCTTAAAAGGGTGTAGAAAATTTTTTTTGAAATTTTTCTGAAATTTTTTTTTGAAAATTTTAAAAATTTTTTAGAATTTTTTTTCCGAAAATTTCTGATTTTTTTTTTGAAAAACAAAAAAAATTTTGAAAATTTTTTTTGTCATATTTTTTCAAATTTGAATAATACCTATTTATTGATAAAAATGAAAAGAGCATTGCAACTTTAAAAAAATAAAATTATGTGGGCTATGGGGGCAATAAAATATGAATGGAAAAATAAGTATGTACATAAACTGTGAGTGGATTTATGGATGCTTATGGATGAAGCATGGATGAAAACATATTTTTTGTTTGAGACTCCCACTCTTTTTTTAAATAAATTTAAATGGTTGTTAGGTAAATTTAAATATAGAAAATGAATTAAAAAGTCGGTAATTAAATAGTTAAAAAATTTTTTGAGAGAATTGAAAAGGGGAAAATAATTATTTATTTTAAAATACGAGTAGAAGGAATTATTAGGTCTATAATTAGCGGTTAAGTTTATCAATAAATCAAAATTTTATATCAAAAAATAGAAGAGAATCTGGGCTACAAAATAAGCTAAAAATTAGCCAGAAAAATTAAAGTTTAAAAATGTTGTGGATTTTTGAAGCAACTTGGTCCGGATGTCTCAATATAGGTAAAAGGATGTTTAAAAATAAGTAACCCGACCTTAAAAATTATGAAATAATCCAAACATTATATCAAAAAATAGAGGAGAATCAGGGCTATAAAATGGCCAAGAAAGAAATTTTTTGGTCAAAAATACAAAAGGATATAAATTTTTGTTCAAGTCTGATCAAGATATCGAAGCTTCAATGCAAGTTAGTTAAACCCCCATAACTTTACTTCAAAAAAAGGCTCAAATTCAAATTATATGTCAAAAGATAGAGCAGCTTCTAGGCTACAATATGACACATAAAAAACAAATATTGAACAATTCCAAATCGAAAAAAGTCGAAAAAATTAGGATAAAATGTCATCTACATAATAAAAATAAAACAAAACTTAAAATTAATTTAATTGATTTTCCAACCTAAAAAAACTTTAAAAGTGCATCATAACCAAGTAAATAAACATTTCAATTTACTCATAAAAATAAATTTAAAATTCTCTCTCCTTTTTATTACTCAATTTTTTATTTTATTTTATGGTAATTTACTCATTAATTTAGTTATATTTCTCTAAAAAATTGAAAAAAATTAGAAAAAATTCCCTTGCCCCCAATTTTGTCCTTAATTTATTGGGGATTTATGGGGAATTTATGGGGGATTTATGGGGAATATTTGCAATTGAATTAAATGTAAAAATAAAAGAAAAATATGGGGGGAATAAAAGACAAAAACAGGGAGAAATGACAACAAAACAGGGGGGGGAAGGTTTTTCCCTCTCTCCCCCTTTCCTCTAAATATTTAATAAATTCATAAGTATATTTAGAAAGGGCAGAAAATATAGAAAAAAATAGAAAAAAAATTTTTTCTTGTTAATATTTCTTGAATTGCCAACAAAAAAATTTAAAAGAAAAGAGAAAAAGTTGAGAAAACAGCTGTTTTTAGTCAAAAGAATTTTTAAGAAAGGGGGGCGTAAAAAATAAGGTATAAATTGATTAATTTGGGTAAACTTAATAAAATAAAGGTGAAAATTGAGTAGAAAAATAAAAGAGAGAAAAAAGAGAAGAAAAAAATATTTTAAAATTCGAAAAAAAATTTTTTTTGAATTTTTAAAAATTTCGAGCATTTATTAGAATCAAGTGGGAAAATAAAATTTGTGTTGAAGAAACGATTCTATGTAGTAACCATGTTTACGAAATTGTTTTTGGAACCTTCCTTTTACTTTCTGAAACTATTGTTTTCTTTAACTGCTTCATTAGAATCGACAAACGGAAACATCTAAAGCTATACGTAAAGTCTTGAGAATTTCAGTCTTTGTTTTTTTCTTTAAAATTTTCTGAATTTTTCAAATTTAGAGAATTTCAGCAAGAACTCTTGGTTTCAATTTTTTCGAAAATTTTAGAAAAATATCCCTCTCCAAAGTAGAGTAGAAGTAAACAGAATTTTCCCCGAGGTACTAAGATTTTAGGACGGAGTCCTGGCCATATAGTCCCAGCCAGTGATGGAGAAGTTCCAAAATTTCATTGGAACCGGTTCCAATTCTGGAACTGCTTTTTGACCAAAAAGTTGGAACTTCCAACTTTTTAGTTCCGAAATGAAGTTTGGACTTGAGTTACGGAAAACTCTAAGTGTCTCGTGTATTTTCTAATTTAAAAATTAATGAAAATTTTTTTATAAATTTTAAATTAATTAGAGTATATAAAAATAATCTTTTAATTTTTTTACTAATTTTTAAGTTAGATAAAAAACACAGTTGTTGTACTTTTTATAATGGAGTAAAGTTAAATATTTTTTAAAAATATTATTTTTTTGATTTATTAAACAACTGACTATTTTAGAATATTTTTAAATAAATAAAAAAATTTTAAAAAATTGGGGGAATATTAAATTAATTAATTATAAAAAGAGGAAATAAATTCTTTTAAAAAAGACGTAATTAAATTTATTTTTAGAAAAAAAAATATTAAAGTTTTTTAAAATTAAAGTTGGAACTTAAAATTAGTGTTGTGTCCAGAAGAAGGAATATAAATGAAAATAACCCTCAGCATTGGGTTGGATGGTGGCACATTTGGTTGTGCTTCGGGTTTGGGCCCTTTCCGCGATGGTCAATTCCATGAAGGTTCTATTCCATCTCCCATCTAGAGGTCGTTCGGAAATGATGAAAGTGCCGTAAATCGGAACTGTCGGAAATTTGAAATGGCTCGAAAGTCGGAACTTGGAAATCGGAAATCAGCTCAAATTTTCGGAAATCGGAAGTTGGAAATCGGAATGCCGATCGACCTCTGCTCCCATCCAATGAATTTTTCCACAGCATAACCTTATAATTAGCTCACCCCTAATTTCAATACTCCTTTGCAATACCAAAACATAAATTTTATCTTAGAGGTAGGTGGATTTCCCCAATAATATATTTACTAACAACAAATTTCTAACCAACTACTAACTACAAATTTTCCAAGAATTAATTCGCTTGGCAAGTTTTCTATTTTCAAAAAATAAAAGTATAAATTCTCGCTCATTTTTGCACTTAAAAATGTTGGTTTTTTGTGTTAATGTGCTAATGACGTTCTAACAAAAATATATACAACATGATTATTTATATAAATTTATTTTTGGATTCAGTGAAGAGAAAAATTGTTGTGTGTAAAAAAAGTAAAAGAGCAAAATTATGTGTAAAATTACGGGAAAATGTATTGAATAAAAAAGAAAATTTAAAAGTTAATGCTTGATTTAAATTAACAACAATACACAAAAAATAAATTTAGTACCTTTTTAGTTATATCCCCCCGTTTTTCCTTTTATTCTCCTACCGATTTTGCCCTCATTTAAAAATGGTAAGAGTCAATAATTAAGCAAGGCTTAGGCGATAAGTACCAATCTATGCTTTTAGAACCTATGGTATGGTATAATAACTCTGAGTATGTAGACCCGGGAGCAGGCCAATGTACCGCCGATACAACCTGTTTCAAAACGGTCGAATCCGGGACGCCCTTGTTGCTTGATGCACCTCGAAAACCTGAATCGAACCATACCAGGGCGTCCTGGATTTGAGAATTTTGAACGAAGCTCGCGGTGCATTGGGGTGTACAAGACTGAGTAGACTGATGTGAGTAGAGTAGACTAGACGAGTAGAATCCTTTTGTAAATAGAGCAGCTTCCGTTCTAATTGCAGAAGTTAGTAACTTCACTGCAATATTAGTTGCCTTTGACCATTTTGTACATTTTAGGAAAAAGAAGAAAATTAAGGAAAGGAAGGAGAGGTAAGGTAAAATGTCTGGAGATAACTGAAAGGTATCTTAAATTAAATTTAATTTAATTTTTTTAATTTTTTAAAAATTATTTTGGGAACATTTTTAAGAAAAAAAGTAAAAAAATATACAAACTTCCCCTTTTAAAAAATTATTTTTTGATGGATATACATTAAAAGAAGGGAATTGTTTTATTTTATTGGCATTTTCTTTAAGCCTTTTTTAAAACTGAGTTGAGGAAAAAACAAAAGAAAAATGGGACGGAAAGTAAAAATGCCCCAAAAATCCCTAGGGGATCAACGGAAATGGAAAAGATGTAAAAAATTATTTTTTTGAGAGGGAAAACAATAAAAAGTGGAGAGAAGGGGATGTTTCGGCGCGGATGAGTAAAGGCGCCGCGCCATATATCTCAAAGGGACTATGACCAAATTTTCTGAAATTTTGCTTAGATGTAGCTAATAGTGTTATCTAGGTCTTCTAAAAATTTTAGAATTTTGGGTTAAGTATACCAAAAGTTATGAGAGAAAGTTGTGATAAAGCTGAAAAATTTTAACTAAAATGTTGTAATAATTGACCATAACTTTAGAAATAATGAACCAAAATTGATGAAATTTTCAGAGTGATTGGATAATAGTCTCAACAAGATCTGTGCAAATTTTTACAATTTTAGGTGCTCTTTGAATCATTTTATAAGCGAACGCCCAATTGACAATGCGTCCGAACATGCCTGCCCCTAACAATAAAGGAAGAGCATTTAAAAAGAAGTCAAGAAAAAGGCAAAAAGCATTTAGAAAGACAAAGCCTAAAACCATTTTTAGTTGACCGTTTCCTCTATTTTTAATTTTAAAGGAACACACGCAAAGATGATAAAAAAGAGTCATGCAATTTATAAAAAAAGGAAGAAAATTTTTTTGTTTATATTAATTTATTGTTGTTGTTGAGTGATAAAATAAGAGGAAAAATAAAGAGAATGAGGAAGCAAAAAATTTTTTTATAAATGAATGGATTTTTTGTTTTTTAAAGTTTTGGCGAGGTCAATAGAGGTCCCCAGAATTTTTTATTGGCAAAGCAAACTTTAAAATTTAAATATTAAAATTCATAGCATGGTCGGATTTCACTTGTAGATAGACTCAATATTAAATTAATTTTAAAATTTGGTAGCAAACTAGGGGGAGATATCTGAGCGATACCCCAAAAAGAGAAAGAGTTGAGCTAGAGTTTAGCCACCGGGCAAGATTCGAAGCAGACCTGGTCATGGATACGGATACAGATACTAACAAATGCCTGCGCTCACCACATACAGGAGCTCTACCACTGAGCTCTTTTATCCTTCTAGATCGTTTAACCCCCACCTAAGCGTTATAAATGCTCAAGGTGAATCATACTTACAAACGTGAATATCTACATTCGATATATCATCTCACTTTTATTCCCACTTTAACAACCTATACAAAGGAAAAATTTTTTTATTTATCACTAAAACATATATTTCTCATCATTTCAATTCATATTTCGTCTCATCCTATCCATGTCCTCTTTTGTTTTTGCATTCATATAGATAACGAAACCGAAACCAGCAAGGCAAATTAAGCTAAAATTAAAAGAAAATTTCTGAATTTCAAAAATTAATTTCCTTACATTATTAGAATTATAGCAACAAGGATAATCCATTTAAAATCACGTTTATCGTTTATTAGAAGCTTGTATTCTTTACCATTCTGAAATTAAATTTTTTAAATTAAAAATCATTTTAAGTCTCTCTTAAACAGAGAGTATTGCTTAGGGATCTCCCCCACCTAATGGACAGACAACTTTTAAAAAAGCTCTTTTAGATAGGTGAGGTAGAGGATCTGAAGCTGAGAAAGATAGGATATCAGAAAATTTCGAAAAAGGATATCCGAAGATCACCCGGGATCCGCCACCCTTAGATAGAGGTGTATCCAGTATTGGGTGTATTTAATAGAAGTTTTTAATCTGACTTTTAAACTTACAATTCTAAGTTGAATATTGCATTTAGGCCCAGTTGGCGCTTTCCTTGTAATACTTTGTCCTGCATGATGTTGGAAAGCTGCTTTCTGTGGCAGCAGATATAAGGAAAGCAGACGGTTGTAGTAAGTATATTTGCTCTCTCTGTAGCTGATCTCCCAAGTCATTCGACTTAATCCTTTAATTTCAAACATTGTCGACTTGACGCTATTACAGACGAAAGGCGGTCTACAGAGGCCGAAATGAACATAACAATGTGTCTCTACTGGACCCAACCTAAACCAGCTAATATGATCATCAACATGCACTCCGACTGATGACTCTTTAAGGTTGATTCGGTCGTTTTTATGAGGGCATTCACATACATTAGGCTCTCCAACTAGAAAAATTGTTGGATTAGATAGAAACTTCTTCCTAAAAATCTCACCCTGTTGCATGCCCACATGGACTCTATCTCCTTTATAGCCCCAACCAATCTCCAACCCTGCAGGCTTTAGACACTCCCCACCTCCACTGCCGCAAGCAGCCTGGTTATCACAAGAAACCTTGTCATTGTATGGTCCCTTTTTGAGCTTCTCAAAACGTTCCAAATCAATGCTGTGGGCGAAGGGAACCCTGAAAATATATACAAGGTTTTAGATCAACAAACTCAATCTCACAGATTGGCATTAATTCCATCAGGCATTTCTTCAAGACATTCTTTTATTTCCTTGTCGTCGTTGCTCAGAGTGGCTGTGAAATCATACGCAAAACTAAGATATTGATGCATTAGATCCACAACACATCCAGTCTCTCGAACGCTGTTGTAGTTGAGAACACTTAAAAATAAAATTAGATTTTTGCAGACAAAACTTAAAAGTCAATCCCTTTCAAAAACTTACATATCCCCATTTTCATCAAACTTCACATCACAGGCATTCTCAGTCCCAAGGTAATCTTTGAGGTCTTCGTTGTCTTCTGCGATCCTGCTAGCATTGCCAAACTCAGTTATTTTGTTCCCAACCAGAGTATGTCGACCATAACCAACAATAGTAGACCCATCAGCCATAGTAGCACATTTAAGCAATGTCCAAACAACCAACAGAAGAAAAGCTTCACGAAGCATTTTTGGAAGAACAATTGTTTGTATCGAATAGATGTTTAGAATGTTGTCGGCTTTTATATGTTTTGTTCACTATAAAAACACAAAAACAATTTGTTTATTTCCTATCCCAACACCAAAACATCCTTCTCTACATCCTCACGTGATCTAAACAAAATGCTGGGAGGCTCTGTTATTCTCTTCGTTCTGTTGGCTGTTTGGCCCACCTTTGTCGTCTCCAACATAAGTTATGTGGGCTACGGTCATCACATTTTAAATGGGGATATAATCCAGATAATGGGCACAGCAAAACGGATTGTGAAAAGCAACGAAGATCTCAAGGAGTACAAAGGCCCGAATTCTTGCAATGTTGCTTTAGACGAGAAGAATGGAGACATGTAAGTGAAAAGCTTCGTCCTCTTTAAGCTAATTTTTCGTTAAGCACTTTGAACTACAACAAAGTCAAAGAAACTGGATGCGTTGTTGATCTACTGACAGATTCGTGGGATGGTCAATTCGAGTTTAACGCTACCGTGGATAATGGCGACAAGGAATTGAAGGATTGTCTTAAGCTCTCGCCTAATGGAACGAATTCAAATATGTAAGGAAATTTGAAATTTTTTTGAAAATTTTTTCGATTTTTTAGGTTTCCATTCGCTTATAGCATTGATGTTGACTTGTTTGCAAATCTTTCAAAGGGACCACCCTATAACGATAATATCAATTGTGCTAATAAGAATTTATGCGTAGATAACTACGCAACATGTTTGAAACGAACTGGATTCGAAATTGGATGGGGGAAAAATGAAACTAAAACCAAACAAGTATTAGCTAGCTTGATACCAAGTCAGTTATCTATAAAGTAATAATAATTCCCGTCCGCGAAGAAATGGGGGAATTTAGAACCTCCTCCGTGCCTCTTTCCTCCGTGCTTCTGCTTCCCAAAAAATTTAAAAGAGACTTCTCCCACATTTCGCAACCCTAGTAAAAATACCTATGTAGGACTTTTAAGTGAATTTGTAGTTAAGGTTGTTACAGTTGTCTTAGCATTTTGTTATTTTTACCCATTTAACTAATTTATTTTTAATAGTTGGCGATACTACAGTAGTTGAAGGTCAACATAAAACTGATAGTATAAACAAAAATAATTCCCAGTTGAAAATAACAATTGATCAAATTTGGCCAAAAATTGATTTGGACAAATTTATCGGTGCTGAACAGCCATGCCTTTCAGACGAAGGAGTAATCAAACCAAAAGCTTGGAAAATTGAAGACAAAACATTTTTAAATGAAAAATATAGATATTTGTTTGTTTTTTATCTTCTACCTCAAAACGCATCAGTATTTCACGCAAATGGATGGTGGATTTCTAAAAATGATACAATTGAAGGGCCAATATGCAATATTTTTGTTAAATTTGTGAGTGGATTTTAAACTTAATGGATACACCCATTACTAGTTACGCTTAATTTGGTTGACCAGTGTGAATGGTTGACGGATCCGGATATCCAAAATTTTCGGATCGGATCGGCGACTTGATATAGGATACCCCTACGGGTTGAGAAAAAAATCGGGTCGGGTTTTGGGTCGAAAAAAGTCCAGGTTTCGGGTAACTCAGGCTACCATGATCTCAATATCAGGGGATTTCCCAGAATCCGCAAAACTCTAGAGCTGTCTAAGCAACATTTCCTATTGATGAATATCCCTCGTAGCTCCAGTCCGACTGGCTAAAAAATAATTTTATATTATTTTTGCAGAATGGGACAAAATACAAGCTTTTAATGCATGGACATGAGGAAATTCCTTCAACTACTTCAACAACAACAACAAAGCCAACGACTGAGACAACGATTGAGATTACGACAACAAAAAATCAAATGGAAACAACAACAGGGGAACCTTCTCCTTCTTCGCCTTCTAATAACAAAACTATTATTATTGTCATTGTAGTCAGCATTGTGATATTGTGAGTTTTGTCCACAAAAAATATTTCTCTCCAACGATAGATTTCCCTCTGAAAATTAGTAAAAGCAGACCCTTTAGCTCTCATTGGTATCCCTCCTAGGACCTCTCTGAGTTAAAGTCCTTCTCAAATAATTTTACATTTTCAGCATTGCTACCTTTATCGTCCTTCTCATCTGTCTATCTCTATGTTGCAAGAAGAGTGAAAAGAATCAAACAGTTAAAATGGCTACCGCTCGAAGTACAGACTCGTATATGATTGCCGATCGAGGCAAACCAAAAATTGAGGCTAAAGAAGATACTTATGATGATACACCAACAAAAGTTACATATGCTACAGACCTTCAAGTAAAAAAATATGTTTCGAGTACAAATATTGGGGAGGGGACGACTGTTGTAGGCAGTTAACGATACAATGGATGATAAAAGGATGTCAACCAAAGTTGAAGAAAGATCCAAGGGGG
Source organism: Meloidogyne incognita (assembly GCA_036172945.1). Lineage (NCBI taxonomy): Eukaryota > Metazoa > Nematoda > Chromadorea > Rhabditida > Meloidogynidae > Meloidogyne > Meloidogyne incognita. The sequence continues at coordinate 5,549,378 of JARQAC010000001.1, forward strand.
AAAGTACTTTTGAATAAAATTTTGTTTGGATTTTTGTTGTATATTGTTGATATATTTGTTTTTTATTTTAATAATATTTTAATAATAAACTGTGCGGAAAGTAGAGTGGCACAATACCTCGCTGACTCAATTTGAGGAGGGACAGGAGAGATTCGGCCAGAATGAATCAACTCCTTAGTTTTAAAGGGCAACGGAGATTTCCAATCTCCAGAAAACAAATTCCTTAGTAAAACACACAAACACAGAAACACAATTAAAAATATTTATTTATCAAAATAAGATTATAAATGAAGTGCCTCGGGGGAATATATGCCGAGCACAAGTTTGGGCTGCCGGTCAACAAAGCAGGCCCTTGTGGTCTCAGATAGATTAAAAATATGGGCAAGTCAAAAGTTGGTAATAATTAATTGGCAGAGCTCAGAGAGCGCTGGCAATAAAAACAAGTTGGAGAAAAGGCAAGTAAGGTGTAAACAATTCAAAAGCAAGTGAGAAAATGGTAAAGCAAGTAAAGTGGAAACAGTTCAAAAACAAGTGATTGATGGAGAAGCAAGTAAAGCAAGTAAAATGGTTACAACAAGTGATTAAAGGGAGTAGGCCAAAACATTATATAGGGGTAAAAAATGGGCGTAAACAAATAACTTTTGAGAGAATAAATAAATGTGTGTAAATTGTGTTTTGAGCGGGGAAATTAAATAAAAGTTAAAATATTAATTAATTAAAAATAAAATGGATTTTAGGTGCCCTTTGGGCACATTCCCCGCCCAACAAAAAAGAATATATCTAACGGGGTGGAAGACGAGAAAATGCGGTGCGTATTGATTTGACAAGACGGGCGGTTGCCGCCTCAATTGCCAGTAAGTCTTGCGTATATTCTTCTCCTCTGCCCTCACGATTTTCTTCTTCAATTTCATTCAAAGCTGTTGAGGCGGCTGTAGCAATTTGATCAGCACGGGTACGCAGACCCCGCAAATGATGCTCCAACAAACCACGGATTGGCGGTGCCTGACGGAATGGGCGACGGCCAGACTCAGGAACTCCTCTAGCATAAGGGCGCCGCTGACGATTATCTTGACTTCGCCGGCCATTCCCGTCAGACTCTTCCGCTCGAACATTTGCGAGAGGAGTAGCAGGGGCATCAATTGCCGGTGGTGGAAAGGCTGGCACCAACGGTATATTCGGTGGTGGCAGACTTTTCGGAACGTGTGCGGAAGATGAAGTGCCACAAATCTGAGAAGTAGGGGTACTTTGGGAGCCCTCGCCAATATCGCTTACCGAATGAACTGGTGGGACTGCCATTGATTGAAATCCACTGAGCTTCTGGACACAGGCGAGGAGGGCTTTGGTAAGACTATCCTCGGCTATAGAACGCTCTGATGCTCCTGGATTAGTGGGGTCTTTGGAAATTTCCCCTTTAAGATTTTTACCTTCCTTTTCACCCACGCTCTCTTGCCCCACTGTAGTTGAAGTATTTTGTTGTTGAGCTAATGCTGTAATTGCTGGAGCAAATTGATATTGTAAGGTAGGTTGGGTGAGTGTTGTCATTACAATTGGTTGTTGTTGTTGAATGTCTGTTGCCTTTTCTTTTTGTTGTTGAATAGCAGCTAATTGTTCATTTTCTATTTGTGTATTTATTGGTAAGATTTTTGAAGAAGTATCCTCTTCGAGGATTTTTTCTTTATTATTGTTGTCTTTAAATTTCTTCTTCGGGATTTTCTCCCAGGAAGCCACAAGATTATTCATATCCCTTTTTTCTTCCTCTGTTTTTGGCTCCCCGAATGTCGAAATATAAGCCTGCTAGTGTTGATTCAAATTCTTTTTAGACATGATGCCAATACTTGATGGAATATAACTGTAATTTATTGATGTAATACAATTATGAGGCAAAACAACGCGGCAAAATTCGAGGCAGGAAATTTCACGAACGGGGTTCGAAACCGCGCAGACCGACAAACACATAGCCAGTATAGCGAATACAATTGTAATGGATTTAATCGGACGCATAGAACGGGGTATTACAATCCGCACAACGTCCTCATTCTTATCCTCATTTTCTACTGGGCCTCTCGATGTTCGAGCCAATTCCGGGTCGGGAGTAGAAGTATGAACTCGTTCCGGGATTCCCGGAGTATGCCTAGAGGCTGGACTACCTTCTCGGGAAGCCGGAAACTCCTCCGATTCGTATGTGAGCAGTTCTAGCGGGAGATAGTCCTCATGAGGCTCGCCCGACTTCCAACAGGGCTTCCCTGTGGCGCGGGCTCTCTGACGACTACGCCTGGAGGATCCCCGTATGCCTCCTTTAATGATCAAACATGGCAGACGGGGATGCACCAACGGTTGGCTCTTTCTAGCGAAATAATCCTCGACCGTTTCACCCGGCTGAATCAAAGTGACCCAGGCAGGTTGACTAAGATTTGGGATTACGTTGGGCAACCGTTTCCCTCTGTATCGGAGATTTTCCCAGAGTAAACACAATAAGCCTTCAGCTTGCCTACGAGGCAACTCCCGAGACCATGTTGGGGGCCACATGCGCCCAATCACGTTAGGTAGATACTCGGCCATTGTTTGCCCTCGCCGCGGCCAGTCGGGATTGTATCCCACCTCCTGACATTTTCGAAGGTATTCCCTAGAAGTAAGTCCTGGCTCATACACAGGGGGTACGAGGCAGGGTTGCGCTTGCATCTCTTTTACAGGGGGAAGATTTAGGATCGCAAGAAAGAGAAGAGTAGTTTGGGAGTTTCGAATAAACTGCCAAATAGAAAATGATTTTTCTGGGCTTTGCTTGTCATTTATAAAGCCCAACTTTTGTGATTGAAGGTTGGGCGGTGCAATGGAAAAGTTTTGGCCCAATGGCCTTCCCTTCTTTCTCCTTCGTGCACCGCCAATTTTTGGCATCCTTTTCAGCGACTTGTTATTTTTCTGAGCGAAGATAGCCATCTGTGTGTTTCGATGGGTAATAGCTAAATGAAATAAACAACTATCTACTTTTACTTTCCTTTGTTTATTTGATTTAATGTGACGGACAGGCGCTTGTTGAATAATGCGCCATAGTGCGTCTTTAGAATTACAAAAGTTAGCTTTATTTTTGGCCAATGCTAACTTTGCACAAAAAAATGAGAAATGTGTAATTTGTGCAGATGTGCAGAAAAACATTTTAAAATGTTGAATGGGCAAAAAATAATTTTTTTGTATCTGCCAATTTTTAAATTGAAGTTTGGCCGCTCTTTTGTTCAATGGGCATATAGCCCCCTCCCCACCGGCCAAAAAAATGAGAATAAAAATTGGGACAATCTGAGTCGCAATTTTTCGAAAAAATTTCAATTTGAGGCGGAGAAACATATAAAAAATAATTAATAATGTTAAAATGATAATAAATGTTAGGGCAGAAAATATGATTGGCAATGAGGATAATAGATAAAATGGATTTAAATTTCCGAGAGTCCAGGCTGATGACTTCTGGCTGGACATTGATTGAATATTCTCCCTCTCTTTCCACGAAAGAGGGATGAAAATTAGTTCTCCTTTAAGGTGAAAATTGGACTCCCCTCCTGGGCATTTAACCGTGCAGGAGGTATCAATTCTAGACCTATCATATGTAAATGCTGCTGTTCCGGCTGTACCGTTTTCAGAACAACGGGAAATGAAGTTTATGCCATCGGCACACGAAATATAAGCAAGGGCATTGCCTAAATCGGTTGTGCAAGTAAAATCCACTTGGACACCTTTGAGGCATTTATAGCAGCCTCTTATTTCCTTAGGAATTACTTTACAGGCAGATTCGGTAATTTGAGTGATGAGTTGGAAATTTTCCATTTGTATGTGAATTTGTATCGGCGTATAGGTTTGTTCGACATAAACAGAGTCGTCCTTTGTTAGGAAAGTGTGACGGCCAATTGTCAAGGGGAGGCGTAACTCTGGGTCTGCTAACATAGCTTCAGCGTCGAATTCCCGACATTGGCAGGTTACGGTATCTCCCGAAATGAGCCGGCACTCTCTGCATGCCTCCTCTGAAATATTACATCCAAAGCCTCGTGCACTCGCTAAATCTGGGCATTTTAAGTCAAGCGGTACATTCTTTCCCAAGGCTACGGAAAATCCATGCGTTAGGAAAGGAGTGCCCAGAATTGGTGCAGGGGGATTGGAAATTGCTATTGGTGTTAAAGAAATATTATTTGAGTGCTGTGTCCAACCAGGAATTAGAGTCACGGATTCTTCCTTTGAGTAATCGTTGACTGTAAGCCTAAGGACAGAATTTATGTGGAAATCCCAAGTAGGACATTCAAACAATTCATAGACGTCAAAGGACATTGGAACTGCATACCAGCGATAGAAATAACAACTAGCTGTAGGCAGTCCACATCCTTCACTCCAAACTGCTGAAGATTCAATACATCCACTATTTCCTACATTGTTTGTTAGTTCTGCAAGTTCTGGGATGTGAGTTTTTGGTCCAACTCGGGAGCAAAAATTTCCAGAACACGAGCCACTAGTGGGGCATCTCCATACTGAACGTGTATTTATTTGGTAACTTCTGAGATAGGCTATTGTCTTAGGATTACACACTAAGTTAAGTGATCGCAAGGTTAGTGTGACCGCTCCTAAGACTTCTCCTTGTCTATCCTTTATCAAAAGATTGTTTGGCTGACCAGCGGGCAACAAACTTAAGGTTGTTGAACTGGTAATATGACAGTGACGTGTGCCATTTTTCACTCGGCAACTCTCTGACTGTGATATAACCGATACAGTATCAGAGTTGGCGAGAAAAATGGTCAGAGAAATGAGGATAGCCAATATTCCATATCGAGCGAGGCGACTGAGACTCGCCTGTCTAAATTCTCTAGTTTTCTTTTTAACTTCTTTTGTTGCGTTGGTGGTTATTTTCTTTACCGCTGTTTTACTTTTCCCTATTATATCTCGCTTGATGATTTTGGCGCGTACTCTTTGGCGCCGGAGTAATCTGTTGAAGAATTTGAGGATAAAGCCAAAAGGACGGAAAATCCTTTGCATGGCCCCGCAAATACAACTGAATAATACGAGAAGGGGAAAAAGTATGCTGCAGACTACGAAGGCAGCTGTCTTGGGTTTGCAACTTGGGTTTAATAAAAGGTCAAGACAGAAATTACAATCAATTAATTGACAAGGGTGGAAGGCCGAACATTGGACAGAAACATCGTAGGGACTTTCTTTATTAGATCCCAAAAGTTCGCCTTGCACTCGTACTTGTCCAATAACATTTCCTTAGGCAAAATGTGGTCAGTTTCTGGCTGCCCAGGAAATAGGTGGCAGTGATCTGAGCAACATATTTGGACTTTGCTAATCCTTTCCGGGGCGAGTATTTTCACGCCGAATTTATTACAATGAACTATGCACCCTTGACATTTAGAACAGTCGGTACATTCAAAGATCGAGGCATAAACTGGCGATAAAATTGATAGAGTAAGAAACAAAACCAATGGAATGGCGGCTGCTACAGTAACCTTACTGCGAGTTGTCATTCTATGTTTTGATCCTGCTCCTCTAGTATTTTCTTTCCTAATGTTATTTCGTTTATCCCTGAGTGGAGGAGGATCTTCTTCCGCCTCCTCTTCAAATGGTGGCATGTTTAATGTAGACTTTGGAGGAACATGATTTGTTTTGTTAACATCGCGTACCTCCTCAGACACAATATCCGGAGGGATGTTCTCTTGTTCAGGTAATTGGTTGGTTTGGTCTGTCTGTTGCTGTCCCACTTCAAGAGGGTATATTCGATTGACGGGACGAGTAGTAACACGGCCGTTAGGCATACGAAGCTTGACACTTCGAATTGGCCCTGGGTCGCCATTTAATTTTACTACTCGTGCCAGCGACCAGGTATTTCTCGGTTGTAATGCCTCTTCAACTAAAACTACATCGCCCAATTTCGGGGGAGAGTTATTTTGTAGGCGCGGTCCGCTGTGCTCCCATTTCGAATTATCTCGAAGCATAATTAAATATTCTTTCCTCCAGCGCTTCCAAAGAGAGTCTAGATTTTCTAATGTCCCTTTCCAATGAGCGAGGAGCTGTTCATGAGGTTGTAAATGGTCAATCTTCTTGAGTTTATTTACTGGCTCGTAACTGAGAGTAGAACCAGGATGAATGAAATCTATAGGACGAAGTGGTAGAGGAGCACCTTCACCGTCTGATACATGGGTGAGAGGTCTCGAGTTCAGAGCAGCTTCCACCTCAGCTATGAAGGTGGACAACTGGTCATAAGGTAGAATTTGCTTGCCTAGCGTCCTTTTAAAGCATGATTTAGCTAATCCAATTAGCCTTTCATATACCCCTCCCGCCCAAGGTGAGAGGGCAGGAATGAATTTCCACTCGATTTTATTTTCAGCCAGGAGAGGTGGTAAGGCTGAGCTGATTGCTTTCTCAGCGAGAACGAAATTTCTCCCGTTATCGCTAAGAACCTTTTCAGGTCTCCCCCTCCTGCTGATAAATCGACGGAAGACATTTATGAATGATAGTGCGGTAAGATCAATTGAAGGCTCGAGATACACGGCTCTTGTCGTCAGACAAGTGATGAGTACCAGCCAACACTTTATCTGAACTCCGTTGAATTTTGTAAGCGTAGGACCGGCGTAGTCGATTCCAATCGACTGGAATGGACGTCTCTGTTGAACGCGGTCAGAAGGAAGCGGTGGCATTTCAGGTAGGGCGTACTTATAGGAATTCATTTTCCTACAAGCCATACACTCCGAAATGACACTTCGCACTGTTTGACGGGCTCTAGGTTGCCAATATTGTGTTAGATATTCTGTTAAAGTCCAGTCTACTCCCCCATGGCAGAGCTCTTTATGTATGTGAGCTATGAGGAGTTTTCCGGCACTTGAGTTTTTAGGTAGAAGAATTGGATGGATTAAGCCCTCCGGGCTTTTGCTATTTGTTATCCGGGTTTGAAGGCGGATAATTTCCTGATCGTCTGTTATGTGTTTGTATTTCTGAAGTTCCTCTGAGCATTCTCGTTGCTCCCATTTAATTAAATATCTCTCTGCCAGGGTGATGTCCGCGGCTGTGGGAGGCCCATTTTCGGAGACGGATTTCAAGCCGATGGTTGGGGCTCCTTTTATCCCGAGTATAACCTTGATGAAACGGAGTATGTAGATCATAATTCTTCTGGATTTGGACCAAGAGCTCGAGCGGTTCAATAGCTGATGGCTTTCGCGCGAGGTTACCTGGACTGGGAGAGATAAAATTTGGTCAGTGTATATTTCTTCAGTTTCATTTTCTATAAGGTTAAATGAGTCGAATGTCGGGTCCTGAGGCCAGTTGGCTCTTCCTTGTGCCAACCATTTGGGACCGGACCACCATAACTGACTCTGATTAAGCTCTTGAGGCGTTAAGCCCCTGGTGGCCAAATCAGCCGGATTTTCATCAGTTCGAACGTAGTGGAATGTTATATTGACGTATTTCTTTATCTCATCAAGCCTCCTTTGAACAAAAGTGGGTTGATTTTGAGATGACTTGACCCATGAGAGGGCGATTTGGGAATCACTCCATAAATGTATTTCAGCCAGAGGCACTCCTATTTCTTTCTCTATATAGGCAGTGGCTCGGACTCCAATGAGAATTGCGATCAGTTCCATTCGTGGTATGGTCAAAGTTTTGCCTCCCTTCTTAGGCTTGAGGCGATTTTTTGAGAATATAAGTGAGGTGGTTACTGTATTTTTATTCACACCTCTTAGGTAAATAGCGGCAGCGTAGGCGCATGAGGAAGCGTCTACAAATGTGTGAAGTTCAATTTTGTCGGTACTGGTCGAGAGTGCCCTCCGAGGAAGGGAAATGTTTGAGTCTCGCCACCCTTTGAGAAATTGTTCCCAAACGGACGATTCCTCCTCGGAAAGGGGACTGTCCCAGTCTCTTCCTTCGTCCCAGAGCTTCTGAAAGAATAACTTGGCTGGGAGGATTGAGGGAGATAATAGGCCTAGTGGGTCATAAATGCCTGCTAAAGAACTGAGAACAGCTCGCCTTGAGGTGTTCGATTTAATTCCTTCTTTTGGTAATAGAAAACTGAGTGTATCTACTTGTGTATTCCAACGCATCCCGAGGACTTTAGGTTCTTTTGAGTCCAGGCGGTCCTTTTCCGGAATCGCTCTCATTAGTTCCCTGGAATTTGAAGAAAATTCACGAAGATTCATTCGTGCTTCGGAAAATATCTCTTTTGCCCTTTGGCACTTGTCAAGGAGCTCAGGCCAGGTTTCAGCGCCTAAATGGAGGTTATCCACATAGAGGCTGTTGGCTAGTTCCGCTGCAACTCCTTTACCGTATTTGCCAAGGTGGTGACGGATTACTCCCGCTAAGAGATAGGGGGAGCAAATTACGCCAAAGGCCACTCTTGCAAATCTATAATATTGAATGTTTTCTCCTTCGGGTCGTCTGGAAATGTCCTTCACCCAAAGAAATTTGGCGAATTCGCGGTCGGAAGGGTGTAGTCCGACCATTAAAAATGCAGATTCTATATCGGATATTGCGACATATTTTGGTAGTCGGAACCGAATTAGCAATCCGACAAGCTCTGGCAGCAAAACTGGCCCTCGCAGAAGACAATCATTTAGCGATGGTTGCCCCCGAGGGTGAGCGCTGGCATCGAAAACTGGTCTAATCTTGTGGGTAATAACGGCATGATGGGCCAAATAGTGTTCTTGGCCTTCTGTGTTTCTTTTAGCTGGTTCAATGATTCCTTGCTTCAGGTAATCTAGGAAAACTTTGTTGTATTTTCCTAAAAGATCAGCTGATCGATGAAGGCTGCTGTAGGTGGAACAAAGTCGGCTAAATGCCATTCTATAATTGCTTGGCAATGGGGCTCTAGGTTCGCGCCATAACCAACTAACTGAGTAACGTCCTTCATCATCCTGAGTTATTGATGTTTCCAATTGATTTATGGCTATCTGGTCGTCGTCGGCAGCGGGATTTTCCTTAATCCCAATACTCTCTAGACTCCAAAATTCCTCTATTGTGTTTGATGGTGGCATTTGGTCTACACATGTTTTGCCTACCGCGGCTAGGGAATGCGACAATTTACCTCCTTGAGGGCTCATGTCAGATTCACCTCCCACGACTGGACCAAATACTGTTTGTATGACGAATAGACCTGGGGCAACTTCAGTCTTGCCCATAAAATATTTCCAGAAATGTCGGGTACCGAGCATGATCCCTGGAACCTCCGTAGACAACTCAATCGCTCTACGAACCTCCGGCAAATCGGTAGCTCGGGTAGGCATTTCGGCTACCCAGTTAGCCATTTCAAACGATGTACTTATTTCTTTTGTCCAATTAAGTTCCAGGTCTTCCCATCCCCCGTCTTCCCTTGCTATAGCAACGGCGTAAGACGGAGATCGGATCCTGATTGGGTCACGCAGCGTTCCTCCAAATCCGTGGACTTCAACATCGTCCCGCGCAATTTGAGGAGGACGTAACTGGTTGGCGAGTGAACTTGAGATATAACTTAACTGGCTTCCAGGATCGAAGAAAACGAATGCTGGAATTTCCTTAAAAAGCTCTTTCGGTGAGGCAACTGCTATCTTTCTAGTCATAAGATAAGCAGTTGGCTTTTTGCGTAAATGGCCATAGGCAACAGCAGAAATTGCTTTGCTCGATGCTTCTTCTTCGTTATTAGCCATTGGTTGGATAAGATTTGAACCTGTGCCGGGACCCTTTTCTATGGTCGCGGCCATTTGAGAAAACTGCTTGTGTGGTTTTTGCTTGTTTGGTGGACGATTCGGTGCCTTAGATGTAATGTTTGACCGACCTTTCGTACAAACTAAAACGTGGTGACCCTCCTGGCACTGCGCACACACTCTAAAGGAAGGGCATTCTTTGACAAAATGACCTTCGTTTAGGCAACGCATACATCGTCTTTGTTCCTTTAAGCGATAAAGGCGGTCTTGAGGCGTCGGATATTTAGTACATTGTGAAGGGAAATGTCCGAGAATGCCACACAACGAACATTTACGCGCTCTATTTTTAAAGCGGTTAAATGTCGGTCGCTGATGTGAGGGTGCCCCAAAGGCACGTGTCAATTCAGGCTGCCCTCTGTCAGGGGGCCCCTTATTTCTGTGAATGTGGGTCTGTGCTAACTCATGTTTTATTCGACTCACTGTAGCACACCTCTGAACTTCTTCGCGGATCTCCACGATCTCGCGCAATTCCTTTCTAAGTTGAGCACAATTCCATCTCGCTCCCGAGCCCCTCTCTTTCTCAATTAACTTAGAGATGATGGCCTGGGGCAGTTTTGACTTGATGGCGGTAGAAACAAACGGGGACGTGTCAACATGCCCGTAAGCCTCAAGCTGTCTGCAGATCCTTTCAACTGAATCTACAAATGAGCGGAGGGAATGACTGCTCTCATTTGCGTGGTGGAGGTTCATAAGTTCAGCCTCCAGGGCTTCTGTGATAGCTCTACTATCTCCATAACGTGATTTAAGCAGGTCAAGAGCTCGCGAGTAGTTCTCATTGGACAGAACAAACCCCGCGACTAACTCTTTAGCTGGTCCCTGAAGAAATGTTAAAAGATAGCTCATTTTCCGAATATCATCCATCGGACGTTGATCAATGTTTGATGAGAATAACTGCCAGAAAGTAGGCCATTTCTTCGGGTCCCCGTTAAAGGGATCCAGCCGAAGTTCTGGCAACCGAATTTCCGGCTGCCATCGAGTGGCCATGTCTGGATTAAACTGCTGTTTTGGCTGTTGATATGCCTGTTGATTGACTTGCTGGCTGACTTGTTGAAATTGTTGCTGGTTGAACTGTTGATTGACTTGCTGAAATGGTTGTTGATTTGCTTGCTGGGTGAATGACTCTTCTCGATAAGAGTGCTCTAATAAGGATTCATGCTGGTCCTGCCCTCGCTCGGCTAGAGTCCGATCCGACTCTAGGCTAGCTCTGCTGCTGGCTTTGCCTTCTTGTTCGCTGATTAGGTAGTCGATCTCGTTCAAAACTCCTCGCGCTTGCTCCGCGATCTCCATGAAATGTACTCGTTCGTGTTGTGCTTCTTCTGGTGCTGGGGGAGGGAAATTATAGTAAATTTGCTCCTCAGCCTCCAGCAATTCGCCCTCCAGGCGATCAATGAGATTAGCCCACCTCTCATTGAGATTGTCGACCCGTTCAAGGGTCCGACTGAGGTGATGCTGCTCACCTCGTAACTGTTCGAGATCACGTTCGGCACCAGCTCTAACCAAAGCAGTGGCGGCAGCCAAATGAACCTTAAGGGCCCGTAGTGCGGGGCCTAATTGACTTCGAAGTGTTCCTGATGATGGCATATTAACTTGTGTTTTTAAAAGGAATTAAAGGCCGGCTCGGGCTTAATTGCTTTTATTTTTTAATAAAAATTAAATTTTATTTATTTTTGTAAAAACTCAACAGTTTTTACTTGTTGATGAAAAATGTAGAAGATAAAAGACTGTTGCCCGTGACAGTCAGTAGAAAAATGTGAAAGAAAGTTAGGCGATGTCCCCCTTGGGAAAAGCAATCGCTCTTTTGTTTTGTGTAGTTAGGAGAAAACTGCACAAAAGGAAAAGTGGCTGACTTGAGCCCACTTTAAGAAAAAAAAAAGAAAAGGTTGACTGCAGCTGCAGTGAAAGTTTGTGTCCTAGTGCGGACAAAAATGTTTATAGCCGGCGCGGGCAAAAATTTAAACAAATGAATGGGTAAAGTGATGGCCTGACACGGCTGCAATCACTAAATGAATAATATGGCTGCTACGGCCAAAGTACAGTGAAGCCCAAAACTGGCGCCTGTCACTGACAAAGAAAAGAAAATTGGCTGCTACGGCCAAAGTACAGTGAAGCCCAAAACTGGCGCCTATCACTGACAGAATAAAAATGTGGCTGCTAATGGCCAAAGTACAGTGAAGCCCAAAACTGGCGACAATCACTGACAGAGAAGAAATGTGGCTGCTAGTGGCCAAAGAAGAGGTGACTGCAAGCTAAGGCAGAAGATCACCTATGAAATGAGTAGGCCCTGCTTCGGGGCAAGTAGAACTCAGAACAACCAAAGTGTTGTTTGTTTAAGTGTCGGCCCAAGCTCGGGGCAGCAGACCACTTAAATTGTATGAAACAGAGCAACCTAAGTGTTGGTCTGTTTTAGGTGACGGTCCAACCTCGGACGGCAATTCACCTAAAGATGTGTGTTGAATACGGGGGCAGTGCTTTTGGACTGCCAAGACCCGTACGGGGCTCCAAAAATAATGTGCGGAAAGTAGAGTGGCACAATACCTCGCTGACTCAATTTGAGGAGGGACAGGAGAGATTCGGCCAGAATGAATCAACTCCTTAGTTTTAAAGGGCAACGGAGATTTCCAATCTCCAGAAAACAAATTCCTTAGTAAAACACACAAACACAGAAACACAATTAAAAATATTTATTTATCAAAATAAGATTATAAATGAAGTGCCTCGGGGGAATATATGCCGAGCACAAGTTTGGGCTGCCGGTCAACAAAGCAGGCCCTTGTGGTCTCAGATAGATTAAAAATATGGGCAAGTCAAAAGTTGGTAATAATTAATTGGCAGAGCTCAGAGAGCGCTGGCAATAAAAACAAGTTGGAGAAAAGGCAAGTAAGGTGTAAACAATTCAAAAGCAAGTGAGAAAATGGTAAAGCAAGTAAAGTGGAAACAGTTCAAAAACAAGTGATTGATGGAGAAGCAAGTAAAGCAAGTAAAATGGTTACAACAAGTGATTAAAGGGAGTAGGCCAAAACATTATATAGGGGTAAAAAATGGGCGTAAACAAATAACTTTTGAGAGAATAAATAAATGTGTGTAAATTGTGTTTTGAGCGGGGAAATTAAATAAAAGTTAAAATATTAATTAATTAAAAATAAAATGGATTTTAGGTGCCCTTTGGGCACATAAACTAATTTTCTAATACTTTGATTAGCTAATTTTAAGAAAATTCTCTCATTTTACCGTGTATTCCACACTGAACTCGTCGCAATGAAACGACCATTAATTTGAAGAATTACTTTAGTGATTAAAAATACTGTAATTTAAAGAATACTTGATTTAGGACATTTTAGGACATCTAATGTCGAGTCGTATGCTACTTGGTGTTATCGAAGCTTCGTTTAATTCAGAAGGTTCTGAGATTAAAATCAATTTATTGAGCAGGTTGTTTACAAGTGTGATCCCCGACCGTGATAAAAATATTTTTCCCAAACATGTGTTTATTTATCAATTGTTCGAAATGTAAGAAAAAAGAGAAAGTAACCAAAATTATAAAAAATATAGGAAAATAAAGAGAAAATTTGAAAAATTCTTTTTTAAAATTTAAACTACCCAGCTCCCACTTGACCACATCCTCGCCCTACAACATCCCCACCAGCATTAAAAACATCAGTACAATATAATCCGTGGCAGCAATCATCATTATTTTTGCAAGGCTTTCCAAATTTATTACATTGTTTGCTGAATTGAAAGAAAATGAATAAAATAAAAATTGAAATAATCAGGAGTTTGGTTGAATAAAACATTTTTTAAAGAATATTTTTTCTAGAAATTTAGAAGAAAAATCTGAAAAATATTAATTTAAGAGAATTTTTAGCTAGGGATGTTATTCGTACTTATTTGCCTCTTGTATGTGTTGAATCCTGCCCGGTGGCTAAGCTTTTGCAAACTCATTCTGGTGCCGCTAGCAGGGAACTCTACTTACTACTATAGTGAATCAGCCATCTACGGTCATGGCGCTTGACCGAGGAACCGGTCTGATGTAGGGAAGGAGATGTAAGGATGATTCACCTAGTAGTATTTAAAACGCTTAGGCGGGGGTTAAACGATCTAGAAGAATAAAAGTGAAAGATGCCACGGTAGCTCAATGATAGAGCTTCTATATGTGGTGAGCGAAAGCGTCTAGCAATAACTACGAGGAGGTTGCAGGTCTGAATCCTGCCCGGTGGCCTAAAATTTTTTCTAAGCACTTTTCACTTAAATAATTTTAAGTTTACAAAATAAAATAGAATTAAAATTGTAAAACTGACAAGCCAAGTATTCAAGTCAGGATTTATATAATTAAATCTTTTTAACTATTTTGTTTGTTCAAATGATTTTAAAAAGAGAGGAATGGAATATTTTTAAATTTTTTGAACTAATTTTTAATTAAAATAAAATCTCTTCTGAAAAACTTGGAAACTTTGGTTCATATAAGCATTATGGTTCATAAAGGAACTCGAGGAAAACTAAACAAATTAAAACAAACAATATTATGTTTAGTTCAAAATTAAAGAAGAAAATTTTTTTGAATGTATTAAAAGTCATATGAAATTTAATTGATATTTTTATTAAATAAAAAGTTAGATTTTAAAAGTATTCTCAGTTAATAGAATGCCCCTCAAATTGAACAAGAACAAATTTAAATCTCCATCCAGCGAGGAAACAAATTTAAAAGACGTGTATTAAATATAGGTTTATCAAGTATTGGGATATCTAGTATTATTAACAAAATTCCAAATTTATTTTTTAATCCGATCTGTGAATTTTTTTTAATATGTATGCTTTCCAAAATAATTCATATTTTTTTTTATTATTTTACTACGCTTCTTATTTTTTCTTTAAAAGTAAATTTTTATACCCTCATAAATCCTTTACTTTTACTATTATACAGGCTCATTTTCTGCCCGGTCTTTAAAAAATCCTCAAATTTACTTTCAAAAAATGAACAGATACTTGAACAATGGAATGTATTAGCTAATATAAAAGCTTAGAAATTTAGTCAATTGTTCTTTTCCCCTAAAATCAATTGTTCTTCTAAAAATGCTCCGTGCCGCTTTTCTTCCCATTGTTTTGTTGGCTGTTTGGACATCTCTTAAATGTTCTGTGGCTGATACCGTTGTTGGTTATGGTCGACACACTCTGGTTGGGAACAAAATAACAATATCAGATCGCAAGTACAGAATCGCGGAAAACAACGATGACCTCAAGGATTACGTTGGAACAGAGAATGCTTGTGATGTCAAATTTGATGATAATGGGGATATGTAAGTTTTTGAGAGGGATTCACTTTTGAGGGGAATTTTTGATAGACATTTTATCCGCAAGAATCTAAAAATTTTTAATTTTAAGTGTTCTCAACTACAACAGTGTTCGGGAGACTGGATGTGTTGTGGATCTAATGCATAGATATCTTGCTTTTAAGCTTGAGTTCACAGCTACTCTGAGCAACGACGACAAGGAACTGAAAGAATGTCTTGAAGAAATGCCTGATGGAATTAATGCCAATCTGTATGATTGAATTTTTTGATTCAAAACCTTGTATTCATTTTCCAGGCTTCCCTTCGCCCACAGCATTGATTTGGAACGTTTTGAGAAGCTCAAAAAAGGACCATACAATGAACACGCTTTTTGTGATAACCAGGCTGCTTGCGGCAGTGGAGGTGGGGAGTGCTTGAAGCCTGAAGGGTTGGAGATTGGTTGGGGCTATAAAGGAGATAGAGTCCATGTGGGCATGCAACAGGGTGAGATTTTTGGAAGGAAACTTTCTAATCAGAAATTTGTTTTCTAGTTGGAGAGCCCATTTTGTGTGAATGCCCTCAAAAATTCGACGGAATCAACAATAAAAGGTCTTCAGTCGACGTGCTAGTTGATGACCACATTATCTGGTTTAGGTTGGGTCCAACAGATGATGAGTGTAGTGTTTCTTTCGATTCTTGTAACCCACCCTTTGTCTGTAACAGTGTCAAGCAGAGTAAAATTTACGGATTAAATCCAATGACTTGGGAGATCAAATACAAGGACGGAGATCTTACCTACTACCGTCTGCTTTCTTTATATCTGCTGCCACAGAAAGCAGCTTTTCAACACCATGGAGGGAAAATTACAAGGAAAGCGCCAAATGGGCCGAAGTGTAATATTCAACTTAGAATTGTAAGTTTAAAAAATCAACAGTCGGACCTCTTTTGTAGAGACACCCAATACTAGATAACCTCTATTTAGGAGACGCTTTCTAAAAGTAGGCAGGTTCTGAGCGGCCTCTAAAATCGGTAAACCTCTTTTGGCGTTACATAAGCGATACCTTCTATTTAATGTACTCTTCTACTAAAAACCTCTTTTGTAGAGACACCCATTACTAGCTACACCTCTATTTAAGAGACGTTTTCTAAAATTAGGTTGACCACTGGATAGAGGCATTGCCTAAGCGATACCCTCTATTTAATCTACACCTCATTATAAGATAGAGTTGTTCCATCCCCATGGGTTATTTACAATTACGGTCTGACTGTAAATTAAAATTTTATTTAAATTTTCTAATTTCAGAGTAAGAGTAGCAAATACAAGCTTTTGATAGAAAATAAATTGAGTCTTAAAGAAAAACTTATAATTGTGGCTGGAATATGGTAGGATAATTATTTTTTGAAATTTGAAAGAAAATTTCTCTTTTAATTTTCAGCGTTCTTATCTTTGCCTGTATCTGGTTCATAGTCTATATGGTTATAAAAACGAAACAAAATATGGATAAGATGAAGGGAGATATGAAAGATTCGAAATAAATATATATAGAGATTATTGTGATAAATAAAAATATTGTTTTTTGTTTGTTTGTTTGTTTGTATGTTGTTAAGGAGGATAAATGCGGACGACAATTCCGAATTTAAAATTTTTTAAAAATTATTGAAATGAGATCCTCTTTTTTAGTCCCGACTGTCACGATCCGACATCTGACGGTTTCCGAATCGTTTTCAAGGATCGTGGTCCTTTATTTAAGGGACTTAAAATTTAGTTCGAGAAATATAAAATCGCCCCTTTCTAGATCTAAATTTTACATTTTCTCCAAATTCTTTTGATTGTTTATTTGTCCTTTGATTGTAATCGTAAAGCATTTAGCTATTAGATTCCAAATGTCCCGAAAGAGAAGACGTGATATAATGGAAACAGAACAGTCAGGTATACTGAAGATCTCTCCTTCAACATTTAGCTGAAGGAGACAAATAGCTACATATAGCCCCAGCTCTGCTTCACTTAATCATTCCCTCATTGATTAAAAGATATTTAAATTTTTGGCTATAATTTTTTTCATTTCTTAGCCACGTTGAAATCGTGGGAATAAAAATTGGGGGAATTTTCTTTCTTTTTTGTTTAAAATCAAATCTGATCTTTCGTACATTTTGATAAAAAATAATTTTTTTAATGAAATGTACCCAAAATTTTATTTATTTAAATGACATTCACATAGTTTTCTCTTAAAATAATTTTTTTCCTTATTAATTTTATTAAATATTATTTGAACAGATAAAAAGGTTGGGTACATTTTAGTAGAAAAATTGTCCTTATAAACTTTTTGAGGAAAGACAGGGTCACATTATTACATATAAAATTGCTTAAATTTAAAGCAAGATACCTCATTCAGTAAAACAATTAACAACTGAAAGGAGACATAAATTGGCAATAAATGTCAGTTAACGAACAGACTAGCCCATTCACTCCACAACTTTAATCGGGTTACCCGAAATCCTGACTTTTTTTTTGACCTGAAACCGTATCTGAAGAAGATTCTTGCACCCTACTAAGTCTTTTTCTCAACCAGTCCCATAACTAATTTAGTCTAAATCCATTTTAATGGATTTAGACTAAATCCATTAAAATTTAGACTAATTTTTCCACGGGGAATTTTATTTAATTATTTTTTTGTATCTTTGTCAAAAAAATTTAGGGGTTTTTAAAAATTCTAAGCGAATTCTTCATTAAACTATAAAAAATTTAATGTAATATTCTACCAAAATTAATTTTTAAATTAATTTTATTTTTTAGATTTTTCTTTCAATTTCTAGAAAAAATTAAATTTTAAAAAATGTCGCCCTCAACCAAATTCCTGATTACTTCAATTTTTATTTTATTTATTTTATTTCAATTCAGCAAACAATGTAGTAACTCCAAACGTTGTGCAAAAAACACTGATTGCTGCGGAACTAATGTTTGTATTGATGCTAAATGCAAAGCATGTGTATCAAATAAACAATCTTGCAAACAAGATAGTAATTGCTGCGATAAGAAGTCACGTTGTTTATCTTCTTATTCTGAAGACATAGGGCCAGTAGACTTAGGGTCAGCTTGTACTAAATGATTTGGTTAAATTTTAAAAGAATGTATTTTTTAATTTAAATTAATTTTGCCTGCTATACTGTATTTTCTCGATTAATTCCCCCCCTCCCTCGAATAATTCCCCTCCCTCGAATAATTCCCCTCCCTCGATTAATTCCCCATGCTAGAGTAGAGTTGAAATAATAATTCCCCACCCCCAAATACACTACTTCACGTTCAAATGCCAAAACTCGAATAATTCCCTCCCTCGAACAATTTCCCATCCCAAGGAAGGGTCGAAAAAATAATTCCCCAGGGGAATTGGTCAAGAAAATACGGTATTTTTCTTTTAAATTCAAATTTCGGCCAATTTTTCTTTTCCTTTTTTTCTTAAATTTTTTATTATAATATTAAATTTTAAATTAATTTTTAATTACCTCTTTAATTACTTTTTAAATTTTATAATTTTTATTTTGGAAATTAAATAATGGATTAAATAAATTTGTTATTATGTGTATTAATTTATTAATTTATCTATCCAGATCTTGTGGGAAATTTTTTTTTAATTTGAAAATTTTTTTTATTTTAAAGTTATTTTTAGAAGAAATCCAAGGGTTTAACACCTATTCTTCTTCAACCTAAAATTATTTTTTCTTCAAAAATTTATAAAAATCATTTTATTCCCCCACTTTCAAGAGGATAAAAAATTGAAAAAATATTTATTCAAGCGCAATTTTTTAAAATAAGTAACCGTCGTATAGAGAGTTTAAGCACTCCCCAAATTTTTGTAAAAAATATTCAATCCCTAAGCATTAATTGCTTTATTTTTTTAACTATATTAGCAGCTATCCTAAACATCAATAAAAATATAGTTCAGAAATTTTTATCAATTTAAACATTTAAAATTAAATTTTCTCGAAACTTATGCATAAAAAAGCATAAGCACCCCAGTAAAAATTTAATTCCTACCTATTGTAAAATTCTACAAAAAACACAGTAAATATGTCTGTAGATATTAAAAAAATAATAAAAAGAATTAGGCATTATCATTTTATTGTCGAAATCTCGATACCCTGAAAAGCAACGCAAAACAAGATTTTCAGCTTAAAAAATATTTTTGATCCGTTAAGGATTGTTTCAAGTTTCTGTTTTCTTTTATTTTTTATTAAATTTATTAAAAAAAATTTTTTTAATTTAAAAATTAATTCAAATTTAAATTAAAAATTAATAAAAAAATTAATTTAAAAATTAATAAAAAAATTAATTTAAAAATTAATTCAAATTTAATTTAAAAATTAATAAAAAAATTAATTTAAAAATTTTATTAAATATCATATGAACAAATAAAACGTTTACAATTTTAAAGAAAAATATTTTTATAAAATTTTGTGGGGGGATACCCACTAGGCTAAAATTTAGAATCGTTTAAACTTACCCATAATAATTAAAAAACATATTTTTCATACAAATAAAAGCTAGTAATTGCCTCATCATAATCCTTACATTATGCCCGTACAAGTTCACTTTCACGTGAACGCGCCATTTCTTCAATAGCGAAATATTAAATTGCGTTAGATGCCCTTTTAGGTACATAAAAAAAATTTTTTTTTAATTATATTTAGAAATTCTTGCTTGCTTAAGTAATTTTAAATTTAAAAGCATTATATTTTTATTGCTGTTCGAATAAAAAAAAAGCCAAAATTTAAAAATCCGAAGCAATTTTCTTTAAAAATTTTTGTATTTTGTTGTTTGTACGAATCTTTTAAAAATGATTTTGTATCTAAATTGGCCATATCATTTTTTAATTTTAATATTAAAATCTAAAATTACTAATAAAATGCCTTTTCAATTAAATTTTGGCATGTTTACTTTCACGTGAAAGCTTTTTGCCATTTCTCAATCGCAACACATCAAACTTGCTTCAAATGCTTTTTAGGTATATAAAAAATGAATTTTTAAAATTAAATTTAGAAATTCTTGTTTATTAATTAATTTTTAAATTTAAAAGCTTTTTATTTTTATTGCTGGTTAAATAATAAAAAGCCAAATTTTAAAAATCAGAATCAATCTTTTATAAAATTTTTTGTATTTTATTGTTTGTACAAAGGCATTTAAAAATGATTTTTTAATCTAAATTGGCCACTTTATTTATTAAATTTTATTTAATAATTTACTTTATTATCTAGCTAAAATAATATTAATTCTTTCCGATAGAATTCGAAATTACTAAAAAAAATTTTTTAGTAAATCCCGATCCCAATTTCGGCCAATCCCGGTCCCGATTCGGGATCGGGACCGGGATCGGGATCTCAATTCCAAATCCCGATCCCGATTTTTTAATCCCGGTCCCGATTCGGGATCGGGATCGGGATCACCATTCCAAAATCCCGATCCCGGGTTTTTCTCTAAATCCCGATAACGGCCAACGCTAGTTTATAGGGCTAAACGTTTACCTTTCTCTTAATAAATTGAAAATTGGAAAAACATAAATAATACATCTTAGTCCCCTAAACAGATTTCCACACCCCTCGATATCCTTCTTAATCCAGAAATCGTGGAACCCAATGGTTTAAACTAGTGATCGGAATTTTGTACCGTACTTCCTATACGGAATACCGATAAATATGGCCGGTACAATCACTAAAACTATACTGTAATTCTTTACTAAATAATTTCAGTAATAATTTACTGTAATAATTTGCCAAAAATTAATTTTATTTTTCAGATTTTGATTTTAAATTCTAAAAAATAAATTTAAAAAATGTCGGCTTCAATCAAACTCTTGATTATTTCAATTTTTATTTTATTTATTTTTTTTCAATTGAGCAAACAATGTAGTCAACTCAATGGCGTTTGCAGTAAAACTAGTGATTGCTGCCGCGGATATGGTTGTTATCAAGGGCATTGTTCGAATGGTATAATTTTGAAAATTGGCAAAATATTGAGCTTCGTTGCATTTCAATATATATTGGAAAAAATACCGTATTTCCTCTAATAGAACGACAGCCTCTATTTGAACGACAGCCTCTATTTGAACGACACCCCCTATTTGAACGACAGTCTAGAGGGAGGTTGAGAAATAGAACGACAGCCTCTATTTGAACGACACCCCCTATTTGAACGACAGTCTAGAGGGAGGTTGAGAAATAGAACGACAGCCTCTATTTGAACGACACCCCCTATTTGAACGACAGTCTAGAGGGAGGTTGAAAAATAGAACGACAGCCTCTATTTGAACGACACCCCCTATTAGAACGACAGTCTAGAGGGAGGTTGAAAAATAGAACGACAGCCTCTATTTGAACGACACCCCCTATTAGAACGACAGTCTAGAGGGAGGTTGAGAAATAGAACGACAGCCTCTATTTGAACGACACCCCCTATTTGAACGACAGTCTAGAGGGAGGTTGAAAAATAGAACGACAGCCTCTATTTGAACGACACCCCCTATTTGAACGACAGTCTAGAGGGAGGTTGAAAAATAGAACGACAGCCTCTATTTGAACGACACCCCCTATTAGAACGACAGTCTAGAGGGAGGTTGAAAAATAGAACGACAGCCTCTATTTGAACGACAGCCCCTATTAGAACGACAGTCTAGAGGGAGGTTGAGAAATAGAACGACAGCCTCTATTTGAACGACACCCCCTATTTGAACGACAGTCTAGAGGGAGGTTGAAAAATAGAACGACAGCCTCTATTTGAACGACAGCCTCTATTTGAACGACACCCCCTATTTGAACGACAGTCTAGAGGGAGGTTGAAAAATAGAACGACAGCCTCTATTTGAACGACACCCCCTATTAGAACGACAGTCTAGAGGGAGGTTGAAAAATAGAACGACAGCCTCTATTTGAACGACACCCCCTATTAGAACGACAGTCTAGAGGGAGGTTGAGAAATAGAACGACAGCCTCTATTTGAACGACACCCCCTATTTGAACGACAGTCTAGAGGGAGGTTGAAAAATAGAACGACAGCCTCTATTTGAACGACACCCCCTATTAGAACGACAGTCTAGAGGGAGGTTGAAAAATAAAATGACATGTCGTTAGAGGAAATACCTATATTTCAAAACAAATCCGAGCCCTAGTATGTAATTTATTCTTAAGAATGTAGTCAACATCTTGGTAATTGTGGAAACGGAAAATGCTGTGATAACTTATCTTGCAAAAGATTTAATGGCAAATATTATTGTTCTAATGCTCCTTGTGTCAAAGATGGAAACAAATGTCAAAAAGATGATGGATGTTGTTTTGGTATGGCAAAGAATATTTTTTCTGTTTAAAGGGAAAATTTAGTTGGGGATTAGTATGCTGGGGTCGAAGTTTTAAACTTGGCTGAGGGAAGTGAAAAGAAATGCGGTTTATAATATGGCTAAATCAGGGTCCGGATTCGTATTTATTTTGGAAGTACAGTACTTACAAATAGACTTTTTAGTTAAAAAATTAAATTTAACCTTAAAATTTTCAAAATTTTCCTCTGCGGCGCAAAAAATTCCAGAAATCAGGCTTGTGGACCTCAAAAATTCTCAAAAGTTTCGCCTGCGGCGCAAAAAATGGAAGTATTTTTGGCGTAGCGGAATTATATTTTGAAAATTTTTACTCCTATGTGCTTCCAATTTGAACTTTTTGTACTTATACTTAACATTTTCTCGATCCGAACCCTAGGGGTTAAATAAAAGTTAGACAGTTTTTGTGTGCCTTTAGGGCACTAAAAACCTTACGTTAATGCAAGTTGCGAGTAAAATTTATTTATTTAAAATAAATTAAATTTATTTTCGCCTTCTTCAGGTTCAGGATGTGTAAAGGGTAAATGCCAAAAATGTGATAGTGAATATGTCACTTGTTCTAGTAAAGGTTGTTGCCCACCATTAAAATGTGGTGTCATTTATAATCAGTGCGAGTAGTAGAATATGAATAAAAACTTATCTTTTCTTTATTTAAATTAATTTTTAAAAATTATTTTCTACGGCCAATTCTACCGGCCAATCTTCTTTCCTTTTTTGTAAAACAAATATAATGGATAAAAATATTTTCATGGGTTTATACATATTTATTTATAAAAGTTAACTTAATTTTGAAGAAATTATAAAAAATGTTGAAAATTTTTTTATTATTTTAAAAAATATTTAAAAGAATTCCAAGGCACTTGTTTTTATCCGTCAAATTCCTTTTTTTGTCAATCTATGTATTAAAAATTAATTTTATTCAACATGTTCAAGTATATAAAAAATCGAAGCAAAATTATTTAAATAAGAGGAATTATTTAAAATTAAGTAGTACGCTTATTTTAATTTCATTCATGTACCCCTCATTCTTTCAAAATTTTGTTTTCCAATAAACATTTTCTTCGGTTGCCCTTTTAATTAAAAAAATTTTTTTTTAATTAAAAATTAATTTACTCGTTATAAATTATTTCTGATGAACAGCACAACAATTTTTTAGTCTTTTTTATTAAAGTTTTTAAATTAAACGTTTCCTTCTCTACTTTAACAAAATTAATATTTTCATCAGAATACAAAATATTTTTAATTAAATTTTGCCAATCAGATCGCTAAAAGAATTTAAATTTATTTTTTAAAAATATTTTTTAATTTTTATTTACTTGTTTATGATTCTTATAATAATCAAAATATTTGATAATAAAATTGTAAATCTGAAAAATATTTTTGTTCTTTAATATTTAAAATTAACGTAAATGCTCTAATTAAAGCCCCCCCCCCCCTTATTAGAAGCCCATATCCAATACAAGCCCACCCAAATTGACCTTTTGAAAAATAGATGCCCAGGAGTTTAACTAGAGCATTACAACACTCTTCTCTATTGGATACACTCGGATTGAAAAAACCATACCTTATAATGAAGGTTTCTTAAATTGAGGGGAAGTTTAGACAGTTCTTCAAAAGGCGGATAGCTATTGGAATGCGAAATAGGGTTGAGCCAGACCTCACAAAAAAGGGCGGGAAAAAATTATAGATACCCTTTGAGTTCAAAAATATATCTTATAATGAGGTTTGTTAAATTGAGGGTACCATTTAGAAAACTCTCCCACACGCATGGGCTAACCAAATTTTAAGAAATGCCTCTTAATTTAAGATGTATCTAGCAGGGGTGTGCCGAAAAGGATTTTAAAAGACGAAAAGTGAAAAACCAAAAAAAGATGAAAATTCGGCGAAATACGAAAGCCGAAACGGCAAATCCTTCCTGTATCGAGTATTGGTTGATCTTATAATTTGTTTTGATTTTACTTAATAAAAAAATTACTTCATCAATTGTACACATTTTATTTTCACTTTCATTTATAGCAGTAGAAATTAAAGAATTGAGAGAATATGGAGGCGTATTTGGGCCAAAATTTCCGTTACTTTTAATTTTATTCATTTCCCATTTAGTTAATGTTTCTTGTTGTTTAAGTAAACTATCCAGAAATAAATTATTCATAACGGGAAAGAAATTTGTCTTGATTTAGAGTTTTGAAATTTTCGGTCTCTATAAAAATAAATATTAAAGTAAATAAAGAAATTTGTATTTTCAGATAGGGGAATAAAAACAAAATAGAGGGTGACCCAAAAGTAACTGGGCACACGTTCTTTGGCATATCTCTCTTCGAATTAAAAATAATGGGATCAAATAAGGCTTAAATGATAGAGGATAAAACAAGGAACAAATATAATAAAGAATTTTTGAAGTGCCCATCCTTTGCTAGGATATAGAGTTACTGACCGGTAACTTTTGGGCACCCTGTATTTTCCTAGTAAAGAATTATTTCAATAAAGTGTCCACTCTCAACTTTTGCTTTCTAAGAATAAATGTGCTTAAGAAAGAGTTAGGTGCTCTACCTTTAGGAGAGTCTAGACAATTGTGGGTAGGTCCAAATGAAGAAAGCAATCCAAGCCTGCGGAGGTAGGGGGAAAGAAATATTTTAGTTTGAATGTTGTTTTTACAGGAGAATGATGGGGCACTGACCACTCCTCACACTCAATGCCTATTTTTTCTGGTGAGGGTCACAACAATGTGTTATCAAAATCAGAGTTTTTTGGAAACAAAAAATTCTAGAGAATTGAAAATTGAAATTTCGAAACAGCTCTGATCAAAATACAGTCGGTCTCTGTTAAAGATTTTTAATTAAACTTTTCCTTCTCAACTTTAACAAAATATAAAATATATTTAGTTAAATTTTGCCAATCAGAAAGCTAACAATTTTATTTTTTTTTAAATTTTATTAAAAAAAATATTTTTATTCTCTTGCTTATGAGTTGATTTACACCTTAAAAAATAAAATAAATGAAAAAATATGAATACAAAATTGAATAAGGCTTGTAGTAAGAATGCATGTAATATGGATTTTCAAGCATATTTCCAATAGTGTGTTAAGTTTATTTGAAAGTTTTGCATATTAAAAAGAATATTTTAAAGCTCCCGTCATTATAACCCGAAAACCCAATTTTTAATAGTTAAAATAATCTTCATTCATTTTTGGCAAGTCGAACGTGTTGTGTTTCCCTTTGGTTTACAATCTCCAACGCAACAACTTTTAAGGCTATTATCTCCATCACAATAATCACCAGTAAACAAACATTTCATACAAGTAAGATTTTTTTTTCATACAAGTAATTTAATGGAAACAGCTTTTACAGGAAACAATTTACTAAAGCAACTTATAATCAGGTGTCTCCTCACAGTCAATGCCTAGTTTTTTCTGGTGAGGGTCAAAACAATGTGTTATCAAAATCAGTTTCTTCGAAACAAAAAAACCTCGAAAATCAAAATTTCGAAACAGCTCTACGGTCGGTCTTTGTTAAAGATTTTAAATTAAACTTTTCCTTCTCAACTTTAACAAAATATAAAATACTATATTTTATTAAATTTTGCAAATCAGAAAGCTAAAAATTTTATCTTTTAAATTTTATTCAAAAAAATATTTTTATTCTCATGCTTATGAGTTGGTTTACACTTTTATTATTTTATTCAATAAGTGAAGATAATTTATTTAAATAATTTTTAAGAGTATTGTTTAAATAGTGTTTAAATAAAATTATTAAAAGAAAATTGAAGAAAACAGAAAATAATATTTATTAAAAAAAGGACGACTGAAAACAGTTTAATCTCGATAAGACAGCACCCTAAAGAGTGAAGTTAGCTGACGTTTTTATGAAAGAGTGCCGTGTTATTAGAGGGGCATGTTTTTGCAAATTAGCAGAGGTGGGTCGGAATTCCGACGTTTTTTCCTTCCGATTTCCGAAAAAAATTTGATTTCCGAGTTCCGACTTTTGAGCCAGTTCCGATTTCAGGCTCTTCCGATTTCCGAAAGTTTAAAAAAATTCCGGCACCTCTAACTGTTTCGACCCAACCTCTGTATATTAAAAAGCATATTTCGTTTAAAAATCCCTGTCATCATAACCCGAAAACCCAATTTTTAATAATTAAAATATCTTCATTCATTTCTGACAAGTCGAACGTGTTGTGTTCCCCTTTGGTTTACAATCTCCAACGCAACAACTTTTAAGGCTATTATCTCCATCACAATAATCACCATTATACAAACATTTCATACAAGTAAAATATGGAACTATACAGGCTGTTCCTTCACAACAATTAATTTTGTCTTGACTGCATGTTCCGTTTTCTGGAATACATTTATCTGAAAAATTAAAAATGACATACAGATTTTGAAATATAAAGAAAAAAGAGTTTCTAATATAAGACCAATCTATTAGAAGCCCACCTCTAATATAAGCCCATCCGAGGAGACCCATTGAAAAAAAGATTATCTGACATTTAGTGCATATTTAGACAGAATTTTATTTTACTGCATATTTTAAGCATTTTCGGGCATATACCTACCGTAGTTGCTCAAATGATTACGCGGGGTAATTATTGCTTCAATCTTTCGCTGGAGGGGTTAATTAACGGAAATGGATTCTTAATTAACAGAGACATATACGGCATATGAGCTTATTTTTATTAATCCAGTAAAATATCTCTAATATATTCCCCTCGAATTTATCAAGGAGAATACATGGAGGAGAGGTTGATCAGTTTAATAATTTCTATTTCAACTTACCTTTCCCACACATATTTCGTAGGCCAATATAAACATTTCCAGGTCCATATTTTGGCAAACTTTGGCATGTTAAATTGCCACAACACCCCTTAGTACATTGTCTTTTATCACAACAATCCTTCCCTTCCTTTATACATTTTTGGCTATTTAAGTATTCAATAAATAATATTATTGAAAAAATAGATATAATTAAAGTTGTTGTTGAATAATTCATTTTTTATTGAAAAATACTCTAAAAAATTCGAAAATTTTCTAAAATTAGTATATTTTTTCCAATTTAATTAGCCAATGAAAAGAGAAAT
This sequence comes from Meloidogyne incognita, assembly GCA_036172945.1. Classification (NCBI taxonomy): domain Eukaryota; kingdom Metazoa; phylum Nematoda; class Chromadorea; order Rhabditida; family Meloidogynidae; genus Meloidogyne; species Meloidogyne incognita. Next base: position 5,576,766 of record JARQAC010000001.1, read on the forward strand.
ATAGTCAAAACTCTATTTTAAATGCCATTCGGTAGATTTCGACTGGGACAAGTACTAAATATAAGGCCATCAAATTAATAAATCCCTCATCAGAATCAGAAATTCTGAGTACATACACAGTCTATACGGAATGGCTCATTTACTATTCTCCTTTTGATCAAAAGGAGGATGACTTCTTATAAAAATGAAGTTATTATATTTTTATTTCTGATAATTTGATGGGAACTCTTAAATTAAGTATAGGGCTGATATTCCAATTCTATTTTATTATCCAATAATCAAGTGTATTTTCAATTGTGGGTTAGACAGTTATCTCGCCCAATGGCCAACCAAATTTTACCAAAACGTATCTAATATCGAGATGTATGTTAAAGTTTGGGTCGACTGTTCAGCTCTAACAATAAGGGGGTATTCTACTTCAGCTCTAAGGGGGTATTCTAAAAAGAATTTTGGAAAAATTTTTAGATTGGAAATAATTATTTTTAAATAAAAAGCAAATTAAAATACTAAAAACGCTTAAAATAAATTTTAAAGTCAATATTTTAAATTTTAATTCCTTTCTAAAAGATTTTTTAAATTAAATTCTTGTTTGTTCATCTGCATATTTTAAATAAAATTTTAGAAATAATTTTTTTAATTATTCGATTTTTAGCCGTATTGACGTTAATTCACTAAATTAAATATTTAATATACCGAACTTTTGCCCCACCTTGTACATCAGGATTAATACCCGCAAACTACCGTAAATCTTCTAATAGAACCCCACTCCGAAAATACCACTCTCCAATATGACCACACTATGAGATGTTCAAAAAATAAAAGCACACTCTCTATTAGAAGCACACTCCCTGATATAAGCACACTGAGAGGTGATTAAAAAATAGAAGCACATGTGATTCTATTAGAAGATTTACGGTAAACTACCCTTCGTACATAAAGACAATTTCTGCAGCACCAAGAACTAAAAATTAGTTAGACTGTAATAATTTCACTTAAATATCGTGATTGATACATTTCGAGATCTTGATTCTGTACGACTCTGTCAGCCCGATCACTGTTACTCAAATATAAAGACATACAGGCCACTTAAATATGCAAAATCATTAAACGATCTTCTCTAACTTAAATGACCAGAAAATTGTTAGAATAAATAAATTAAATTATATGTAGAGAGCTCTGTGGCTTAGTTAGTAGTTATGTTTTGTTTGAAATAATTTTACAATTTTTTTATAATCTAACTTAAACTATAAAATAAAGACACTATTTCCGTTGATTTTATCTATTTAAAAATTAATTTATCGCATTTTACTGATTTAATTAAAATTATTTAGTTAAACTCCTTCAATACTTTAGATACAAGATTTTTTATTTTGAAGCGGAAAAACATAAAAATTATTTTTTGCTAAGAAATCTTAAATGTTGTATGTAGTTTTAAATTGTTTTTAATTTGTTGTTGCACAACATAATAGAATTTGTGAAAATAAAGCACAATTAGTTTTTTCAAAAGGTGAGACAGAACCACAAAAAAGGTGAAAATTTATCAAAATTTATTTATACGTATTCCGAACAAAAGTATTAGGTAATTTTATAGTAAGAAAGGAAAGAAGATTGCCCGTTTGAATAAAAGGAAAAATTTTAAAAAATTAATTTAGATAAAGAAAAGATTTAATTCTTTTTATCACAAAAAAAGAAAGCACCAATGAAAGTACCTCTATTTTTTTCAACTTTCACACAATGATAATTTGCGCAACAATCAGCGTCTGTTTTACATGATCGACCTTGACATGGTTGGCAAGTATAATAGTATTTATCACATCTCCAACCTGAAAAGTAAAAAAAATAAAATAATTTACATTTTGACTATAGTGTCACCATCATTGATGGAAAGGTTCCAGTTCCGGAACTGGAACCGGAAGTAGAACTGTGGAACCGGCAAAGGTCTGGAACCGGTTCCAGAACCGGAACCTGAACCGCCAAAGTTAAAAAACAGTTCCAGAGAAATTTTGGAAGAGTTCCATCACTGGTCACCACATTTGTATGGACACTGACATTAAAGATTCTGTACCCTAGAGATGTACAAAAACTGATAAACTCATATTTAAGGGTAAACTTATTATAAGATTCGTTAATCTCGATTTTTCCTATATTTTTGTGAGTAATTTGGGGCCGGAGCAAGTTTTCCCCTTAAAACAGAAGAATATTCTTTGCCATACCATAACAACATCCATCATCTGTTTGACACTTTCCATTATCACCGACACAAGGAGAAATAGAACAAAAATGTTGAAGACCATTCCTAGTAAGTTTATTTTTGCAATGTAAGCCAGAACAGCATGTTCCATCATTACAGGCACTCAAATGTTTATTACATCCTTGAGAGTAAATTACTTCAAATAAAATAAAAATTGAAAAAAGGAAAAGGTTAATTGAAGACATTTTTGGAATTTAAAAATCACTGAAAAATAATTTTTTAGGTAAACTTGATTTCTTTTAAAAATCTCGAATAATGCTCGAGAAATCGGGATCCAAAAAATGGGAATCACATATAGGCATTTTTAAGCCTATTAAAGGCTTATTAATCATATTAAAGGATTAATTTATCATAATAAAGGACCCGCTTTAATAAATATAAAACAAAAATCAGCTTTGACTTGATAGAAGTTAAGAAATTCGAAAATTTAGGGTGAACTTATAGTTATGCGAAGCAGTGTATTAAGAATTAAAATGTGTGAAATTAAAATGATTTATTACTTAACTAAACATAACTGTATTTATATTCCTTCAATCTCACATTTTTTTAACCTTTTCTAACCTTTCTATACCTTAATCTACAAAATCAACAACAAATTCTTTCACAAATCCCCCAATATTTAACATTTAAACAACTGTGCCAACCTTACAAATAAAGGGATAATTTTAAATTTTGTACTTTTTTGATTTAACCATTCCATTTTTCTACAATTTTGTATTCAACATTGTTTAAGGTAAATTGCAGGTTTCGAGGGTTTATTTTCTATTTTTGTATTTAAAAAAGGAAATTTTAAGTAAAATTTAAATTTTTATACATTTTAAAAATATTTATTAACTATTTTGTAATCTAATATTTTTTTCAATACTTTTCGTTTATCTCCCCCCCCCCCATATCCCTTTCTTCTACAGCAAAAAATTATTTTTCTAGTCGATAAAAATTTTAGAAATGTTTGAGCCACCCTTACAATTAAGGAAATAATTTTAAATTTTGTACTTTTTTGATTTAACCATTCCATTTTTCTCCAATTTTGTATTCAATTTTTTCATTCATTTTATTTTACCGTGTGATTTGCTTTAAATAAATGAGTATACAAACAAATATGGATAAGGGGAAAAGGATGAGGAGTAAATCACAAGCAAGGATCGAGAAAGTATTTTTTAATAAAATTTAAAAAAAAATAAAATTTCTAGCTTTCTGATTGGCAAAATTCATCAAAATATATTTTAAATCTGTTAAAGTTGAGAACCTTAATAAAATAATGAGAAGATAAACTTTAAAATTTTAGATAAATATATTTGGAATTACTACAACACCTTTTCCGTTGATTTTATTAATTAAAAATTAATTATCGCATTTTACTGATTTAATTAAAATTATTTAACAATGTAAAGAATAATTAATACAGTATTTTCTCTAAAATAGCCCCCACTCTAAAATAGGCCCCCTCTAGAGGTCGATCGAAAATAATAACCTCCGGGGCTATTTTAGAGAAAATATGATATTTATATATTAATTTCCATAAATCAACCACCAACCACTTAAATTAGCACGAAAACTTAGCTTGAATTTGTGAAAATAAAGCAGAATTTCTCACTTAATAGGTGAAACAGAACCACAATAAAAAGTGAGAAATTTAAAAAAATTATCGAAATTTATTTATACGTATTCCCAACAAAAGTAGTATTTTAATTTTATAGTAAGAAAGGAAAGAAGATTGCCCGTTTGAATAAAAGGAAAAATTTTAAAAAATTAATTTAGATAAAGAAAAGATTTAATGCTTGTTATCACAATATCTTAAACCACCCTTATCCTTCTTACAAACAAATTTTCCACAACAATCAGCATCTTTACTACAAGATAAAACTTCACATGTTGAGCATTTGTTAAAAACACATTTTGAACCTGAAATGTCGAAAAATTTAGACTAATTTATAGTATACATATATATTTTGTAGACCGAGGTTTATAGAAGATGATTTGCAGAAACCAAAAATTTTATGATTTTGGATGAAAAATACGAGGACACACATTTTGAAAGAATTTGAATGAGAACCAATCAGAAATAAAATTTAATTTTTAATCCTAAAAATTGTTTTTGTGAAATACACAATTTTTAAGTAATTTCAAAAATAAAAAAAATTCATTTAAAATTTTTAAAAATTTATTTTCTAATAATAAAAAATTAAAACTCTAAAATTATTTTAAAAAGGTAAACTCTGTCAGAAAATTTTAAGCACCCCTATAGAAAATATTGAAGTTTAAAATGTCAGAATAGTAGTTAGACCGACCCCCGTGTCGTGGGGGCAGAGGGGGCTGTCAGTTAATCAATCAAAATTAAAAGGTGTTAAGTCATTTCCCTCCCGACCCCTTCCCCACCAACCAAAAGGTTTTGAGAGACTCTATTTCCCCCACACACCCCAAACTTAAAGCTGCTGATGATTTCCTTCCCAACACCCACCCTCTCTAATAAAAGCCTCACCCACCCCACTAGCCAAAAGCTGTTGATGCTTTTCCTTTCTTTCTCCTTCCCTCATCCGCCACCCAAACCTCTTTTTTTTGTTTTCCTCAAACCAAAACCTATACGCCTTTTCTCATATTCAAATTTTGCGTCCCACAGCTTTTCCCTCTTAATCCATTCTTTTTCTTCACAAATAAAATTTTTTGTTTTGAATAATAAAAATTTTTATTTTTCCCATCCATCCCTCTCATCCCTTTGTTTTAAATATTACTTTAAATGCCGCCCTTCTAGAGAATGATATTTTTTCTTTCACATTCTTTCCATCATTTGAAGAATGAGAGTATTATAGACAAAAAAAAGCCTATTTTTGTATATATTTTTTAATTTATTTTTAATTATTTATTTTAAATATTTTTTACCTGTGATAGGTTGAGAAAATCGGGTCGGGTCTTCAAAATTTTTAGTCATAGTTGTTTTTTAATGATTTATCAATTATGTATTCTATAACAGATTTTTTATTTATATTTTTTCACTTCGATTAATATCTTATTTTTAAATATATATTTCTATTTATTTAGAGGGATATGGGGGCATTGAGATTTTTGGAGGAGTAAAGGAGGGATTAAAAGTTTCCTTTTAATAATTTCCTGGGTCGGGTTTCGGGTCGAAAAAAATAAAAATTTTTTGTATATATTTTTAAACTTATTTTTAAATAATTTTAATTATTTAAAAAAATAATTTTAATTATTTAAAAATGTGGGAAGGTTGACAGGGTCGGGTCTTCAAAAATTTCACGGGTACTATTTTTTAATTATTTATTTTAAATATTTTTTTACCTGTGATAGGTTTGGGGAGGGTTTCGGGTTTTAATTTCTAGTCTTATACATAGCTGTTTTTTTAATCATTTATCTCCCCCTATTTCTACATTGCCATAATTTAAAATATTTTTCTTTATTATTTTCTTTCTTTTTTAGGTTTTCATTTCTATTTTGAGAAGTTCCCTTCAAAAAAACACCTATTATATGAAGTTTTATTTTTAATTTTCTATTAGTGATGGGGTAGGTTGAGAAAAAAGTTTAATTTTTATTTATTTAGAGGGATATGGGGTGTTAAGATGTAAAAAAAAGAAAAGTAGTTATTGTGACAACCGAGACCAAAGTTGATTAGGGAGAGAGGTTTGATAATGATTTCAATAAATCATTATCAAATTCAGTAGTTAACATTAGTTAGTCCAAAAGGATCGGACTTAGTAGTTAACACCTTTATAGGGTTCAAAGGGTCCAATAATCCAGATTTCTTCCTTTTTCAGCGTGCATTTTAGTGTGTGTATACAGTAGTAAACTATAATCTAATGTCACCCTAATTTACACCTCATCACATTTTTTCTGTTTGACATCTTGGGAGTATGAACCAATTACACCAATTCAATGTACTCACTTAAGTGTACTGGTTTTCCGCTTGAGTGCACCTGTCCGCTTATGGACATTTGACCGAAATGTATTTTGGTGAAATGTATTTGTATCATTTGTCATCATTACACTTCATCGTCTATCTGGGGTATAAAAAGGGACGATATATTGAAAAATCTTTCATTATTGAAAATGTCCGATATAAAATTTCCAAAAATATTACCTGAGATTGAGTTTAATATCTCGTCTACAGGGATTACAATCTCCAGTGTGCGCTATACAACTCCCCGTTTTCTTCCTTACGACCAAGGAGGGAAATGTCGTAAGTGCAAGAGCACAGAAGTCGAATTGGATTTTATCATAGTAAAGGAAGGTGTTGTAGTCTATTGCACCCGCTTTGAAGGAAGTCGATTTGTTCCCTTCGATTCTTTATACGATTTACCAGGTCATTGCTTCTTCAAAGTAAAGAACAAAGGCCGAGTCTTTAATGTACCTTACAATGATACTACTGAGATTCATTGTCCAAAAACTGAACCAGCTGAACCACAACCTACCCAAATTCTCCCCACAATACCCGAAGAAGTGACACAGATACCACAACCTTTGGATAACCTTCCAACAATGGATGAGTTGGATGATTTCTTTCAGAGTTTAGATGCATCGGTTACAGGCATACCAACTGATTAAAAAGATATTTAAGTGAAATTTTCGTATATCCATAAATATTCATTATGAATTCATTAGCTTTTTCGAATAAAGATTTAAAATTTAAATTACCTTTTGGTATGATAATATCTGGTCCTAGTTCAAGTGGAAAGAGTACACTCTTATTGAAACTTATTGCGGAATCCGAAGAGTTAATCCACCCTAAGCCAAAGTCTATACTTTATTGTTTCGGCGAAATGAACAATATTGTACCTCTCTTGCAAAAATCCGGAGTTGATGTATTTTCTGGAGTTCCACCTGAGGACCTAATTAAAAAATACCCTAAGCCTCTTTTACTAATTCTCGATGATTTGAATCTTTCTATTGATGAAAAATATCTATCTGAATTATTTACCAAAAAATCTCATCATCAAAATTTTTCTATAATTTTTGTTACACAAAATTTATTCGATAAGAAAATCAAAGTAGCACGACAAAATTCTCAGTACCTCATGTTAATGAGGGCACCCAATTCAATGCTATCCATCAGAAATATAGGGGTGCACCTATTTCCAAAACAGTTGGACTATTTTCTAGACTCATATAGGCAGGCAACCAAGCAACCATATGGTTACTTGCTCATTGATATGCATGCTTCTTCGGATCCTACCCTTCGTCTTAGGACCAACATATTTAAGGAAGATGATGAAAAGATAATTTTCTTTCCAAAAAATGGTTAATCAATTAATTTCTGAAAACTTAAAATTTTTACATTTATTGTCAAAGACCAAATCTAGGAGAAAAAGGAAAAGGCTCCTAAAATTATCAAATAGTGAACAACTTTTAGCATTAGCTGAGATTTGCTTGAATATAGTAAAAGAGAGGTTCAAACTTACAACTCGCCAAAAGAAAAGATTATTACCCCATGCGGAATTTGTACGAAGTTTGAGTAGGGTTAGGAGTGAAAGGGGAGCCAGACATGTTATTAATCAAAAAGGTGACGGAGTGGGAGTATTTGCAGCCCTCTTAACACCCGTTCTCATTGAGATGGCTAGGATGCTGACTATAAAAACCCATGACTCATCTTAATTTAAAATTAAAAATATGGCTAATAAATTTATTCTAGTTCCTGAAGAAATTTACAAAGGTTTGACAACCCAAGATTCAGGGGAACCAAACTTGGATTTTGTTCGTCATGGTCTTGAAAAAACAAAATTGAAAAGGGAAACACCTAGTGCAAAAAATGTGCACTATAATCAGGAACTTAGGCGATATTTACAATTACGAAATGAACAACAAAATAGGCCAGTTAAGGTGGAGATGGTTGCTAGTCCAAAGGGTGCAATTATGAATACTACAGCCTCCCTTCCGGCTTCAAATATTGGGGAAGACGACGATAATATATGGATGAGTGATGATATGTCCTTTAGTTCGTATCCAAAAGAGACACCATCTTATAACATTATACCACCTATCCTACCAGACATTAAACCTACAATTACATTAAAACCGAAAAAATCTACTACCTATTACAAACCCCCGAAAAGAAAAAGAGGTGAGGAGGAGATAGGTAGCAACAAAAGAAGACCTTTGATAGATTATGAAATTAAACCTATTAAAAAAGAAATTGTGGATGATGGTTTTGATGATTATAGAAAGAAGGAAAAGAAAAGACAATATTTAGAAAGGAAAAAGGCTATCAGAGAACAAAAAATACCTTATACTCCACAATACCATAAAGAGGTTACATATGTTCCACCACCACCACTACCACCACCAAAAGGCACAAAAAGGTTACAGTATATTAATATTGAGGAAGGTAAAAGGAAAAGGATTGATGAGTTAGAGCAAAAAAAGGAAAACCTACGAAAAATAAGAGAGGATCAAAGGCTAGAAAATATTAGTAAAGGGAAAAAGGAAAGGGAATTAAAAAGAAGTGGTATAAGAAAACTGAAAATCCCCCTAGATCAATCAGCAATGTTAAAGTTTAGACAAGAGGATGACATACGAAGGCGTCAAAAGTTAAAACGAAAATGGCAAGGTCCCGACGAAAGCCCCTTCTTAACGTTAAAGAGAGTCAAGCCCGTTACGAAAAAACAATCCGCAAGAGCAAGCAAAGAGTGGATGCAAAGGCTTATAAAAGCCAAGCGCAAAGCAAGTAACAAATCATTTAAACCTTCATTGTGGTAAAAATGGGTGATTATACTAAACTTTTGCAAGATTTGTACAATAATCCAGAGTCTCCAGCCGCCTTTTCTGGTGTGGATAGACTATGGAAGGAGGCTAGAAAAGTACTCAAACATATACCTAAAAACGTTGTTCAAGATTATTTAGAGGGACACAGAACATATACTTTAATGCGACCGAGACGTATTCATTTTAACAGAGCCTTGACAATACCCGCAGGCTTTATGACAGACGTCCAAGTGGATTTGGCAGATTTTCAAGCAATCGCAAGACATAACAAAGGGAATAAATATTTACTTTTGGGAATTGACGTTTTATCTAAAAGAATATTTGGGGTGCCTGTAAAATCAAAAACGGCAGAGAATATGGTAACTGCGTTTACTGAGTTAATAAAACAAATGCCTATGAAGCCTCATAGAATTTTTTCAGATAAGGGAAAAGAATTTAAAAATTCTCAAATGAACGAATTTTTTCAAAAAGAGGAAATTCACAAGATGGAACCAAATCATTCCACAGTAAAAGCAGCACTAGCTGAAAGGGCAATTAGACATATTAAACAACGTATTTACCGTTATTTTGCCCAAAATAAAACCTTAGACTGGATTCAAGTCCTCCCAGAAATTTTAGAAGGAATAAATAAGGCGAAAAGTAGGGTGCACGGAATGAGACCTATTGATGTTAATTTTGACAATGCTCAGGAGGTATGGAAGAAGGTATATGGAGATGTTTTTTCAGATAAAAAGACAACCCCTAAACTTAAAAAAGGAGACTATGTTCGAATGAGTCTAGGAAAAGGAGTGTTTGAGAAGGGTTATATTCCAAACTGGGGTGATGAAATACTCCAAGTAGAAAAGGTTAAGAGACATGTTCATCCGATTCGTTACAAAGTTCAAGATGATAAAGGTGAAAAGTTCAAAGGATCATTTTACGGAGAGGAATTAGCTCGCGTTCGTAAGGATGCTGATACTGAATATAGAATAGAAAAGGTTGTAAGAAAGAAAAAGAGACCGGATGGGACTTACGATCTCTTAGTAAAATTTATAGGCTACCCTGAAAGAGAATGGATCCATGAGACCCAACTAGTATAAAAGCTCATCTAATTGTTCATTATTTCATTTTTGATAAAAATGTCAAATACTTTCTTTGTTTTTCTTCCTAGTAATGTTTCTGATTATCCAGATAATAGACCAAATAAATTTCGCGTTCATCTGCCTAGACCTCTATATTTTTCTGGAGACTGGGTATGTGGTCTGCATAGTATAAGTTATCCATATTCATGGCCCTCAACTATTGGTACTCTTGACGAGCAATGGATTGACATCCATTTTACCAAAACCGATGGAAGGGCTAGTATTATTCGTGTACCAGTTCCCAAAGGTTCACACACCACTGTAGAAGACTTACATCAATTTTTATTATCTACTTTAGAACACCAAGTAGGAGCTATAGAAGGATCATCCTTGGAAAAACCCGAGACACTAGTCAAACCTCCAAGTGTCCGCAGACCAAAACGTAGTGTATCCCCTGAAGGAGAACTTAAAATGCCAGCTCGTTCATCATCGGCCGAAGAGGAAGAAGGAGAACTTAGAGACCAATCCCCTTCATCCTCTGCAGAAAGGGAACTAGAATCCCGTAGTTCAACTCCTAAACTTACCAAAATAATCCCGACCCCTCAACCTCCAAAACCCTCACTAGAACCTTCAAAACCTATTCCAGAAACTCCAAAACCTACATCACAACCTCCAAAACCTATTCCAGAAACTCCAAAACCTACATCACAACCTCCAAAACCTATTCCAGAAACTCCAAAACCCTCAATTGAACCTCCGAAACCCGCACCTCAACCTCGAAAGTCTACAACCCCTCAACCTCCACAACCCTCTCCTCAACCTCCAAAACCTACAACCCCTCAACCTCCTAAACCTACAACCCCTCAACCTCCAAAGCCTACACCACCTCAACCACCAAAACCAGCTCCTCAACCACCAGAACCAACTCCTCAAACACCAAAACCCGTTCCACAACCTCCAAAACCTACACCTCAACCTCCGAAACCCTCTCCTCAACCACCAAAACCGTCTCCTCAACCACCAAAACCTTCTCCTCAACCACCAGAACCAACACCAAAACCCGTTCCACAACCACCAAAACCCTCTCCTCAATCAGCAAAAACTTCTTCTCAACCACCAGAACCAACACCAAAACCCGTTCCACAACCACCAAAACCCTCTCCTCAACCACCAGAACCAACTCCTCAAACACCAAAACCCGTTCCACAATCACCAAAACCCTCTCCTCAACCTTCAAAACCCATTCCACAACCACCAAAACCCACTCCTCAGCCACCAAAACCCACTCCTCAACCACCAAAACCAACTCCTCAACCACCAAAACCCTCTCCTCAGCCACCAAAACCCACTCCTCAACCACCAAAACCAACTCCTCAAACACCAAAACCCATTCCTCAACCAAAGTCAATACAACCTTCTTTACCCACTTCTCTTTCTCTAACACAAGATAACGAGGAAGAATCAAGAACTCCATCTCCCTCATCTGAATCTTCAACCGAACTTCCACAACTCCCAAAACCTGAAGCTACATTTAATGACCCTTTGTGGACTGAAGAATATGAACGAGTACTTACCCTTGTACTTGCAAATCTTGGACAGAAAGTAACCCCTCAGACAAGGATAAATTATTTACCAAATATGCCCATCCTTGTAAAGAAATATGGTAAAGTAAACAAAGTAGACGCAACAACACAAAAGCAAATTATAGATTCGATAGAATTATTTTATCATAGTGACTTTGAACGATTCAAAGTCACATTCACTCACCCAAGCATAAAATATGTTTCCTTTTCAAATCAATTAGGTTATGTATTAGGCTTTCAAAATCCAAATATGGTACTAAACAATGAAATTGCCAAGTATGGGTGTGATTTAAGAGGAGGTTTCTCCAGCTTCGCTGTATATTCCAAAGGACTTACTGAAAGTATGATTATAGGGAATTCACTTAGTTCACTCCTAAGGGTTGTTTCTGTAGCAGGAGCCACCCCAGGACAATATTATGAGAAAATATATGATTCACCAATTTACGCTCGAGTTTTACCAAAGGAAGTTAATGAGATTGAGATTGAACTGAGAACAATGGATAACGGTCGACCTGTACCATTTGAATTCGGTACAGTGCTCCTGGTCCTAATATTTAAGAAGGTGATAAATTTCTGATTTTCATTTACAAATTAAAAATGGTCCACATTTTATTTGATACAAGTACTGTGAGTTATGACGATTTTATTCTTCCAATGAAAGGAGGAGGAGTTACTGATGATTATTTTAAAGGTGCAGCTCCCTTTCAGAGAGGTTATGGTCAAAGAGGAGCAGGCATTGGGGATATTATGAGAGGACTTTGGAGATTTTTCCTACCAATTATGCGGCGTGTAGGCACTACTGTTTCAGAAGAGGCACTAAACACAGGTCAACGTGCACTGGGAAGGGTCATTCAAGGAGAACCTATAAAAGAAGCCCTAGTCAGTGAAGGGAAGAAGGGGATAGATACCGTGCTTGAGAAAGGAGGCTTACCTAAACAATTTGGATCTGGAAGGGGTATAAAAAGGAAAACAATCCCCAGTCATCAAACAGTTATTAAAAGAAAACGATTAAAATCTGACGCTTTTGGTTTTTATTAAACATGAGTTTCCATAAAATTGACCGTGATAGTGTAAATTCTATTACAAATGCCCTTGATTTTTTCCAAGTACCACCAACAAATGTAAGCATTTCTTCATCCAAAGTTTTTGAAATTTTACCAAGTAATCCTGTTACTGATACACCCATTCATTTTAAGATTCATAGTAGTCAAAATTACATAGACCTATCAAAAGTTTACCTGTTTACTGAATTTCGCATAAAAAAGGAAAGTGAAGATGGAAAATTGGTCAAACTGGCTGCTACAGATAATGTAGCACCTATTCAACTAATAGGTCAGAATTTATAAATAATATGAGAATTACTGTAAATGGTAGGGAAATTTTTAATTCAAACTCCCTTTATGCCTACAAAACTTATTTTTCCCACGAACTATCTTATTCACAAGGGGCAAAAAGTTCTCATTTGAACGCTGCAGGATATTTCTATGACTCGGACTTGAAACTTGAGGATGGCTCAGCGTACAATACTAGAAAAAATTTATTTTCTTCAAGTAAGACGGCACAGTTCATTTCGAAACTTGATGCAGATATATTCAATCAACCTCTCTATCTAATAAATCATTGTGAAATTGATGTTGAAATACTTCCAAATGACATGAAATTTGTATTGATTGCTCCTCCGGTACTTGGAGTTGAACAACCAATATCTTACAATTTTGAAATTGTAAGTTGTAAATTGTACGTCAAAAAGGTTGATCTTATGGATGGACTCTCTCTTGATATTGCTAAAAAACTTGAAACTAAACCAGCAAGATATTCAATAAGAAAGACTATGATGAAACCTCTTTTCATAAGTCAGGGTAGATATGAATTTAATGCAAATCTGTTCATGGACCAAATTCCCAGAAGAATTACCCTTGGTCTAGTTGCAAACTCGGATTATGTTGGGTCGATAGCCAGGAGTCCTTTTAATTTCCAACATTTTAATGTTAGAGAAATTAGTATTATTGCCAACGGAAGGCCATACCCCCAGGCCCCCTATGACTTTGACTATAAAAATGGGAGATATGTAAGGGCATTTCATGATATGAATGAGGCTACAGGTCTGACAAACTCCTCTGAAAATAATGGAATCACTTACCAACAGTTTGGAAAGACTCACTGCATCTACGTTTTCAATTTGACAAACAGTGGGGATGATAATAGTGGGACTTTTGACCTAATAAAAAATGGGACTACTGCCATAAACATCAAATTCAGTCAGCCAGTCCCAGAGGGTGGAGTCATGCTAGTTGTTATGGGTGAGGCGGACTCCCTTATAATGCTAGATAAAAACCGGACAATAGCAAGCGACACTACCATTTGAATAAATGAAAGGAATTTTAGTAACTTTATTTTTAATTCGGATATTTACTCCTTGTGTTGGACTAACTAAAGAAGCTATGGAAGAATTACAGGAGATTCCTGAGTATGCGGAGTATCTAAATAAAATGGGATACCCTAAGAAAAATGCCACACTGCCAAGAGTATCAGCCCCTTCACCAAACTTTGCCACATTTCCTTTTGAAAACCTTCCTTCGCTCTGTAATGAAACCCCCAGGGATATATATGGACATGTGTTTTGTTGGGGTCTGATTTGTTTATATATTATGTTAATAGCAAGTTTAATTATTTACCAACTTCGTTCAATTTTTTGGTTAAAAACTTATAAAAATAATAATGTACAACACCCAGATAACAGCAATATTGAGGTCAAACCCACAAACCAACCACCTATTCCAAGGATGCTTCCCGTGTAATAATTTACCCCACCCTATAGAAGCAAAAGTTTTAGTTGTAAACTTGGACCCCCAAGGATATCAAGGTTCCCACTGGATTTCAATTTATGTACAAACAAGTGAACAAGTGGTCTACTTTGATAGCTTAAATTTACCCACAAGCATATGCATTATTGATTCATTTTTAAAAAATTTTTCTGCTGTTGTTAGGAATTTGAGAGCATACCAGTCTCTCACTTCTGATTGTTGTGCTCACCACTGTATTTCTTTTACTTATTTTCTTTCGAAAGGCTATACATTCACCCAATATCTTAAAATGTTAGACAAGATTAATGACCCTGATATGTTTGTGCAAAACATTGTAAATAAAATGATTAATTAGTATCTGTCAGTTGGCGAGTATAAATAGCCGTCGAATTCATTCATTCAAACATTTATAATGTCTGAGGAAAATTCTCGCAAACCTGTGTATTATGTCTTTGACAAAAATTTATGGAAGCTTACCAAACCAAAATATGTACTTCAGTTTTATTTTTGCAAGGAATGTAGGGAAAAACTATTCCATTCGGAAGATAAATTAGTGAGATATGAAAATGGGGTCACTGTAAAGTTTGATTTATGCGAGGATTGTGTTACAAAGAATTGTCGAGTGACCGACATGTGTGTATAAAAGGACAGAATTTTTACCAAAATATTCATTCTTCCAAAATGGTTCTTGTTATTGAGGAAATTGCTCGCTTTTTAGACTGCTCCGTCCGTAGCCTAGCCGGACATTTAGATAATCCTCAAACAAGAGTTTGTGTACTAACGAAATTTTTGGATCGTAAAGTCCGCACAACTTACTTAAACAAGGACTTTGAAAGAAAGACCTTTCGATTTGGAGGTCTTACACAAAAAGGCGCAAATAGAATTCGCGCCTATGGTCGCTTACGACGTCCCTATAATATTAGCATAGCACAGCATTTTTACACTAGACATCGTATACAACTTAAGAATCCATACCTAAATTGCGTAATCGAGCATCGACCTTGGGCTAAGGATCGTTTTTATCCTATCGAGCTATTAGAATTTGTTGATGATGAGATAGAAAAACTTCCAAGCTTGTCTTCGGAATTTTCAGATAAGGCAAAATTTTCTCCTCCAGATAGTCCTGAAATATTTATGGACAAGGAATTTGAAGATGAGATGGAAATTTATAGGGGAGACCTTAGTCAAGATGAATGGTAAAACACGCGCACCCTTGAAACACATGCACCTAAAACATATGCACACACATACACACGCGTGCACATTGAAATTGATGTAAATTGACAAATTTCATCTTCTTTTCCTTAATTTTGTAATTTTACCCCTAAAAAGGACAACTCCTTTTATTAAATTCTGAAAACTACTACTTTGACTCACTAATTATGTAAAATTACCCCTAAAAACTATGTCTTCTTTCTCTTAATTTTTTAATATTTTTAAATTTGTATCTTTATTTTACTAAATATGCAATTTTACCCCTAAAACTTGTGACACCTATTTATTAATTTTTGCAAAATTATATTTTAAAAATTTATCACGAATAAAATTAATACAATAATATTGTGTAATAACAATAAGAAAAAATTTACAAAATGTTTGTAAAAAAATATTGTAAAAGATAGGAGGGTGGCTTCGCCATTTGACAGGCATACCCAAACTCAACCAGGGACTTGAGAATTTATACTCAAGTCCGCGACTACCGATTTCCAATGTGAGGATTACCTCACAACATTCGATAGTTGGTATAGAGTTGGGTGCCCGTACCCCTGGCTACTTTCCAACCCCTATAATTACAATAAAATTCTAGGATGGCGATTATTAATATGGCCAAAATTTAATACAACAAAATCGGAAGGGCGGACAATGCCTTTTCCGACATAAGGTTTATAAATTTTAGTACGAGGTTGAGTAATAATTGACCCATCTTTAATAGATGGCCTAAGAAAATTTGGATATTTAATTAAAATCGGTATATTATCTGATTTTGTAAAATCGAAAACTTGTTTCTTGAAATTCTCGTAGCAGAGACCTTGGTTGTTGATGACATCCCAGTTGAGTGTCATTCCGCGGACTTTAAGAACATAGTCCGGCTCAGCGTTGGGAGCAGACCTCTTTTGTAGTTTCAGCCCATATTGTTTGGCGCCCCCAGAACAGTACTCCAAAATATCAAAGTCTGGGTACTCATCAGTAAACTGACCCAGATGAGGCCCTAATTCAAGTGGGCAATTGTTGTTTGGGTGGGAGAAGATTAATGAATCGGTGTCAGTATAAAGGAGCTGACACCCAGGCGTTCTGACGACCTTCTGCATGGCATGCAGAAGGTGGATTCTCGCTGCTGAGGTGGTCCAGAGCGAAATGATGACGTTTGATGAGTCATGTTCTTCCACCCAGTCTTTTTTCTTGATGTAGTTGATGAGAATGACATCTTCGGTGAGCTCATCAATTGAATTGATTGTAATAGAAGGGTCGTCGCACATTTTAGAAAGTTCATTTGGGTCGTCAGTAATTTTGCACTGAGAAAGGCCAAAATTACGGAGTGAAAATCGACCCCATAAGTTGTTTAGACATAATTTTGCTTGTGTCCTCTTACCCTTATTGACCCCCATCTTCTCCCTTTCAATTTTAATCCCAAACATTTCCAGGCACTCTTTCATAAACTTATCTTCCTTCTCCTTGTCACCCTTGATGGTGTTGTCAAAACCAGAAGAGTGAATTTTTTGGGCCATAAATTCACTAATGTAGGGTCTGAAGAGGGTGTCGTCATATTGATTAAATTCCAGGACCCTAAATAATTTTGTGACCACATAACCCTCCTTGAGGGCCTCATTTAGCTCAATAGACGTACAAGTGCTAACCCACCCTCTTTGTTGGTCGGTGTGAGGGCAACAGTAGTTTTCTTTCACATCACCATGTGGATGCTCTCTGGCACATGTAGAGCAAAGTGGGAAGAGGAGCCTTTCATCGTCATCTTCCCCAATTTTCATAGGTAGGACTGGTATATCAATATTACGTGGTGGGATGATGAACAATTTTAGAAGAGCAAGAGTATAAGTGTTGTCCTCAGGTTTGGACCAATTGACATCCTTATTTATGACGTGGACTTCAGGATGTCCAACTGGGTACCTTGTAGATACATTAATAAACGGATAGAGGGAGGTGACGTCGTAGTAGGAGATTTTCTGACCAGGTTCAGCCTTGTGGAAGAGTTTCAGTGGACCAGTCCTTCCACCATAAAATGCAGACCTAATATTGATTGGCCCATCATCTAAATAGCTCTTGAACATTTTCCTCATTTCATAGTCCTTTGAAACCATATTACGTATTTCACACTCCCAATAAACTTCCACATCCACTCCCAAATTCTTGATGAAATTCAAACGTTGTTGGTCTTTTTGCCTCTGTTGTCCTGCTGTTAGACCGGTAGGGAGTTTTATATCATCTTCTGGGTAGCACTTGATACATCCGTGCCAACAACACCCGTTTACCTCAATAGCCAGTTTCTTTTCCTTGACCCACCCATCTAACTTATATTTACCCATCTTTTTCTCTCCATTTTCTGAGTGAGCTGTCCTAATGTTGACCATATTCTTTTCAGAGTACCATTTAAGAAACCGGAGGGCCAACAAACTTTGGTTGTCCGCATTATCATACCCTTTTTCTGGTACAATCCCAACGTGGTGTGGTTTGAGGTGGTTCATGCGGAAATGCTTCATGCAGGCTGAAGCAATTGTCATGGACTCGCGAAGAACATCAAGTCCATTGGAAACCTCCAAAAATTCTTTTCTGAAGGCAACAAGAGCAGCCATTAAGATATCCACATCATTAGTACAATACGCTGCTAGTTGTTCATCCAGATTGAATGGCTCATTTTTGTGCTGGTCGAACCATTTATCGAACTGAACCCTCTTTTCAGGCATCATCCCATTTGCAAGGTAATCTTCCTTAGTTGGGAGGATTTCCTTTCCATAATTCTTTGGGTTGTTGGACAGATGAGGGAAGAAAGGTTTATCTTCCACTTGTAGAGCAAATGCCGGTACCAGGGAAGCCAACGGCATAGGCATAAGATTATAAGTGTCGTGAAAGATGATCCAGCATTTCTTATCATTCTTCACCTTCATTTCATACATTTTGTTCCCATTCTTGATCATGTCGGGAGTCAGACCCTGGAGATATAACGCCTTAAAGACCAAGACCATATCAAACCTTCCTCCAAAATGAGAGAAGGCTACCGTATCAGTAGAAAAACTGGTGATCCAAGCCACAAAATCAGTCAGGGGATCATTTGTAATATTTTGTTGATCCACTGATGTATTAGAGAATGGTTGATGGGAGAAGGTTACAGTTCGATCCTCTCCGCAAACAGTACAATCGTTGTTTACCTTACTAATACATTCGGGGCAATTGATTTTTGCTGAAATAAAATTCACCTCATGAAGTTTCCCCTTTTCGCCTTGTTTGTGCTGCATAGTCTCGAAGTCAAAGGCGATAAATCGGTAGGGTTTGGACTTCCTGGGAGTAAGAGGTTTGATGTAGCAGCCTCTTTTAGGGTCATGGAAACTAAAACACGTGTTGCAGTAGCGTTCAGAACAAACATGCCCACTACGACCATTCCGATTGTTTAGAGTTACATTCCAAATCACCCCACATTTCTCACATTTCTTAGAGTTGTGGCAAAAGTTAGATTTCAGGTGATGGTTGTAGCACTCTTCATTATTAAATTCCTTCGAGCACCCTTTGCATATTTTGGAAAAGTTGTCCATTTGTTGACAGGGGAAGTTAGGTCCAATTCTGGAGCATTTATGGCACTTTGCTTTGCAGGAGGCTGAATGATCGCTTTGACGATGATAGGTTTTTTCACAGGCAAGGCAATATGCTTCCCCAAATAAATCACTTGCCCTTCTAACACCGTCAAAATGTTGATTTTTGTAATAAAGTAAAATAGGGGTATTGTATTTTTCATCCCCATATTTAAAGATAGGCTTTTCACCAGATTCCCCAAAAATATAAACTTTAAATCCACCTTCATTCCTTGAATTCCAAAAGTCCACCACTTTGGGCACCCACTCCATTGCATTGTAGGTAGATTGATCTAAAGGTGCTCCCACATTTGCCATCAGATTCTTGGTGTCCTGTTCGAATCTATGTTTCATTCCAAAGCGGTCGTGCATGTAGTCATAGAATTTGCTCCGCGACCAGGAACATATTGAATAGACATATGAAGCAATCAGGGCATAAAATAGGCAGAAGTTGTCGGAATTATGGATTTTGATGAGATTCTTGTCACTAATCCGACGA
This sequence comes from Meloidogyne incognita, assembly GCA_036172945.1. Classification (NCBI taxonomy): domain Eukaryota; kingdom Metazoa; phylum Nematoda; class Chromadorea; order Rhabditida; family Meloidogynidae; genus Meloidogyne; species Meloidogyne incognita. The sequence goes on from JARQAC010000001.1 coordinate 5,596,468, forward strand.
GTAGACTTCCCACCGCTACCTTGAATAGTTTGTGTTGTAGGTAGATTCTTCTTATCTATGGTGGTAACGGAGACATTGAAGGGTTCGCCCCAGAGCATACCATTGTCTTGCTTTTTGGATTGGGCGATTTTTAGGAATTGGTTAAGTATTGAATCCACCGTGTTGGGGGTAATTTCACGGATTGGGATCCAAATATCAGTTTCCAATAATTGACTGCTAATGGTACAGCCAAGTTGATCAGGATCAATTTGATTATCCTGACTAGTTTGTATTGTCTGATCAATACATTTTTGGAAAAGTTCTCTTAGCAAGCCCTCTGGTTCATCGGGTAAACCAGATATTAAAAATTTTGTCGAAAGTTTGGTGAGATTGAATTTTCGGGTGATTTTGGTTTCGTCCCCTAAATATTTTAAAAAATCACCTCCGCCTGATTGTAAGTCGAGTAAATTGTTGATCATATACATCCTTGATTTCTTCGAAGGTGGAGGAGACATTGTTCAATAATAAAATAAAGATAAAGTCAAAAATAATAGGTAGCAAAAATTAAATAATTTCTTAAAATTTTCAAGAATGAAGAAAGAAATCCAAAATCCTCTACTTTTAAGGATCCTCAAATGATTAATGTTTACTAGAATAGGAATTTTATTCAAATGGAAATTTTCATATTTCTATTTCCATTTATTTCCAGTCGGAGAAGGACGGTGAAAGAAAATTTGCATAAAGCAAACGAATTTTAAGGAATTTTACATAAAAGGAACATTCCATGATACTTTTATTTTTGACCTTTATTTCCAGTCGGAGAGGGAAGTTAAATTTGCATAAAAAAAGGAAGAGGAAAGGATTTCGTAATGCCTTAACCTTTATTTCCAGTTAAAGGAAAGCAGAAGAATTTAGGAAATGCAATAAATCTGGAAAAGTAAAAGAAAAGGGTTTGGTAATATTAAAAATTTGCATAAAAAGGAATATTATTAAATTCCAACAAAAGAAGGGAATTTTGAGAAAATATTAAGTTTAGGTGTAAACGACGAGATGAAGATGTTTTTTGTAGAACTTTATAATTTATTTTTTAATTTATCTTTATTTCTTATTTTTACATTATTTTTTAATTTTAGTATTTTATTACTTTTATTTTATTTAGTTGCCTCTAAATATTTTCCTCTATTTCTTTTAATTTTTCCTTATTACTGTAATTTTTTATTTCCACCTCATTTTTTATAACCATTTACTTTATAAAGAAAAAGATTTAATTTTAGGAGGGAAAAATTATTGCGTAATTTTTCGGGAAAGGGACGAAGAGAGAGAGAGTTATTTTCGGGCATCATTTGCATAATTTGTGAAAAGCCCAATAGGTTTTGGCTGTTGGCAAGTTGGGTGGCGGGTGAGGGAAAGATAGGGAAGCAAAAGCTTCAAAAGCTTTTGGTTAATGGGGTGGGGGAAGCTTTTATTAGAGAGGGTGGGTGTTGGGAAGGAAATCATCAGCAGCTTTAAGTTTGGGGTGTGTGGGGGAAATAGAGTCTCTCAAAACCTTTTGGTTGGTGGGGAAGGGGTCGGGAGGGAAATGACTTAACACCTTTTAATTTTGATTGATTAACTGACAGCCCCCTCTGCCCCCACGACACGGGGGTCGGTCTAACTACTCAGAATTTTAAATATTTGACGCCTTTCTACAAGAAAATATTAGAACACATTATGGCTCTATTACACAATATACGTCCAATCAACTATTATGCGTCCAATCAACTTTTATACGTCCAATCAGAGTTTATACGTCCAATGAAAATTTATGCGTCCAATAAAAAGTTTATGCGTCCAAATAAATTTTTAGACGTCCAGTAAAATAAATTCAGAAAAAATCAAAATAATTTTTATTTATTACAATGCCTTGCTCAAGGGCTAACATTTAAAAATAATTTAAGAAACGATTTAATGTCTGTTACATTAAACACTGAACATTAAAATTAAAAAATGATTCCCCATATATAGTTGCAGTACCATTATGACATCCATATCTACAAGTGAACAAAATTTTTCAACATATATTGGAGTTGCCGTTTTCGAACCGAGCCGACGTCTGAGTCATTTTTTCGGGCCAAAATTCGATGCCCGGTTCAATCTATCGAACCGAACCGGGCCGGCAATTCTAATTGAAATACAATTCCCGGTTTAATTTTTGGTAAAGCATTCAAAATTAATTAATGAAATAAGATTTTTTTATTTACAATTATTTCTTAAATTATATTCATTTTAAATTATAAGTGATAAAAATATGTTTGGACGTATAAAATTTGATTGGACGCATAAACTTTTTATTGGACGCATAAATTTTAATTGGACGCATAAACTTTTCATTGGACGTATGAACTTTGATTGGACGTATAAAAGTTGATTGGACGCATAATAGTTGATTGGACGTATATTGTGTAATAGAGCCCACATTATTTATGCCATAACTTTATTCAAATTAAAAATAATGAAATAAAAGAAGCTTAAATGATAGATAATTAAATATGGAATAAATTTAATCAAGATTTTTGTAATACCCACCCTTTGTTTGGATTTAGAATCGGAGGCGTGAGGAAAAATTTTGTGCGAATGATTGCGCACCCCGGCTGAATCGCTCAACTGGGGTGTGCGACTAGAAACTTTCGGGGGTTTAATCCCAAACCTTCCTCTGCAAAATAGACCGTACAAATTAATCTACGGATTCAAACCCGTGAATAATTATTTTAAAAATTATTTATTTTTCCACAAAAGTATTTTATAGAAGAAAAGGAAAGAAAATAGATTGGTTGATTGAAAAGAAAAAATTTAGAAAATTAATTTAAATAAAGAAAAGTCGTTTTATTCAAGACAAAATCTAAAATCATGCCCTTCATAACTTTGAACTTTACACTTAAATCCTGGGCAGCATTGATCGTCTCTGAGACAAGATTGACCGAGACATATTTTGCATTTCTTTTCAACACATGCTAAACCTGAACAAGTCGAAAAATAAATTAATTTATGGTTTGACTTAATTATGTATTTGTATCCCACCCTCACATTAGCGTCGGATTTTTTGTACACGAGAGGTGTACCCAAAAAAACTTCTGAACCCCTATGTAAAATACCTCATTACAAGTACAATTTTTAGACCCTCACGTAGTTTTTAGGAAACACTGTCGAATCCTGATTTTTCTGTTATTTTTGTGACTATTTGGGACCTAAGTCTACCTTTCAAACAGAAAAATATTATTTGTCATACTGTAAGGCTTAAAGGTGTAATCCTTGAGAAATTATTGAAAACCCCGCCTAGAGAGAAGGTGCATATAAGCTAAAGGAAAATAAGGAAAAGCGGCTTAGTTGATGTTCATTCCAACATATAGTTCTTCAATAATCAATGGCCTAGTGTTCGGTCGGCTATAAGCCTGATCAAGTGGTATACCAACAATCATTCACCCCGCTCGCTTGCGCTACCTCTGGCAATTCTATTCACCGCACGCATCGACATCAACATCTTCTCTCTTAATTAGGGGGGCCCCTCTAATTAAATAATTTCCATACCATAACAACATCCATCATCTGCTTGACAGGGTTGATTCTCGTTAATACAATCTTTAGAACAAAAATAATCAACATAATTCCCAGAAACTTGTCTTTTGCATTTATCGCCAGGACAGCATGCTCCGTCAGGGCACTTATGCACAAAACATCCTCCTTGAGAGTAAATTAATTAGAATAAAATAGAAATTGAAGAAGCAAGAAAAAAAGCTTTTCCGTTAAACGACCGCAAACTGAGTGCCAAACGAATTTGATCGGTTATAACTTTTAGATGCTTGATCCTATACAAATGAATTTTATATCATTCGAAAGCCCTCGATAAGTGGTATCTTTTATCAAGTTTGATCGGTCAGGTCTCATCGCCCATTAAGAAGTTATAACTCGATAAAGAGCACTCATAAGAAGAAAGTTTAATCAAAAATGGATTTTTAACTAAGAAAATTGCACATTTTCATTTCGCTTAATTTTGTCCATATCCTTTTGTACACTTAATTTTAATTATTTAGTTTTTCTTTCTTTTTCATGAGGCTGGAAGTTGTTGAAAAAAATCAGCTCATTGAGACAGATCGAATGGTATAGGTCTTATATCGAAACCTTACCACCGAGAAGTTATATGTACTACCGCCAACTTCTGTATAAGATACCCAATAATGAATACCTCTATATAAAAAAAATTTTTCAAATCATACCAGAGCAAACTCCACGGAAAGATCCTCTAGGTTTATCACATAATCCTGGATAGCACTCTTTATCAATAAAGCATGACCTTTGAGGACGACGCCCACCTTGTTTGCTGAATCCAAATAAAATAACTAATATAAAAATTAGTATAATCATGAGTTTGGTTGAAGCCGGCATTTTTTAAATTTATTTTTTAGACTTTAAAAGTTAAATTTAGAAAATACAAATAATTTTTGATAAATTATTATAGTAAATTATTTGGTAAAAATTACAGTATACTTTAACTAGTTATCGTTATTCCGTATAGGTAGCACGGAACGGTAGCATATAGGTATAGGTAGCACGGAATAGGTAGCCGATCACTAGTTTAAACTTTTGGTTCCACGATTTCTGGATTAAAAAGGATATTGAGAGGTTTGGAAGATTTGAAAGCTTTGAAAAATTGGTAGTTACAAAGCTTTGAGTTGACTAATCTCTGTAAAGCATATAGCTATTTAATTCCTAAGGCTGTGCAGTAGGCGACGTGGTGTAATGGCTAACACATCAGTCCGGTCTACTGAAGATGCTGGTTCGCTGCCAGCCGCCGATTAACATTTTGCACCTCCTTTGCGTTTTTTGGCATATCGTCTTTCGATTATTGTTTTTTGCTTTTTAAATCTGTTTTTGGCACACTAAGATGATTTATTTAAGCTTCACCAACTTTCACTTTATTAAGAAAAAAATAAGTTTAGCCCTATAAACGTTTAACTCTTAAAAAAAAATTTTTTAGTAATTTCATATTTTACTCTAAAAGAATTAATATTGCTAAAAATAAAGAAAATTATTAGGTAAATAAAATTTAAAAATGATATGGCCAATTCAGATTAAAAAATCATTTTTAAAGACTTCGTACAAACAACAAAATACAAAAAAATTTATAAAAGATTAATTCTGATTTTTAAAATTTTGCCTTTTTATTATTTAAACAGCATTAAAAATAAAATCTTTTAAATTTAAAAATTAATTTATCAACCAAGAATTTCTAAATATAGTTTTAAAAATTCTTTTTTTATATTTACCTAAAAAGCATCCAACGCAATTTTAATACGTCCCGATTGAAGAGATGGCAGCAGCTTCATGTGATTATGTTCATGTGACAGTGAATACGTACGGGCATAATGACGGGGGTTACGAGGAAGAAGCAATTATATAAATTTTTTATTTAATAAAATTTGAGTCAACATTTTTAATTTTGAATATAAAAAAAATTTTTTGCCACAAAAACCAACAGCCAAAAATCATAGCAAGGATACGCGCTATGACGTTTTTGTATTGTACATATTTTGGCGTCCGATTTTGGTGTTATGATATTTGGCGTGTTTTAAGAATTTGAAAAATTGGCATTTTGGGTTTGGCACGACATGCAAAAATTTTGTCGTTCATTGGGCATTTTGTCTTTATAATAAAAAATCTGCTTATACGAACATTATCAATTTTCGAATTTTGGGCGTTTTTCTATTGGATATTTTGTCTTTTGGGCATTTTTTATTCTTTTTTATTCCCTCTACCCCATATTTCTTTAAATACTTAAAAACCTCTTCCCCTTCTCTCCTCCGATCTTCACAAATCTGTTGCTACGACGTTAAACTCTCTAAATCATAACTTTGTAAGTCTCTCCGTTCAATCCCTTTTTATTACTAAAAATAACTCAATCATAAATAAATATGTATATATTTTATTTTTCTCTCCAATCAATTTTGAGGTTTTTACTAAAATGAGAAGAAAATTTTTTTTATATTTTTAAAATATTTTTTCCCTAAAAAATCCTTTACTATACATAGTTAAGGTAGAAAGTTAAGGTATATTTTTATAGCCTCCCTTAAAGATCGACCGGAAGGGTCGGTCAGTATTTTTTCAATAAATATCGAAAAATATTGTATCGATCCGATCTCTAGTATAAAGATCAGAATAAATTCCCTTCTGAAGATTATAGAGAATTCCCGAAATTATTCTACTTGTTTATCGCCTTCCAATAGATTGAAAAACTTTAAAGAAGAATTTCAGTCAATTACCAATACCTAACTACTAGAGTTGGCCGTATCTGAACCTCGACTTAAAATCGGTATCGGTATTTTGGAATGACGATACCGATCCCGATACCTGCCTCGGTATCGGGATTGGCCAAAACCGATATCGGGATTCCCAATTTTTTGCTAATCCCAATACCGGTCGGATCACGATACTGGCTACAAATCTGGAAATTCAAATTAAGAATCTTTAACATTTTTAAAATACAAAAAATATCATGGAAAGATTATGATTTTATTTTTCATCCTCCCTCTCCTCTTTAAACTAGTTTTTAGCAAAATTTTTACAAAAAATCTTATCCCTTTTAATATTTCTTTTTAAATAAATCACCATATCAAATTACATAAAGCTTTAAAAAATCTTTTTTCTTTTTTTTGTTGTAATCACAAAAAGCACAAAATCAGAAAAATAAATTTTTCTTCTACTCAATTTACTTATTTTTCAAGCTTTAAAGAAAAAATATTTTTTAATGTGTGGCCAAAAGGACTTGCTGCTTAAAAAAGAAGAGAAGGATCAGTTAATATTTTTTATTGAATTTATTTTTTTAATAAATTTATTTTAAAAAATAAAAATTTTTTGAATATAAAAAAATCTTTTCTAAAAAAATATTTTAATTAAAAAATGCCTTTCAAATCCAAAAATAATTTTTTTATTTTAATAATTAATAATTTAATCACAATATTTAATTTATTTTTGAGAAGTTTCTATTATTTAATGAGACTCTTGATTTAACGTCAAACTAAGCCTTTATGTATGTCACCTTAATACCCTATTAAATTTTTAGGACCCCTCCATTCAAGGCCGGTATGATGTCGTTATGTTGAGTATAGTTGGAGGATCCTGGGGAATACTCGAAGGATCCGATCCGAAAATTTAGGATATCCGGTCCTTTTTCGGATCCTGATTCGCTAATCCTAATATATGTAGATAGTATCGTTCTTCCCGATAACGTCAATTTTTTTGATGGCGATAGTGTCAATATTTCGATCTTTTTTTCGTTACTATTGTCCTAACTTGCTTCTTTATAAGTGTCGTTAAAACGAGATTTTTAATTTCAAAAAAAATATTTTTGATAATAAAATAACCATTTGAGGGTATATCTGAAATGTTGGTGTGGCAAATCGTTCAAGTTTAAATTTAATTTAAAAAAAACTTGTTCGATTTTAATAAAATTAAGTGCCAGACCACATTTTTGGTATACCCAAATAATGTGTTTTTTTTTAATCTTAAAATTATATTCGGATTTATTAAAAATAGAGAGAGAGTCAGGTAAATTAATTATTTAAAATAATCTACTACAAGATACCCTTTATTTGTGGGTTCGGAAGCCGCCTAATGATCCTCTATCCCCTAAGGATTCTCTACACCTCTATAAAAAACTGTTTATAGGATAGACCTAATACTAGATATACCTTTCTATTTAAGAGACGTCTGTTAAATTTTGGAAGTCCCTGGGTGGGGGAGCTATCCAAGCGATACCCCTCAATAAAAGATACACCTCATTATGACGATTTTTAGCCAGGGAAGTATATAAATTTGAACGTTTTTTTTCGTTTATTAGGCCAAATATTAAAAGAAATTTTAAATTCTTTTGACATTATAATGAGAATAATTATGAATATTATTTTAAAAATCCCAATACTCATAATTTACCTGTCCACATATGTTTTTATCATTTTTTCGATTTTTTTTGCTTTTTTACACTCCATCAACTATAATATAAGTAAAATACTAGGTGGCATTCCTCGCGGGATTTGTGCATCCACCCAAATAAAAAAAGTAGTAGAGAAGGTAGTAGTTCTCTACTCGTCAACTCAAAACTCGTCAAAGTATTGAAGAAAAAATAAAGGGAGGAATGGAAGGGGAAAGAAGAGCTTTATTTTCTTTGCTGTGCGCCAAAAAGTTTTTTGAATGTAAAACGCAAAAAATTTTTTGGAAGAATGAAACACTGATTAAGATGAAATTTGTTAAAGACGAGGGTAGGTAGTTTATTTTATAAATGCCCATCCAATACATGTCGTCGATTTTTTCTTCCTATTCTCGGATAAGAAGGAATTTTTTTACTTTTGTATAGACTTAACAATATCCAATTAATAAATAATGCTAAACTGGGCTAGCATATTCAGTAGCTTAGGAAAAAAAGTTATATGTTTTGCATTATTTTCCTTTTAAGAACATTTTAAAAGAAAGGTCAGTAAGCAATTGCGGCTGATCAGATTATGTAGTTTTTTTCAATATGCAGTTTTTTGTAGTTTTTTTTATTAGAAAAAATTTCAATTTTTCTGACAGTCCTGATCCCCTACTAAAAATACTTAATAAGAAAATCTTTCCCAAACACAACGTCACTCATTGGCGCACAACTTCATTTTCTTGACGTTTTCTACTTTTTTTTGCTTGTCAAATTCTTCCTTCCCTTCCCCCTCTTTTCTGTAGAAAATGACAGATAAGCATCTTTCCCTTTTTTTACTATTTTTCTCGATTTCCTTAAAAAAATTTTAGGCAGCGATTGGCCCTTAAATATTTTTGAAAGAAACTTTAAAGTGTAAAATAGTGACAGTTGGTATTTAACAAAAATAAGGTAATAAGCTTTAAAATGAATGAAAAATGTTTTTAAATGGCTTTAAATTACAGAATATTTTTTGAAAAAATATTAAAAATAACTTTAAATGCAAAGGAAACGAAAAAAAATTTTTGCAAGTAAAAGTGAGAAATATGACACAATTGTCAAAAAATTAGGCATTTTGACGGCAAAAAATATAAAAACGCCAAACTGTCATAAAAATGTCTCATACACAGAATTTATGTATTATTATGTCGGGTGTGACTAACCCGTGAAGAAGTGTATAAAATATTATGATTTTAAAGCGAAATGAAAAATGCCTCAAAATGGTCAGGGTGTATTTTAAGCGGTCATTTATTACTGCCCAAGGCAAAATTCAAAAGTTTAGGAAAAGTGTTTTTAGTTCAAAAAACCCCTTTCGGTCAATTTAGAGAATAAATTTTGTTTATCTAGAAATTAAATTAATAGCCTCGCTTTTTCTAAACAAAATTATTACTCACTCTACCCGGAAATTCCAAATAATTATTTGCCAGTTCAATTGTTTTGCTGATTGAACAGATGCATTTAGTATATTTGTTCCACTTTCGACGATTGTTCTCGTAAGTAACCCTTTTGACCAATTATTTTTCTATTCATTTCCCCTAAAATATTTAAGTTCGCGCCGAAATGACCCCCAGATGACCCTTAATATTGGGGGCTTTATTCACTCACTTTACTGACCAAAAACCCTTTCTCCTTCCTTCCCCTTTCCCCCAATGTCCACTATTTAGAAAAGAGAGTATTTAGAAGTGGCTACTCGTTTAGCCCCTCCCCTCACAAAAATGACAAGGGCACTCAATCAAGCGCCGTCCCTCTCCCTTCCCCTCCCCTCCCCCCTCTCTCTTCCATCATTTTCCGCCCAACCATAAATTTTTTTATTATTTATTACTACAACTACTGTTTTTAGAAAATCCCCCTTCCTCTCTAAATTTATTACTTTTTAAGTGATTTGTGTGTGATGATGGCAGATTTATGGCTTTTTAAAGAAAGGGTTTTTTATTGTTTTCCGACGCTTGATACAAAGTTGTTAATTAATTGTTAATTTATTATTATGAAGGGAAAATGTTGCGTAAATTTTTTTGAAGCAAAATTTAAATTGTTTTAATAAGTTGCTAATAACCTAATAAATAAAAAACTTGCTAACTATTTAAAAGTTTTAATTAATTAATTCTGGTCTTTCCGGAAAGTTTATTTTATTTATTATTTTCATAATTCTTTCCGGAATAATTAAAATAAATTATAATTTAAGAATTTTTAAATTAATTATTTCAGAATTACTTTCAGAATTTTTTTATTCCAGAATTTATTTTCAGAATAATTTTTTCAGAATTATTTTTCCAGAATTTATTTTCAGAATATTTTTCTACATTTTTTTTTCAGAATTATTTACAAAATTTTCTATTTCAGAATTATTTTTTCAGAATTATTTTTTCAGAATATATTTTCAGAATATTTTTCTCAATATTTTTTCAGAATTATTTTCAGAATTTTCTATTTCAGAATTATTTTTTCAGAATTATTTTTTCAGAATATATTTTCAGAATATTTTTCTCAATATTTTTTCAGAATTATTTTCAGAATTTTCTATTTCAGAATTATTTTTTCAGAATTATTTTTTCAGAATATATTTTCAGAATATTTTTCTCAATATTTTTTCAGAATTATTTTCAGAATTTTCTATTTCAGAATTATTTTTTCAGAATTAAACTTTCCGGAAACATATAAGCGCTAACAAGTTTCTACTGATTAATACCTCTTTTCTTGTTGCTAATATTTTTAATTAATCTTCCCCCACTCACCTGAAAATATATTATTTATTAAAATTATGACCTTGAAAAATATTTTGCCCTTGTTCGCTCATTGTCAAAAAATCTTTTTTTTTTCATTCTCAATTTTGCCTTCCAAACCTCACAATAAACAAAAATCCTCCCCCTCACATTCAAGTCCTCAAATAAATAAAAATAAATAAATATAGTTTAGGCGTAAACATTGAGGGTTATTATTTGACTGAGGTAGTATATTTGTAGAAGAGGGGGAGTAAGGGGAAAGTGAAGGGGGTCACTAAAATAAATAAATTTTTTAAAGTGTTTTGTTATTGGTCATATTTATGCAAATATTCTAAAATTACTTGAAATATTGAAAGAATTTGAGGGTAAATATTGTTCAAGTTTTAATATCATTCAAGAAGCCCCTTAACAATCTATCGACAGTAGACCTTTTGGATGCCCCTTTTGGAGCAATAAAAAAATAAATATTTGATCTTTTCGGGATTTTACCAGGTAGAAAAACCACCTCTCTTTATTTTAAAAATCCCATGGATAAAAAATTGGAGGAAATTAATGTATAAATTACCCAACATTCGTTGGCTTCTGAGGAAAGTAATGTGGAATTGAGGGTCGTTATATTCTCCAGTATATTTTGATAATACCCATAGTTATTCATTACAATTTCCCTTCTCCTTAATTACTTCCTTAATGCCTTCCCACCCCTCCACAAACTGATAATTCCCCTAATTTTTCAAAAAAAAATATTTTTAAAAAATACTTTTGCCTCTCCCATTTCCTCTAAATAAATATAAATTCCCTCTAATAAATAATAATCCACTCATCCAAGTAAGCGTCATCTGCCTTATTTAAAAAGCGGTAAATCTTCTCTCATCACTTGGGTCAATCAATTTTTCTTCTTTTTTCCTCTCCTTTTTTCATACCAATCCTTTTAATACCTCATATATTTTAAATATTTATTATACCAATAAATCCTAATTAATTTATTTTTTATTTATAACAATTAATTGTTTTTTTTGTTTAATTGGGACACCAATACCCTCTTAATTTACCTCTTACTTCACCTTCTAGATGCTTGTTTCAGTTATTATTTTTTAGAAATTGATTTAGGCTACAAATAAGGGCTTTAAGAGAACTTCTAAAAAAGGTGACAATTCGTCCCAATTCCGCAAAACTTTTATCTTTTGAATTATTTGGTTATCAAAGAGAAATTAGTGAAAAGAGAAAGTTATAGGATCGAAAAAATAGGATTATTATAAAACTCCTTAACCACCTTGGGAAGTTTCTAGAAATTCCATTCATAGTTATAAACTTCAAAATTTTCTCAAAATTTACTCATATTTATCAATTAATACGTTCTTATTAAACAAATAATTTTCAAAAAAAAAATAATTTTTAAGATAACAACCAAGTTCTTTTCCCCTCTCAGTTATGTCATCATCATTATCTTCTTCACACTTGTCCCCCTTATCAGAATTAAAAACAACCAGAATATTTTGTTTATCTAAAAGATTTATTTTTTTCAGTATTTTTATAATATTTATGGGACAACAAAATATTGAAGGGGTTAGAAATGGTAATTTTAAAATAATTTTAAAATTCTATATTAGTAGTTTTGCAACAATTTTTTTCTTTTTTTTAAATGGAAATTGTAAATTACCCACAAAATAAACAAAAAAATAAAGAAAGAGAAAATATTCTTTTGCGGTAGCCTAGAGGGTGCTGAAACAGATCTTTAAAAACAAAAGCCAAAAAGCGAAACAAAAAAACGAAACTGACACACTAGTTGATATTAGAGTTCAAACCCGGATTGGGATTTTATGAACAAATCTAGATTTTTTTTTCTTATGGCCCGGGTCAGTTTAAAAGGAAAACTGGATACCTAGCCCTACAATTTGAGGACAAGACAACACTAATAGTTAAAATATCTGTCCCAACATTTCTATCCTGCTTTTAATTAATTTCTTTTTTGTATTCTTGCTTTGCTCATCACTTCTCGATCTGTCACTATTTTTGTTTTGAAATTTAAAAAAAAAATTTCTTTATTAAAATTCTCTTTTTAAATATCCAACTCTTTAATGGTCACTCTATTTGCTTCTTCCTTTTAAATTTTCTTTTCTTTTTTTCCAAATTTACTTCTTTTATTTACCAAAATATATCCTCTAGAGGATTTAAAAAGAAAAAGAACGTTTTGTAGTGCATAAATTTTAAAATTGCGCAAATTGTCGGCCAAAGATTGACACAATTTTGAAGGATTTTTAGGGAAAAATTGGAAAATTAGAGCTAAGAAAAATAAATTTGGGAAAAATAAATAGAAAATAAAGGAGTGGGGAATAATTGAAAAAATGTAAAAATAATGCTTAAATTTATTGCTAAAATTTTATTTGTCAATTTAAGGGATAATAATGTGTTTTTAATTAAATAAAGTGTTTGACATGGAAAATTTAAACAGAAGTGATGGAAAATAAATAAAATTCTGAAAAATAATTATAAAATACAGCATGAGAAATATAAATTCTGATATTAGATTCTGAAAAGAATTCTGAAAAAAATTCTGAAAAAATATTCTGAAAAGAATTCTGAAAGAATTCTGGAAAGAATTCTAAAAAAAATTCTGAAAAAAAATTTTGAAAAAAATTTTGAAAAATATTCTGAAAAAAATTCTGAAAAAAAAAATTCTAAAAAAAATTCTGAAATAAAAATTCTGAAAAAAATATTCTGAAATAAAAATTCTGAAAAAAATATTCTGAAAATAAAACTAATTAACCCTAAATAAACATTAAAAATGCAAATTTATTTAATTTTCCATTTAAATTTATGTACTCGAATTGCTACATTTGAAGGGTGCGCGGACAACAAAATTGCCTGCTAACAATGCCTTATTATTAAAAAAAATTTTCTCTTTTTTTCATTTTTTCCATTATTTTTACGCATCGTTGGTGGTCTTTCCGAGTGCCATCTGCTTTTTTTTATTTTTTAATTCTGTGCTTTTATTAAAAAATTTTGGTAAATGGAAGATTAAAATAGAAACATACAAAAAAGGCTTGTAATTATAATTATTTATTCAGAAATTCTGATTTAGCAAATACATTTGTATTTAATATTTTTTACTTAAAATACATAAATTCTGATTTTTAATTAAGTTTTATGTGTGTGTTTTATTTGTGTTTTTTCTGAAATACATAGATTCTGATTTATAAATTCTGATTTTTAATAAATTCTGATTCTTTTAATGCAGAAATAAAATTTTGATTTTAATAAATTCTGATTTTTTACTAAATTCTGAAATGTATTCTGATTTTTAAATTCTCATTTTTAATAGGTTCTGAAATAAATTCTGATTCTTTTAATTCTGATTCTGATTTTTTTAATTCTGAAATAACTTGTAAAATACATATTCTGGTCTTTTAAAAAATTTAAAAACACAAATTCTGATTTTCTTTTGTTAGTATTTTCCCATTGTGATATTGCTTTGTGACCTACTTCCGGTCAACAAAATATATTAATATACTCCTTTTCTCAACCTTTTTTAAGTAAATCTCCCTTTATTTTTTGGTTGCCATAGTCTTTCAATTAAACAAATAGACCCCCCAGTTTATTTGTCTAAATGTAATATTTGCTTTTTGGGCTGTTGGCACTATTAAAGATATCTAAGTATATTTACCTATATATGAGATGACATGAGGAAAACCAAGCCAAAAATTGTTTGAAAAAAAAATTAAAAAAAATTTTTTTTAAAGATGGTAGAGGGACTCGACAATAAAAAAATTAAAAAAAATTTTCAAATAAAATTTTCTTCCAGAGCCTCCACAACTTCTCCCTTTGGAAGGCCAACAATCTCCAATTCGCATTGCTTTGGGCACCAAAGGATTTAAATTGAGCTGTCCAGTTAGAACAAGTTCTGAAGAGGAATGGGGACATAATAATCATCAGATTAATGAAGAGACAAATTTAGAAAATGAATTAATTATTAAATGGAGTAGAGATGGGAGGGCTTTGGAGACTGGAAATAATGGGCATTATAATATGGCTAATGGAAATAGGGATTTGTGGATTTTACAGGCGAGGAGTGAAGATAGTGGGCTTTATCGATGCACGGTGAATTTTAGACGGAATAAATTTTGAGATTTTTATATCATAGGCCATTAATGAATGGGGCCATCAAAGTGTAGAATTTCGATTACATGTGTTTGACCCAACAAATACGGTAGCTGATGTTGTTAGATCTAGTGAAAGTAAATATTTAGAAAAAATAATTTTTAATTTTAAATAATTATTTAAAGTATCTGCCCCGACATGGAATGAACCTATAGGTATAAATATAAATTTAAAGAAAAATTAATTTATAAAAATTAGGCCCTCTTCCAATCCAAATACGTGTAAACAAAGGCAAACACATTCAATTACAATGCCCTACAGCACATGGAAATCCTTTGCCTAGAATGACTTGGTTAAGGCTGACAGGACATTCTGAACAAGGTGAAAATCGAAATTAAAATCCAAATAGAATTTTTTATTGCCCCATCAATTTCAAGCAGTACACCCAAAAAATTTTAACAGAAATCTCCACTTTTATTACCATCAAGTTCAAACAGTACACCCAAAAATTTAAAACCCAAATTGCTTAAATTTTATATTACCCCATCAAGTTCAAGCAGTACATCCAAAAAATTTTAAATAAATTTTTTACAGAGTTAGGCCAAACGTCGCATCTCTCATTTGACCGTGTTCGCCCTCAAGACGCTGGAATCTATGCCTGTCGTTTAGAAAATAATTTGGGAGCGATTAGAGCAGATTTTTCCCTTCAAATAGTTGAACAAGAAGAAAGCGAAGAAAAAATATTTGTTGAAAATAATGAAGAAAAAACACAAAATCTGCCTTCTAGAGGAAGTATTTCCTCTTCAATACCTTCACATATGAGAGCTGCAGCTTCAAATGTTGTTCCCCCATCAACTCCTAAAATTGATGTACTTCACGGACAACAAAAATTGCATGTAGGGAATACTGCAGAATTACAATGCCGTGTTGAATGGAGAGGGGAAAGGGATAAAACTGTGATAAGAGTAAGGAATTTTTTGGTGGGGAGGAAGTCAAAAAAATTAAAATTTTCAGTGGCTTCGACAATTAGATAATGCTGATGTAAATGCTGTTAAAGCGAAGGCACCCAATTCTAGTCTTTTAAAACTTGGACAAATTACATTGTTGATGATTGAACAGGAGGAAGAACCTGTTCATTTGGAAAAATCAGAAAATGATGGACAAAAACATTTTTTAAATGAATTGAGAATTACAAACATGCAGAAAGAGGCAAGTTTTGAAAAATTTAAAACATGTTTTAAATGTTGGAAACATTTTTGTAAAGAGTAAACATCCTTAAAACACTAAAACTTTGCTATTAGAAACAAATTAAACATACTAAAACATGGTTCATGTTTAAATTAAATTCTGATTTATTGCTGCTTAAATGAAATTTTGTCAAACATGTTTGGATTAATTTCTGATTTTTAGCTGTTCAAATAAAATTCTGACAAACATGTTATATGCCCATATTATTCTGATTTTTCACTAGCAAAACATGCTAAAACATTAAAACTCTTAAAAATATTTTTTAAGGATTCTGGCCGTTATTTCTGCGTTGTAACAAACCCTGCTGGCCAATTTGTTTACCGTTCAATAAACATTTCTGTTGTCGACTCCAATTCATTAATTCCTTCAACTCATGCTCTATTGAATCTTTACTTGTCCCAATCACCTCTTTTTAGAGCTTTAACTCTTTGCCTGTTAGGCTTGTTTATAATTGGATTTATTCCCTTAATTGGCTGGCTTTTTTGTGTTAGGATATATAACAATGGAAGGAGACAACAAAAATTAAAAGAAAAATTTTCTGAAGGGAAAAATCAAAAAGAAAGTTTAAATCAACTGCCAAATACTTTAACTTCGTCTTCGTCCACCTCAGCAACTAATAGCAACAACAACACAAAAATTACAAATATAAACACAAACAACAACCAGAATTTAAATCAGAATCTAATCCCAACATTTCCAACTGACCCTTATTTTAATAATAATTGTTTTTTGCCTCCCCCACCACGCATTCCTCCACCTATTTTACCTGTTAATAATTCAACTGCTGTAAATTGGCCTTCATCTTTACCAATGCAGGCTTCAACTTTAGAAAGATATGTTAGAATGAATAAGCCTCAAATGTTGCATAGAACTAGGGCAGATGAAGAAATGAGTAAAATTAGCAGTCATATTTATGGTATGTTCAGAAAAGGAAAAACAAATGTTTCTAATAAAATAAAAAAGTTTAAAACTTGTTAAAACATTTTAAACTTGAATCAAAACTTTTTCATTAAAAACATTAAAATTGAACTTGGAAACAAACTTAAAACTTGTATAAAAACATCTATAAAAACAACAAACACTAAAAACAACAAAAACATTCAAGTTTGTTTCCAAGTTTGTTTTTATGAGAAACAAAACAATTTTAAAAACACAAAAACACATGCAAAACACAATTAAAATAAATACAAAACATCTTCATTTTCAGCTTCCGGCTCGCCGCTACCTATATCAGTAAATTATAATAATCCAAGGATGTTTAATAATCAACTCAATTTTAATGAAATTAATAATCCTTTAATTAATAAAGGACAGAACATTAATATTAATAAAATGAGTGGATGTAATAAATTAATTGAAGAACAAAGAAGGCCTTTAATCGAGGCTTATAGGCAAGTTCTAAAATTTAAAAAATTGTTAAATTAAATTTTAATTAATTTTAGGTCAACAGAGCTATTAAACTATAAAATTGATTTGTAGAAAAATAAAAGAAATTTCTCATTTAAGCTTTTATTTGATTTATCCCATAATTAATTATAGAGCTTATTTTTATTTATAAATTAAAATAAATATTATAAAAACACAAAACACATACTTGTATTTTTAATGTATTTTAGCAAGTTTAATTACAACTTTAATATGTTTATTTGTGTTTTTCGCAAGTTTATTTAATGTGTTTTCCCCATGTGTTTTAATTTTGTAATTACAATAGTAAAATACATTTATTTTATTAATTTACAATCTGTAAAGTATTAATTTCATTAATGTATTTCAGAAAGTTTAATTTTCATAATACTTTTTATCAATTTTAATATAAAATACAATTGTAAATACTAGTGTTCGGCACGGTACGGTATACCGCGGTATTTTTTTCCGGTATACCGATACCGTACCGGTCAAATTTTGAAAAAAACGGTATTTTTCGGTATCGGTATTTTCTCGGTATACCGATACCAAAACCGTACCGGTCCTCGAAAAAATACCGCGGTATTTTCCGGTATTTCGGTATTTGTGATACCCCTATCTGCGGCGCAATAAGGAAGATTTTTGGTTTAAGGATCTTCCAAATTTCTCAAAATTTTCGCCTGCGGCGCTGAAAACGAAGACTTATGTGTATATTGCAGGATGTGAATGGACTTGGGTGGATTTTAGTGATAGTCGGATATTTCAAGGGACGGATCTGGCCCTTCGGAACTTGGGTGTTCCTCTTGGCCTTCAGAAATTCTCAAAATTTAAGCCAGCGGAGCGAAAAGAGAGGGATAGAGCTACGGATCTCGTGATCCGTAGCCTCTCACTCGTATCCGCATAACCTATACAAATCCCCGAAATAATATTATCCATTCATTTTCCACCCGGAGCCCGGAGCCAGCATTGATCATGGGCGTATCATGGAATTTTGTCGGATTAAGAGGGATATAGGCGGATTAAGAAAATAAATGGGATTTGGATGATGATCCCCTGCATCACTGTCAACAAATGCCCAATACCCAGCACTGACTCGGGTTTTTCTCAAATACTCGGACTCGGACATACTCTAGTTTGAATCATGATACAGAAGAAAAAATCGTTTTTTTAATAAAACTTTACCATTTTTAAATTACAAATATTAAAATTATGTTCATTTTTCGAATTTTATTGTTAAGATTTTAAAAATAAAATTTTAAAAAATTTTATAAAATTTTTTAAAAAATACCGAATACCGGCCGATATACCGAAAATGTTGAAACGGTATTTTCCGGTATCGGTATTTTTCCGGTATACCGATACCGTACCGGTCAATTTTTGTAAAAAACGGTATTTTTCGGTATCGGTATTTTTTCGGTATACCGATACCGAATACCGGAAAAGGTCATTTGCCGAACACTAGTAAATATATTTATTTAAACATCTTTTATATGCTATTTCCTTTTTATACTCATCTCATCAATAATATCCTTTAAAAGCTGACTTTTCAGTTTTGTGTTGAGTCTTTCCAGCAGTCGTTTTGTTTTTCTTGTTTTGAGTTTTAACAACAGTTGATTTTGTTGTTTTTGTTCCTTCAGTTGGGGCAAAATAAGCTTTTGTTCTTGAAGTAAGATTTTTTGTTTTTGTCTTGTCTTTGTTGATCAAAAAAAAAACCAGATTAGAGCTGTAGAGATTATTACAAGGCTAAAAATTAATTTTTAAGGTTTTGAAAAAAAATTTCAGGCCTTACATTAGCAAGAAGATAATAACGAAGAAAATAATTAAGCCTGTGCTGCTGCTCTCCTCTTCCTTCCCTTCTGATTCTTCCGAGTTCCTCACTTCTTCTTCCTCACTGTCAACCAAAAGCTTTCCCTCTGTATTTGTCTAAAATTGTTGATAAAATCATTTACTGCTTGAGATGAAGATTCAGAATTATTCGAATTATTTCCTGCTCCTAATAAATAATGTTGAAGTGAATGGTGAAGAAAATAAAGGAGTAGAATAGGCTGAGGGAGAATTTGTTGAGGAAGAGATTGCTGCTGTTGTTGTTGTTGTTGAAGCTAAATTTATTGAAGAATTTGCTTCTGCCAATAAATCAGCTTGTTGTTGATTAAGACGACGCAGCGTATTTGCTACTCGTAAATTGGTTAAATCATATGAAGGAGTTGAAAATGATTTTGATTTTAAATGAAGTCAATTATATGTATTATAATAATTATTAATATTTATTAACTTTCCAAAAATATAATTGTTAATTTAAAAAATACACAGCTTAACAAAAATTCATCTAAAATTTTTAAAAGTTTATTTTCTCATAATTTTTTAGTAAAAAAATTTAAAAAAAATAAAGCGGGGCCGAACCATACACGCCTTTCTGTGGTAACATTTCAAACTAACTGACTACCAACTGAGCCACAGCGCCCGACAAATAAAATATTTATAAATTTATTTATAAACTCTAGTCATTTTCCTTTCATTCAAAGGAAAATGACTAGAAAATTAAAGTATTAGAAAATTAAAGTAAAATTAAAGTACATATAAGCAAATAGAAAATTAAAGTATTATAAAAATATATTATAGGTAAGTATAGCTTACATGCACATATGCCCGCATCGATAAATAACCTGAAAAAAAAATTTTTACTTAAAAAAGAATTTTATTTAAAGAAAATCATTATTATTTTTCTTTTCTAATTGTAATTCTGATTTATTACTTGTCATATTCTAAAAGTAATTAAATTCCGATCCGATACGGGGACCGGGTTTCGCAACCGGTAATCTGTAAACCGGCTATTTTGATCAAATCCGGTTTACAGGTTGTTTGGCATGAAAAAATAAAAATCAAGATACTCGTCCCGTCAACTTAATCGAACTCTACTAGTAATCCTGATTTTTAATTGTTATTAAAATTGAGATATTTAAATTACAATTTGAATGGTTAGAAAATTTTCAATTAAAATTTTACCGCATTAACTCGATTTGTCATACAAATTAGAGTACGTCCGAGTCGAGCGAGTTCGAGTTACTCGACTCGACCGCTCGGTTTTTTTGCGTAATTACTCGACTCGGAACTCGGGATCATAATACTCGTATTACTCGAGCTCGGAAACTTCCTACTCGACAGACTCGGTTAAAACCGAGTATTTTTATGCCCCTATCTGCGGCGCAGCAAGGAAGATTTTTGGCTTAAGGATCTTCCAAATTTCTCAAAATTTTCGCCTGCGGCGCAAAAAAAGGAAGATTTTTGGCTTAAGTGCCTTCAAAATTTCTTAAAATTTTCGCCTGCGGCGCTGAAAAAGGAAGAAAATTTGCCCCTTGGCTTTCCAAAATTATCACAATTTTCGCCTGCGACGCAAAAAAAAGACCTGTGTATATCGGAGGATTTATATGGAGTTAAGTGAATTTTAGTGATATCCGGATATTTCAAGGGATCTAAGGGGATAGCGAGGGATTTGTCCTTCTGAAACTAGGGTGTCCCCACTTGGCCTCCAGAAATTCTCAAAATTTAATCCAGCGGCGCAAAAGAGAGGGATAGAGAGACGATATGCCTTTCGACGATCCAATTAATCCCCCGAATTTCCCAGATTTTGCTCTTAATACAACCAAATCTCACTATAACCAGCCCAAATTCTGCTTAATCCCTTCATATCTATCTCATTCCTCTTATCACTCGATATCCCCTTAATCTACAGCAATCCCCGAAATAATATTATCAATTGATTTTTCACCCGGAGCCCTGAGCCAACATGGATCGTGGGCATTACCATGGAATTTCGGCGGATTAAGAAAGATATAGGCTGATTAACGAAAATAATTTGGATTTGGATGATGATCCACCGCATTATTGCAAACTAATGCCCAATACCCAGCACTGATGATGAATAGTTTTATGTAAAACTATTGTTTCTATTAAAATTTTTTTAAAATACTGTTTTATAGAAACTACTCGATTACTCGACTACTCGAACTCGAACTCGGCCTAAAAAGTTGAGCTCGAGCTCGAACTCGGGTTTTTCAAACTCGTATTACTCGAGCTCGGTTTTTTCCCAATTACTCGGTACTCGACGTACTCTAATACAAATTGTACATTCATTGTTACGATCTCCATCTTCAAGCTGTATTGCAGCATCCGCATCATTATTATTATTTACAGAATTTATTGTTGTTGTTCCACCTTCACCACTACTTTGTGGGGCAGGAAGTAATGGAACCTTTTAAAGAAAAAAAAATTTTTTTAAATGTCAATTGGCTTTAGATAAAATTAAGTTGTGCCATCTCGGATTGTGCCGGATTGACTGAAAAATCGGGAACTAATAGCTTTTTTAATGCCGGGAATCACGGTTCACAAGAACGTGAATTTATTTTTTTATGTCAGCAACGCTTCTTAAATAATCACTCCATATTAGCTACAACACCACTCAAGTTAGTTTTTAAATGTTGACTATTGGGGAGGTGGTGCTTCTGCCAATAAATCAGCTTGTTGTTGATTAAGACGACGCAGCGTATTTGCTACTCGTAAATTGGTTAAATCATATGAAGGAGTTGAAAATGATTTTGATTTTAAATGAAGTCAATTATATGTATTAATTATTAATATTTATTAACTTTCCAAAAATATAATTGTTAATTTAAAAAATACACAGCTTAACAAAAATTCATCTAAAATTTTTAAAAGTTTATTTTCTCATAATTTTTTAGTAAAAAAATTAAAAAAAAATAAAGCGGGGCCGAACCATACACGCCTTTCTGTGGTAACATTTCAAACTAACTGACTACCAACTGAGCCACAGCGCCCGACAAATAAAATATTTATAAATTTATTTATAAACTCTAGTCATTTTCCTTTCATTCAAATGCCTGTTTTTTATAATATATATGTATATTTATTTTTTAATTTTCAGAATGATGGCAATGATGGTTAATCGGTTAACGTGCTGGTTTACTGGTTAACGCCTTTCTGTGGTAACATCGAAGGAGGCATGTGAAAAAAACGGAAAACTGAGCCATTGGGCCAGTCTGAGCCAGTTATTTTTTCACAATTTTATATATTTATATCAACAAATCCACAAAACATCCCTCTTTCTTAACCTTATTGTAGTTCAGAGTGTTTTAAAAACGAATTTAAAAATTTTTTAATTTTCTGGAAATTTTAATTTTCTGGAATTCTTC
The DNA here is from genome assembly GCA_036172945.1 of Meloidogyne incognita. Classification (NCBI taxonomy): domain Eukaryota; kingdom Metazoa; phylum Nematoda; class Chromadorea; order Rhabditida; family Meloidogynidae; genus Meloidogyne; species Meloidogyne incognita. The sequence goes on from JARQAC010000001.1 coordinate 5,619,096, forward strand.
TCGTCAATAGTCACCTCACAGTCACCTTTATAATCCTCTCTAATATCCTTATTGGTTTTTGCCATCCTCCGAGCTTTGCCCATTTTGGGTAATACTATCGTCCTTCAAAACGTGTTCACCATAACCAACAGTTTTGGACTCGACACAAAAAGGTACAATACAAAGGACTACGAGGACAAATAGAAGAGCCCTGTGGCCACGAAGCATTGAAAAGTAGAACAATGATGGGAATAATTGACAGTTTGACTAGGTGAAATTAATTATAGTTTTGGGGTTTTTATAGGCAGCAACATATCTTTAAACTTTGACGAGTTAAATAACTGGGAGGAATTAAACAGCTACTACATATATTTATGCTTTAAATTTAAAAAAAAATCCAATTTAAATTTAATAATATTTATTCCCAATCCAATATATTTCAATTATAATTATACAAAAGAATCACACAATATTGTAGTCATTAAATATAGGACCATGAAATGCTTTTTAACAGGTATCCTGCCGACAGAAATCTCTCTATTCACAATTTTCGAAAAACAAAAAAATTCGCGTCGGCAGGAATCCTATAACAGACCAGTTTAGCATCTGAATATATTAATATCTACACAAACAGTTAACGAAAGGAACCCGAAAAAAGGAAGTTGAAAATCGAAAATAACCCAAAGAATGATGGTTTGGTTTTTTTGTGGTACTGGTTAATAATCAGTTGTATCCAACCCCAAAAAAAGGAATTAAAAACTGTACTGTTTAAAATGGAAAAAATTAGCAGCAGAAATATTTACCCAGAAATTAAAAGAAAAAATTCAAGTTATTATGTCACAAAAAAAGAAATTTGTAGGTTGGTAAATTATACATAATTTTTGTAAGTAAAAGAGAAAAATTGAGCAGGATCGGGATTGAGCACCATTTTTTAATTAAACTAAAAATAATTTGATCTTCTCAAAAAAAATTTTTTTAAGTCTCTTAAAGTTTAAAAAGGCACTCAATCACAAAATTATAATTTTTAAATAAAGCGTTAATTAATATTTTGTTGAAAAAAAAGACTGGTCACATACAACACACAAAAAGTGAAAGAACACAATAATTCTTTTAAAAAGGCATTTGTATTTTTAAATTTAAACTGGATAGCAACGGATTACATCAACTTTAAAAATTAAAAAAAAATTATTTTTAAAATCAAAAAATTTTTACTTATAGGAGTGCGACAAATAGGGCAATCTCCAGAACGACGATGTGTTTCTTTAGCACAGGGAAAACACCTAAAAAATTTTTTAAAAATTAAATTTTTTAACAAATTTTATTTTTCCTATTCAAAAAATTTTCCAAATAAAAAAAATTAACAAGCTTACATGCACATATGCCCGCATCGATAAATAACCTAGAAAAAAAATTTTTTACAAAAGGATTCTTATCGAATGGACAATTAATTCTGGTTTCTTTTCAAATTGTAATTTTGAATTTTTTAATTGTGAAAATAGAATTCTGACTTGTTAAAAAAAATTCTGATTTTTATATAATTTTAAAAATTGAAATTCTGATATTTTTTAATTATTAGTTTTCTCATCTAAAAAATTTCAATTCAATTCAAAAAATTTTACCGCATTAACACGATTTGTCATACAAATTGTACATTCATTATTACGATCTCCATCTTCAAGTTGTATTGCAGCATCCGCATCATTATTATTATTTACAGAATTTATTGTTGTTGTTGTTCCACCTTCACCACTACTTTGACGATTTCCTTCATTAAAAGGCCGACGATTTGGTGAATGATCACTTGATAAACTTGAAGACAAAGCTGCTTCAAATTCAGCTGCTCTATTTCTTAAATTTTGTTGTTCGTTTGATGGAACGTTTAAAGAAGAGAAAAGTGGGGCAGGAAGTAATGGAACCTTTTAAAGAAAAAAATTTTTTTAATGTAAATCGGCTTTAGATAAAGATTAATTTGTGCCGTCCCGGATTGTGACGGATTGACTGAAAAATCGAGAACTAACAGCTTTTTTAATGCCGGGAATCCCTGTTCCCTAGATCGTGAATTTATTTTTTTGTTAGCAACGCTACTTAATAATCACCCAATATTAGTTTACAACACCACTCAAGTTAGTCCTTAAATTTTGGCTGGTTATTGGGGAGGTGCCTACACGAAACTATTCATTTTAAAGTTAAAAATACCCCTCGTTATAAAATATAATTATTCGCGCCTTTGGAGTGTTAGTCCGAGTACTTCAAGATCTCTCAAAATGTTTCCTTCAAAAATAATTTTTTTTAAAATTCAATTTACCGTAATTGAAGCACCCGAATTAGTTGTTGTTGGAGCATTAGGAAATTCAAATAAATTAGCTGCAGCATTATTATTATTTCCTCTTTGATTATTAATTGGTCTAACAGGAGAACGTGAATGATTTTGCATTCTTTCCCTCTGTATTTGTCTAAAATTGTTGATAAAATCATTTACTGCTTGAGATGAAGATTCAGAATTATTAGAAGAATTATTTCCTCCTCCTAATAATGTTGAAGTGAATGGTGAAGAAGATAGAGGAATATAGGCCGAAGAAGAATTTGTTGAAGAGGAAGAGATTGCTGCTGATGTTGTTGTTGGTGCTGTTGAAGCTAAATTTATTGAAGAATTTGCTTCTGCTAATAAATCAGCTTGTTGTTGATTAAGACGACGTAAAGTATTTGCTACACGTAAATTTGTTAAATCTCTAGGTTCGTGTAAAGAATAGGAAGGAGCTGAAAATGATGGGGTAGATGTTGTAGTTTCTGATAATGCTGATGTTGAATTTGTTGTTGTTGAAACTGCTGATTGGGTAGGTGGAGTAATGCTTAGGGGTTCAGGAAGTGCTACACGTAGAGATTCCTAAAAATTGAATTTTGAGTGGATCCCGAACGTAGGGGCAGTGGACATTTGGATAATTACTTCCCGAGTAGAGTTGTTGGTTCGGAACCGAACCAAAGAACCGAGGTTTTTTGGTTTATTCTTCGGTTGGTTACGGATATCCCAAGAGATTCTCCAAGAACCGACACACTATTCCCAAGAGACCACCTCCAAAAAAAATACATTACACATATGTCCGGATAAGTTTTGCGTCTCTCTAAATTAAATTTTAAAATATAGAAACCATATTCCATTGTGCAGAAGATGGCCTACTTAAACGCGTTGTAGGTGAAATGTATAAGGAAGTGTCATTGGAATCACCATGTGCAGAGGCTGCACCTTCAGATGAAGCACGATGTCCCCGCATTGCTATATACTCTGCTGGACTCAAAGGTTGATCGAGATCTTAAAAAAATAAATTTAAAAACCAAGTACATTCCTTTTAGACTTAAAAATTCTAAATCCGATTTTTGATGTTGATTTTTAAATATTTAAATAGATTTCGTTCGCTAGTATTTTTAAAAAATCAATCATCATAAATCTTTTTTGTTAACTTCTTATGAAAATGGTCAAACAAAAAACACGAAATCAAGAAATCGATTCTTGTACACACCTCTAAGTCCAGTCTCTAGTCAAAGGCTCCCAAGCAAAAAATTTTTCAAAACTCTGACAACTATTAATAAACCTACCCAAAATTTGAATTTTTCTTGTGCTTCCATACAGATCAAAGAAAGCCCAAAGTGGAATACTTACATCAACATGCATTATCACTCTAAAAGGAGCATCATTTTTAGAGAAAAGAACACGGCCTACAAAATCAAATTAAAATCTGTAAAATAAAATTTAAAAAGAAACCTGTACAATCCACTTTAAAATTAAGTGTAGTACCAACTTGAGGGCTTGCCCCAACATCTTTAATACAAACCCAATATTCAGGGCGTTCGAGTAATTCATCGCTATCAGCAGGAAGACAAGAAGCGGGGACTTGGTCAGGATCACTTTAAAAAAATTTTTTTTTATTTTTTAAAAAAATATTCAAAATAACCAGCTAGTTAATCCAAAAGCTAAACTGCCAGAAAAAGCATCTTCTGTCATACTGACTAAAATTACAATTTTTTCTCCAATTCGAATAGGGCGTTCAGTGAAGACATAACCCAAATACTTAAAAAAAATATTTTTTAAGTAGAAAAAAATATTCTTTACATATTCTCCATGTTTTCGGACTGCAGTTGTTCCATTATTTTGTATAACAACATTGTTGCCTTTAATAGAGTGAAAACGAAGTCTTGCATCTTAAAGAAAAATAAACTTTTTTTTAATTTTAAAAACAATTTTGATAAATAAATTCTGATTTCTTAAATAAATATATTAATAATAATTCTGATTAATTATTCCGACTATTCTAATAAATTCTGATTACTCTAATTTTTATAATTCTGATTTTTTAATTAAATATAATTACAATTCTGATTTAAAAAATTAATCAGAATTGCAATATATTTAATAATAAAAATCATAATTTATTAGATCAAGAAATAAAGCTAAAACACAAAAATTCTGATTTGTAAATTCTGATTATATACTTAAATTCTGAAATTTAGAAATGAAACACATTTTAACACAATTCTGAAAATTACAAAAAAATTATTAATTCTGGTTTTTTTAAATCCTTAACCACGGGAGGAGAGAAAATACAGGAAAACACAAAAATCAGAATTTTAATTGTATTTTTAAATTGACAAAAAATACCTCTATTATTATTATTATTATTATTATTTGTTGGCGGTGTGCTAGAAGCAGTAGAACGAGAAGTCGTTGAATTTCCCACATTTCTCAAATTTTGTGTTGATCTCGAACTTGTCATTGCCTCTGTATTTGATGAATTTACAGGATTAGGAGTTGGTGAAGTAAGTGAACAACAAGCATGGAGAGGTGTAGGAGAAGAAGGGAGAAGTGCTCTCCGTTCAAGGTGGACCTCGGCAGGGTCCAAAATTTTAAAAAATAAATGCAAACAGAAAATTTTTAAATAGAAAATAGGGTAACCTCTTAAAAATGTTGAACTTTGTGAATTTTTCAATTTAAATTTATTTTATTTTAGATATGTATGAAAGTTTCTTTCAAACAGAAATGTCACGGGTAGAAAAAATCGGGTATCGGACCGAAAAATTTTCCGGATTTAGGATTTTCGGGTTCGGATTTCAGATAACCTATAACATCCCTAATTCCTACTATAAAAATTAAATTAATACTGGACCAACACCCAATTTTTTAACAAGAATTTAATGAGTAACCAGAAGCTCCCCAATTTAAAAATCAATCCCCTTCATTAAAAAATAATAAAAACAAAAAAAAAATTCATACCAACAAATTCAACAGCTACAGAATTTCCATAAATATCAACAATTGTCCACAATGGAGAATTTACATTTATTCCACTCAAGAAAAGTCCTTTATGTACTCCATTTACTCCATAATGCATTTCTCCACTGTCATTAATGAAAAAATGAAGAATTAAGCCTTGGACGGAAACTAGAAAAATAAAAATTAATTTTAAATTAAAAATAAACTTTTACATCTCTCAGCAAGTGATTTAGCCCAATAACCGCCTTTTGAAGTTAAATCGGGGCAGGCAAATCTGAAAAAATTTTTTAAATAAAATTTGAATTTTTTGAAGGATTTTAAATAAAATTAAATAAAAAATTAAAAATAAAATACAACTTTGGAAGTTCAATATCTCGAAAACTTGCAGGATCAACGTTCGTCACACCAAACCTAAATGAACCATTTCTAAACCAAACAATGAACTTTACAAAAAATTTTTGAATTTTAATAAACAATTTTTTACTCGTTTTTGGATCCAAAAAATCTCAGAAATTCTGAGTTAAATATTCTTTAAAATTTTTTAAATTTTTTTTGCACATGTGGACAACGATTTTTTCGACTGCGAAGAGTCCTGATAGAAAATAAAGACAAAGAATATTAAGAATATATTTCAGTTTTCCTTTAGCAAAAAGGATAGAAAAAAATAAAGTCAGAAACCCAAGGTCCGCAAAATTCAAGTTGTCAAAACCCCCGCCCCCCCCCCATATTTTCAAATAATATTTTAATAAAAATTTTAGAAAATTTTTTTAAATTTAAAAAATATAAACCTCATAACTCCCGACCAATTATTCCCAACTTCGCATAAACGAATACAAACAATTTCTCCAATACCAATGGGTCTATTACTGAAAGCTAAACCTTTGCAGAACGATTCCCGACGTTTAGCAACTCTTCCATCTCGAAGTAAAACTATGTTGGTCCCACAAATTGAATGGAATCTTTAAAAAATTGATTTTTAAAAAAAATTAAAAAGAGAATGAAATTTTAAATGACCCAAGACCATCTAGAAATTTTTGAAAATTGAACTAGTAAAAACTTGCTTGTGTATTACAACCTATAATGTCACACTAAAATGCCTCAAACTTCTTATATTTGGACTCAAAAAAATTTTTTTTCTCTTCAAATTTACTTGGACTCTCGGGATGTCTCAAAATTAACTGATGGAAATAAACACATTATTAAACAACTTAAACAGGACCTAAGCTTTTGTTTAAACTCAAAAACATATCCAACGTTCGGGTATCGAGGCGAAAACAAAATCTAAGAGCTTTAGTCTTCCCCAAAAATAAAAACCTTTCCAAAAACAAACACAAAATAATCAAACGGTTTAGAAGAAGGCGAAATAAACAACACCCCGAGAAACATTTTCTTAACTAAAAATCACTCACTTCAACTGAGGTTTCGGACTGACAATAGTTCCTCTATTAATTGTAGTTTCATTATAATTTGGAAAATTATCATCAAAAGAAAGGGCAGGAGAGTCGTCTGAATTTTAGAAAATTTTTAAAATTTTTTAAAAAATTTTAAAAAAACCTTCAGAACAAATCCTCCCAGTATTTTGTCGACATTCTGCATTCCCCATATTTTTATAAATTAATTTAATTAATTTATCTAAAAACAAAATTATTAACAGCTGAAATCGTTAAATGCGGAAACTTTTTTATTTAGCGAAGAAGAATAAACAAATAAAAATTTCAAAGTGGTAAAAATCGTTTGGGTCAATTATAATTGGTTCAGTGAAGGTTTAAGAGAAGAGAGAAAGGGGGCTTCTTAGGTTAAAGAGGAATTAATCTTTTGTGTTGGTTATTAAAATTAATTTTAAAAATTCTGATTTTTTCCTTGTTTTCTCTATTTGTTTTTCTGTTTTTTGGTCAGCAAAACCTGACTTCTACGTTCAAGTTAAATCAATAGGTAAAGTAAAAGAGAATTGTTTTTTCAACGACAGCCGATCACTTTCTTTTAAAAACTTGAAAATTTTGGTTAAAGTGTAAATTTAAATTGAAGCTGCCCTAAACTTGACGAAGTTTTCCTAAACTTGAGAGATTCCTCATTTAACCCTTTTTCGGCTTTGAAGTTTATTTGAATTTTTGGTGTTTCTTTGCGTTGAGTTAATCGACTGACCGTTTTCTATCCAACAAAGGAAAAAATTTTTTTCTTAACGATCAAAGACTTTTAAAAAATATCGAAAATTCATAAAGATAAACTAGCGAGGATGACCATCAAATTTAAGCAAAAAAAAACGAATGAATGATGTCATAAATAAAAAATACCCCCAAAAGATTATAGTAATCAGAGGCGAATTGATGTTTTGTCTCCCCCAAATTTACCCCAAAACTTAAAGCCTTTTTTCAAAAAACTTAAAGTCTTTTAGCTTTAATTTATAGAAAAATTAAAGGATTTTTTAAGACTAAGAAACGTAAAAATAATTAATATAAAAATATAAATATATTGAGTAATGCAAAACACGAGTAAAATCATCAACTAGGTCGATAGTTTTTTAGTTGATTTTGTACTAAAAATCACAACATATGACTCTTCTCCCTTTTATTTTCCCCTAATCGCCGTTAGCACTCAAAAACTAAATAGCTTTTGTTGGGGTTTTTTTAGTATTTTTGGTGTTTCTTTGCTCAATTTCTTAATTTTTTTGTTTCTAATTAAGTGATCAAAATGATCACTAGTCGATGGGATTTTTAAAGATTTTGTGTTTAATAATGAAAAAATGATGATAATTTGGATATTGAGTTTGTAAAATTGAAAAAAGAAAATGAGATGATTATGTATAAAATTAGAGGGACTGACTGAAGACTGAAACGATGGCATTATTCAGCCAAACACCACAAAAAACTTGAACTAAATAGAAGATCGTAGTAAAGAAAATAAAAGAAAATGTGTTTGCTTAAGATAAAACTGTTTGAGTACTTCCCGGAAAACACCGGAAAAAATAATTTCAATTAATTCTGAATTATTTTCGAAAAACATATCCGAACTTGTATTTAACCGGAAAACACTTTAAAGTATAAAATATGTATTTTCAGAATTTATAAGTGAAAATAAGCAAACTTTTCCGGAAAATACATACATTTTTGAATTATTAATTCTGAAATTGTTCTTTCATAAAAAACTTTCCGGAAACACCGGAAAATACACTTCTGTATTAATTCTGAAATATATTGTTAAAAGCTTTCCGGAAAACACATTTTTAATTTACTATTTTACTGAATTTTATTGATTTACAATATGTGTTTAATTTGTGTTTCACTAAGTTAAATAGTACACAAGTGTCCCCTACCCAGAAAGATTAAATTATTAATTGTATTTTATCAAGTTTTAGTATTGTAAAAAAACTAAAACACAAATACCAATCATTTAAGAAATTTCAGGTAATGAACACGTACCAAAGAAAAATTTGTTAAAATAAATGTTTTAAATATTGAAAGCGATAAAGATGCAAAGCCGAAGTATTGGGCTAAAAAAACGAAGATTAGAACAATAACATACTACCACAGAAACATGAACAACCAAGATACATATTTAAGTAGTCGAGGGACTTAATTTTTTAAAGTGGTTTTCCTAGCTGTTTTTTCCTAGCTGTTTTTCAACCTATAATGGTTTTCTTAAAAAACCGCAAATTTTATTTATTTGCAATCCACAATAAATCCACAAATATTATTTATATATACATGGGTGTGTTAATTTGGGTATATATTCTAAGAAATTTTTTAGATTTCTCTTCTTTTTGGTTAATATTTCTCTTCTTTTTTAAATTTTTTAGATTTCTCTTCTTTTTGGTTAATCTTCTTTTTAATTTAATATCTCTTCCTTTTGGCTCGTCTACTTCTTTTCCCAATCGTAGGGGTATTCGGTTACCCCTTTTTCAATCATCGCTGCTTTGAGAAGTTTGTAATACTAAAATTGAATTATTTTGTTGTTTATAAGCGCTCTTAAAACTTACGGTTTGATAATTTGGTGTATCGTAATAGCTAAGTGTAATCACATACTGAAGAATAACTAAAATGAAGGGAAAGATTATTTGCAAAAATGAATGAAATGTACTTTTGTATTCGATAGGGCACCCAGCAAATAACTCTCCAAGAATTGTCTGCTCTCCTGAATGTACACGAGTTTTTTCCTTACACAGATCCTTCATATTGTCGAGGCGGCGCCAAGGAAGACCCGCTGTTGTAAGTTCAACGATCATATATATCTGTCAAAAAAAATTTCATACAAAGAAGGCTAAACAACTAACCCAGGATTCAACATCATCAGCTCTGCAGTATTCGAAGTTCTGAAAATAATAATGTCAGTTTTAAAGGAAAATGTTATTTCACCATGTGACACCGCAAAGGAGCATATCTGGGCGTTCCTCTAAACCCAGCAGATGCACGCGGCCTACGAATCGTATTGTTTTCTTTCACGTAACGTCTACACAAGCCAAAATCTAATAGGTATACACTTCTAGAGACTCCCGAGCGGTCCGGAAGGCCTATTGAATAATTTCCAGGTTTTATATCCCGGTGCAAATATCCAATTTTATGCAACTCTTCTATAGATTCAAGAGTCTGTCGTGCCAGTCCAATGGCAGTGCCCATCGAGAAATGCTCGGACTTTCGTTGTTTACGTAAATCATGCAAAGACTTGCCAAGAAGTGTCATAATTAAGTAGAAGAATTCATTACCCTAAAGGCAAAAAATTGGGAAATAAACTAGCATAATAGTTTGCAAAACTCACATATTTTCCACTCTCGATTATCCTTGGAAAGTGTTTTAGTCCTTGCGAGGTTGCATCTTGCAGCACGGTTACGTCCATCATCAACACGTTATCGCTATCACAATGTTCTGTTTTCATAGCATATACCACCCCTCCACGCCCTTGTATTCGATATACATCTCCAAAAGTTCCTTCCCCAATCTTATCCATAATATGCCATTTGAGAAATTTCTGGCCGTTTTCGAGGCCCTTCTTTTTGATAGGTGATAATTTATTTAAGAGTTGTTTGTACATTATATAGCAGCAGCAGAAGAAATACGGAGCGAACAGAAGATATCTAGTAAAATAAATGGAAAAGAGAGACTTGAAAGAGAAACAAATATTTAAATTTAATTGACAGCCTATAGAAATTAAATGAAAGTTTTCATGCTTTTGTAGGGCTTTTATAGTATTTTAACACCAATATATTCTATAAATTTTAATATTTACAATTGTAAAACAAAACAAGTTTATTTTATTGATTTACAATATGTAAATTAGCAATTTGTTTTCCACAAAGTTTAATTATTATTAATGTATTTTGTCAAGTTTTAATATATTAATTTTAAAACAAGTTGTAAACAAGTTTATTATGTTTGTATTTCGCTTGTATTTTTGTAAAACAAGTTGTAAACAAGTTTATTATTTTTGTATTTCGCTTGTATTTTTGTAAAACAAGTTGTAAATAGGTTTATTTATTCTTGTTTTCGTTTGTATTTTATTTATAGAATTAATTTGTTTCATAAAGTTTAATTACATCATTAATTGTGTTTTTCCAAGTTCAAATATACGTATTATATGATGCAAATAGGTTTATTTATTTGTATTTGGTTTACAAATGACATTATAAAAATAATATTATAATGTATATTCAATATACTATAAAACCTACCGTAAATGCTCTAATTAAGCATGGTTTATCAAAAGCCCATATCTAGGCCCACACACGGATCCGTTCTTGCGCCATACACTAGTATTTTACTTATATGAAGATGGAGAGTAAACAACTTTCCTCTTAGATCAACTTCACATGTTGTGAGAACAGTCTCCCTAATAGAGTAATAGCTTTTAATTTTCATCGCTGGAGGCGAAAATTTTTGGCAATTTAGGAGACCAAGAAGCCAGATTTTTCTTTTTCTAGTGCCGAAGGAGATTTTTTGAAGATTTTTTGATTTTTTATGAGATTTTTTAAAGGGCAATAGGCCAAAATTCATAAATTTCTTCCAAAAAAGTAACTTTAGGAGCGTATATTTAGCCTCGTCACTCGGCGAGATTCTTGGCGAGGACCGAGACCGAGTTTACCCGAGACCGTTAAATCCGAGACCGAGATTGCAAAATGGGCGAGGCCTCGATTTCGTGCAACTCTAGGTAATGTGTCATAGTTTAATTAAATCCTCCTGTTGCCTTCCAAAATTCTCAAAATTTTCGCTTGATTTGAGATTAAGAGGGATATCAGGAGCAGAGATGTTTCGAAACAAAAAAATCTTCGAAAATCGGAAATCGAAATAATTTCAAAAATATCGAAATCGAAAATATTTTTCAAAATCTTCGAAATCGAAAATCGAAAAAAATTTTAAAATGGAGAAGTCGGGTTTCGGGTCGGGGTTTAGAAAATTTCTCGGTTGAAAAAACGAAACCCGACCCTACTTTCGGTTTTTAATGGCTAGGATTAAACGTAGTTTCTGGTTAACCAGAAACTACGAGCTGAATTTTTACCCGTATATTCAAATGATTATAACTTCGTCTAAATTGTCAAAACATAATAATTTTGGTGTAATTTGACTCAGTTCGAAGAGACGCGTCGAAAAAGGCCACAGTATCCTAATTTTGAAGCTTTACCCCGAATTCGACTTAGTCGAAGTCGGGTCCAGGGTTCGAAACAAACATATTCTAGGCTCAGATTTGTGATCAGCATGGGATTACCTAAATAAGATTATTTTCAGAAAAAAATGATAATTTTTAAAGTGTTTTTAAAGTGTCTCCCTAATTCTTCAGTATTACCTAAATGGTAAACGGACGGTACACCTCAATTGAGTCCCGGACCCTATAACTTATGAAGGGATGGTCACAAAGAACATCTAAAAATTATTTTTTTTTATAAAATAAAGACGAGAAATTTTTTATTTAAAAAATAAAATTAAAAAACTTACAATCTTCTCAATAATTTATTAAATTTAAACAATCCATTAGCAGGCAATGAACGTAAACGATTTTATCTAGTCTGAGGCGTTCCAAAGCTTGTAAATTCTCAAAAACATTATTTTCTATTTCTTGAATTAAATTGTCCACTAATAAATTTAAAAATTTTTTTAAATAAAATTAAGTTAAATTTAAAATACTCAACAGTGTGCGCAAGTCATTTCATAAACCAATAAATCATCAAAATAAAGTTTTGTGATTCGATTGCCTTGTAAATCTCTTAAATATTTATTGAAAAATAATATTCTGATTTTTATTTTGAAAAATTCTATTGCAATTATTTACAAATTCTGATATTCTTTCTACATTCTCATTTTTAATTTCTACAACTTCTGATTTCCAATTATTAAAAATTCTGATATTTACATATTTTGATATTTCTTACAAATTCTGATATTTATTTTTCAAAATTCTGATTTTTATATTTTACAAATTCTGATTTGTATTTTATATTAAAAATAACAGAATAAAATATCAGAATTTGTAAAAAATAAAAATCAGAATTTTGAAAAATAAATATCAGAACTTGTAAAATTTAGAATCAGAATCCGATTTTTATTTTTACAAATTCTAATATTTAATTCTGATTTTTAAATTTTATTAGCAACTTACAATTTAGTAGTATCACTAGGTATTGCTTTGGGTCTAAACCCAAACCTTTGCAAATAACAGTAGAATGGGCACAGAAACAATTTTTAGGACATGAAAATTTCTGTTTTTGATTAATTTGGGAACTAAAAATTTTTACAAATTAAATTAAAAAATAAAAAAAAATTTTTTCCACCCAAAAATTGACGAATTTCCAACTCTATTAACTTGCTCTGATTTTCTACTATTAATTAATAAAGGTATAATTAAAGCAGCTGACGCCAAACTGAACAAAAACATTAGAAAAAATAATAATTTTATTGGAAAAATAATTTGCAGGCCAAGAGGCATCTGCTTCTTTTTGTCAATATTTTTGAAAAAAATTTTGATAAAAATTTTTGTTTTTTTATTATTGAATTTTTATTTATATATTGAATAGATTGATTAAATGGAGCATGCCTAAACATTACCCAAAGAACTGAAAAAAAATTAAATATATAATTAAAATATTTTTTAAACTATGGGATGTTTTTAATTATAAACGTGTACAGTTCCATCCCTGAATGCCTATTTACAGTGACATTTAGCCTGCCATACCCACAAAATTTATCCTGAATACCTTACAACCTTTAGATCAACACAGATCTTAACTTCATTATGTCCTTACATTTCTTATCGAGGATATAGAAGGTTTAGAAAGATTTGGAGGAAATATCGAGGGATTAAGAGGGATATAGGGGGATTCCAAGCTATATCCCTCTTAATCACTCAATCCAAATTTGTGTTGATCTAGATTAAGGGCTGATAGGCATTCAGCGTGTAGGCATTAGTGATGACCCCACGCTGGCCATTAAAAGATTAATATACTCAAGAGTAGTCTAACCCAGGAAAATATTTTTTATTAGAAATAAGTAGATAAATAATTAATCTAATTTTTAACATTATAGATAAACTAAAAAATTAAAATAATTAATAAAAATTCTGAAAAGCCCAAGAATAGACAAAAAAAAATAATCGGAAATAAAAAATCTATAAATTTGTTGAATAGATAATGGTCATCAAAAAATAATAAATAGGTAAATTGAGTGGGTCAGTAATAATAATTGGGGGCACAAAAAATTTTACTCTCTCAAGTAGACAAATCTCTTCTTTATTCTCTCCATCATCTTCAAATAAATAAAAAAAAATTTTTACCTCAACTGGCCGTCTTTTCCCTATTCAACAATGGTGAAGCCACGCCCCTTTTTAACTCGTAAAATTAATAAAATAAAAAAAATTAATTAAAAAATTGATAATAAAATAAAGTACTTTATGGATATGCCGCCTCCTAGTTTGTGTATCAGTTTGCTTAATATGTATATAACAGGATGTGCCTTTCGCCTTTTCGCCTTTTTTGGACTTTCGCCTTTCGCCCTTGATGTTTCGCTTTTTAAAATGACTTTCGCATTTTCGCCTTTCGTCTTTCGCTTTTTCTGGCGAAAGGCGAAAGTTTTATACACCCCTAATGATAGATATTTGAGTGAAAGATTGTAATCGGGAAAAGAAAAGAAAGAGAAAGATGAAACGGGTAAAAAATATTTTTCTTCCGATTTGGTTAAAAAGAGCTTGTGGTTGAATGGATAGTGTATCTTCTTTCGCCCTTCGACTTGGGGGTTGCGGATTGCATTTGCGGATTTTAAAATTAAAATTGCGGGTTGCGCTGCGGAAAAATTTTTTTCAATTGCGGACAGCCCTGCCCTCAATTCCTAATAATTGCCAAAAAATCACACTTTTTTGAAAAAATTGGTTTTTAGATTATAACTTTTTTTCAGTCAGTTGAAAATTCTGACTTTTTTGTTGTGTTGTAGTGTGCTTTTAATTCTCTATCCAAATGAACTGCTCCGGGTCGAAAAATAAAATTGCCAAGGGTAATTATCAAAGAAATAAATTTTTACAAAAAAATACTGAAATTAAATTTTTACCAAGTAAATTGTAAACTTTTGGATCTTTTAGAAAACACTCTAAAGAATATAGTATATTCAAAGTTTTACAGCTTTCGAACATTTACAAAAAATCCTATAACGTTTTTTTAAAGTGAATTTTTATTTTTTAAAGTGAATTTTTATTCAAAGATAATATTTAAAAATATTATCTTTGATTTAAAACATAATTATTAAAATCATGATTTATTAAAGGAATTATACATATTAGGGTTGGTCACTACCGGTTATTAACCGGTACCCCCGGTTTTCGGTTTTTGATTGACCCCGGTTTTTGGTTAACCGAAACCGGTTTTTGGCTGAATTTGCCTTCTATTTTTTCAAATTTCCAAAATGAATATATTATAGTGTTTTACAATAACTTGGATGACAATTCTTTCAACGCCTATCCACCTGGAATCAACTGAACCTCCATCACCGTCGATTAGCCTCAGTACAATTATAGAGATACCTAGGTGGGAGCTGCCGTTTAGAAACTATTAGAAGACAAATAATGGTACTAAACCAATTTTATAGTACGTGAATGGAAACTATTAGAAGACAAATAATGGTACTAAACCAATTTTATAGTACGTGAATGGAAACTATTAGAAGACAAATAATGGTACTAAACCAATTTTATAGTACGTGAATGGAAACTATTAGAAGACAAATAATGGTACTAAACCAATTTTATAGTACGTGAATGGAAACTATTAGAAGACAAATAATGGTACTAAACCAATTTTATAGTACGTGAATGGAAACTATTAGAAGACAAATAATGGTACTAAACCAATTTTATAGTACGTGAATGGAAACTATTAGAAGACAAATAATGGTACTAAACCAATTTTATAGTACGTGAATGGAAACTATTAGAAGACAAATAATGGTACTAAACCAATTTTATAGTACGTGAATGGAAACTATTAGAAGACAAATAATGGTACTAAACCAATTTTATAGTACGTGAATGGAAACTATTAGAAGACAAATAATGGTACTAAACCAATTTTATAGTACGTGAATGGAAACTATTAGAAGACAAATAATGGTACTAAACCAATTTTATAGTACGTGAATGGAAACTATTAGAAGACAAATAATGGTACTAAACCAATTTTATAGTACGTGAATGGAAACTATTAGAAGACAAATAATGGTACTAAACCAATTTTATAGTACGTGAATGGAAACTATTAGAAGACAAATAATGGTACTAAACCAATTTTATAGTACGTGAATGGAAACTATTAGAAGACAAATAATGGTACTAAACCAATTTTATAGTACGTGAATGGAAACTATTAGAAGACAAATAATGGTACTAAACCAATTTTATAGTACGTGAATGGAAACTATTAGAAGACAAATAATGGTACTAAACCAATTTTATAGTACGTGAATGGAAACTATTAGAAGACAAATAATGGTACTAAACCAATTTTATAGTACGTGAATGGAAACTATTAGAAGACAAATAATGGTACTAAACCAATTTTATAGTACGTGAATGGAAACTATTAGAAGACAAATAATGGTACTAAACCAATTTTATAGTACGTGAATGGAAACTATTAGAAGACAAATAATGGTACTAAACCAATTTTATAGTACGTGAATGGAAACTATTAGAAGACAAATAATGGTACTAAACCAATTTTATAGTACGTGAATGGAAACTATTAGAAGACAAATAATGGTACTAAACCAATTTTATAGTACGTGAATGGAAACTATTAGAAGACAAATAATGGTACTAAACCAATTTTATAGTACGTGAATGGAAACTATTAGAAGACAAATAATGGTACTAAACCAATTTTATAGTACGTGAATGGAAACTATTAGAAGACAAATAATGGTACTAAACCAATTTTATAGTACGTGAATGGAAACTATTAGAAGACAAATAATGGTACTAAACCAATTTTATAGTACGTGAATGGAAACTATTAGAAGACAAATAATGGTACTAAACCAATTTTATAGTACGTGAATGGAAACTATTAGAAGACAAATAATGGTACTAAACCAATTTTATAGTACGTGAATGGAAACTATTAGAAGACAAATAATGGTACTAAACCAATTTTATAGTACGTGAATGGAAACTATTAGAAGACAAATAATGGTACTAAACCAATTTTATAGTACGTGAATGGAAACTATTAGAAGACAAATAATGGTACTAAACCAATTTTATAGTACGTGAATGGAAACTATTAGAAGACAAATAATGGTACTAAACCAATTTTATAGTACGTGAATGGAAACTATTAGAAGACAAATAATGGTACTAAACCAATTTTATAGTACGTGAATGGAAACTATTAGAAGACAAATAATGGTACTAAACCAATTTTATAGTACGTGAATGGAAACTATTAGAAGACAAATAATGGTACTAAACCAATTTTATAGTACGTGAATGGAAACTATTAGAAGACAAATAATGGTACTAAACCAATTTTATAGTACGTGAATGGAAACTATTAGAAGACAAATAATGGTACTAAACCAATTTTATAGTACGTGAATGGAAACTATTAGAAGACAAATAATGGTACTAAACCAATTTTATAGTACGTGAATGGAAACTATTAGAAGACAAATAATGGTACTAAACCAATTTTATAGTACGTGAATGGAAACTATTAGAAGACAAATAATGGTACTAAACCAATTTTATAGTACGTGAATGGAAACTATTAGAAGACAAATAATGGTACTAAACCAATTTTATAGTACGTGAATGGAAACTATTAGAAGACAAATAATGGTACTAAACCAATTTTATAGTACGTGAATGGAAACTATTAGAAGACAAATAATGGTACTAAACCAATTTTATAGTACGTGAATGGAAACTATTAGAAGACAAATAATGGTACTAAACCAATTTTATAGTACGTGAATGGAAACTATTAGAAGACAAATAATGGTACTAAACCAATTTTATAGTACGTGAATGGAAACTATTAGAAGACAAATAATGGTACTAAACCAATTTTATAGTACGTGAATGGAAACTATTAGAAGACAAATAATGGTACTAAACCAATTTTATAGTACGTGAATGGAAACTATTAGAAGACAAATAATGGTACTAAACCAATTTTATAGTACGTGAATGGAAACTATTAGAAGACAAATAATGGTACTAAACCAATTTTATAGTACGTGAATGGAAACTATTAGAAGACAAATAATGGTACTAAACCAATTTTATAGTACGTGAATGGAAACTATTAGAAGACAAATAATGGTACTAAACCAATTTTATAGTACGTGAATGGAAACTATTAGAAGACAAATAATGGTACTAAACCAATTTTATAGTACGTGAATGGAAACTATTAGAAGACAAATAATGGTACTAAACCAATTTTATAGTACGTGAATGGAAACTATTAGAAGACAAATAATGGTACTAAACCAATTTTATAGTACGTGAATGGAAACTATTAGAAGACAAATAATGGTACTAAACCAATTTTATAGTACGTGAATGGAAACTATTAGAAGACAAATAATGGTACTAAACCAATTTTATAGTACGTGAATGGAAACTATTAGAAGACAAATAATGGTACTAAACCAATTTTATAGTACGTGAATGGAAACTATTAGAAGACAAATAATGGTACTAAACCAATTTTATAGTACGTGAATGGAAACTATTAGAAGACAAATAATGGTACTAAACCAATTTTATAGTACGTGAATGGAAACTATTAGAAGACAAATAATGGTACTAAACCAATTTTATAGTACGTGAATGGAAACTATTAGAAGACAAATAATGGTACTAAACCAATTTTATAGTACGTGAATGGAAACTATTAGAAGACAAATAATGGTACTAAACCAATTTTATAGTACGTGAATGGAAACTATTAGAAGACAAATAATGGTACTAAACCAATTTTATAGTACGTGAATGGAAACTATTAGAAGACAAATAATGGTACTAAACCAATTTTATAGTACGTGAATGGAAACTATTAGAAGACAAATAATGGTACTAAACCAATTTTATAGTACGTGAATGGAAACTATTAGAAGACAAATAATGGTACTAAACCAATTTTATAGTACGTGAATGGAAACTATTAGAAGACAAATAATGGTACTAAACCAATTTTATAGTACGTGAATGGAAACTATTAGAAGACAAATAATGGTACTAAACCAATTTTATAGTACGTGAATGGAAACTATTAGAAGACAAATAATGGTACTAAACCAATTTTATAGTACGTGAATGGAAACTATTAGAAGACAAATAATGGTACTAAACCAATTTTATAGTACGTGAATGGAAACTATTAGAAGACAAATAATGGTACTAAACCAATTTTATAGTACGTGAATGGAAACTATTAGAAGACAAATAATGGTACTAAACCAATTTTATAGTACGTGAATGGAAACTATTAGAAGACAAATAATGGTACTAAACCAATTTTATAGTACGTGAATGGAAACTATTAGAAGACAAATAATGGTACTAAACCAATTTTATAGTACGTGAATGGAAACTATTAGAAGACAAATAATGGTACTAAACCAATTTTATAGTACGTGAATGGAAACTATTAGAAGACAAATAATGGTACTAAACCAATTTTATAGTACGTGAATGGAAACTATTAGAAGACAAATAATGGTACTAAACCAATTTTATAGTACGTGAATGGAAACTATTAGAAGACAAATAATGGTACTAAACCAATTTTATAGTACGTGAATGGAAACTATTAGAAGACAAATAATGGTACTAAACCAATTTTATAGTACGTGAATGGAAACTATTAGAAGACAAATAATGGTACTAAACCAATTTTATAGTACGTGAATGGAAACTATTAGAAGACAAATAATGGTACTAAACCAATTTTATAGTACGTGAATGGAAACTATTAGAAGACAAATAATGGTACTAAACCAATTTTATAGTACGTGAATGGAAACTATTAGAAGACAAATAATGGTACTAAACCAATTTTATAGTACGTGAATGGAAACTATTAGAAGACAAATAATGGTACTAAACCAATTTTATAGTACGTGAATGGAAACTATTAGAAGACAAATAATGGTACTAAACCAATTTTATAGTACGTGAATGGAAACTATTAGAAGACAAATAATGGTACTAAACCAATTTTATAGTACGTGAATGGAAACTATTAGAAGACAAATAATGGTACTAAACCAATTTTATAGTACGTGAATGGAAACTATTAGAAGACAAATAATGGTACTAAACCAATTTTATAGTACGTGAATGGAAACTATTAGAAGACAAATAATGGTACTAAACCAATTTTATAGTACGTGAATGGAAACTATTAGAAGACAAATAATGGTACTAAACCAATTTTATAGTACGTGAATGGAAACTATTAGAAGACAAATAATGGTACTAAACCAATTTTATAGTACGTGAATGGAAACTATTAGAAGACAAATAATGGTACTAAACCAATTTTATAGTACGTGAATGGAAACTATTAGAAGACAAATAATGGTACTAAACCAATTTTATAGTACGTGAATGGAAACTATTAGAAGACAAATAATGGTACTAAACCAATTTTATAGTACGTGAATGGAAACTATTAGAAGACAAATAATGGTACTAAACCAATTTTATAGTACGTGAATGGAAACTATTAGAAGACAAATAATGGTACTAAACCAATTTTATAGTACGTGAATGGAAACTATTAGAAGACAAATAATGGTACTAAACCAATTTTATAGTACGTGAATGGAAACTATTAGAAGACAAATAATGGTACTAAACCAATTTTATAGTACGTGAATGGAAACTATTAGAAGACAAATAATGGTACTAAACCAATTTTATAGTACGTGAATGGAAACTATTAGAAGACAAATAATGGTACTAAACCAATTTTATAGTACGTGAATGGAAACTATTAGAAGACAAATAATGGTACTAAACCAATTTTATAGTACGTGAATGGAAACTATTAGAAGACAAATAATGGTACTAAACCAATTTTATAGTACGTGAATGGAAACTATTAGAAGACAAATAATGGTACTAAACCAATTTTATAGTACGTGAATGGAAACTATTAGAAGACAAATAATGGTACTAAACCAATTTTATAGTACGTGAATGGAAACTATTAGAAGACAAATAATGGTACTAAACCAATTTTATAGTACGTGAATGGAAACTATTAGAAGACAAATAATGGTACTAAACCAATTTTATAGTACGTGAATGGAAACTATTAGAAGACAAATAATGGTACTAAACCAATTTTATAGTACGTGAATGGAAACTATTAGAAGACAAATAATGGTACTAAACCAATTTTATAGTACGTGAATGGAAACTATTAGAAGACAAATAATGGTACTAAACCAATTTTATAGTACGTGAATGGAAACTATTAGAAGACAAATAATGGTACTAAACCAATTTTATAGTACGTGAATGGAAACTATTAGAAGACAAATAATGGTACTAAACCAATTTTATAGTACGTGAATGGAAACTATTAGAAGACAAATAATGGTACTAAACCAATTTTATAGTACGTGAATGGAAACTATTAGAAGACAAATAATGGTACTAAACCAATTTTATAGTACGTGAATGGAAACTATTAGAAGACAAATAATGGTACTAAACCAATTTTATAGTACGTGAATGGAAACTATTAGAAGACAAATAATGGTACTAAACCAATTTTATAGTACGTGAATGGAAACTATTAGAAGACAAATAATGGTACTAAACCAATTTTATAGTACGTGAATGGAAACTATTAGAAGACAAATAATGGTACTAAACCAATTTTATAGTACGTGAATGGAAACTATTAGAAGACAAATAATGGTACTAAACCAATTTTATAGTACGTGAATGGAAACTATTAGAAGACAAATAATGGTACTAAACCAATTTTATAGTACGTGAATGGAAACTATTAGAAGACAAATAATGGTACTAAACCAATTTTATAGTACGTGAATGGAAACTATTAGAAGACAAATAATGGTACTAAACCAATTTTATAGTACGTGAATGGAAACTATTAGAAGACAAATAATGGTACTAAACCAATTTTATAGTACGTGAATGGAAACTATTAGAAGACAAATAATGGTACTAAACCAATTTTATAGTACGTGAATGGAAACTATTAGAAGACAAATAATGGTACTAAACCAATTTTATAGTACGTGAATGGAAACTATTAGAAGACAAATAATGGTACTAAACCAATTTTATAGTACGTGAATGGAAACTATTAGAAGACAAATAATGGTACTAAACCAATTTTATAGTACGTGAATGGAAACTATTAGAAGACAAATAATGGTACTAAACCAATTTTATAGTACGTGAATGGAAACTATTAGAAGACAAATAATGGTACTAAACCAATTTTATAGTACGTGAATGGAAACTATTAGAAGACAAATAATGGTACTAAACCAATTTTATAGTACGTGAATGGAAACTATTAGAAGACAAATAATGGTACTAAACCAATTTTATAGTACGTGAATGGAAACTATTAGAAGACAAATAATGGTACTAAACCAATTTTATAGTACGTGAATGGAAACTATTAGAAGACAAATAATGGTACTAAACCAATTTTATAGTACGTGAATGGAAACTATTAGAAGACAAATAATGGTACTAAACCAATTTTATAGTACGTGAATGGAAACTATTAGAAGACAAATAATGGTACTAAACCAATTTTATAGTACGTGAATGGAAACTATTAGAAGACAAATAATGGTACTAAACCAATTTTATAGTACGTGAATGGAAACTATTAGAAGACAAATAATGGTACTAAACCAATTTTATAGTACGTGAATGGAAACTATTAGAAGACAAATAATGGTACTAAACCAATTTTATAGTACGTGAATGGAAACTATTAGAAGACAAATAATGGTACTAAACCAATTTTATAGTACGTGAATGGAAACTATTAGAAGACAAATAATGGTACTAAACCAATTTTATAGTACGTGAATGGAAACTATTAGAAGACAAATAATGGTACTAAACCAATTTTATAGTACGTGAATGGAAACTATTAGAAGACAAATAATGGTACTAAACCAATTTTATAGTACGTGAATGGAAACTATTAGAAGACAAATAATGGTACTAAACCAATTTTATAGTACGTGAATGGAAACTATTAGAAGACAAATAATGGTACTAAACCAATTTTATAGTACGTGAATGGAAACTATTAGAAGACAAATAATGGTACTAAACCAATTTTATAGTACGTGAATGGAAACTATTAGAAGACAAATAATGGTACTAAACCAATTTTATAGTACGTGAATGGAAACTATTAGAAGACAAATAATGGTACTAAACCAATTTTATAGTACGTGAATGGAAACTATTAGAAGACAAATAATGGTACTAAACCAATTTTATAGTACGTGAATGGAAACTATTAGAAGACAAATAATGGTACTAAACCAATTTTATAGTACGTGAATGGAAACTATTAGAAGACAAATAATGGTACTAAACCAATTTTATAGTACGTGAATGGAAACTATTAGAAGACAAATAATGGTACTAAACCAATTTTATAGTACGTGAATGGAAACTATTAGAAGACAAATAATGGTACTAAACCAATTTTATAGTACGTGAATGGAAACTATTAGAAGACAAATAATGGTACTAAACCAATTTTATAGTACGTGAATGGAAACTATTAGAAGACAAATAATGGTACTAAACCAATTTTATAGTACGTGAATGGAAACTATTAGAAGACAAATAATGGTACTAAACCAATTTTATAGTACGTGAATGGAAACTATTAGAAGACAAATAATGGTACTAAACCAATTTTATAGTACGTGAATGGAAACTATTAGAAGACAAATAATGGTACTAAACCAATTTTATAGTACGTGAATGGAAACTATTAGAAGACAAATAATGGTACTAAACCAATTTTATAGTACGTGAATGGAAACTATTAGAAGATAAATAATGGTACTAAACCAATTTTATAGTACGTGAATGGAAACTATTAGAAGACAAATAATGGTACTAAACCAATTTTATAGTACGTGAATGGAAACTATTAGAAGACAAATAATGGTACTAAACCAATTTTATAGTACGTGAATGGAAACTATTAGAAGACAAATAATGGTACTAAACCAATTTTATAGTACGTGAATGGAAACAAATCACGAGTAAAATTTAATAAAATTTCGAAATAGTAATAGTCATTGTTTACATATGGTAAAAATACACAGAACCGCAGAAAATGAATTGAAACAGAAATTCTGTGGTTCTACGGAAAAAATCCACAAATCCGCAGAAATTCCACAAATCCACAGAAATTTATTTCCGCAGATTCTGCGGAACGTTTTTACCTGTTTCCACAGATTTGAGTACTCAGAATTTAATTAAAACAGAATTTCCACAGAATCTATGTTCTGTGCACAGAATGCAGAATCTGCGGACAATTAAAATAGGCCCCAGGGTGTTCCGAAATATTTTAAAAGGCTAAAGTCCAGAAAAAGCGAAGATCGACGAAAGACGAAAGGTGAAACTCGCACACCCTGGTTGACACATAGTACGCTCTCTTAATAAAAGTCCAAGTTTTAATGTATTTTTTTCTGATTTATTTTCGCTATCTACCGAGCACATTTTGTAAAAATGCCTGTACGCATTATGAGTACCCCAAAACAAAATTAGCAGCTTTTTAAAAATAGTAAAAAAGCAATGGACTGTCTGTCATTCAATTCTTTTATTAATTCATTCAATCATACAATAGAGCAATCATTCATCGGCCTTCCAAAAATTTTCACATCCAAGGCCGTTTGCTTCCAAATAAAAATTGCCGTCCTGTTGTGCTTTATATAAAAATAGATAGTTGAGCTAAGTATTACCTTTTTTAAACAAGCGATGCTCATAAGCTGAAGGGCGTCGATGTTTATGGCTATGGGAAGGGAGTTGAATTGGGGGAAGAAAAAAAATTAAAGGAAGGATAAATGCTTGTGCTTCTATTAATTTTCTTGTTGAAAACAAGCAAAATACAAAAAATTCAGCGCAAGCTGAGGACTTCAAGCATTGACCTAGAAAATTAGTTTGCTCTCATCCATTTTTCCTCGTTTAAAATTGTCAATAATCCATAAACATCTCTTATATAATCTCTCTTTTTTGTCAGTTTTTTCAACTTTTTGGGAGCCGCTCTAATTAAGATTTACTCATTATAAGACACAATCTTAATTATAGGCCATAAAGCAAGAGTAATAGACGGATTTTTTAATTACAGTGCCTTTCAATGTACAACTTTATGAAAAACATCGAAATCCAAAAAAACTTTAAAAACTAAACAAAATAAGGGAGTTCTAAACAAACTCGCGTTCCAAAAATTAACGTATGGAAATATTTAGAAGTGTCGACTGTTCTATTCTTAATCACTAAATAAAAGAATTCAAATTTTGCATATGTTGCAATTCTTTAATTTTTTTAACAACATTAATTTTCATCGAAAGATACCCAAATACATATTCATTCTAGTTATAATATTTCTTAGTATTTCTTTCATTAATTACTTAAGAATTTGTTTGAAAATTTGGAAAATTTTAAATACTATATGACTCATCCATTTTACAGTATTAAGTTAAGAGCTTGAAATTTTGAAAGAAGAAAGGCCATGATTTGACTGGGGAGCTGGAAATTCAGATCCTGCAATATTTACAAAAAGCCTATTTAATTACCTCTTTAATTGGGGTATCCCCCTTCAGATCTGTTATTGAAATTTAATCACAAGCCCCCCCCCCATTTCTCTCCCCCCTCTCTTCGACCAATTTCCCTTCCGCTTCTTTCGTCCCCCATTCTCGTTGTTGCTGTTGCTTTTACTCTTCCCTTTTTACAATAAAATATAACAGTAGCACATCAGCCGGATTAAGCGATGAAAAGAATTCGGCGCAAGGTTGGGGGCATAGGAATGAACGAGCATGAATATATTAGTCTAAAATAGGCAAGCCTTACCAAACACAGTTATGTTGAATGAATGAAAAGGAAGGGAGGGGGAAGGAAATTATTTATTTGTTGGAATGCAAATGCTAAAATAATAGTAAAAAATTTTTTGGGGGTCTTTTGCTACTTGTGCCACTATTTAGAATAAAAATGCTTTAATAGTTTTATATCGGAGAGATGAGTGAATAGGGGATTTTATATAAATTTATTTTATATAAATATTTTTTATAAATTATATTTTATATAAATTTTAGTAACTGTATTGCCTTTTAAATACTTTATTTATTCATAGTCCCGAAAAAATATTGAAAAACCAAGCCATTAAATATATTTAATTTTTAACTTCGTAGCTTCCTAAATCTGGATTTTTGTAGTTTTTTGTAATTAAAATTTTCCTTTTGTTTTCATATACATAGTTTCAAATTCTTTCAAATTTTCGAAATGACAGGGATTAGATCCCATTCAATGGTTTTCGTTGTCGATATTGAAATTTTTTAAATTTTATAACACTCTCGTATCCAAATCCTCAATGACAGTTGGCACTAAAATCCAACACAATCCTTGAACACAAATACAGGAGTTCACTAGTAAAACTCCCTTCCCAAAAATTCCTAGACGTAAATTTTACGGTCGAAGCTGTCTGTGCGAGGAAATATAAACTTAAGTTTAATATAAAATGTAATTTTATATATAAAGCATTTTTAATAAATCTTTTTATTTTTGCATTACGTAGTAGAACACATGTATTCAATTTAAACTCTATTATAATATACATTGTTTTAAATATTTCAAATTTACTCAAAAAATTTTTTAAAACTTAAAAAATGAGGAAAAACCCTTCTTTTTCTTTTTAAGCTTTATTTAAGTAGAGGTACTTGTTTCCCATTTTCTCTCCCTTTCACATTTTTCTTTCCCTCCATTTACGGCTGATCCCGTCATGTCATTTTCTCGTAAAATTTGAAAAAAGGGCCTTAAAGAGGGGACAAGGTTTTTTTAGCCTAAAAACGCTCAACCATGCGCACAACAATTTATTTTTTTAATTCCTAAAATTTCCACTTTCCTGTGTTTAAAAAAAGAAGCGATTCCTTTTTCTTGCCTTAAAATGCTCTTGCTTACTATACAAAACTAGAGAGAGAAAAGACGCTTTTTTGCTTTTGTTGTTCTGTATTTGGGGCCAGGCAGCAGCTATTTAATTCCTTCCTTCACTTTACTCATCTCTTGCCATTTGCCACTATTGGCTGCCTTAAAAATTCCGGTTTTTGTCAACTAAAGCACCAAAAAATAGCAAATTGCCAACTTACCATCAATTTTTTTACCTATTTCACAACCCTTTACACCTCAACCTTGCCGTTGAAGAGTGTGTGCTTGTCTCTCATTCCTGCTTACCTCTTACCCCCCCCCCCCCTCCATTCCATTTACCCCTTCACTTCCATCCTTCTATCATCAACCCCCCCCCCCCCCAATCTCACATCGCGCATTTTCCGTGTGCTCAACACCTCCTCTAGAGCCAAACTTGCGCCAATTGTTGTTCCTTTTGTCCCCTTCCATTTTTATTACAAGTAGAAAAAAGAGAAGAGCCGGCGTGTTCATTCGAGAGCGGATGGAAAAAAAGGAAAAAAACGAAAGGGAGACAACTATCCATCCAGCCGACTGTAAAGAAAAAAGAAAGAGGAAAACCAAAAAGAATAACACAGCAAAGTAAAGCAGCCGACAGACTCTCAATGTGAAGCAACAACACAACCTGCTTTCTACTATTGCTCTTGTTCAAGCAAATCATGCGCAATAAGAGGCGTAATGGCCGGGAGTTGATTGGGACGGAAATTGGGAATTGATGGGAGAGTAGTATAATAAAAATAAAATAAAGGAAATTGTAAAAATTTTAGAAAATCGGCGGAAGACTTTATTTTTGCTTAATATAAATAAAAGTAATTAAGAAGCTTTTAATGTTGCAAATAATTTAATCTTTAAAATTTGATACTTAAACCATTAAACATACGAGAATAAACTTGGAGAGGAATTTGGAGGGGAAAAAACATTTAAGCTTAAACTTTAAACAATTAATAGCGTTCAAATAAAACTTAAACATTGACAAACTTAAAACTTGAAAATAAAGTGAAACTAATAAAACTTAAACCCTGAACAAAAACATGTAAACAAACTAAGAAACAAAAACATAAGAATAGACTTGAAACGCAAACTTAAGACAAGCTTAAAAACAAACAAAAACTTAAGCACAAACTTGAAAACATAAAAACAACAACAAACCTAAAAATAAACTTAAAAACAATCTTTTCTTTATTACAAAACAACATCATTTCATTACATATTACATTATTATGTATTATTTATTGTTGTTGTTGTTATTTTTATTTATTGCTTTCTATTTATGTTTTCCCCTATTCTCGACTTTCTTCACATTTTCAAGCACAATCACAATCTCGCGCTGTGCTCAAACTTTTTTTTTAAACAAATCATTGTACGTTCACAAATAAACATTTTTATATTAGACAGGAAAACAACGCTTCTAGTAAATATTCTTTTCCTACCTTTTCTTTCTTCCCTTTCTCTCCAGCAGTGTTGCGCACAACAAAAAAAGCGCTCATTCATTTCAATTCTTAAATATAAAAAAAAATTTTTTTTTGGTAACCGGCAAAGCCGGGTGATGACTCTGCCATGCTTGTGTATGTTGTTGTTGTTGTAATGCTACGAGAGTGACACTGACGAGAGTATATGTAGCAAGTTGGCCGAATGATTGGTGGCTGAAGAGGAAAAAGGAAAAGGGGCCACAAAATATATATATATATATATACGTAAATGGAAGAGCCAGCCGACAAGACTATTGTCGTCGTTAGAGCAATAGTTACTTGGTTGGTTGTCAGAGCCTTTTTTGGCTGAACAAGCCAAACAACAAAACTTTTACAGCCTCATTCAAGAGGAGCTATTCTTCTTTATTTGTTAGTAATAAAAAAAGTAAAAAATGCTGCTGTTCATTTTGACAGATTTTTGGTAATCGAGAAAATATGGACACAGACTTTGTTCTCAAAAATCACGCGCATTAAAAAAAATATTTTTAAGCGGCAACGACTTTTTTTCTCTTTTTTCTTCTTGAGCGCCTCTCATTTAACTAGCTTGAGCTTTAAAATAACAATAATTCTATTACACAACTTTCTTTTTGTCAAATTGGATGTAAAAAAGGGGGAGAAGAATTGTTGGCCCAATATTTTTTAAACTAAATGACTCATTAAATATTTAACATCAATCAACAATGAAGGCAGTTTCTTCTTTTTTAGTTTTAAGATTTTTAACCTGTTCATTTTTGGGAATTTTTTGATTTAATGATGAAATTTTACTCTCTTTACCTTACTATTAAATTTTATTAA
This sequence comes from Meloidogyne incognita, assembly GCA_036172945.1. NCBI lineage: Eukaryota > Metazoa > Nematoda > Chromadorea > Rhabditida > Meloidogynidae > Meloidogyne > Meloidogyne incognita. The sequence continues at coordinate 5,648,283 of JARQAC010000001.1, forward strand.
AGTAGGTGGATTTTTTTATGACCCAAAGGGATAGAATCCTCCAGACCTGCTCACGGATACTGATTTTGGTATCCGTATTCTGATATTTACGGCGGATACAGGCGGATATTCGCAGTGATATTATTTGTATCCATACCCATGAGCAGGTTTGGAATCCTCAATGATTAGTCACTCTCAGGATATTCCCATCCTCAGATATAAGCTCACCAACAAATAGATTAGGCACCACCCATCCAATTCATTGAGAGAGGGTTATAATTAAAGATCTACATGGGATGGGATCTCATTTAGAATTTCATGAACCTCGTCTCAATCTTGAAGTCTTTTCCTTATTTAAAGTTCCGAGAGGTTTATCCCCTCCCCGTTCGGAATTTCGCAACTCTTTAACCATTGTTCAAGGTTTGGCCTGAAAATCAGCTCGAACGTCTACCTAGCTCCCCGTTCGGAATTTTTGACCCCAACCCCTTATGGGATCTCGAGATTCGATTATAACAAGAGTCAAATTATTCATGATTTTCTAATTAAATAATTTCTAAATTCTTATTTCTACTTTCAACTTTTTTTAAAATTTTTCTCTAAATTAAAATCGCAACTCTTTAACCATTTTTATTTCCATGTCCTTGATGATATTTTTTCTTTATTTTTTATCTAATAAAATTCTTAAGCTTAAAGTTTCAATCAAATGCCCTTGAAAATTGAATAGAGGAACATTTTAAATGTGTTTTGAACACAAAAACAATCAACAATACTTTTTCTTACCCCATTGAATAAAACAACCTCTTTTGTGTTTACATTTGTTCAAATATTCGAGTAGTTTTGGAATATCCTTGGAAAATGATTTAGAAACAACTCTCTCCTTAAATTAGGGTTCTGTTCAATGGCGTTCGGGGTTTAGCCCGAAAATTAGCTCGAACGTCTGTCTGGCTCCCCTCAAGATTGATCAAATGCCCTTGAAAATTGAATAGAGGAAGAACAACAACTTGCTAGAACAACAACCCGACAAAAAATAATAAAATAATTGTTTAACTTGTAATATCTTTGTCAACTGGTTTAGAAATATCTCTGGATAGGTCCTTAAATTAGTGTTCAGTTCAACGGTTCTTCAAGATTTGGCCTGAAAATCAACCTGAGCGTCTATCTGGCTCCCCTCAAAATTACCCTGCTCGAACATCAATGTCCCAATCAGGGATGTCACGGGTTACCCGAAACCCGTTACCCGAAACCCGAAACCCGGACTTTTTTTCGACCCGAAACCCGAAACCCGACCCGAGAAATTTTCGAAAACCCGACCCGAAACCCGACATTTTCCTTGGAGTTTTATTACAAAAAGGGAAGATTTTTGGCTCTTTGGCCTTCCAAAATTCTCAAAATTTTCGCCTGCGGCGCTGGAAAATGAAAAAATCTAGTGGGTTGGTCTTCCAAAATTCTCAAAATTTTCGCCTGCGGCGCTGGAAAATGAAGAAATCTAGTGGGTTGGTCTTCCAAAATTCTCAAAATTTTCGCCTGCGGCGCTGGAAAATGAAGAAATCTAGTGGGTTGGTCTTCCAAAATTCTCAAAATTTTCTCTGCGGCGATACAAAATGTTGCTGAATTTTCGCACGATTTTAAAGGATCAAGATGGTTTGTGGAGGTATCTGTGGGGGGTATCTTAGGTGGAAGGAGGTATCTTCGGGGGAAGATAGAAAAAAATCCATTGGGATTTTTACCATAAAAAGAAGAATTCTGACCTCATGGCCTTCCGAAGTTTGCAAAAATTTTGCCTGCGGCGCCAAAAAAGGAAGAAAACTGTAACGAAATACAGAGTAATTTTGCCGTGATGTCGAAGGAACAAAAGTGGATGAAGGGTGATATCGGGGGATTTACTTGGATTAAGGTGGATTCGGGAAGATATCGGAGGTTTTAGAGGTGTATCTGGGATTTCAAGGTATTTGCAGAGGGTCTCGGAGGTTTAAGGTATAAATCAGTGGATTAGACATATTCACCAGATACTTTTAAATCCCTTGATATCCCTTTTAATCCCCAAATCCCCTGATATTACTCTTAATCCGTCCAAATCCATTTAATCCCTGTCTCTTGTTATATCACTATTATATATTCTCTTATTAATCCCGCAAATCACTAATATCCCCAGCCTCTCCGAAAAATTTGGCTTCATGTTCAAATTTTTAACTGACCCGACCCGAAACCCGACCCGAGACCCGAAACCCGGACTTTTTTTCGACCCGAAACCCGAAACCCGACCCGAGGAAAATTTTCAAAACCCGACCCGAAATCCGACCCGACTTTTTTCTCGACCCGTGACATCCCTGGTCCCAATCTAAGCTAAATAACTCAAAAACACATTTAATACCCAACTAAAAATAACAAAATAATAAACATATTCATTTAAACTTGCTTGATATAGTACCCTATAATATCCTAATTTAAGCTAAATAATCTACATATTTATTCTCTAAATAGTTTTGCATAAAAATAATATAATTTAAAGTGCTTTCGCTATCTCCCCCCCCCCCTCCCCCCTATTTATTCTTCTTTTAATTTTATTTTTCGCTTCTTGCTCGTTCCAAACTTGTCAAAACTTCACCCCCTACCAAAAAATTTGTCTTTAACCCCTTTTCCAAATAAATATATATATTGCTTGCTTAACTGCTTTTGCTGCCATCCTTTTCCCATTTTTGGGGGTCGTTTGTGCGTAGCTTCCTTCTCCTTCCTTTTTTGCTTCTTCAAGTTGTGCAATCCTCTCAATAACTCTTCTGCCTTTCTATAAAAATAGTTTTAAAGAATTTCCATACTTGCGCAGATTGAAAATGAGCGATTTAAAATGCGCGGTCTATTAAAACAACAGAAGCAACACAATATTTAAGCTATTTGGTGATTATCCTCTAAACAATTTATTTTTATATTTAGTCTAGCCAGCCTTTTATAGTTTATTTTACTTTTATTTAATAGTACTGTTAAACTTGTTGTTTTATTTTAAAGTTTTTTTAAAACAAGTTTGCGGAAAACAAGTTTAGACTTTGTTTTAGATAATACGACTTTAAAAGGGTCATAAACTTTAAGAGACATCTTATTAGTTCGTTTTCTGAAGCAATACTAGGGTTGAATAGCGGAAACTGAAAACTTGGAACATTTCTTGGACAAGCCTGAAGCATCTTAAATTGTTTTATTTCTCTTGAAGCATTTATCGAAGCATGAAAATAATGAATCAAGGCAAATGAAACAACCAATGCAAAAATACTTGAGACAAACATGAAGCAGTTTAGAAAGCTTAAACAAATAAGCTTTTTTAGAGAAACATTTAATTAAACTTAAAACAAACGTAAACAAACTTGGAAGCTTAAACAAACTTAAAACATCTAGAACAAGCTTAGACTAACTTGAAACAAACTTAAATAAACTTAAAACATTTAGAACGAACCTAAAACAAACTTTAATAAACTTTAACTTAAAACAGCCTATATTTCCCTTTAAAATTCTCAACTTCACTTAAATTTCAATATTCTCCCATTTTATTTTACTTTCTTTTTTTTATTCCTTTTTATATTCTTTTTTTCGTTCCTACCCCCTCCCTTCCCCCACCCCTACCCCCTATACATCTTTTTCACATTTTACTACCATTCATTTTATTTTCTCATTGCCATTATAAAATAAAAAACATTGTTCCTTTCCCCCCTTCATTCGCAACTGGCCCCAATCATTGCCAGCTTTTGTCTTTTCTCTCTTTTTTTAACATTTTCTTTGTTCTTTTTTTATCCAAAAAAGGAATGGAGCCAAAAAAATTTTTTTGTCAGTTAACGGCATCTTTTCTTTCTCTTTTTTTCGCGCATCCTTTGTTGTTGTTATACTCCCTGCGGTGAAATTCGGCGCGTTAACTCAATTATCCGAAAAGGGATGAAATGTCTCTATTTTTGTGTACTAATAGCTGAAAGGAGAATGAATTCTGGCAAAAATACTTTTAATTATTGGTAGAATGACGACAGGGTTCGATCTCTTAAGACAATTTCTCTCTCTTTGTTGAAGACTGGTAACTAGAGATCTGACTGAGAATACGAGAAAATATACGAGAATCGGGATCGATATCTCGAAAAATCTCGATTCTCTATAACCGATATTCTTCTGTTCTCTATATTAAAAATGTTTTCATCTGCCTTAGAAAGAGGTTTTAAAATCAGCCCAATCGTCACATCGGGTTCTACTTTAAGGTGTAAGACCTGACTGGAAGTGTTGTACGAGGATCGGGATCGATATCTCGAAAAATCTCGATTCTCGATAATCGAGATTTTTGTTCGAGATCTAGTCTCGGTCTGTTCTCTAGCAATAACTGTCTGTGTATTTTCCCTTATCAACTGCCCTAGAAATGGGTTCCAAAATTGGCACAATCGTCAAATTAAGTTCTACATACTTCACGGTGGGATTTTAATTTGAGGACGAATTTAATTCCAATAAAAAGGCCCAACATCAAATTTAACATAAAAAATATGTATTATAGCTTTATTTCTAAATTTAGTCTACATATTTATTATTTCCAAATAGGCTTAAAATTCAACAAAAAAAAGTCTTTCTCTCAATTTTCCCCTCAACTTTTTCACCAATTTTCTCCCCCTTTTTTTTAATTCTTTCCCCCTTCCTTTTCGCCAAATTGGCCCAATCGTCATTGTCAACGCCTCTTTTTTTTTACAATTTTTTCCCGCGAGAGGCAAAGCCATCAACAATAAAGCCATTTACACGGCCAAAGCAACGAGAAAATAAGAGAAAAGAGCTCACACAAACATAAAATATCAACCATCCCATTTTTACTTGTAGCTAATCCTCTAAAGCATTTTTATTTGTTCCTTACAGTAGGTTGTTAATACTATTGGCCATAAATGCTTTTTATTTTTAAAGGCTTCTACATTTTTATATTAGCTCAGCTTATAAATATTTTTGAAAAAAAATATTTTTTAAATTTATTCTAAAAAATATTATTTGTGTATAGTTTCTCCCTTTTTATTTTTTCTCCAAAATTTTGTTTATTATTAAATAGACTTTCTGGAATTAATAAATTACTCGTTTTCCGGAATTAATGATAATTAAATTAATAGATTTGATATTTCCTTTAGGGTTGTCGGTTCTGAACCGAACTGAACCGAAGAACCGATGATTCGGTTTGGTTCGCTTTCGGATATCCAAAGAATCTCCAGGAACCAACAAGCATTATTTAATTTTATATTTTTCTCCAGAATTTTTTATTTTTAAATAGATTTCGGAATTAATGAATTACTTTCCGGAATTAATACCTGTTTATACCTTCGTGGCTTTTCCAAAATATACCTTAAAAATTTATTTTATTTTATTCCCAAACAATTAATTGTGTTTATTTATTCCTCAACCTGCTCTTGGCATACAATTTCTCTATAATATGTATACAAAATTCCACTTATATATTAATATTTATTTATTATAATATTTATTTTATGCGCGAGAGAACAATTGTGGCCTCACAAGTAAAAACAAGCTTCCCGAATAGCCAAATATATACAAAAGTTTTTGTATTGTTCATTAACATCCGAGCATTGTATTTTATTATTCTTAAGATTTTTGTTTGTTTGGCCTCAAATATTTATTTGTTTGGATATGTCTAATAATTTAGATAATGTATTTATTAAGGTTGCAAGTTTTATTATTTATTCTATTCTGATCTTTTATGTTGCTTTTTGCTTCTGGTTTATTTATTGTATTTGTTCTAGCTTTTAAGCTTGTTATTCTGATTTTATTTACTCTGACTTTTTCTGATTTAATTCTGATTTTTTATTGTTCTGATTCAATATTCCTTCTGTTATTCTGATTTAGTTCTGATTTACTTCTGACTTTAATATTCTGGTTGCTGTTCTGGTTTTGTAATTTTATTCAATTCTGATTTTTAATTCTGATTTTTTATTCTGATTCAATACCCTTTATCTTATTCTGATTTAGTTCTGATTTTAATATTCTGATTTCTGTTCTGGTTTTGTAATTTTATTTAATTCTGATTTCTCCAAACACGTTCTGATTTAATCTTTATTACTAAAGTTCTGATTACCAAAATTCTGATTAAATTAAATTTTTTCTAATTCTGATTTAATTCAGATTTTCTGATTTAATTCTTATCTTTTATAATAGCTATTCTGCTTTTAATTCTGATTTTATTTTTAGTTGTTATTCTTCAATTTAAATTGTCTTTTCTCCCTACCTATTCACTTATTATTCACTCGAAGCTTGACTGCCTACTAAATAACTTTAAATATACATATGTACCTTTACTCTCTTTAATGCCGCCTCTTTTTTTGTCTCATGGACAAGCCAAAAGTCTCATTTATTCATTCAAAGTCAGTCTATTCATTATTACTTTTTTTTACTTTTTCTCCTCCTTTTTATAATTTAAAAGCAGACCAGCGCGCTTTGATGAACACAAAAAAATAATAAAAAAAAACTCTTCTCTTTTATGTTTCAAGCTTAGGCATGATTTTTGTAAAGGTGATGGATGGCACCCAAAAATAAAGTAAAAAATAGTTTTCTCTTTTTGCTTTTTGTATGTTCCGGTATATTCTCTCTCTACCTACTTTTCTGGGATAAAAGCATTCCTAAAAAGGAGGGGATAAAAGGAAAGAATTTTGCCCAACAAAGGCCCTTTTATAGTAATAAAACCTTCGGTAAGTGCTTACATTTGAAGGTCATCATCTTTATATACCTTTATTCTCTTTTCCAAGCCAAAAAATTTTTTTCCTGACCTTTCTATTTATTCGATTTTTGCCTAAATTGTAAGCTTTCGCTTGATCGGGTAGGAATTGAATAGAAAAAATTTTCAGGGAAGAGAAAAGACACAACTTTTGAGGGAAAAACTTGTGTCATTCATTGTGTTCCCATATTTTTTAAAAAAGAATTAATTTTTTTGTATAATCTTTAGTCGAATCAATGTATTAGGGGAAAATACTCTTAATTTTTATGCTAATACTTTGCTTTATTTTAAATATGCCTTAGCTAGTTCCCTATATTTTTAGGGGCATTTTATTTAAAATTAATTTATAAAAACTGTTAAAAGAGAAATCCAACCTACTGCAAATACACGACTTTTTCTTTAATTAAATAAAATATCTCATAGAGTCTGTATAAGATATTTATTAATCAAAGAAACCATTGATCCAAAGAAGCCGCTCGGCTCTTAGACATACCTTGATACCTACCAAGGATGGGTCGGAGATTACCCAAAATCCTGATTTTTTTTGACTTTAAATCCGATCCAAAGAAATTTTTGAAACCCCAACCCGGCTTTTTTCTCAACCCGTACCATCCATAATTTCTCTGTAAATTATAGAAATTTTTAGGTTATTTTAAAATTTAATTTATTTATCTAATCCCAATTACTACAAGCAACTTATCCAAGGGGTTTGCTTCAGGAATCAATCCCTAGTTTAGGCCTAAAAAAGGTTTTTACTTTTTTTCATCAATAATATTTTTTAATTCTAATGAATCCCCGAGATCTTTCCTCTTTCCTATTTTATTTATTCATCCAAGCTCCATCCTATCCTAAACTTTCCCCTTCCAATTCTTTCAAAATCACACAACATTTTTCTTTTCAATGGCGCTTTGTCTCATTTTCTCCTTTTTAATTTTTTTCTGCTCCCATTTATTGTCAAACAACGGCCAAAAAATTTATATTTATTTCTTCTTTCCCCCCAACGCTTCTCCTAGCTTTTACTATCAAATAAATAAATATATAAAGCATTTTGTGGTGCCTGGTCATTGTACTGCTCATTTTTGCCCTTCTTTGATTTCTCTCTACTTTCATTTTTCTTTTTTTCCTGGAAAAATTTTTGGCGCAACCCAACAGCTTTTAAAATAGAAAAAAGTATAACAGGGGCTTATTTCCAGTCTATCGTTTGAATCTAGGAATCCTTGAAGGGTTCCTAGTCTACGGATCATTACAGACCCTTCAAGGATTACTAGACAATGATCCCTGATCCCAAGATTACAAGGATCCTTCAATTATCCCTAAACATGCTTTTCTTCCATTTGCCCACCTTGATGCCCTTATTTGCCCATCCTAACTTTCCTCGATTGAAGATTTCCATCCTTTCTAAGTGCCAACACGACCAAGCCAAAAGAAATATCTAAATTAATAGCCCCCTCCCCCCTCAAATTCCATTTCTCCTCACATTTCCTCCAAATGGCCACAGGACTGCTAAAACAATGAAAAGCGTCCATTCCGCTCATTTCACTTCATATATTTATTCGCTTTTCCTTTTTTTGTCACAAAAACTTTTTTCAGTCTTCTCTTCATTTTGTCCTTCATTTACTCCTCTTCCCCTCATTATTTTCCCCTCCCATTAAAAGCCTCCCCCTTCCCCTTGTTGATTCCGTTGTGTGATACTTAGTAAACTGACTGAATGCTCTGTTGCAGTTCGTGTCCTTGTTTATCTGCTACTGTTCCTTTTTCACATCCTCCATACTAAAAAAACCTTCCTCCAACACACGGGCCATTGATTTTTAGTGGATCTTTTTTCTTTCATTTTTTACATCCTTATCTAGAGTTTTGGGAGAAAAGAAAGTAAATGGCCCCCTAAATATATACTTTTTCTATTTATATTTTAGTTTAAGCAAAAAAAGTAAACGGGGGGAGACAGGGCTTTTTGGTAAGCAAAGATTGTGCTTCTCTTTTTTTGTATTTTTTTATTTTATTAAATGATAAGCGCTTCTGTTTTTTAATAAATTAATTAATTTGATAGCTCATTTATCAAAATAGTCTGACTTCATTGTAGGACACACCCTTGAAATTGTGAGATTAAAAATTGCATACCTTATACATAAAGAGGCGTATTAGAAATAGAGGGAATGATTGGGTAGCTTAGATAGTTTTTATTTTTTTCATTGGGTAGCTCCCCACTCGGATGCTGATGTTAACCAAATTTTAAAGATTTTAGGGTTCGCGTCTGACCTCACACAGGTTCCAGTCGGACCTCATTATTCCCAAAACTGGGTATGCCTCAATTTAGGATACTTGCTTTAATATCTGGTTAATCTTTGGTTTTGGGAGCTGCATAAGCGACCTCTCAATTTAAAATCTACATATTAAAAGTTTTTCAACATCAAGAGTGTGTCTTATAAAGATGTATTTTATCTGACTGTATTTTAACTGCCAGAATTCTAATTAATTTCATTTCTAGTTGATAAATTTTAAAAAATCAAAAGGCTTTTTTGCTTAAAAATTGAAATAAATTAATTTTTGTGAAAATAAACTACAATAGAGATAATTAAAAAATCAAAGAAAAATTTCATCAAAAAATTCTAAACAACGCAAAAACGACGACCCATAAAGTTAAGCAGCTTCTTCCTTCGTCCCCTCCCCTGTCTGAACCTTCATCGCTTAAAATGCCTTATAGAACGTAATAAAAATATTTTTTAATTTAAATTTTTAAATTTTTGTTTTTTAGTGATTTGAAGAGGCCTGACTTGAAGGGTGAGAAAATTTTGAGATATTCAAAACCAATTAATTTGGACAAATAAATTTTGATTTATTATGAATTTAAACACGAGAAAATTATTAAAATGTCAAAAATATCGAAAAATTTGTCTGGTTTCCTGGATTTTGAATTGATCCGGTTCTAAAATGATCCGGAGATTGCAAAAAGCAGGCCCGGATTGTGGGTCTAAACGCCTAGGAAAGATCCGAAACTTCTTTGATTCGCCATTGATCACTAAATCTAAATAATATTCGTTTATCTGATAGATAAAATTGACTCTCGATATAACGAACTCAAAAAGATGAAGTTTTCGTTATATTCGAGAAGTTTGTTAAATCGAAATTAATTATTTCGAGAGTCGACTGTACTTAAAAATTTACAGGGCAATTTCCTTGTTCTGTATGCAACAAAATATTTTGTCATTCATCATCCTTAAGCAGACATAGGTGAGAACAAACAACAATTTATTTTTATTTAATCCTCCTCATTTAATTTAAAATTAAATATATTTTAGAATGCAGGCACATTACAAAAGTTATACTTGTACTCAATGTAATCAAGATATTCATAGTGAGAAAATAAAATTAAATTAAAATTAAAAAAATTATTTTTTAAGACAGCGAAAATCTCCGTTCACACATGTATCGGTGTCATCAAATACACAGAATGTTTATGTGTAGGTGTTGTAATTGGGCTTTTCCTGATAAGGTAGATTAATTATAATGTTGTATTTTTATTCTGATTTTTTGTATTTTTATGTATTTTTCTGTATTTTCTTATTCTGATTTTGTGTTTTCTTTATTTTCTTTTTGTTCTGATTTTGTGTTTTAAATTTTCTGGTTTTTATGTTTTGTTGTCTTTATATTGAATTTATGGTTTTTGTGTTTTTCTGTTTTTATTCCAATTTCTGGTTTCTGTGTTTTCTGTTTTATTTTCTGGCTCTGTTTTGCATATTAAATTTTGTTGTTTCTACTTTTCTGATTTTTGTATTTTATATTTTTTGGTTTTTGTGTTTATGTTTTATTAAATAAATAAAATCAGAATTTTATTATTTTTCTCTTTAACAGACTAGTCTTCACATTCATATGCAAAGTATGCAAAAAAGTGGAAAGCCGGGTGATGTTTCTGTACTTGCGAGAAGTTCGCTAGATCCTGATGGTAAATATTTTAATATTGTTCTTTAAATATTTCTTTATTTTTAAGTTAAATTGGCCTTTCCAGACAGTGATGGTTCCACAACAAATTCTTGTCCAGAAGATGACCATCAAATTTTTCCTGAAGAGACGGTAGAGGAATAAGAAAAATTTTTCTTTAAAAAACTACAAATTTTAGGGAGAAATAAGTGAATTAGAAGAACAACAACACCTTCAAAAATTAGAAGAAACCAACAATATTAGAGAGCAAACACAACGAACATCTCAACATCAATTAATTAATAATAATTTCGGATTTGATGAAAATAAAAAAGATTTTTTATTGCCTTCTCCTTTACCACAAAATTCAAATATTCAAACAACAACAGGAATTTTCCCTCCTCCCCAAAATCAACAACAACAACGACAAAACAATTTTGGACCCCCTAATTTTAGTGCAGCAGAAATGCTTTTATCAAAACTTGGAGGATTTATTAATAATGAAGAGAAACAATTACAACAACACAATTTGCTTCAGAATAATACACCGCCTACTGCTGCACAAACATTGCTAGCTACATTTGCGGTGAATCAGAATTCTAAAAATAAATCAGAATTTTAGCTAAAACCAGAATTTTTATTACAATCAGAATTTCTATTTAAAATCAGAATTTTTATTAAAATCAAAATTCTGAAAAATAAAAAGCATCTTGCTTCAGAATTTTTAATTAGATCGAAATCAGAAAAAAACAAAATTAAACAAAATCAGAATTTTAAAAATAAATCAATTATTTTCAGCAACATCAGAATTCCCACCAAACACCTCAACAACATCAGTTGCTTCATTTAATTGCTAACAATCCCTATCTTCTTGCAGCAGCTGCTTCATCACCATCACCGTCATCTTCTGTTTCATCAAATAATGATTTTAAAAATATAATGTTGCAACATCCAAATCATCATTTTCCCCATCCTCCTCCAAATCATTTACCTATTGCTACAAATATTTCTCCCCAATTTGCTAACACTAATGTGCTTCAATCACTTTATGCAGCAGTTGCTTCAGCTGCTTCAGCGGTTGCTTCAACATCGAATTCTGCTTCGATATCGAATTCTGCTTCAGCAACGAATTGTTCTTCTTCAGTTTCAAAACAGCCTTTATTAATGGAGAATATTAAACATAAAAAACAAAAGCTTCAACCTCCACAAAAGAAAAGACGAGGAGAGAAGAGAAAATCGTCTTTAAACAATGCTATAATTAAAAATAAAAATTCTGCTACAACAACAACAATGCCTACAATGGATTTAAGTTTACAAATATTGCAGAAAGGACAGAATGACAGAGGGGCAAAGACTAAGAAGACGTCGGCTAATAATGAAGCAAATCAAGAAGTCCCTCCAAATCGTTGTGAAAGTCTCTCCCCCTCAATGGGCAAACTAAATTCTTTAATTACCAATCTGTTAGCAATCAAAGGGGGAAACAACAATAACAACAATATTAAACAGGAACACAGTCCAGTTGGTGATGATTATGATGGAAATAATGGAGGAGAGTCTTCTTCAGCCTCCGAAAGACGAAACAAACGAAAAATGCGTACTCCTGCACGTGCTGCAGAAGTTGCTGCAGCTTTGATTAATGAAAAGAAGCTTGTAAATGTTGCTTCTGCTTCTAATGAGGTTTTGAGAAAAACTTTTTTTTCTCTTAAAATTCAATTTTTGTAGAATAACAATAATGGTTCTGTAACTAGCCAACCATCGCCTGCAGTTTCCGATTCACAAACAAGCAGTGGGGGAAGCAATGGAAACAACAATGATGAACATCAACAACAACAAATGGATTTTGAAGCAAATAAGGATGATGGTCAATCAACATGGATGTGCTCTTCTTGTCAGGCAGGTTCTTTTATAAAAATATCCTGAAAAATCTAGGCTGGGACAAATATGGGCATTTTGAAATTGGACATTTTTGGAATATGGACCAATTGAAATTTGACGAATTGAAAGTTGGACGAAATGTCTATTTTATACTTGCTGGACATTTTGTACATTTTTACTTAATTTCAGGAAATTAAAACAAGATTTGAAACAAAAGATCCACTTCCTCCCCTTCAATCGCTAACAAAACTGCAAGACAACATTGTACAGTTACAATCTCTCTCTGAACGTATAGTTTCATTAGCATCTATAAAAGGAGAAAATAATAGTAGTAATGATGAACTTTTGGAGAATGCACAAAAATTGCATCGAATATTAATTAGTGTTGTGGATGAAAATCAAATTAATGAAAGTTAGAGATTTAAACGAAAAAAAATTTATATTTTTTTCATAACCCCAAGATTCCTTTATACATATATAATATTTTTCCAATAGCAGCAAAGCAACAAAAAAAAGAAAAAAAATTATTAAGTTTAGTTACATCTTTTTGGATTAATTTATGATTTAAAAAATTCTTTATTGCTGCTAAAAAAAGGATTTAAGAATCAAAACCATAGAGCTGTCTAAGACCAAAAATTATTCAAAAGTCAGGACCAAAATTTATAAGATTAAATACAATTTTTATGTATATCTTCTAAAAAACTTGAAAAAAAGAGAGACTATGACTAAGACTTTAACTCAAGACCGAGGAAACCTCTCAATATTTTCGAGTCAAGATCGAGATTTAGACAGCTCTCTTTTTCCATCCTGTAAACCAAAATTATAACTTTTTGCTTAAATGAATCATACTCTTCAAATTTAAAAATCATTTAAAAATCATCCATTTCCTCAAAAATTTTTTTTTAGAATTTTCAATTTATTCTCTATATTTTTTTCTCAGTTTTTGATATCATATTTTTAGATTTTTTGCTATTCTAAACCCTCAGGAAATCAAATTTTAGTTTCATCTACTTATACTCTCCCAGTTTTAAAAATTTATTTTGTCTGCATTCATAAATATTTCGCAACTTTACAATTTTTATTTTAGACTATTTTAATTAGTACAATAAATAATACAAATATTTACATATGAAAACTACTAAAAATAAATTTAAAAAAAGAGAATTACAAGAAAAGAGAATTGTGGAAAGCAGGCTTAGTAATGGATACGGGATATGATACGGATAAGTCCAAAATGCTTACGGATATCCGTCTGTATCCGCCGTAAATATCCGGATACTGATACCAAAATCCATGTCCATTACCAAGTCTGGTGGAGAGAGTAGTTTCTAAATTTAATTGAGTAAAATAGGAAAAATGTGTTCACAATATTATGAAAATAGCTTTAGAGAATTTTAAAATTACAAAAATTGAATAAAAAAATCAGAAAAATAAGAAAACTGACCAGAAATTTTTGTCAAAAATATATAAAAAGGGTTGTTGGTTCTTGGAAAAATTTCGAATGTTCGAAACCGAAAAATCTTCAGTTTGGTTCCGAACAGACAACCCTATCCTTGGATTTTTCTCAAACCAATATAATTTTATTGTCGGGCTTCACTATAAAATATTCCAGAATTATATACTCCTCACGGATAATTTAAGCTTCAAGGTGGAAAATTTTTTTAATTTTGCGTAAAATAGGAAAAAGCTTCAAGGGAGCATCTTATAGTGATATCCGACTGTGTACAATCAAAAAAATTAGTATAAAATAAGCTAAACTAAACGTTGTAGTGGGGTTTGGAATTGTATTATTCTAAAGGTCCTTGGGAGAAGAAAATTTTTCTTGGTCTGTAAATGTCTGGTAAAAATCGCATGTTCTTAGAAACCCCCTAAAAAATTTTTTTTATAAAGCAAAAATATTGTTGTTGTTGTTATTCTTTCTCTGCTTTCTCATCGAGTGAACAAATTTCTGTACAAACTTTTCTACTTTTTCAGGTTTCAAAGATTCACGTTTGCTTAGTTTAGCAACACCTCTTTTCATAATTTCTTTATATTCGTCTTTGGTGATTTTTCTTTTTCTTAAAAAAATTCTTAAAAAATTTTTTTTTGTTAATATTTTTAGGAAGACTATCCCTTTATGTTGGAGAATTTCTTATCAAAAGCTTCACAAAACAAAGTTTATATAAAATCCCTAACTTATTTATTTATAAATGTCCCTTTCGAATATTACTGGAGAATTTTAAAAAATATCCCATATTTTTATGTTTTGGAGAATTCCACAAGTCAGGGTTCGGATTGAAAAAATACCGGGTATCGTGTAATCCGACCCATCCTTGAAGGGAATATGGTTTACTTGGATTCCAAAATTCTCAAAATTTTTGTCTGCGGTACTAACAATAAGTACGAAATAGTAGGTGCTCTCAACTCCAACCATCTTTCCCAAAAAAATTTTTTTCTATCTCGTAAAAACTAACGCAAAATAAGGCTTCAAGGATTGCTTCATTAAAGCATCCGCAGCCTGAACACTTTTGCTACGCTTTTTTGTTGGTGTTGTTGAAGTGTTGTTTGTTTTCTTTTCTGGTGAAATATTATTTAAATTAACACCTCCAGAAGTTGATGGTCTTTCATTTAATGTTTCATCTTCAATATCCATAGGTGAATCTGCTCCAAAATGACTGCTTGACTGTTAAAAAAAGTAATTTTGGATTTTTTGAAAAAATTCGTTGAGTAAAGAGGCTGAACTTTTCCTGAAGGAAACAGCAAAAAGATCGGGATCGGAGATAGAAACTGGCAAAAAGGACACGTAAATGTTATATGGTGGGGATCGATCAGATTTTTTTTAATAAATAGTGTGGATAAGGAATGGGATCTCTTCCGCTTCCATTTTTCGCCTTCTTCCGTGCTTTTTGGCCCTTCCGCTTCCATTTTTTATTTTCTTCCGCCTTTAAAAATGCGGCAGGGTTCCTCTACTGTGTTTTAATATTGAGTCTTATTCTTAGCTTCGAAAGCTTGTTATTGTTATCTAACAGATATTTCAACCTCAAACTGGTCATTTTCAACAGATTAATAACGAGAGGATCATTAACTCCTTCCAGCACAATTAATAACCCAAAAAACATTCCTTACAAAAAAAAATTTAAAAAAATTTTACGTTAAGCGGCGGTGGAGGAGGTGGTATCAACAAATCAGCATCATTATTAACATGTTCTTGATGTCGTTGTCCTTCAATATTTAACGGATTAGGTAGCGGCGGTGGAGGGGGAGGCGGTGGTGGGGGAGGAGGAATTGTTGGAGGGGGTAATGTAGGTAAAGGAACGGGTAAAGGAGAATTTGGGTCTAAAGAAGAATTGTCTGAATCATCAATAATTATCTCTTGTTGTTGTTGGGATTGTTCAAAATTATTTTTTTGTTGTTGAAGAGAAGATGAGGGAAGTAAGCTTTGTTGTTGTTGAATGTCATTAGCTTGTAGTTGTAAAATTTCACGAGGATTATGGGTAGTGGGCAAAACAGAATTCTGATTTTGAAGTAAATTCTGAGTCTCAAAATTATTCTGGTTTAAATTCTGAAGTAAATTCTGATGTAATAAATTCTGATTTTGTTGTAATAAATTTTGCTGTAAATCAGATAAATTTCCCCTATTTAAAAAACTATTCATTATTCCTCGTTGATTTAATAAATGCTGTCGGTTTTGATAGGGATTTTGTGGGCGATAAAGTGCTGCTGTTGCGTCGTTTAAAGCTGGATTGATGAAAGGAGGAGCAAAGACGGGGAGAAACGGCATAAAACCTGTAAAAGAGAGAATTAATGTATTGGGCATTTCGAAACCGTGTCATTTTGTCTTTTTGACATTTTGAAATTTTTTCTAAAAATTCTAAAAAAAATACCCGTAGGCGGCCGAGCATTAATTCCACCAACAAATCCGGGTGGTGGCAACGGAAAATTAACAAGTTGATTATGAGAAGTTCTGTCAGATGGAAGAGGAGGCGGTGGAAAATTCAAAAATGCTGCCGATAAATTTTCTGCTGAAGGCAAAAAATTATTAGGCAAAATTTTAGGATCATCTGGGGTGACATTATGGTTATCGTTGTTGGTATCCTTAATTGTTGTAGACATTTTTGGAAGTTAATAAATTTAATTTAATATTTTTTAAATTTTGAAAATCTGAAAATAATTGAGAATTTTTAAAAGGAGATTGAAAAGGAATTGCAGAAAACAAAAAAATGATGAAATGCGAAAGAAAAAGATGAGAAATTTTTTGGAAATTGGAAGACGCGCATTTTAATGTTCGGCAATTTTAAAAAGGAATCAGAGATGGCCGAAATTTTTAAAAACAATAATGTAGGTAGCCGAGTATTAATTTTCATTGGTACGTAGTTGAAAGTTCCTACCAGGGGCCTATATCAATTGTCCGCAGATTCTGCATTCTGTGCACAGACTGCAGAATTCTATATCAATTAAATTCTGTGTACTCAGATTCTGTGGTGACCGCAGATTCTGTGGAAACTACCAAAAAACATTCCGCAGAATCTGCGGACATAAATTTCTGTGGATCTGCGGATTTTTTTCCACTGAGCCACAGAATTTCTATATCAATTCTTTTTCTGTGGTTCTGTGTATTTTTGCCATATGTAAACAATTGTTGGATTAAATGTTCCTGATGCTGGAAGTTCTAGTACTGCAGAATGGGCGTATTATAATCCGCCTTCAATCTCTGAATCTGTTAATATTTTTGATGAAACTCTACAAGAAACTCTACTTGTTACTTCATGTAATTTTTCCAACCCTTTTTGTCTTGCATTGATATCGCCCGGAGCATTTTCATCCACTTCAAGTTCTTCATTTTCATCTTGTTCCTCGTTTTCAAAATTTTCTTCAATTTCTTTGTTATTTTCTGTAGTTCTAAAGTTGTGAACATTATCTTAATTAGTTATTTTTAGAAATAAATATAATCAATTTAGAAGATTACCAAAATTTGACGGGTATTTGACAAGCTGTTGAAACATATATAGGTTTATAGCCTTTGTGACTTGCTTTATAGCTCTACCTATTGAATCCTTAGAAGGACCATGTGCATCGCCAATAACTCCATAAATACTACCAGTGGCATAAAATCTTAAAGCTGCTAAAAGTTTAACTTGTGGAGACATTGCATGATTTGAATAGTAGATAGGTTTAATATGAGCAGCTATTTGGCCAAGGAATTGTTCGAATAAATTCCTATCAAGCCGGAACCTCTCGCGGAAATTTTCCAAATCAAAATATTTGCGGGGCCGATATATTTTTACTTTTTCTATATCCTCATTTTGTTCCTCTTCTTCGAAAATTGGATTCTTGTCAAAATTAAAATACATAATAATTCAATTAACCTAAAAAATGATGTACCTTTTTTAAAGTCACATTTCACTATTAATTTTGGAGGATAAAATTATAAATTTTATATCATTGGATAGAGAATTGTTTAATTTTTCGTAATAATTTTAAATTGTGAAAATTGGGTCATTTTAAACTGAGATATAGATTTTTCGCAGAAAATCGCAGAACTAAATAGCATGGTGGATTTTTTAATGGATTCTGTGTATTTTCCGCAGACCACAGAAACAATTGATATAGAAATGCTCAGAATCGTCGAAAAACGCCACAGATCTGTGGATTTTTTTCTGTGCACAGAAAAATAATTGATATAGAATTCTGTGGTTTTTGCATGTTTTTGTATGTTTTGCAGATTCTGCGGATGTTTCCACAGATTCTGCGGACGAATTTTTCCGCAGAATCTGTGGAACAATTGATATAGAATTTCTGTGGTTCTGCGGTCTGTGCACAGACCACAGAATGCAGAATCTGCGGACAATTGATATAGGCCCCAGGGGTGGCAGAAACGAAACGAAAATATTTCTTCTTTCGGCTGTACTTTAGTACGTGGGTGCAGGCTTTAATTTACAAATGTTATACCATTCGAAAGAGCTCGTCGAGCTGAGTCGAATGCCACCAAAATTAGATCTAGGAAAAATTTCTGGACCGAGATATAGGTCCCTGAAGTTTGAAAAACCATAGGGGGGACCAAGCACTTTTTTGGGGTGAAAAATTCGAAAATGCAAATGATACCTCATTTGAAAGAGCTCCTCGAGCTGAGTCGAATGACACCAAAATCAACAAAATCCGACTTGATTGGACAAAGTTCTGATCTTTTCTTTTAGCTCCTTACCTATGGCATCTGTGGAGATTTTTACTGCTACAGAGGCTCCAAATACGTCCAGAACAAGGGAGATAAGAATAGGTTTATGTTACGAGCCCAGACCCATCGCCCGTAGACTCCCCGCGAGGCGCGTGCCGCAAAACCCCGCGCGAAGCGCGGGTTTACACAAGCGCCTCGCTGACGCTCCATAGGTTTAGGTTTTTTGTTTTTTTGTGTCATAACTTTTTCTAATCTTGTTCAATCACGGTGATTTTGGTCTCATTCGACTCAGCTCGTCGAGCTCTTTCGAATGAGGTATTATTTGTATAAAAAATTTTCTATTCCAAAAATCGCCCCTTTGTAACTTAGGTTTTTAGGGGGTTTATATCTCGGTCCAATCAAGTCGGATTTCGTTGATTTTGGTGTCATTCGACTCAGCTCGACGAGCTCTTTCGAACGAGGTATAATTTGCATATTCGAATTTTTTACCCCAAAATTGAGCTTACTCCCCCCTATGGTTTTTCAAACTTCAGGGACCTATATCTCGGTCCAGAAATTTTTCCTAGATCTAATTTTGGTGGCATTCGACTCAGCTCGACGAGCTCTTTCGAATGGTATAACATTTGTAAATTAAAGCCTGCACCCACGTACTAAAGTGACCCCCTTCTTTCTTCGGTCATCCCTGATGCCTACTGAGTTCCCCCACATTTTTTTACAAAATTTCAAACTTTGCCGGTCCTCTCCTGGTTCTTGTGGGTGAATAAATCTTCTTGACCACGCATTATAATATCCAAATCAACAGAAGTTGAAGGCTTTTCTGCCACCTTTTCTTTGTGTTCCTCAACATGTTTAGTTGGTAATTCATCAGAAAATCTTTAGAAAATTAAAAAATATTTAAATTTAATTAAACAACAAACTCTAAAAGGTCCAATCCTCTAATCTTTTCGCCAAGACGAAGTGGAATTTTTGGAGAATCACTAACAGGCAATGCAAAATTCTAAAAACTTTTTTTAAATTTCTCGGGAGGAAAATTTAAAGGTAATTTGGTAGAGATCAAGTTAGGGCTGTGGAAGGTCTGGGGTTTTCATGTAACCAGAGCCTGGACATTTATGTTTCCAGATGGTTTTCCTGGGCCTCAGTCACAATTTAGTGAATTGGAATTTTTGGAGAATGGCAGAAACGAAAGCCCACTTTGAGTTTTCAGGGATTTTCCATTTCTCACGCCGAATTTGGTGGATTCAAAAAGTGTCCAGGTCCGGATTTATTAATAATCTCAGTCTCTATATTTATCTATGAATAAATAACCTTTAATTTTTTGCTTTCTTTGCCAGAAATTGTTGGTCTTTTAACAACTCCTCTTTTCTTCTTTTTGCTCTTTACTTTTATTTTAACCGATTTTCTAGTAGATTTCTTTTTTGACTTTTTCACAGATTTCTTTATTGTAGACTTTCCTTTTGTTGATTTCTTCTTTAAAGACTTGTTTTTCCCAGACTTTTTTGTAGATTTTCTTTTCTTCTTTATTTTCTTCTTTTTACGTTTTCCGGATGGAGGCATCTAAAAATTATTAAATAAATTAATTTATAAAATACTAAATACAACCTCTGGCAAATTAAATTCATTCTCATCAACCGAGTCATTGTTTAAAACAAAATCGTCTTCAGAAAAATGGCCATGATCAGACATTTGGACCCTAAAAGCTTTAAAAAACTAGTTTATTATAAAACAGATTTTTCAACAATTTTAGGCAAGTCGTTTACTCTTTATTTTGTTATAGATTTTTATGAGCTTTTTTAGCCGAAAACGGCCTCGATTTTTGAGAAATTCCCTAAAAATTTTCCTAAGGGATAAAATGTCATTTTTATTTTTAAAAAAACATTATGCCAAATTATAAAAATATTTAGAAGATTTAAAACAGAACATGGTTCAAGATTAGAGACAGGCAAAATCGCACTTCCGGGATCCCGCATGTGGGATTTTTTTCTTAACTGATGCCGGGACGGGATCCCGAGGGATAAATTCCGAAAAAATTCCGGATCCCGAAGGATCCCGAAAATAAAAAAATCCCGTCGGGATCTCGTCCCTCGCCGGTCTCTATTCAAGATTGCGGAATATGTTCGTTAACTCATTTCTTTTTTATTTAAGTCTTTAAAAAATATTTTCAGTAGTTAGACCGACCCCCGTGTCGTGGGGGCAGAGGGGGCTGTCAGTTAATCAATCAAAATTAAAAGGTGTTAAGTCATTTCCCTCCCGACCCCTTCCCCACCAACCAAAAGGTTTTGAGAGACTCTATTTCCCCCACACACCCCAAACTTAAAGCTGCTGATGATTTCCTTCCCAACACCCACCCTCTCTAATAAAAGCTTCCCCCACCCCATTAACCAAAAGCTTTTGAAGCTTTTGCTTCCCTATCTTTCCCTCACCCGCCACCCAACTTGCCAACAGCCAAAACCTATTGGGCTTTTCACAAATTATGCAAATGATGCCCGAAAATAACTCTCTCTCTCTTCGTCCCTTTCCCGAAAAATTACGCAATAATTTTTCCCTCCTAAAATTAAATCTTTTTCTTTATAAAGTAAATGGTTATAAAAAATGAGGTGGAAATAAAAAATTACAGTAATAAGGAAAAATTAAAAGAAATAGAGGAAAATATTTAGAGGCAACTAAATAAAATAAAAGTAATAAAATACTAAAATTAAAAAATAATGTAAAAATAAGAAATAAAGATAAATTAAAAAATAAATTATAAAGTTCTACAAAAAACATCTTCATCTCGTCGTTTACACCTAAACTTAATATTTTCTCAAAATTCCCTTCTTTTGTTGGAATTTAATAATATTCCTTTTTATGCAAATTTTTAATATTACCAAACCCTTTTCTTTTACTTTTCCAGATTTATTGCATTTCCTAAATTCTTCTGCTTTCCTTTAACTGGAAATAAAGGTTAAGGCATTACGAAATCCTTTCCTCTTCCTTTTTTTATGCAAATTTAACTTCCCTCTCCGACTGGAAATAAAGGTCAAAAATAAAAGTATCATGGAATGTTCCTTTTATGTAAAATTCCTTAAAATTCGTTTGCTTTATGCAAATTTTCTTTCACCGTCCTTCTCCGACTGGAAATAAATGGAAATAGAAATATGAAAATTTCCATTTGAATAAAATTCCTATTCTAGTAAACATTAATCATTTGAGGATCCTTAAAAGTAGAGGATTTTGGATTTCTTTCTTCATTCTTGAAAATTTTAAGAAATTATTTAATTTTTGCTACCTATTATTTTTGACTTTATCTTTATTTTATTATTGAACAATGTCTCCTCCACCTTCGAAGAAATCAAGGATGTATATGATCAACAATTTACTCGACTTACAATCAGGCGGAGGTGATTTTTTAAAATATTTAGGGGACGAAACCAAAATCACCCGAAAATTCAATCTCACCAAACTTTCGACAAAATTTTTAATATCTGGTTTACCCGATGAACCAGAGGGCTTGCTAAGAGAACTTTTCCAAAAATGTATTGATCAGACAATACAAACTAGTCAGGATAATCAAATTGATCCTGATCAACTTGGCTGTACCATTAGCAGTCAATTATTGGAAACTGATATTTGGATCCCAATCCGTGAAATTACCCCCAACACGGTGGATTCAATACTTAACCAATTCCTAAAAATCGCCCAATCCAAAAAGCAAGACAATGGTATGCTCTGGGGCGAACCCTTCAATGTCTCCGTTACCACCATAGATAAGAAGAATCTACCTACAACACAAACTATTCAAGGTAGCGGTGGGAAGTCTACTCGTCGGATTAGTGACAAGAATCTCATCAAAATCCATAATTCCGACAACTTCTGCCTATTTTATGCCCTGATTGCTTCATATGTCTATTCAATATGTTCCTGGTCGCGGAGCAAATTCTATGACTACATGCACGACCGCTTTGGAATGAAACATAGATTCGAACAGGACACCAAGAATCTGATGGCAAATGTGGGAGCACCTTTAGATCAATCTACCTACAATGCAATGGAGTGGGTGCCCAAAGTGGTGGACTTTTGGAATTCAAGGAATGAAGGTGGATTTAAAGTTTATATTTTTGGGGAATCTGGTGAAAAGCCTATCTTTAAATATGGGGATGAAAAATACAATACCCCTATTTTACTTTATTACAAAAATCAACATTTTGACGGTGTTAGAAGGGCAAGTGATTTATTTGGGGAAGCATATTGCCTTGCCTGTGAAAAAACCTATCATCGTCAAAGCGATCATTCAGCCTCCTGCAAAGCAAAGTGCCATAAATGCTCCAGAATTGGACCTAACTTCCCCTGTCAACAAATGGACAACTTTTCCAAAATATGCAAAGGGTGCTCGAAGGAATTTAATAATGAAGAGTGCTACAACCATCACCTGAAATCTAACTTTTGCCACAACTCTAAGAAATGTGAGAAATGTGGGGTGATTTGGAATGTAACTCTAAACAATCGGAATGGTCGTAGTGGGCATGTTTGTTCTGAACGCTACTGCAACACGTGTTTTAGTTTCCATGACCCTAAAAGAGGCTGCTACATCAAACCTCTTACTCCCAGGAAGTCCAAACCCTACCGATTTATCGCCTTTGACTTCGAGACTATGCAGCACAAACAAGGCGAAAAGGGGAAACTTCATGAGGTGAATTTTATTTCAGCAAAAATCAATTGCCCCGAATGTATTAGTAAGGTAAACAACGATTGTACTGTTTGCGGAGAGGATCGAACTGTAACCTTCTCCCATCAACCATTCTCTAATACATCAGTGGATCAACAAAATATTACAAATGATCCCCTGACTGATTTTGTGGCTTGGATCACCAGTTTTTCTACTGATACGGTAGCCTTCTCTCATTTTGGAGGAAGGTTTGATATGGTCTTGGTCTTTAAGGCGTTATATCTCCAGGGTCTGACTCCCGACATGATCAAGAATGGGAACAAAATGTATGAAATGAAGGTGAAGAATGATAAGAAATGCTGGATCATCTTTCACGACACTTATAATCTTATGCCTATGCCGTTGGCTTCCCTGGTACCGGCATTTGCTCTACAAGTGGAAGATAAACCTTTCTTCCCTCATCTGTCCAACAACCCAAAGAATTATGGAAAGGAAATCCTCCCAACTAAGGAAGATTACCTTGCAAATGGGATGATGCCTGAAAAGAGGGTTCAGTTCGATAAATGGTTCGACCAGCACAAAAATGAGCCATTCAATCTGGATGAACAACTAGCAGCGTATTGTACTAATGATGTGGATATCTTAATGGCTGCTCTTGTTGCCTTCAGAAAAGAATTTTTGGAGGTTTCCAATGGACTTGATGTTCTTCGCGAGTCCATGACAATTGCTTCAGCCTGCATGAAGCATTTCCGCATGAACCACCTCAAACCACACCACGTTGGGATTGTACCAGAAAAAGGGTATGATAATGCGGACAACCAAAGTTTGTTGGCCCTCCGGTTTCTTAAATGGTACTCTGAAAAGAATATGGTCAACATTAGGACAGCTCACTCAGAAAATGGAGAGAAAAAGATGGGTAAATATAAGTTAGATGGGTGGGTCAAGGAAAAGAAACTGGCTATTGAGGTAAACGGGTGTTGTTGGCACGGATGTATCAAGTGCTACCCAGAAGATGATATAAAACTCCCTACCGGTCTAACAGCAGGACAACAGAGGCAAAAAGACCAACAACGTTTGAATTTCATCAAGAATTTGGGAGTGGATGTGGAAGTTTATTGGGAGTGTGAAATACGTAATATGGTTTCAAAGGACTATGAAATGAGGAAAATGTTCAAGAGCTATTTAGATGATGGGCCAATCAATATTAGGTCTGCATTTTATGGTGGAAGGACTGGTCCACTGAAACTCTTCCACAAGGCTGAACCTGGTCAGAAAATCTCCTACTACGACGTCACCTCCCTCTATCCGTTTATTAATGTATCTACAAGGTACCCAGTTGGACATCCTGAAGTCCACGTCATAAATAAGGATGTCAATTGGTCCAAACCTGAGGACAACACTTATACTCTTGCTCTTCTAAAATTGTTCATCATCCCACCACGTAATATTGATATACCAGTCCTACCTATGAAAATTGGGGAAGATGACGATGAAAGGCTCCTCTTCCCACTTTGCTCTACATGTGCCAGAGAGCATCCACATGGTGATGTGAAAGAAAACTACTGTTGCCCTCACACCGACCAACAAAGAGGGTGGGTTAGCACTTGTACGTCTATTGAGCTAAATGAGGCCCTCAAGGAGGGTTATGTGGTCACAAAATTATTTAGGGTCCTGGAATTTAATCAATATGACGACACCCTCTTCAGACCCTACATTAGTGAATTTATGGCCCAAAAAATTCACTCTTCTGGTTTTGACAACACCATCAAGGGTGACAAGGAGAAGGAAGATAAGTTTATGAAAGAGTGCCTGGAAATGTTTGGGATTAAAATAGAAAGGGAGAAGATGGGGGTCAATAAGGGTAAGAGGACACAAGCAAAATTATGTCTAAACAACTTATGGGGTCGATTTTCACTCCGTAATTTTGGCCTTTCTCAGTGCAAAATTACTGACGACCCAAATGAACTTTCTAAAATGTGCGACGACCCTTCTATTACAATCAATTCAATTGATGAGCTCACCGAAGATGTCATTCTCATCAACTACATCAAGAAAAAAGACTGGGTGGAAGAACATGACTCATCAAACGTCATCATTTCGCTCTGGACCACCTCAGCAGCGAGAATCCACCTTCTGCATGCCATGCAGAAGGTCGTCAGAACGCCTGGGTGTCAGCTCCTTTATACTGACACCGATTCATTAATCTTCTCCCACCCAAACAACAATTGCCCACTTGAATTAGGGCCTCATCTGGGTCAGTTTACTGATGAGTACCCAGACTTTGATATTTTGGAGTACTGTTCTGGGGGCGCCAAACAATATGGGCTGAAACTACAAAAGAGGTCTGCTCCCAACGCTGAGCCGGACTATGTTCTTAAAGTCCGCGGAATGACACTCAACTGGGATGTCATCAACAACCAAGGTCTCTGCTACGAGAATTTCAAGAAACAAGTTTTCGATTTTACAAAATCAGATAATATACCGATTTTAATTAAATATCCAAATTTTCTTAGGCCATCTATTAAAGATGGGTCAATTATTACTCAACCTCGTACTAAAATTTATAAACCTTATGTCGGAAAAGGCATTGTCCGCCCTTCCGATTTTGTTGTATTAAATTTTGGCCATATTAATAATCGCCATCCTAGAATTTTATTGTAATTATAGGGGTTGGAAAGTAGCCAGGGTACGGGCACCCAACTCTATACCAACTATCGAATGTTGTGAGGTAATCCTCACATTGGAAATCGGTAGTCGCGGACTTGAGTATAAATTCTCAAGTCCCTGGTTGAGTTTGGGTATGCCTGTCAAATGGCGAAGCCACCCTCCTATCTTTTACAATATTTTTTTACAAACATTTTGTAAATTTTTTCTTATTGTTATTACACAATATTATTGTATTAATTTTATTCGTGATAAATTTTTAAAATATAATTTTGCAAAAATTAATAAATAGGTGTCACAAGTTTTAGGGGTAAAATTGCATATTTAGTAAAATAAAGATACAAATTTAAAAATATTAAAAAATTAAGAGAAAGAAGACATAGTTTTTAGGGGTAATTTTACATAATTAGTGAGTCAAAGTAGTAGTTTTCAGAATTTAATAAAAGGAGTTGTCCTTTTTAGGGGTAAAATTACAAAATTAAGGAAAAGAAGATGAAATTTGTCAATTTACATCAATTTCAATGTGCACGCGTGTGTATGTGTGTGCATATGTTTTAGGTGCATGTGTTTCAAGGGTGCGCGTGTTTTACCATTCATCTTGACTAAGGTCTCCCCTATAAATTTCCATCTCATCTTCAAATTCCTTGTCCATAAATATTTCAGGACTATCTGGAGGAGAAAATTTTGCCTTATCTGAAAATTCCGAAGACAAGCTTGGAAGTTTTTCTATCTCATCATCAACAAATTCTAATAGCTCGATAGGATAAAAACGATCCTTAGCCCAAGGTCGATGCTCGATTACGCAATTTAGGTATGGATTCTTAAGTTGTATACGATGTCTAGTGTAAAAATGCTGTGCTATGCTAATATTATAGGGACGTCGTAAGCGACCATAGGCGCGAATTCTATTTGCGCCTTTTTGTGTAAGACCTCCAAATCGAAAGGTCTTTCTTTCAAAGTCCTTGTTTAAGTAAGTTGTGCGGACTTTACGATCCAAAAATTTCGTTAGTACACAAACTCTTGTTTGAGGATTATCTAAATGTCCGGCTAGGCTACGGACGGAGCAGTCTAAAAAGCGAGCAATTTCCTCAATAACAAGAACCATTTTGGAAGAATGAATATTTTGGTAAAAATTCTGTCCTTTTATACACACATGTCGGTCACTCGACAATTCTTTGTAACACAATCCTCGCATAAATCAAACTTTACAGTGACCCCATTTTCATATCTCACTAATTTATCTTCCGAATGGAATAGTTTTTCCCTACATTCCTTGCAAAAATAAAACTGAAGTACATATTTTGGTTTGGTAAGCTTCCATAAATTTTTGTCAAAGACATAATACACAGGTTTGCGAGAATTTTCCTCAGACATTATAAATGTTTGAATGAATGAATTCGACGGCTATTTATACTCGCCAACTGACAGATACTAATTAATCATTTTATTTACAATGTTTTGCACAAACATATCAGGGTCATTAATCTTGTCTAACATTTTAAGATATTGGGTGAATGTATAGCCTTTCGAAAGAAAATAAGTAAAAGAAATACAGTGGTGAGCACAACAATCAGAAGTGAGAGACTGGTATGCTCTCAAATTCCTAACAACAGCAGAAAAATTTTTTAAAAATGAATCAATAATGCATATGCTTGTGGGTAAATTTAAGCTATCAAAGTAGACCACTTGTTCACTTGTTTGTACATAAATTGAAATCCAGTGGGAACCTTGATATCCTTGGGGGTCCAAGTTTACAACTAAAACTTTTGCTTCTATAGGGTGGGGTAAATTATTACACGGGAAGCATCCTTGGAATAGGTGGTTGGTTTGTGGGTTTGACCTCAATATTGCTGTTATCTGGGTGTTGTACATTATTATTTTTATAAGTTTTTAACCAAAAAATTGAACGAAGTTGGTAAATAATTAAACTTGCTATTAACATAATATATAAACAAATCAGACCCCAACAAAACACATGTCCATATATATCCCTGGGGGTTTCATTACAGAGCGAAGGAAGGTTTTCAAAAGGAAATGTGGCAAAGTTTGGTGAAGGGGCTGATACTCTTGGCAGTGTGGCATTTTTCTTAGGGTATCCCATTTTATTTAGATACTCCGCATACTCAGGAATCTCCTGTAATTCTTCCATAGCTTCTTTAGTTAGTCCAACACAAGGAGTAAATATCCGAATTAAAAATAAAGTTACTAAAATTCCTTTCATTTATTCAAATGGTAGTGTCGCTTGCTATTGTCCGGTTTTTATCTAGCATTATAAGGGAGTCCGCCTCACCCATAACAACTAGCATGACTCCACCCTCTGGGACTGGCTGACTGAATTTGATGTTTATGGCAGTAGTCCCATTTTTTATTAGGTCAAAAGTCCCACTATTATCATCCCCACTGTTTGTCAAATTGAAAACGTAGATGCAGTGAGTCTTTCCAAACTGTTGGTAAGTGATTCCATTATTTTCAGAGGAGTTTGTCAGACCTGTAGCCTCATTCATATCATGAAATGCCCTTACATATCTCCCATTTTTATAGTCAAAGTCATAGGGGGCCTGGGGGTATGGCCTTCCGTTGGCAATAATACTAATTTCTCTAACATTAAAATGTTGGAAATTAAAAGGACTCCTGGCTATCGACCCAACATAATCCGAGTTTGCAACTAGACCAAGGGTAATTCTTCTGGGAATTTGGTCCATGAACAGATTTGCATTAAATTCATATCTACCCTGACTTATGAAAAGAGGTTTCATCATAGTCTTTCTTATTGAATATCTTGCTGGTTTAGTTTCAAGTTTTTTAGCAATATCAAGAGAGAGTCCATCCATAAGATCAACCTTTTTGACGTACAATTTACAACTTACAATTTCAAAATTGTAAGATATTGGTTGTTCAACTCCAAGTACCGGAGGAGCAATCAATACAAATTTCATGTCATTTGGAAGTATTTCAACATCAATTTCACAATGATTTATTAGATAGAGAGGTTGATTGAATATATCTGCATCAAGTTTCGAAATGAACTGTGCCGTCTTACTTGAAGAAAATAAATTTTTTCTAGTATTGTACGCTGAGCCATCCTCAAGTTTCAAGTCCGAGTCATAGAAATATCCTGCAGCGTTCAAATGAGAACTTTTTGCCCCTTGTGAATAAGATAGTTCGTGGGAAAAATAAGTTTTGTAGGCATAAAGGGAGTTTGAATTAAAAATTTCCCTACCATTTACAGTAATTCTCATATTATTTATAAATGTCTGACCTATTAGTTGAATAGGTGCTACATTATCTGTAGCAGCCAGTTTGACCAATTTTCCATCTTCACTTTCCTTTTTTATGCGAAATTCAGTAAACAGGTAAACTTTTGATAGGTCTATGTAATTTTGACTACTATGAATCTTAAAATGAATGGGTGTATCAGTAACAGGATTACTTGGTAAAATTTCAAAAACTTTGGATGAAGAAATGCTTACATTTGTTGGTGGTACTTGGAAAAAATCAAGGGCATTTGTAATAGAATTTACACTATCACGGTCAATTTTATGGAAACTCATGTTTAATAAAAACCAAAAGCGTCAGATTTTAATCGTTTTCTTTTAATAACTGTTTGATGACTGGGGATTGTTTTCCTTTTTATACCCCTTCCAGATCCAAATTGTTTAGGTAAGCCTCCTTTCTCAAGCACGGTATCTATCCCCTTCTTCCCTTCACTGACTAGGGCTTCTTTTATAGGTTCTCCTTGAATGACCCTTCCCAGTGCACGTTGACCTGTGTTTAGTGCCTCTTCTGAAACAGTAGTGCCTACACGCCGCATAATTGGTAGGAAAAATCTCCAAAGTCCTCTCATAATATCCCCAATGCCTGCTCCTCTTTGACCATAACCTCTCTGAAAGGGAGCTGCACCTTTAAAATAATCATCAGTAACTCCTCCTCCTTTCATTGGAAGAATAAAATCGTCATAACTCACAGTACTTGTATCAAATAAAATGTGGACCATTTTTAATTTGTAAATGAAAATCAGAAATTTATCACCTTCTTAAATATTAGGACCAGGAGCACTGTACCGAATTCAAATGGTACAGGTCGACCGTTATCCATTGTTCTCAGTTCAATCTCAATCTCATTAACTTCCTTTGGTAAAACTCGAGCGTAAATTGGTGAATCATATATTTTCTCATAATATTGTCCTGGGGTGGCTCCTGCTACAGAAACAACCCTTAGGAGTGAACTAAGTGAATTCCCTATAATCATACTTTCAGTAAGTCCTTTGGAATATACAGCGAAGCTGGAGAAACCTCCTCTTAAATCACACCCATACTTGGCAATTTCATTGTTTAGTACCATATTTGGATTTTGAAAGCCTAATACATAACCTAATTGATTTGAAAAGGAAACATATTTTATGCTTGGGTGAGTGAATGTGACTTTGAATCGTTCAAAGTCACTATGATAAAATAATTCTATCGAATCTATAATTTGCTTTTGTGTTGTTGCGTCTACTTTGTTTACTTTACCATATTTCTTTACAAGGATGGGCATATTTGGTAAATAATTTATCCTTGTCTGAGGGGTTACTTTCTGTCCAAGATTTGCAAGTACAAGGGTAAGTACTCGTTCATATTCTTCAGTCCACAAAGGGTCATTAAATGTAGCTTCAGGTTTTGGGAGTTGTGGAAGTTCGGTTGAAGATTCAGATGAGGGAGATGGAGTTCTTGATTCTTCCTCGTTATCTTGTGTTAGAGAAAGAGAAGTGGGTAAAGAAGGTTGTATTGACTTTGGTTGAGGAATGGGTTTTGGTGTTTGAGGAGTTGGTTTTGGTGGTTGAGGAGTGGGTTTTGGTGGCTGAGGAGAGGGTTTTGGTGGTTGAGGAGTTGGTTTTGGTGGTTGAGGAGTGGGTTTTGGTGGCTGAGGAGTGGGTTTTGGTGGTTGTGGAATGGGTTTTGAAGGTTGAGGAGAGGGTTTTGGTGATTGTGGAACGGGTTTTGGTGTTTGAGGAGTTGGTTCTGGTGGTTGAGGAGAGGGTTTTGGTGGTTGTGGAACGGGTTTTGGTGTTGGTTCTGGTGGTTGAGAAGAAGTTTTTGCTGATTGAGGAGAGGGTTTTGGTGGTTGTGGAACGGGTTTTGGTGTTGGTTCTGGTGGTTGAGGAGAAGGTTTTGGTGGTTGAGGAGACGGTTTTGGTGGTTGAGGAGAGGGTTTCGGAGGTTGAGGTGTAGGTTTTGGAGGTTGTGGAACGGGTTTTGGTGTTTGAGGAGTTGGTTCTGGTGGTTGAGGAGCTGGTTTTGGTGGTTGAGGTGGTGTAGGCTTTGGAGGTTGAGGGGTTGTAGGTTTAGGAGGTTGAGGGGTTGTAGGTTTTGGAGGTTGAGGAGAGGGTTGTGGAGGTTGAGGGGTTGTAGACTTTCGAGGTTGAGGTGCGGGTTTCGGAGGTTCAATTGAGGGTTTTGGAGTTTCTGGAATAGGTTTTGGAGGTTGTGATGTAGGTTTTGGAGTTTCTGGAATAGGTTTTGGAGGTTGTGATGTAGGTTTTGGAGTTTCTGGAATAGGTTTTGAAGGTTCTAGTGAGGGTTTTGGAGGTTGAGGGGTCGGGATTATTTTGGTAAGTTTAGGAGTTGAACTACGGGATTCTAGTTCCCTTTCTGCAGAGGATGAAGGGGATTGGTCTCTAAGTTCTCCTTCTTCCTCTTCGGCCGATGATGAACGAGCTGGCATTTTAAGTTCTCCTTCAGGGGATACACTACGTTTTGGTCTGCGGACACTTGGAGGTTTGACTAGTGTCTCGGGTTTTTCCAAGGATGATCCTTCTATAGCTCCTACTTGGTGTTCTAAAGTAGATAATAAAAATTGATGTAAGTCTTCTACAGTGGTGTGTGAACCTTTGGGAACTGGTACACGAATAATACTAGCCCTTCCATCGGTTTTGGTAAAATGGATGTCAATCCATTGCTCGTCAAGAGTACCAATAGTTGAGGGCCATGAATATGGATAACTTATACTATGCAGACCACATACCCAGTCTCCAGAAAAATATAGAGGTCTAGGCAGATGAACGCGAAATTTATTTGGTCTATTATCTGGATAATCAGAAACATTACTAGGAAGAAAAACAAAGAAAGTATTTGACATTTTTATCAAAAATGAAATAATGAACAATTAGATGAGCTTTTATACTAGTTGGGTCTCATGGATCCATTCTCTTTCAGGGTAGCCTATAAATTTTACTAAGAGATCGTAAGTCCCATCCGGTCTCTTTTTCTTTCTTACAACCTTTTCTATTCTATATTCAGTATCAGCATCCTTACGAACGCGAGCTAATTCCTCTCCGTAAAATGATCCTTTGAACTTTTCACCTTTATCATCTTGAACTTTGTAACGAATCGGATGAACATGTCTCTTAACCTTTTCTACTTGGAGTATTTCATCACCCCAGTTTGGAATATAACCCTTCTCAAACACTCCTTTTCCTAGACTCATTCGAACATAGTCTCCTTTTTTAAGTTTAGGGGTTGTCTTTTTATCTGAAAAAACATCTCCATATACCTTCTTCCATACCTCCTGAGCATTGTCAAAATTAACATCAATAGGTCTCATTCCGTGCACCCTACTTTTCGCCTTATTTATTCCTTCTAAAATTTCTGGGAGGACTTGAATCCAGTCTAAGGTTTTATTTTGGGCAAAATAACGGTAAATACGTTGTTTAATATGTCTAATTGCCCTTTCAGCTAGTGCTGCTTTTACTGTGGAATGATTTGGTTCCATCTTGTGAATTTCCTCTTTTTGAAAAAATTCGTTCATTTGAGAATTTTTAAATTCTTTTCCCTTATCTGAAAAAATTCTATGAGGCTTCATAGGCATTTGTTTTATTAACTCAGTAAACGCAGTTACCATATTCTCTGCCGTTTTTGATTTTACAGGCACCCCAAATATTCTTTTAGATAAAACGTCAATTCCCAAAAGTAAATATTTATTCCCTTTGTTATGTCTTGCGATTGCTTGAAAATCTGCCAAATCCACTTGGACGTCTGTCATAAAGCCTGCGGGTATTGTCAAGGCTCTGTTAAAATGAATACGTCTCGGTCGCATTAAAGTATATGTTCTGTGTCCCTCTAAATAATCTTGAACAACGTTTTTAGGTATATGTTTGAGTACTTTTCTAGCCTCCTTCCATAGTCTATCCACACCAGAAAAGGCGGCTGGAGACTCTGGATTATTGTACAAATCTTGCAAAAGTTTAGTATAATCACCCATTTTTACCACAATGAAGGTTTAAATGATTTGTTACTTGCTTTGCGCTTGGCTTTTATAAGCCTTTGCATCCACTCTTTGCTTGCTCTTGCGGATTGTTTTTTCGTAACGGGCTTGACTCTCTTTAACGTTAAGAAGGGGCTTTCGTCGGGACCTTGCCATTTTCGTTTTAACTTTTGACGCCTTCGTATGTCATCCTCTTGTCTAAACTTTAACATTGCTGATTGATCTAGGGGGATTTTCAGTTTTCTTATACCACTTCTTTTTAATTCCCTTTCCTTTTTCCCTTTACTAATATTTTCTAGCCTTTGATCCTCTCTTATTTTTCGTAGGTTTTCCTTTTTTTGCTCTAACTCATCAATCCTTTTCCTTTTACCTTCCTCAATATTAATATACTGTAACCTTTTTGTGCCTTTTGGTGGTGGTAGTGGTGGTGGTGGAACATATGTAACCTCTTTATGGTATTGTGGAGTATAAGGTATTTTTTGTTCTCTGATAGCCTTTTTCCTTTCTAAATATTGTCTTTTCTTTTCCTTCTTTCTATAATCATCAAAACCATCATCCACAATTTCTTTTTTAATAGGTTTAATTTCATAATCTATCAAAGGTCTTCTTTTGTTGCTACCTATCTCCTCCTCACCTCTTTTTCTTTTCGGGGGTTTGTAATAGGTAGTAGATTTTTTCGGTTTTAATGTAATTGTAGGTTTAATGTCTGGTAGGATAGGTGGTATAATGTTATAAGATGGTGTCTCTTTTGGATACGAACTAAAGGACATATCATCACTCATCCATATATTATCGTCGTCTTCCCCAATATTTGAAGCCGGAAGGGAGGCTGTAGTATTCATAATTGCACCCTTTGGACTAGCAACCATCTCCACCTTAACTGGCCTATTTTGTTGTTCATTTCGTAATTGTAAATATCGCCTAAGTTCCTGATTATAGTGCACATTTTTTGCACTAGGTGTTTCCCTTTTCAATTTTGTTTTTTCAAGACCATGACGAACAAAATCCAAGTTTGGTTCCCCTGAATCTTGGGTTGTCAAACCTTTGTAAATTTCTTCAGGAACTAGAATAAATTTATTAGCCATATTTTTAATTTTAAATTAAGATGAGTCATGGGTTTTTATAGTCAGCATCCTAGCCATCTCAATGAGAACGGGTGTTAAGAGGGCTGCAAATACTCCCACTCCGTCACCTTTTTGATTAATAACATGTCTGGCTCCCCTTTCACTCCTAACCCTACTCAAACTTCGTACAAATTCCGCATGGGGTAATAATCTTTTCTTTTGGCGAGTTGTAAGTTTGAACCTCTCTTTTACTATATTCAAGCAAATCTCAGCTAATGCTAAAAGTTGTTCACTATTTGATAATTTTAGGAGCCTTTTCCTTTTTCTCCTAGATTTGGTCTTTGACAATAAATGTAAAAATTTTAAGTTTTCAGAAATTAATTGATTAACCATTTTTTGGAAAGAAAATTATCTTTTCATCATCTTCCTTAAATATGTTGGTCCTAAGACGAAGGGTAGGATCCGAAGAAGCATGCATATCAATGAGCAAGTAACCATATGGTTGCTTGGTTGCCTGCCTATATGAGTCTAGAAAATAGTCCAACTGTTTTGGAAATAGGTGCACCCCTATATTTCTGATGGATAGCATTGAATTGGGTGCCCTCATTAACATGAGGTACTGAGAATTTTGTCGTGCTACTTTGATTTTCTTATCGAATAAATTTTGTGTAACAAAAATTATAGAAAAATTTTGATGATGAGATTTTTTGGTAAATAATTCAGATAGATATTTTTCATCAATAGAAAGATTCAAATCATCGAGAATTAGTAAAAGAGGCTTAGGGTATTTTTTAATTAGGTCCTCAGGTGGAACTCCAGAAAATACATCAACTCCGGATTTTTGCAAGAGAGGTACAATATTGTTCATTTCGCCGAAACAATAAAGTATAGACTTTGGCTTAGGGTGGATTAACTCTTCGGATTCCGCAATAAGTTTCAATAAGAGTGTACTCTTTCCACTTGAACTAGGACCAGATATTATCATACCAAAAGGTAATTTAAATTTTAAATCTTTATTCGAAAAAGCTAATGAATTCATAATGAATATTTATGGATATACGAAAATTTCACTTAAATATCTTTTTAATCAGTTGGTATGCCTGTAACCGATGCATCTAAACTCTGAAAGAAATCATCCAACTCATCCATTGTTGGAAGGTTATCCAAAGGTTGTGGTATCTGTGTCACTTCTTCGGGTATTGTGGGGAGAATTTGGGTAGGTTGTGGTTCAGCTGGTTCAGTTTTTGGACAATGAATCTCAGTAGTATCATTGTAAGGTACATTAAAGACTCGGCCTTTGTTCTTTACTTTGAAGAAGCAATGACCTGGTAAATCGTATAAAGAATCGAAGGGAACAAATCGACTTCCTTCAAAGCGGGTGCAATAGACTACAACACCTTCCTTTACTATGATAAAATCCAATTCGACTTCTGTGCTCTTGCACTTACGACATTTCCCTCCTTGGTCGTAAGGAAGAAAACGGGGAGTTGTATAGCGCACACTGGAGATTGTAATCCCTGTAGACGAGATATTAAACTCAATCTCAGGTAATATTTTTGGAAATTTTATATCGGACATTTTCAATAATGAAAGATTTTTCAATATATCGTCCCTTTTTATACCCCAGATAGACGATGAAGTGTAATGATGACAAATGATACAAATACATTTCACCAAAATACATTTCGGTCAAATGTCCATAAGCGGACAGGTGCACTCAAGCGGAAAACCAGTACACTTAAGTGAGTACATTGAATTGGTGTAATTGGTTCATACTCCCAAGATGTCAAACAGAAAAAATGTGATGAGGTGTAAATTAGGGTGACATTAGATTATAGTTTACTACTGTATACACACACTAAAATGCACGCTGAAAAAGGAAGAAATCTGGATTATTGGACCCTTTGAACCCTATAAAGGTGTTAACTACTAAGTCCGATCCTTTTGGACTAACTAATGTTAACTACTGAATTTGATAATGATTTATTGAAATCATTATCAAACCTCTCTCCCTAATCAACTTTGGTCTCGGTTGTCACAATAACTACTTTTCTTTTTTTTACATCTTAACACCCCATATCCCTCTAAATAAATAAAAATTAAACTTTTTTCTCAACCTACCCCATCACTAATAGAAAATTAAAAATAAAACTTCATATAATAGGTGTTTTTTTGAAGGGAACTTCTCAAAATAGAAATGAAAACCTAAAAAAGAAAGAAAATAATAAAGAAAAATATTTTAAATTATGGCAATGTAGAAATAGGGGGAGATAAATGATTAAAAAAACAGCTATGTATAAGACTAGAAATTAAAACCCGAAACCCTCCCCAAACCTATCACAGGTAAAAAAATATTTAAAATAAATAATTAAAAAATAGTACCCGTGAAATTTTTGAAGACCCGACCCTGTCAACCTTCCCACATTTTTAAATAATTAAAATTATTTTTTTAAATAATTAAAATTATTTAAAAATAAGTTTAAAAATATATACAAAAAATTTTTATTTTTTTCGACCCGAAACCCGACCCAGGAAATTATTAAAAGGAAACTTTTAATCCCTCCTTTACTCCTCCAAAAATCTCAATGCCCCCATATCCCTCTAAATAAATAGAAATATATATTTAAAAATAAGATATTAATCGAAGTGAAAAAATATAAATAAAAAATCTGTTATAGAATACATAATTGATAAATCATTAAAAAACAACTATGACTAAAAATTTTGAAGACCCGACCCGATTTTCTCAACCTATCACAGGTAAAAAATATTTAAAATAAATAATTAAAAATAAATTAAAAAATATATACAAAAATAGGCTTTTTTTTGTCTATAATACTCTCATTCTTCAAATGATGGAAAGAATGTGAAAGAAAAA
Source organism: Meloidogyne incognita (assembly GCA_036172945.1). NCBI lineage: Eukaryota > Metazoa > Nematoda > Chromadorea > Rhabditida > Meloidogynidae > Meloidogyne > Meloidogyne incognita. The sequence goes on from JARQAC010000001.1 coordinate 5,685,408, forward strand.
ATATCATTCTCTAGAAGGGCGGCATTTAAAGTAATATTTAAAACAAAGGGATGAGAGGGATGGATGGGAAAAATAAAAATTTTTATTATTCAAAACAAAAAATTTTATTTGTGAAGAAAAAGAATGGATTAAGAGGGAAAAGCTGTGGGACGCAAAATTTGAATATGAGAAAAGGCGTATAGGTTTTGGTTTGAGGAAAACAAAAAAAAGAGGTTTGGGTGGCGGATGAGGGAAGGAGAAAGAAAGGAAAAGCATCAACAGCTTTTGGCTAGTGGGGTGGGTGAGGCTTTTATTAGAGAGGGTGGGTGTTGGGAAGGAAATCATCAGCAGCTTTAAGTTTGGGGTGTGTGGGGGAAATAGAGTCTCTCAAAACCTTTTGGTTGGTGGGGAAGGGGTCGGGAGGGAAATGACTTAACACCTTTTAATTTTGATTGATTAACTGACAGCCCCCTCTGCCCCCACGACACGGGGGTCGGTCTAACTACTATTTTCTAAATCCTTATAGCATTTAAAATCCTTTTTAAGGGAAATGATTCAAAGATTTGGGAATTTGTCCAAAGAAGTACTTAATACAATGATCCATAAAGCAGTAAAAGAAAATTTCCCTCAAAAATACAAAATTAAAGAAAAACAGAAATCTGCAATAATTACAGCATTACAAGGATATGATACGTTTATTCAAATGCCTACAGGTTTTTTTAAAAAGTTTTTTTTTATTTTTACGTTTTTTAGGTAGTGGGAAAAGTTTGTGTTATCAACTTACTTCTTTATTGGATGGGGGTGTTACTATTGTTTTTTCTCCTTTATTGTCTTTAATTAGAGATCAAATGGTGAAATTGCAAGGAGTTGATGTGAGTGAATATCTTTAATTCTTATTGCTCTGAAAATTTTAAAAATTATAATACCTTAAAAAAGTGAAAGGTAATGTCTATTTCAATAGAACTTTAAATGAGATAAGATTAATTATTGGTGGGTAAAGTGCGCACCTTAATGGAAATGCTGTTCCTAAAAAATTTTTCATCTAAAATTTTTGGAAATTTGTCACTATTTTTTATACTAAAAGAAATTAAGTTTAAGATTATTTTAAAAAAGGCACGTTATAGAAAAATTTTTAAAAAATATAGCGGGGCCGAACCCACCCTCCTCTATCCCTGTGGTAACATTACTACTAACTAACTAAGCCACAGCGCCCGCAAAGCCTTTTAATTATGAATTAATTCATATAAATTCTGGTCATTCAGATCCCTGTTCTTAAAGCATTTTAGATGTTTTAGATTTATTTTATGGTTCCCCTCCCTTGAAATTTTTTAAATAACAAAAAATTAAATATACCTAAAAATTTAATTTTTTTAAATAATTTTAGTACAAAATTCGCTGTATTGGCTTTGATTTAGACGAAATTAATAAAATTTTACGAACAAACTCTCAACCTGATTTTAATTTACTTTTTGTTACTCCAGAAAAGGTATTTTTTATTTAATTTTATTTTTAAATTTATTTTTTTTAATTTTAGGCAGTAAAGAATAGCTTGTTTATGCCTTTACTTTATAATTTGGATCAAAGAAAGTTGTTGTCCAGATTTGTTTTTGATGAGGTTTTTTTGTTTTTTAAAGATTTGGTTACCTTCCGTCTTATTGGTCGCTAGAAAAAAATAAGAAGGATTATTCGTCTCGAATAGACTGCCACCTAGAATTCTAATTTCTACACAGAACTCGACCTGATCGAATTTGAGTTTCGACCTGGACTGTTTCGATTTTGAAATAATTCCGGGATTCGAAATAAATGAAATTGAACTCATATTTTGACCCAATACTCGATTACTTGTTGCAAAACAAAACCTCACAAATATGAAAGAATATTTTTTGCTCATTTTTTAGGAATCAATAGAGCAGAAGATAACCAAAAAAATATTTCAGAAATTTTTTCTTTTATAATTTTAAATTTTTCTTAATGATTTCCCCGTTTTAGGCTCATTGTGTTCACTCGTGGGGCAATTCTTTTCGTCCAGATTATCTAAAATTGGCAGAATTAATAAAAAGATTTAGACAAACTCAAGAACGTTCAAACACAACAAAAATACCAATTATGGCCCTAACTGCCTGTGATTCTAGAGATGAACGCGAGAAAATAAATAAAATTCTTGGAATGGACAAGGATTGTACAAGGCGACTTTTGTAAGTTTTTTTGGTTTATTGGGAGTTTCTACTAGAGTTCGGTTCATGTTACTAAGGTTCAGGTCAGTGGGGTTTCGGGGCTCTGTTATTTTTAAATAATCAGTTTTCTTGGTTCCCGTTTTATTTTAGCCCCAAAATCCGTGCTTTGATCCACGGAAAATTAGATAGGCTCAAATCACGGCTCTCGTAGACGTAGAAATCTTTAACTAATGAATTTGTATAAAAGTCATTTGTTAAATTTTAAATTTTTTACAGATTCAAAAGCATAAAACAACGTAAAAATCTTCAATATCAAGTTTTAGACAAAAGAAAAGTAAATGTGGAGGAATTAATAAATTATTTTTTTGAAAAATATCCTTCTGGTGTTGGAATAATTTATTGTTTGACTAGGTTTTTTAAGTTAAAAAATTCTTTAAAAATTAATTTTAAGGTTAGAATGTGTCAAATTGGCTAAATTATTTGGAGATTTGGCTCGCCCTTATTATGCCAAAATGTCAGAAAAAAGAAGGCAAATAAATCAGGATAAATGGATGAATGGGAAAATAAGACTTCTTTGTGCTACTACAGGTTTTTTTATTTAGTTGTAGCTTATAGAAATTTTTTGAGAATTTTTAAATGGCATTTTCATAGAATTAATTTAATTCTTGTTTTTTAATTTTAATTCGGGATTTCAAAAGCATGGTCTGTTCTTCAAAATTTTATTTTGTAATAGGTCAGTAGGTTTATTTCCTGTCGGGAGAGGGGGAGGATTTCGAGAAAATATTCGAGGAGGCAGCTTAATGGGGAAGGTGGACAGGGACATCGAAGTTTAAAAAAACGTCACAGATTCCCCAACTTTTGGAGATGAGGAACTAAACTAATGGGAAAGAATACTTTAAGCAATTCTATCCTAAAGAGCCTTGTCTTATCCACCTCCGATCTAATAAATTTTTGATTTCACGAATAACTAATTTTAATCACAAATTTTCCATTAAGCTTTTGGAATGGGCATTGACAAGGAAAATGTTCGTTTTGTTGTTCATTACTCAATTCCCCGTTCTTTGATGGATTTTACTCAAGAGAGTGGTCGTGCTGGAAGAGATGGAGAGCCTTCTGAATGTGTTCTTCTATACGATTTTAATGATCAATTTAGAATTTTACGAGAAATAAAAGGTTTTTTAAATAAATTTTTCTAAATTTAATCGAACATCAATATTAAGATATTCCTCTAAAAAATTGTATTTTATCATGAGGAATTTGGTCGAGAGAAAAGTCCGAGTATTTTGGGATAGTGGATACTGTTGGAAATTCCTTTTCTTTAGTTCCCAACAAATTTCTAGAATTGAGATGTATATTGATGGGAAGGGGTGAGAAAAAAGTCGGATTGGGGTTTGGGTCGAGAAAGAAAAAGTCCGAGTATTTTGGATAACACGTCCCATCTCATCCTATAGGGAAGTCAAACTGTATTGAATTTATTTTTAAATTAAAAATTTTTTAGAAGGATTTGAATCAACGTCTTTCAAACAAATTAAATTAAACAATCTTTTAAAAGTATTAAATTATTGTGAAAAATATTGTGATGACTACAACAAAAATTCTTCAATTTTACCTCCAAATCGTTTTGCAAAAATTAAAAATTTAATTGAACCTTTTAATGAAAAAGAAATTAATATTGTCTGTATTATATTGGAGAAAATTGATCAAATTGGAAATGTTAAGCTGAAAAATTTATTTCAATTTTTTGAACAACAAAATTATTATAATGAGGTTTGTGGAGAATTTAATTTTATTTTTTTTTATTTTAAAAAAGGGGAATTTGATTTTATATTTTCCCATACTCCTTCTTGGTATTATTTTTTAGTAATAAATTTTTAAGTAATAAAATTAGAATGGAAATATGTGTAAAACCGAGGGTGTACGTACCAGGGATTTAGCTGACCAGATTTCCGAAGATCGAGAATTTCTGACATTTTTTTTGGGTCTGTATACCGATTCCCCGAAATCGGTAATTAAAATTGTCGAGAATTCCCGTTCACAAAAATTTTCTGAAAAATTGGGGATTTTCGGTAATTTTTTCCACAATCTGTGTTGGCTGGATCACTGGTACGAATATTAAAAAATTTTCTCTTTTTTTCAGATAAATTATGAAAAAATAATTCGTAAAATTATTTTGTGTGGTTATTTACGTATTTCTTTATTAACAAATTCATTTAAACGTCCATTACCTTTATTAAGTATTTCTTTAAAAGGATTTGCTTTACTTGAACAATTTAAAATTTTAATTGAAAGTAGGGAAGAATTTATAAAATTAAATAAAGAATTGGAAGTATATTTAATTAAATATAATAATGAAATTGAAGAAGATGAGGAGGAGGGGGATGAGGGAGAGGAATTATCTATTAAATTAACTAATAATTTGGATTTATTAGACAATTATTTTGTTATGTCTTCTCATTGTTAAAGTACCTTTTTCTGTTGTGTTAACAGTCAAACTTTAATTTTTAAATACCTCCCCCTACAATTAGTATTGAAAAAAATTGTATCTTATAATGGGGAAAAGGACGATTTAAAAAAAAAGTTAAATTAGGGTATCCCCTACTAAATTGTGAGTTACCTTAAATCAGGGGATCTCAAATTAGTTGTATCGCATGATTGAAGGTTCTTTTAATTGTTATATAGCAGATTTTTATTTAAATTTTTTGAATAAATTTTTATTCGTTTCTTTTACAAACATTTTTAAAAATATATTCAAGTTAACATGTAATTTAAAAAAAAATTTTTTTTAATCTTATTAAGAGAAATATTACTTGTGAAATAATTACACAAAAAAGGTTGTTAACTGCCTATTACAAGTGCTTTACAACAAGCACTATTTAATATTTTTTCTTTAACTGGAATGACGTAAGGTTGCTTTTTTTCTACCTTTATTTTATTGATTCTTACTATTCTTTCGTGTCTTTTACTTGTGACTGATCTTTCAAAATTACTAGAAACATAAAAATTTGACCATTTTGGGCTCTGACCATTTTACTAAGAAAAATTTTTTTAACGGACCCAGACACCAATAAAAACACTATAAATTTATACAGCCTAATTCTGATTCTAATTAACTAAAGTTAAATGAGTAAGGATGGCGATAATGTGCTCAACTTTGAAAAGGTTTTTAAAAATTAATTATTTGCCTATTGCTGAAAGACACAACTTCCCTCAATAATCCCCCCACTAATTTGAGGCAATGTCACAATTTTCTGCCATGTTTCCAGACTTGGATAATCAATTGATTGAATCCGTTCTCAGAACAAATGATGGAAATGTTGAAGAAACTATAGAAAAATTGTTAGAATTAAGTTGTACAACAGCCAGTACCTCTGGTAGTGATAAAGTCTCAAAGAGAAATGAAATTAAAAATGAACCAAGCAGGTTTTGATCTTTTTGAATTGCAGTCGAATTTTACTTGTAGGCACACCCTACGAGTTAAGAGATCGTATTTGAAAATGACGTAAGGATGATTCACCTAGAACATTTAAAACGCTTAGGCGGGTGTTAAACGATCTAAAAGGATAAAAGAGAAAGCCTAGTCGATGCCTCGGTGGCTAAGTGGTAGAGTTCCTGTATGCGGTGAGCGAAAGCGTCTAGTAATAACTGGCAAGAGGTCGCAGGTTCGAATCCTTCCCGGTGTCTAAACGTTTGCTAAACTCTTTTTTATGATGACTCGCAAGTGTATTCCTTCGAAAAAAAAATTTTTTTAGAGCTGAAGACGGACAACCATCAAGTAGAGACCCCTGTGCAGATGATGAAAAAATTGCCTTGTTAATTCAAAATCGAGAATTTCTGAGTTATCTTCGACATGACCCCAACTTTCAAAAAGCAATTATTGGAAGACACCAAGCTTCTGCCAAAAATGCCCATCATTACCCCCTTCCACATGGCCCCCCTGTTTTACTTTCTTCTTCAAAATCTTTACTTTCCCCAAACAACCACCTTTTTAATAGAAGAGGGAGAGAATGGGGGAATAATTATTCGGATAGGTCAACAACAACACTCAAGAAAGTTGAGGAGATTAAACCTGCTATCCCTGAAGGACCTTTAATTGGTTTGTTGATTATTTACTTCGATTATGTGTCCAATCAAATTTTACGAGTTTGCGAGCTTTGTTAGTACTATGGAGAACATATAAAATATTGCCCCAATCCCTTGGGTGTATCAGTAACGGACCGGGTAGAGAAAAAAAGTTGGGTAGGATTTAGGATTGGGTCGAAAATTTCTTGGATCGGGTATTGGATTCCGGGTTGAAAAATTGTTTGGGTTTAGGATTTGGGATAACTGGCCAGTCTCTGGTATGTATTTTTGGATCGCTAACCACTTGGTGACATACATGGCCTTGTCGTTGATCCAAAATCAATATTAGTTTAGTAGTCCTATAAACAACATGGATTTTTATTAAAAATAAATTTTGATCGGACGCACGATTTAAATTAATTAAACATTTATCAAAATTTTAGAATATTTAAATGCTGGAGGGTCAAAATGGTCAGAAAAAATAAAATCCAAATTGGCCAAAAAAGCGCCTGATGGAAGCGAACAATTACCAGAATCTCCATTAGTTAGCTATTCTGATGAGCAAATGCAAAAAGGAATTCAAGGAATTTTAACGAGGGGAGGGCACAAATTAATTGAGAGTTTGGCCAGAAAATTTAATAATAATACAAATTATAAATAAAAGAAGAGGATATTAGGGGAAATTTATTAAAAAATTATTATACAATTTACTCCATACCTGGTCACGGATACTGACTGATCTTAGTATCCGTATCCGGATATTTACGGCGGATACAGGTGGATATTCGGAGGAATTTTGATATTATCTGTATCCGTATCCATGACCAGGTCTGATTTATTCCAAAAATTATATTGCCACTCTGCTTTTCTAAATACTTAATAACTAGTCGAATTGACTTGATAAAAATTTATAATGTTTATTTTGTAAATTAAGTAAAGATAAAATATGAGGCCCTAAATGAAATTAAGGACGGATTTTAAAAAATTACTTTTTTATAATTTTTAAAAATTACTCCCATAAAATGGTCAATTTTCCTTATTAGCAGCTTTTAAAAGTATCTCACAGTTTTTACTTGTGGGATGTGCCAGTTTCGCCTTTTGCCGTTCGTTTTTTAGGCGAATGGCGAAATTTATATACACCTGACAGCTAGTATTTGGGCGAAGTTTGGTCCTTTTTTTGCCTTTCGCTTATTAAAATCTGTTTCGGCACACCCTTGATCCTCGTCTTAATAATAATAATCAAAAGCTATCTTGAAATTAAATTTTGTTTTTAATATTAAAAAACAAAAATAGTAAAATTTAGCAAAAGAAAAAAAATTTTTTTAGCTAAAATTGCCATTTAAAAATACCAAAAATAGAAAACACAAAACTTAATTTTTACCTTTAAAATTCGTTACTGTTTAATTTTTAATTTTTTGGTATATTTAAGGTATAAAAAAGAAGAGAAGGGTAAAAAAATGAAAAAAAATATTTTTTTTATAAAAAAAAGCCGAAAAAAAATTTTTATGAAAAAAGCCAAAATTGATTTCTAATATGAATAAACAAAGAATTCAAAATTTTTGCGAAAAATAAATAAAATTCAAATTTTTCTCTTAAATTGCCGTTTAGATACGAAAATAGAAAAAAATACTCAAAATATAAACTCTATCTTAAAAGTATCCCAGCTGTTTAAATATTATATTTAAATAAAATTTGAGTTAAGGTAGGGGTGGGGAGATAGTTTGAAGTTTAAGTATTTGGAAATTCTTAAAGAGAAAGGGCAGATTAGACCACATAAATACAGTTAGGTGTTGATTGTGGGATTAAATCATTTTAATTAATTATCTTTTAAAATAAAGGTTTTAAAGGTATAGGTATTTATCAATCTCAGACCTCTAATTTACCTAGATAACACAAAATTATTTAGTTTCCCTAAGGTAAATTTCATAGGTTGATGAGTCGATGAGAATTACATGCCGGACCGAGACTAGATCTCGATTGAAATCTCGTACGAGACTACCAATCCGGTCTCTAATTACATACATATGTACATTATTTATGACACTTATCCGACCCGTTTTAAGAAGAATTTGAATAATTTATTTTCATTTTCCAGTTACACATTTCTTTCAAAATTTCTCAAAATTTCAGAGCATAAGGTAAAATATTATTATTCGAATTTAATGATTATCTAATAAAATTACGAAAAGTTAGAATTTTTAAAATTAATTTTTTGCTAAATTAAAGGATAAATTTAAAAATTAAATACACAACATAATGTCTTCAATTAATATTTATTGCCTTATTTTTGTCTTCTCAACTTTATATTTATTTAAATTTATGACTGGCAATAAATGCGTTCCAAAATATGGTGAAGGTTGTCATGGATCAAAGAACTGCTGTCCAAATTTACAATGTACACGTACGTTTGCCATAGGAGGTAGAGGAAGTAAACGTCCAAGACATCAATGCCTTCAGAGCCCTTGCTCAACTAGTGGATGTACAGTGTGTTAAGAAATTATAACCCCCCTTGAATTTTTTGTGTTTCTCTATCTTCCCGTTATCGGATTGTTCTGAAATTTTTGTTGTAGCTCTGTAATGTATATTAAATAATATTTACAAAAAATCTTTAAAAATTTCTGATCTCAGACTTTTTTTTTGGACGTTTTTCCAAAAAATTAGTGTTAATAAATTATAACCCCCCTTTAGTAAAATTTTTGTTTACCAGTCAAAAAATCCACAAAAATTTTTCTGAGCATATCTACCAATATAGATAAGAAATACAAAAGAAATGAAGTTCTTATCTACTCCCATCATCGAGATCTCGAAATCCGAAAATCAACGTAAAACGGGGGTAAAGGTCTTTAAAAAATATTTTCGACCCCTCACAGGTGAAATAAAAATTTTATTTTAGGCTTATCTGAAAGCCCTTTAAATTTGCTACAAGATATCATTAATTTTATTTTCAGAAAAAATTCACCTGTAAGATCTAATGTGATAAACTTTCAAGTCATAAAAATCACTCAAACGCCCCCAAAAATTGACGAGAATTTAACTTGTACACTAAATTAATTTTATCTCGACGGTAAATTTTTTCTGTATAATGAGATAAAAACTATCTTGTAGCAAATTTAAAGGGCTTTCAGATAAGCCTAAAATAAAATTTTTATTTCACCTGTGAGGGGTCGAAAATATTTTTTAAAGACCTTTACCCCCGTTTTACGTTGATTTTCGGATTTCGAGATCTCGATGATGGGAGTAGATAAGAACTTCATTTCTTTTGTATTTCTTATCTATATTGGTAGATATGCTCAGAAAAATTTTTGTGGATTTTTTGACTGGTAAACAAAAATTTTACTAAAGGGGGGTTATAATTTATTAACACTAATTTTTTGGCAAACGTCCAAAAAAAAAGTCTGAGATCAGAAATTTTTAAAGATTTTTTGTAAATATTATTTAATATACATTACAGAGCTACAACAAAAATTTCAGAACAATCCGATAACGGGAAGATAGAGAAACACAAAAAATTCAAGGGGGGTTATAAATTCTTAACACACTGTAGTACAAAATATGATAATTGTTGTTATGGATTGAAATGTAATTCAAAAGGACATTGTGCTCATTGTGAAGGTTATAAAGAAAACTGCGATCATAATGATGATTGTTGTCTTGGGGACTGCGAAGGTGGAATATGTATAAAATAAACGTCGAGGGGACCAAACTTGCGGACCGATAAGGAAAGTGAAAAAGCAGCCTGTTAGGCTATGTTTCTACTAGAGACTGGTCCGGGATGAGATTTCTATCAAAAATCTTGGTTATCGAGATCGAGAATTTTTTCGAGATCTCGACTCTTGTACGACCCTCCCAGTCCGGTCTATTACCAGTCTTCGACAAACTGAGAAAAATGTCCTAAGAGATCGAACCCTGTCTCATCGAACTAGGTTATCGAGAATCTTGATTCTCGTACGACCCTCCCAGTCTGAGCTCTAGTTTCTAATATAGTCTAAACTTGGCTGGCTGCATTTTGGAAATCTCACAAGTTTTTATGAAAATTAGTCTGTTCGGTCCGGAAGCTTCTTCCAATTTTCTTGTTATTTTCGTGTCAAGTTTTCTCGGTTTCGACCAAAAATTGTTAATTTGTCGACCGAAAATTATAGTTAAAAAATTGTTGATGGGATAAAAGAACAAGTAACTAATATCTTTTCTTTACTACTTTCATGTCTTTCCTTCATTTTGATAATTTCCTTTATTGTTTTTCGTAATTTTGAATAAAAATTTTTTTAAAACTCTTTAAAATAAAAAATCAAATGTAAATTTTTTTTTATAAAATTATCAGCCAGAGCAACAGAATCGGGGCAACCTGATTCTTGGTTTGATAAATTAATACAGTTTCTTGAATTTTTTGTTTGTGGAGAAACCCTGAAAAACCCCTCAGTCTTGGGTTTTCGAAAGATTCTCTGGAAACTCTCCCTTAATCAACAAGAAGTAAAGGGGGAAGAAGTCTGTGGTAAAAAATATTTTCGACCATATCCGAGTGTTTTCCTAATTTTTATTCAAATTTTTGTTTATGGCAAGCTTAAAAGTCTGGAAAATTTTTTTTTAATTTTTCTAGTTTCAAAAAACACATCTTTCCCTCAAAATTGTCTCATAAATATTCTATAAACTCTATTTAATATTTTTAAAAACTTTTTTTAGTCTTTTTTTTGTTGAAATTTTAATATTCCATTTTTGAAATACATTTTAAAAATATTAAAAAAATTTTTCTTTTCCCGTTCTTTCAACCCCTTTATCCATTCCCAAAGGATTCTTTAAAGCAGCTACATTTTCTTTTCCCTCACACATATTTTGTCAATCATCGTCTCGTTTATCAGTTTTTAAATATTTTTAAAAATATTCCATCAATTTTAGACTTTTTAGTTTTTAAAAAAAGACTAGACACGTTTCCTGCCTATAGGGAATTTTTTGACAAAAATGGAAATTTGTGAAAATTTATTTTTTAAATTTAAATTTATAAAATATATTAGTAGTTTTTTTATTATCAACTAAGCATAAGACTAAAGTTTTAAAATCTCCCTTTTTCTAGAAGTTAAATTGGAATCCAACCGCCCCACTAATTTATACACCTAATATTTGGTGCTTATAAAATTTATATAAAATAGAGGGTATTGCGTAGATAGCTCAGCTCTACCGTTATCCAACCAGACCTTAAAAACGTATATATGTACAAACTCGTGTGTGTTGAGACGACTTCAAATTTTGAGAATTGGAGGCGATAATTTCTCTGATATTTAAAAAATAAAGCCCCACAAAAGAGTATACAATAATAATTTAGAAGGTAGTGAAAATTATTTCCCAAGAAGCTCTGATTTAAAAATAAAATAAATTAAGGGGGTTGACTGTTTATTAAGGTTTCAAGGAAAATCTAAAAAAAATTTTTTTGAAGAAAAAACATTATACCAGTTAACTTTACTATTTTAAAAGGCACCCAATATTGCTAGACTATGAGACGTTTATTTAAAAGAATTTTTTAACAATTAAATATAACTAATTATCTAAAGTTTAGTTTAGTACACCAACTACGTAAATGTCATTATTTTTAACTTGAGATATTTACGAGAGAAAGGAATGAGTGTATCAATAGCTAGACTTTTTTTAAAAAATAATTTTAAGCTTTTCACCAAACTATTTTTTAAAGAAATTAATTAAAAAGAAAAAATTTGTTCTTTAATTTGTCTTTTTTTTTAAATTTAAAAGAATGTTCATAAAATTAATTTTCTAGTCATCCATAAAGACTTTTCCTTCTTTCCAATCCCCCCCCCCTTCCTTTAAATTTCCCCCCTTTCTCACATGCTTGGTCACATATCCAAGCTACATATTTAATGCGTCACCAAAAATATTTTATATCAAATCCTTTTAATCTTTTTTTTTTAGTTTTTTAAACCAAAACACATCAAAAAAAACATTTTTTTACTTTATTTTTCCTCAAATAATGTTAAAAGTAAAAAACCTCGTTTTCTAAAGGCTGTCTAAGCTTTTAAACGTTTTTTTGCTTCGTCTCTTTTTTTCCTTCTTTTCGTCATCCATTTTATTTTTCTGGTATTTATATAGGGATGTTTGGACGTGGAAATTTTTTTAGTAGTTTATGGGAGGGAATTTAGAAAATATTTTTTAATTTTATAGCTAGTAGAGGTCGGTCAGAATTATGAGTTCCGACGTTTCTCTTCCGAGTTCCCACTTTTGAACCATTTCTGCCAGTTCCAATTTCCGGCGCCTTTGTTATTTTCTACCGTTCTCTGATAACTCTTTAAGTAAACTTTAGTATGACCGTTTCATTTCTAGTTTCCTCCCTTCCTCAACATACTAGTGTCAGCGAAAATTCTAAATTAATTTTTTAAATTTTCTGCGTGAAGTTGGCGGTTGTTGGTTCGAGTCGATACAGGGAAGAATTTTTAAATAAACAAAAATAATTTTTAACTCCCGAAACAATAGGTTTCAAATACTTTGAAGTTTTCAAAAAGTTAAATAAGACAACGAAGCTTTATCACAAACAAACCTCGATATAAGATACCCCATTGGGGTTGAAAACATTGTACCTTATAATGAAGTGTATCTTAAATAGAAGGTATCGCTTTGGCAGTTCCCCAGCTCAGCAGTTAACCAGATTTTTAAAAACATCTCTTAAATAGAGGGGTGTCTAATATTGGGGATATATTCTAACAAGCTCCACGCCAAAAGTTCCCGCGCCCAAACATCTACCCTAATATTCCCCTTGTTTCCTTCTTTGTTTTGTTATTTAGAGTTTTTTTGTTAGCCTTTAAAAACTAAAAACTGCTGTCATTTGCCATCCTTTTTTTCTTTTTGTTAAAAAATGCTAAACACTATAACATATTTACAAGCTTTTGTGTCCTTTTATTCTTTCTATTTTATATATTTAATTGAAAAAATTATAAATTCTTCTTTTATTCTTTTATTTTTTAATTTGTCTAGTTTATTTGTTAATATTTTTAAGTCAATTATATTTTTTTTAACAAAAAAATTTTTAACAAAAAAAATTTTTTGAAGAAAAAAATTTTTTTTTACTCCATATACAATTTTATATTTAATAATCTTTTAAATATTATTCCCTTTATTCAAAGAAGAAAAAAATGAATTAAAGAAAGATTTCCGGAAATAATATTTATTTTATTTTTCTCTTTCCGGAAAACATGAAGAGAGAGTAATTGTGTTTTAATTAACTTTTCCGGAAGTGTTCGAGAACAAAGGCTTTTATAGTCTTCTGTCTTTCATTGTCTTTTCTTTTAAATTTTTGTCTTTGTGGGTTTCTTTGGAAAATAATTTTTTTTGATGTGTTTTGGTTTAAAAATGAGAGGAAATTTTAAGGAATTGATAAAGCAATATTTTTATTGCCTAGTAAAAAATGATTGTTTTGAAGAAATTGAAGGGAAAAAGAATTTTTTAAATTTAAAGTGTTTACTTTTTAAAAAATATTTTTTTATTTTTATTTCCCCTTTTAGATAATTTTCCAACTGTTCAAAAAATAATATTTGAACAAAAACAACATTTCATTTTTCTGTAAATTTTATTTCTTTAAAATTCTTTAAAAATTGCTTGCCAACAACAATTACAAATGACTGCAGTAGCGCAGCAATTTATTTGCAGGCGGTATCTGCTAAACGATGATGGTAAGGGTTGATTGTTAAAATTCTGTGGGATTTTCAAAATTATCGAGAAAGGTTCAAGAAATTATTAGAATTTTGAAGATTACCTAGGCAGGGAAAAGGAAGTTGAAAATTGTCCGTTCAGGACCCAAACCGGCAAAAAATTTGGAATTCCCGCTCCCTGTACTCCAAAAAACTGGGAAAAAGGATATGTGACGGTTAAAGTTCTTATTTTGGTTCAGGGAGAATTTAAATGAAATTGTGTCTATCGGTAAATGTCCTTCGACTTCCCTATGCCCGCAATGGGCAATTTGCAAAATGCCTCTCCTTCTCTTAATTTCCAATTACTATCAAATAATTGGCTGATAATTTGTTTTAACACTCGTGGAAAAAGAGCATTTTGGGAAATTTTTCAAATCGAGAAAAAGTCCAGATTTTTCAGTCTGATTTTTGTATCCCATCCCTATTTTCCCAAAACCATTCACTATCCTAAAACCATCCCTAAACCCATTCCCTAAAACAAAATTCAAAAACACAAATTCAAATACAATATTTATTTAGCAATACATACAACATACATATATTATAATAGAGCGCACAAACAATATACAAATATACATTTCAAGATATGGTATATATACAAAATAGGGTAGTAGTATAATACTCCCAATGCGCGCAAATATATAGGAAGATATATTATAGGAATACATATTATATGAGGGAAAAATGGAAGAGGAAAATAATTATGGGGATACAATTTAGGTAACTGTTGAATTATTTTAGATATATTATCCTATCACAATTATTATCACTTCTCTTCTTCTCTCCCGCTCCTCTCTACTTCTTCGACGTTGCCCCTCCAGCCTTCGATGTCGCTCCTCCCTTCGTTGTCCCCGCAGCTTTCGATGTAGCACCGCCAGCAGTTGTCGCTCCACCGGTTTTGGCTTGCGTCCCTCCAACAGTAGTCATTCCGCCGGTCTTTGCTTGGGTCGCTCCAACGGTCGTCCCACCAACTTTGGTCTTCGTCTTCGTACCTCCAGCACCGGTCATTCCCATTTCCATTCCCTCTTCTTCTTCACCTTTTCCGCGGAGCACGAAGAACCAGACAAGGCCACCAACTACAGCAAGCCTATAATTTTATTTTGAATGTAATTTTGTTAAATAACCCAAATCAAAAATATAAAACTCACAGGACTACAACGGCGATGACAATGCCAATATGAGACCCATGTTACTGCCGGAAGCTTCAGCTCCACCAGATGGACCAGACGTGGTCGTCTCATCAACAGGAACAGTGCTTCCACCAGGACCAGTCTTTCCATCAGTCGGAGGAGTGCCAGCAGGAGCACTACCAACAAACTGTTTGAACCGGCTACCGCTCTAAAATAAATAAGAATTTTGTAAACAAAATATTTTAAATTTATTAAATAAATTTTACCAGTCTGAGGGACAGCTCGCACTTTGGACCTTTGTTCCCATCAAGCATGTTGGAGTAGTCAATCGCTTGCGGAAAGGACTTATGGCCGGGTACAATCTTCAGTGGCAGAATGTTCAGCGTGAAGAGATATTTGAATTCCGTGTCCTTATGCGCCTCGTCTGTGATCTCCCATTCCTCAGCCTTGCGAACCGTTTCGTCCTTGATACAGACTCTGTCCACAAAAGTGTAGTCCAAACCCCTCTGGTTTGCGCATTTGTGGTCGGGCACCTGCCATCCGGTAATGCCTTTAGCGAAGTTGATTGTGAAAGACGACGATGGGCTTTGCTTGACCGTTTTCGATTCAGAGGGGCAGTACCAGATTCTCGGCTCACCAACTGTAAAAGATTAATTTTATTAGGCACAAATACCTATTTATTTAAATTCCTCACCTATGTGTACGATGTAGAACATCTGGTCACCCCTTCGTCCAAAAGCAGCAGCGAACTCGGTCGAAAGCAGGCATTGTCCGTTTCGTCCCTTACTGTCGTTACATTTGTCACTACATGCACTGGTTGGGCCAGTTTGAATCCCACTATCCACCAACTTTTTGAACCCTTCTTCCGGCAGACTGAAGGTGAACGGAAACCTAAAAAATTTCGTCATATCAAAAAATTTGAAAAAGGATAATTCACTCACAAATTCGCGTCGCCAACCGACTCATTCTTAACGGTATTCCCATCAGCTACAGCGTCAACCAAGCATTCTTCCAGTTTCCCGGTGACGGAGAATTCCAGCTGGATCCCTACATTCGACGTGAGCAGATCAATGGAGCATCCTTTTGTCGCATGTGTAGAACCCTTTGTGTACTTGATGATCCTGTAAAAAATTAAAAACAAAATTTTTAAAATATTTATTTTAAAAAATAAATGTGCTTACATATCGCCCGCGTTAGGACCCGCTTCAACCACGCAATCAGTCCCTTTGCCTGTGCCCAGCTTTATGATCTTGTTGTTGCCATCCTTCATGTGCTTAGCAAATCCAACCATGTCGCACCAGACAACGCATTCGAGCAGCAACAGAGCGACCGTGAGCAGAAGAAGAGCACGCGAAACCAGAGCCGATGTCGAGGCCATCCCGTTGACGCCTGAAGAGTTGCAGCAGCGCTTCCGCATTGCAGGTACGTCGACGAACGTAGATGAAGAGAATTTGTTGTAGATGATGATAGAAGATTGATAGTTGTGTTGTTAAGGGAGAAGAAATAATGGCGCTTTTATAGTAATCCTCTCTCTCGGAAAAAGAGAATAGACTTAATTGTGTAATATAAAAGCTAGTTTCAACATTCAGTCTAGTTGGATCATACTAGGCCAGCTAGTCCCTGATCCCCGGTGCTCGTAAACAGTCCGGTAACCTGTGCTCGTCAACAGTCCGACAACTATTGCTCGTCAACAGTATGGCAACCAGTGCTCGCTCATCAACGACGGCAACAGATCGTCTACAGGCGTGCTCAGATCGACAACAGCAACAGAGGAGAATAGTACTTAGTGAAGTATTGTGAGAAGTGTAGTGAATTGCTTGATGTAATTAGTAAGGTGGAGATTGGATTGTAAGTGTAGGAACATCGTAGTTAGTGATCGGCATGAGTCGAAATTGATTTGATAGTACGCAATGGACCTTTTGTGATAGTGACTGGAAAAGGACTTAGTGTGAGTGCCAGTGGTAAAGAAAAATCCACAAATATACGAGCCCTGAAGTAAAGAGAGGCAAAATGAGTAAAAAGCACTAAAAAATGGCTTTTGCAGAATGCCCTTTGCATATGGACGGCGAGCTGGACATTTACCTAGCCAATCCTCGGTTCACATTAAGGGAATTTTGAGTTTTCCAAAATGTTAAATTTTCTCAAAATATTTCAAAATCTTAATAAAATCCCCCAATTAATTCATTAGAATTATCCGACACTTTTGATTTACTCGATTTGGACAAGGATGGGAGATTAAGTCGAAACGAAATTGCAGCTTTATTGAGATCTTCAGCTAAAATAGAACCAACAAGGAAAGAATTGGATTTTTTGTTTAGTGAAATGGACCATGAAAGTAATTTTATTTTGAATTTTCCAAATATTTTTTCTCTTTAGATTCCGGAAAAATTGACAAGCAATCATTTGGTAGGTAAATAAGTAACAGTTAAACCTCCTTATAATTTACACCCTTTGAATTAAAAAATTTTACCTTTTAATGAGGTCATCTTAAATAGAGGACATTGATTAGGCAGCTCTCCCATCCAATGGCTAACCAAATGAGAATGGTTAACCAAACCAATGGCTATTTTCCCAATATTTTTTGATTAGGCAGCTCTCCCATCAACACAGTCGAACCTTCTTTAAGCACTTGGGTGGGGGTAGCTGTCTAAGCGAACCAACCAAACTAATATTAAGTAGATATCTTTATTTTATACAGTCGAACCTCACTATAAGATATCCTCAATACTAGGTAACCTCTATTTAAGGAACGTTTTTTGAATATTTAGAAGACTTTGGTTGGGGGTAGTTGACTAAGCAATACCCTCTATATAATGTACGATGTTTTCAGCCCTAAAGGTGACCTTATAATGAGGTCCGACTATATTAAATAACATTACAGTAACCTATCTTCGTTGCCCTCTAATCAACCGAATAACGGTTAAAGAACTGCGCAACCAATTTAAAGAGATTGCTTGGAATGGGGACGGTTCTATAACAAAGGGTAACACTAAAAATTTTAATTTTTTATTTCAAAAATTAATTTAGAAGATCTAAGTCACATTTTAGCAAAAACAGCAGACTTGAAGGATGAAAATGCTGTTGAAGTTTTATTTGAAACAATTGATCAAGTATGAGAGAAATTAATTTAAATTTTAAATAAATTTTAAAAGGATCAAGACGGGAGAATTTCTTTTGAGGAATTTATTCGAATGATGCGGGAATAAATTAAAATTTAATAATATTTTTTATTATGGTCTCTCTATTAATAAATACACTTAAATATTTTAATGCTTTTTTTTAAAAATGTGTAAATACTTAATTTTGTTTCTTTAAAAAATCAAAAGTGGAATCAAATCAAAAGTCGCTTTTGGTTTAATCATGTAAACTTTTGTCGATAAAATTAATTCCAATTATTCCGCTTTTTGTAATGAATTCTTAAAATTTTTTGGACATACAGTAAGGTGCAAAAGTTTGGAACATTTTGGTGTAAATTTGTTAATCAATAATTTTTCGTTCATTTCTCATTGAATGGCTTGGATTAAAATTTTTTAAATTAACTATAAGTGTTGTCTATAGAATGACAATAAAAGTTTTTAAATATCTTCAGATATTCTTATATTTTATCCCTAAAATATTTTATACATAAAAAATAAGGAGTGCAAAAGTTTGGAACATTTTTTATTTAATTTTATTCTGATGCATAAATCCAACCAAAAAATCTACAAAAATTTTATCGAACATATATATTGATATTATAATATCAATATATATGTGACACCTCAAAAATCAACGTAAAACAGGGGTATATCTCTTTAAAAAATATTTTCGACCTCTTATGAGTCGGTTTGAATTTTTATTTTTAGCTTATCTGAAAGCCCTTAAAATTTGCTACAGGATGGGAATAATTTTATTTTTCAGAAAAATATCCAATCGGGAGAAAAGGACCGTTTGTTTTTCGAAAGGGCATTTTATGGGGCATTTAGGCGATTTCTGTTGCGTTCGAAAGATAAACGGTCTTTATCTCGTCATCAAATTTTTTCTGAAAAATTATATCAATGCTATCTTATAGCAAATTTCAAGGGCTTTCAGATAAGCCCAAAATGAAAACTCAGAACTATCCATAAGGGGTCGAAAATATTTTTTGAATATGAAAAACCCCGTTTTACGTTGATTTTTAGGGTAGCGAGATCTCGACAGTGAAATGAGATATGGGCTTAGTTCTTTTTTATTTTCCCTTATTATCGATCATAATGCTTGGTGGAATTTTTATAATTTTTTTTTGTTTAGTTTTTGACATCAAAATTTAGTCAAATCAAAAATGTTCCAAACTTTTGCTCCCCATAATTTTTAGGTATAAAATATAATAAGGGTAAAATATATAAAAATGCGAAACTAATTAGAAACATTTAGTGTCATTCTATAGAGGACACTTACAGTTAATTTAAAAAATTTCAATTTAGGCCGTTCACTGAAAGATTAAAGAAAAATTATCGATTTAGCAATTTAAAGCAAAATGTTCCAAACTTTTGCACCTTACTGTATATGAATTTGTTTAAATATTAATACAGAATGCCAGAACTAATTTTGAAGAGCCTAATTTAGGACGAAATATTTGATGTACTTCTTTGATATCACAAAAAATTGAGTAAATATTTTGTCACAAGATTTAAGAAAAATAGAGAAAAAAGTTTTTTCAAAACTATCACTTCTGTTACAAGGAGAAGTTTTTAGATTAAAATAATAATTACAAAAACAAATAAATATAAAAATATGTATATTGTAATGAGCATTTTAAAGTTTTTTTTGATAATTGGAAATTTTATTAACAAAACATTGAGCCTATTAATTATTGTATATGTTCTTTCATAAAGTTTTGTTTATATTTTTAATCCATCCATCAACCTTTTCAGAATCAAAACGGTCATTTCTGTTATCAATATAAAGATAAACATTTGGCCATTCTTTTTCTGAGTAAATTTCCATAGCTTCAACATTTTTGTGACTTTTGTCCCAGATAAAATTGTCTGAATGAAAATCATTTTTCCATTCGTCCTTTCCATAATCTGACTAAAAATGAAATATTATTTTAAAGATATTTAAAGAGAATTAGAGTGTAAAAAGTGTTATATAAATATAAGGAGCATTCAACTGAATCCCGGCCCTATAACTCAAGGAGTGGATAATTTTTAATCGTCTTATACCAATTTATAGAGCATAAATAGGCTACAAGATACGAAAAAATCAGAATTCTCGATCGAAGATAAAAAAAAGTTATGAACTAGAAGCTGACTTTTTCAAAAAAATCTTATTTTTCGGCACTTAATCGATCATAATATACATATTTACCAGTCAGTCACGATTCTTGATTCTTTGGTATGTTGTAGCATATTTAATGCTCTATCAATTGTTACCAAGAACAAAAAAATGACCAGCTCTTCATAAGTTATAGGGTACGGGAAGCAGTCGTTTTAAAATAGTCGAGTCAAGAAAGTCTGAAATCTGTGTAGCCCGAATTTTTATGATCTTTGATAAGTATTCAGGTTTCTAGTACCCCAATTTGTCTCAAGTTGGTATACCAACTTTTATTTTTTAAAGTAGATTAAAACCAGTTTAAAATATTTATTTACCTCAATAATTTTATAGTAATCACACAAAACGTGAAAAAGTCTTCCATGCATTTCTACAGCACAAATTTCTCCAGACAATTTTGGGTAATTCCATTGCATACGTTGTTTTAACGAAAGGCGCATTCCACTAATATAAGCTTTTTCTGTTGTTTTGTAGAGGTAAAAAAGATCAATTTTGATTCCATCCACAAAAACACTTAATTCAAAAGAATTCCTCAATCGGCCCAAAATCCAATAAATTTCAAAAATTTCTGAGGTGATTATTTCTCGTAGGAGAGAGCTGAAAAATTATTTATTGGCCGAAAAATTACCGCCTCTCAAATGATTAATGGAAATTAATGGAACGTTTTAAAAATCATTTTCGTCCTCCATTTCATTGAGATCCACCCCCCAAATTCAGCACCCCTTCTTTTTTACCCCCTTCAACGAAAGATTGAAAAGAAAATCTCTCAGTTTAATTATTAGAGCTTAAATTTTTCCACAAATAAAGAATATAAACTCAGAGTGTTCATCGCTGAACATTCCAATATCTGTGTCTGTTGTGTGAGGAATTAAAGAACATTCTCTTGCCCAACCTTTAATTTAATAAAAAAATTATGTTTTATAGGAGACAGAAAGATATACTAATCATTTTTGTGTTTGGTTGTTGCGACCGATTTTAAAACTGAAAATTTTAATTTTACTTGCCAGAAATTAGCTGTTTTTATGAAATTATAGAAATGTGTGATTTTTAGGAAATTAAAATTTTATTGCTAAATCGAAGCTCTAATTCGGTCCGTGTTCAAAATAAATAAAATTTGAACTCATTCGGACTCAGCACACTTAAATACCTACTGCTATTAAAAAGCACTTCTTCCTTATTTTTTATTGAAATGAAAAAAAACGAGAAAAAAGACTTATCCCGACATTTATCAATTAAACTCAAACCGGGAGTTTTTACTTGGATTAACCGAAAATCTTGGGTACCGGTTAATAACCGGTTGCCAACAACCAACTGTAAAAATATTGGATCTGTTTGTTATTTTTATTAAATCAAGTAAATGATTAAAGAAAAGTATTATAAATGTACCAAGTAAAGTTCCCCCCATAAGAAAAGCTGTTGCATTATGTCTGTCTAGTAAATTAGAGAATTGGACAAGTCTATCCAAAAAATTTATAGGAATTCTTCTACATGTACTTTTGGATCTTTTAATTAAAGACGAACATTCTAAAAATTTTCCTTTTTTCCAATCTCTTTTAAAAGCCTTCCAATCAAAAGGTATTCGAATATTTTCTATATTTGATTGGAAATGAGTAAACCTTAAGAAAAAAATTTTTTGTGCCTGCTATCAGCTCTCATTATTATTTTTTAATGTTGCCTCAGGGAAACAGTGGAACTGAGGAAGCAAGTTTGACCATTATGTTCATATTAAGAAAGAAGGGCGGGACACAAACGGGTCAACCGAACCGGAACCGAAAACCGGGTTCAAAACCGATTATCCTTTTCCTTAAGTAGGAAAGGCAGTGAGTGTAAAAAGGAAAATAAAAATGAGGGCCGATAACAGGAAAGCAACATTTTATTTTCAAATTTTATTTTGTATTTTTCCACTAAAAATATTTAAATATTTTACCATCTAGTTGCAATTAAATCTTTTTCATTTTCAACATTTTTAAAAAGCCAAAAATCTCTATTTTCGGAAATTTCCAAAATAAATTTAATTTCAATAAATTCATTTGATATTTGTGGATATCCAGCAGGTATTGCCACAGCTACTGGATATGTACAATTTTTGCCTTTATTTAAATTTTCTAAACAATCAAAATCAACAATTATTGGATTAATTCTAAATAAATAAATTTTTTAATTGGAAAAATATATTTAGAAAATTACATTGGAGGATAATTAATTTTTAAATCCTTTTCTAAATTGTTTCTATAATAACAAAAATTCAACAAGAAATAAATTAGAGTTAAGGAAAATAAAGAAACGGTAAAAGTACGCTTTTGTTTAAACGCATTTTAATTTAAATAGTCTATAAAACAAATTAAAGAGGTTTTGGCTGACCGGCCCTTTAATTCCCTCTTTATTTTTCTGATCATTTTTTGCTTAAAAGTGCCAAATCGCTATGCCCACAATAAAGGATAAAGGAAACTCCAAGCGTGTTTATTAAAAGATTGATAAATGAGTTTTCTGATTCATTCATATACCTATGCTATAATCCCGTTGATACTTGCCTTATGAAAAATAATGTGAGAGTTGGAAGAAAAGGAAAAAAATAGTGAGAAAACTAAAAAGGGAAATAAGGGGGCGGTCAGCCAAAATATTACCATTAAAGATTATATATAAGTACTATGTTCATTGTCCATCTTAACATCAATTTTGAGGTATTTTAGCATATACGGTAATTAAATTTTGAAAAAGAATAAATTTTTTGATCCTTTTTAATTAAAAAAAATTTTTTTTTGCTAGATAGTGTGAATTTAAAAAATTAATGGGAATTAAGACAAAGGAGAAAAAAGAAATATGCGGGGATATAACAAAACAGTGCCTAATTAACTATAACTATAATAAATATCCTTATTGTTTTTATCCCTATTATCTCTAACTATAAAAAAATATTATTTTAATTAAAAAAGGTGTAAAATAAAAAAAAAGAGGAGAGGGGAATTTCTATTGAGAGGAAAGGTGAAGCTGAAGATGATTAACCTTTTTTATAAGGCAAAATATATTTAAAGGGGTAAAGTACAAAAGTGATCGAGAATAGGAAGGAAAAACGCTTGATTGTAAATTAAAAAGGAAATAAAAGGGGTGAATCAGAAATTTTTTAGATTTTTTATTTTATCTTTAAAATTGAAAAATTTATTATAAATTAATACTTGTTTTGATGGAAAAGGTAAATAGAAATTGAAAAAATTAATTTTTAATAGTATACATAAATATCTCAAGTTATTTTCGTTGGACAGAAAAATATAAAAATCAAAGCCCTTTTTTACTCTTTTTTGGCGTTAAAATTTAAACTCATCTGCTGCAGTAAATGAATTATTTGGAATATTTAATCCTTTAAATATTTTTCTTAACAAAACTGCAGGTACAATCAACTTTTTAAGAAATCCCGGTTTTGCCGGTTTGGGTCAATTTTCAACTTCCATTTCGCTGTCCAGATTATTTTTAACATTCTAATAATTCCTCGAACCTTTCTCGATCATCAAAACCTTTCTCGATCAAGTTTCTCGACCTTCTCAGTCCTTTCCACTGCGCACTAACAACTCAAT
Source organism: Meloidogyne incognita (assembly GCA_036172945.1). NCBI lineage: Eukaryota > Metazoa > Nematoda > Chromadorea > Rhabditida > Meloidogynidae > Meloidogyne > Meloidogyne incognita. The sequence continues at coordinate 5,709,293 of JARQAC010000001.1, forward strand.
TTCGACTCATGCCGCTCACTAACTACCATGTTCCTACACTTACACGCCAATCTCTACCTCATTAATTGCAATAAGCAATACACTACAGCTCGTCACAATACTTCACTAAGTACTAGTCTCCACTGTTGCTGTTGTCGATCTGAACACGCCTGTAGACGATCTGTTTCTGGACTGTTGACTAGCACTGGTTGCCGGACTGTTGACGAGCACTGGTTGCCGGACTGTTGACGTGCACTGGTTGCTTTTGTAGTCGAGCGCTAAAGGAGATCAGGGACTAGCTGGGCTAGTAAGATCCAGCTAGACTGATGCTGAGACTGGCTTTTATATTACACAACAAAGTCTGTTTCTTTGCCCGAGAGAGAGGAACACTATAAAAGCGCCATCATTTCCTCTCCCTTAACAACACAACTACCAATCTTCTATCATCATCTACAACAAATTCTCTTCATCTACGTTCGTCGACGTACCTGCAATGCGGAAGCGCTGCTGCAACTCTTCAGGCGTCAACGGAATGGCCTCGACATCGGCTCTGGTTTCGCGTGCTCTTCTTCTGCTCACGGTCGCTCTGTTGCTGCTCGAATGCGTTGTCTGGTGCGACATGGTTGGATTTGCTAAGCACATGAAGGATGGCAACAACAAGATCATAAAGCTGGGCACAGGCTCCGGGACTGATTGCGTGGTTGAAGCGGGTCCTAACGCGGGCGATATGTAAGCACATTTATTTTTAAAAATAAATATTTTAAAAATTTTGTTTTTAATTTTTTACAGGATCATCAAGTACAAAAAGGGACAGCCACATGCGACAAAAGGATGCTCCATTGATCTGCTCACGAATCCAGGGGGGATCCAGCTGGAATTCTCCGTCACCGGGAATCTGATGGAATGCTTGACGGACGCTGTGGCTAAAGGGACTGGCGTTAAGGATGAGAGGGTCGGCGACGAGAATTTGTGAGTGAATTTTTATTGTTAAAATTTTTAATCTGATGGAATTTTTGTTTAGGTTTCCGTTCACCTTCAGTCTGCCGGAAGAAGGGTTCAAAAAGTTGGTGGACAGTGGGCTTCAAACAGGTGCCGCCTCTGAGTGTAATAAACTCTGTGTGGAAGAACGTTCCGGAAAATGCCTGCTATCGACCGACTTCGCAGTTGCTTTTGGACGAAGGGGTGACTGGATGCTCTACAACGTGCACATCCGTAAGTTTTAAATATCATTGATCATTTAAAGAAATAATCATTGATTTTTCATCAAAATAATTTTTTCAGTTGGTGAGCCGAGAATCTGGTACTGCCCTTCTACGAAACATAAGGCCGAAAGCAACTCGTCTATCATAGTCAAATTTGATCCAAAAGCGTATTCAGGATGGCGGGTGTCGTCTGGTCACCATTGCGCAAGGGAGAACGGATTGGACTACGATAAGGAAGAAAAATACTGCCACACTGAAAAGGTTCTACGCAAGGCTGAGCAATGGGAGATCACAGACGAGGCGCATAAGGACACGGACTTCAAATATCTCTTCACGCTGAACATTCTGCCACTGAAGATTGTACCCGGCCATAAGTCCTTTCCGCAAGCGATTGACTACTCCAACATGCTTGATGGGAACAAAGGTCCAAAGTGCGAGCTGTCCCTCAGACTGGTAAAATTTATTTAATAAATTTAAAATATTTTGTTTACAAAATTCTTATTTATTTTAGAGCGGTAGCCGGTTCAAACAGTTTGTTGGTAGTACTCCTGCTGGCACTCCTCCGACTGATGGAAAGACTGGTCCTGGTGGAAGCACTGTTCCTGTTGATGAGACGACCACGTCTGGTCCATCTAGTGGAGCTGAAGCTTCCGGCAGTAACATGGGTCTCATCATTGGCATTGTCATCGCCGTTGTAGTCCTGTGAGTTTTATATTTTTGATTTGGGTTATTTAACAAAATTACATTCAAAATAAAATTATAGGCTTGCTGTAGTTGGTGGCCTTGTCTGGTTCTTCGTGCTCCGCGGAAAAGGTGAAGAAGAAGAGGGAATGGAAATGGGAATGACCGGTGCTGGAGGTACGAAGACGAAGACCAAAGTTGGTGGGACGACCGTTGGAGCGACCCAAGCAAAGACCGGCGGAATGACTACTGTTGGAGGGACGCAAGCCAAAACCGGTGGAGCGACAACTGCTGGCGGTGCTACATCGAAAGCTGCGGGGACAACGAAGGGAGGAGCGACATCGAAGGCTGGAGGGGCAACGTCGAAGAAGTAGAGAGGAGCGGGAGAGAAGAAGAGAAGTGAATAATTGTGATAGGATAATATATCTAAAATAATTCAACATTTACCTAAATTGTATCCCCATAATTATTTTCCTCTTCCATTTTTCCCTCATATAATATGTATTCCTATAATATATCTTCCTATATATTTGCGCGCATTGGGAGTATTATACTACTACCCTATTTTGTATATATACCATATCTTGAAATGTATATTTGTATATTGTTTGTGCGCTCTATTATAATATATGTATGTTGTATGTATTGCTAAATAAATGTTGTATTTGAAGTTGTGTTTTTTGAATTTTGTTTTAGGGTTGAGTTTAGGATGGCTTTAAGATAGTGAAAGGTCTTTGAGAAAATAGGGATGGGATGGGTTACCAGAAATTGAACTTTTTCTCGATCTGAAAGTCTATTTGAGAAATTTCCTAAAACCTCCTTCATTTTTTCAAAACAATCTTTTTTCAAAGAGTAAAAATTGTTGACGTCGATGATTTTCCTCTGATATTTACATCTGTTTTCAAATTAAACGTGTCAACCTCCTAGTAAAAATAATATGCGAATGTATGGGATTCTATGTGGATACATGCATTTAAAAAAATTTTTTAAAATCCAAATTCAACCTATAAATTTCAAAATAAATATTTTTTGATAGATTAGAGTGCCTACTCTATTTTATGATATAAAGTTTCGTGAATTTTTGTTAAAAATTTACTGTAAGCTCTTGCGTAAAGTGTCCAATTTTTGAGAGAAAAAATGAATATTTTTTCGATTGAGCGTCTTTTAAATTTTATAACTCTCAGGAAAGAATTTAAAATTTCTCAAATCTCAAATCGAGTTTGGATCGAGAAAAAGTTCAATTTCTGGTAACCCATCCCATCCCTATTTTCCCAAAGGGATATTGGTAAAAAACTGGAGGGAATTGGAAATTTTTAGAAAATAAATTTTAGAAAATAATTTTTACTTCTTCAACAAGAGAAAAAAATTCTTCAATTAAACAATCAAATTTGTCTGCAAATAAAATTATTGAAAAAACAGACAATTCACAAGAAATGAAAACATCGACAATAAGGGTATCAAAAATATAAATTAAAATTTCTTAACTCTAATCATAATTTAACCACGTTCTTCACCCCCAGTCAAAATCCAAGAGAAATTGATTTAGACAGGCCGACCCTAACTTTAAAAGTTGAACTTAAAAAATAAATTTTTGTTAACCAGAAAAATCCTTTTTAATACAGAAAAATAAAAAAATGAGTAAATTTTTTTGGTAGACTTTTTAAAATTTTTAAATAAAGAAAAGTTGACATTTTTCAAAATAAAATTTAAAAAAAAGTGCCCTTTTTGAATTCTTTCTTTTCAATCATTTTTAACTTCTCCCTCAAATTTTCTTCTTCTTTTTTGCGTTCATTTCTTTTGCATATATGATTCCAATTCCATGTCCAATTCTTCTGCAGTTTTTGTGCGCAATTTTGTTGTTGATTCAGCAAGTTTTTTGCCAAGTCGTGCTGAAATATATTTTTAATTTTATTTTTTTATTTATTATTCCAGTCAGCAGGTCCGTAGCCAGGGGAGCCCCCCCCCTGAAAAAATTCTGGTTACGAGCCTGCCTGTAAGGCACGCCCCCAAGGACCCCAAAAATCAATACTAGTCAAAAAATAAAAGCCAAACCTTTACGTCCAGCAGCCCCAGCTCTAACACCAATAACCTTCTTTACACCTTTACGGCGTATTGAATTCCCTGAAACACGACGAAGACGATCACGAATACTTGGTTTTCCACCAGCCAAAGAAGCTGCTGTAACTGATGCTCCGCTTTCAGAAACAATGCAAAATTTGATTTCTTGACCTGATTAAAGAAGTGTTTTACTTAATATAAAATTGAAATGAAAGATTTTTAAGGAGAGGAAAGACCGATTTGCAAATTATTACAAGGAATGTATCATTAAAAATTAACTAATTTCCCGGCTTGATATATTCCTATTGAACCAATATACCTATTTACATATAGCTAATGACGCAGAAAAAATTTCCCTCTTGCCCCCCCCCCCGAAAAAAACCCAGTTACGGGCCTGCAAATACGTGTTCCCACATTTCGTATGTAGAGCAGAGATGTCACGGATTGTGCAAAAGGCAGGCCGGAGTTCGGTCAGGTCCGGATATCGAGTAACTCGTAACATTTCTGATGTAGCGGAGACTACTTACACTTAAGACTCCCAGAATCTCATTAAAAATCCCTGTACGCTCCCCCGTCCCCTTTTATTATTAAAAAATAATTAACCGTCAATAGCAATATCCTTAAATTCTCGAATAATTTCTGATGCAGTTTTTTGATCAGTGAATAAATCGGCTGTGCCCAAATGATTCCCCATTTCATCATAATGAACAGTAACTCCATAACAATTGTATTCTTGAAAAAGCTCCTTAAATATAAGGCTTTTAGTTTTTAATAATTGAAAGAAAATCCTTTGAAAATTCTGTGGGCTTCTTATAATTTAACACAAGTCGATGACACAATAAATTACTGCAAAATCATAAAACACAAATTTTTGTGAACAGCAACCCCAAAAAGTCATTAGGAGAGAGAACGTTGTGAAAATTTGAGGAAGGTTTCTAATCTTTCATGATTTTGTTTTTTGCTATTTTTTGCTTGTAATTTATCCAGGAATATAAATTCGGACGTCGGAGGGTTAGAAAAAGTCAGTTGAGCCAACCTGAAAATTAAATAATGAATTCAGATTTACTAAAAAAGGGTACTTATGGTTTTCCCAAATCAATTCTTGCGGATTCATTTATATGTCCAGAATGGTCATTCATTTTACTCTATTACCCTGCGCATATTCCATGAGACATTAATAAAGAAAAGATTATTTTTTACATTTTCAACAATTATAAAACACTAGTTAATCGGCAACTGGAGTGAAATTAATGGAGTCAGAACACTCGGTGCATATGAGTCCCCAGAAATATGTGCAGCAAAAATTGGTTTGGGAAACCACAAGTATCAAAAAAAGAAAGAAACCTCCAAATCCGAAGTAATAACACTCTCAGGCAAACTCAAAATCTGCATTTTAACCATTCCACTCTGACCGCTTCCAACAGCTTTACGAGCTAAACGAGCACCAATTCCACCCCCAGGTTTGTTGCTGCGAATAGAAGCGAGACGAGGAATTTGTTGACGCTTCTTTCCACTCAAAAGTCCTAGAGCTTTAGCTGCTCCTTTTTTGGCTCCATAAGTCTCAAAATATTTGTCATGCTTCCAACGGCCAGCTGGGACTTCCTTTAAACAGAAATTGTTAAAGAACGTTTTTAAACAGAAAGCTTACTCCAGAAACAAATCCTCTCTGTGGGAAACGAGTCCTTGCACTAGTACGCGGTCCTTCACCAATAGCTGCTTGAACAGCTCCAGCACGTGTTACACGTCCACCAGCTCGAACTCCGCTTCGTTTTGTTGGTTTGCTTTGACTAATAATTTCGTCTAATGCGAGTGCCAAATTTGCTGCCATATTTAGTAAATTAGAGAGAAGATAAAGAAATAAACTTTCTGTCTAAAATAAATTATATTAAAAAATGTCAGTTAAAAATTAAATAACGGCTAAAAAGCTGTCTAATTTTTAGTTAAAATGAATAAAAAAATTTTACAGACAAAGACAAATTTTAATAATTTATTTAAAAAACCACGTTTCAAAGAATTTCATGTGATTCTAGAGACTTTCGAAATTAATTTTACAGTCAATTAACAAGTTTTGCCATGGTGACGAAAATTCAGAAAAAGTGTGTGTATTTTTGAGAGACTGAGAAAGAAAAAGAGAAAATAATTTTATTGAATAAATGTTGGTATTTTGTAATTTTTTGCATTTGTTTACATTTTGAAAATTACAAAAATATTTCAAATTGGAAAATTGATAATTGGGTAAAATCAATAATGCCAGTTTTCTTTCCTTTTCAATTTTGATTTTTTTCATCTGTTTTTTAAATTAAATTAATTTTTTTTTGTTAAAGAATGGCTAATCGTACATCTCGTGATGCTCATACAGTCAAAGGAACAAATCCTCAATATTTAATTGAAAAAATTATAAGAACTCGTATTTATGATTCTATTTATTGGAAGGAACAATGTTTTGGACTTTCAGGTTTTTTATATTTTTTTGAGGATTTTTTAAAATATTTTGTTGTATTAAATCGGGGAAGGGCTGTCATGTAATTGGATCTAAAAAATTATAGGACTAGACCGGGTCTCTAAAAACTTTATTTCTGCTGGCAATCTTTTCATTTTCTCCTGGCTCCCCTTTATCTTAGACTCGACAAAATTTTAATTGTTTTTGGTTCATATGTTTACCATAGTCGTTATAAATGAAAATTTGAGGAATAGAAAGAGGGCATAGGAAGCTCAAAATTCCCTCTTTCGTAATTTTTTAAATTCTTTGTCTATTTCACAATTTAAGGCCTTTCAAATTCCTTTTAAGTTCAAAATATTTTTTTCTAGCCGAAACAATAATCGATAAAGGCATGGAACTTCGCTTTATTGGAGGCATTTATGGAGGCAATATTAAACCATGTTTGTTAATTTTTTAAATAAACTAATATTTTACCAATTTTCAGCACCTTTTCTTTGTTTAACACTCAAATTGTTACAATTACAACCTGAAAAGGATATTGTTATTGAATTTATTAGACAGGATGATTTTAAGTATTTTTTTTGAATTTTTTTTTAGAAATTTTCAAAAAATTTTCCAAAGAATTTTCAAAATTTTTTAATTCCCAAAATAATTTTTTCAAGATATATTCGAGCTTTGGGAGCAATGTATATTCGTCTAACTTTTAACTCTGTGGAAGTCTATAAATATTTGGAACCACTTTACAATGATTACAGAAAATTGAGATATATGAATAGAATGGGAAGTTAGTTTTCTTTGAATTTTATTTTTTTAATTTAAAATTAAATAATTTTGAATTTTTTGAATTAATTTTTAATAAAATACCTAAAAGGATTTTACGGCAGTTAAAATTTTTATTTTTTTGTTTCTGAAAACAGAAATAACACTGATTTTGGGAATCTAATTTTTCCTTGAATTTAAATTTTCCATTTTCCAAAAATTTGGCTAAAATATCTTTTATTTCTTTAAAATTTGAATTAAAAAATTTTTTTTTAAATTTCTAATAGGGGTGTTTATTACTGTTTATTAACCTGTACCCCTCGGTCTTCCGTTAATCCAAGTTAAAAAACCCGTTTTTCGGTTTTGGATTTTAGACAAATACCAATTTTATTTTGGGGGAATTTTTTAAAAATCACTCATTTTTATGAATTTTCGGTTTTTAAAATTTTATAAAAACTTTTTAATTTTTGGCAAAAAGTCTCAAAAATTCCGGTTTTAAAACCTGTCGTGAACAACCCCGAATTTCTCACATAAAATTTAATTTTCAAAAATTTTTCTAGAATTTGAACTTCTCTATATGGACGATTTTATTGATAATTTAATGAGAGAAGATCATTATTGCGATATTCAATTACCTCGTTTACAGGTTTCTTTAAAAAATTTGAAAAATATTTTTTTTCTTTTTAAACAGAAAAGACAAGCATTAGAAGAAACAGACCAATTAGAAGTTTATCAATCCGCTTTGGATGAAGATCTGGAAAGACTTTCATCTTCTGAGGATTCTGAAGACGAGCGTGACCGTCGTAGAAGATCGAGGCCTAGCGTTAGTTCTTTTTTAAATTTGTTAAAAAATATAAATTTTTTGAATTTTTTATGTCCCTCTCCCTTCCTGATTGAGTCTCGGATTACTTTTTTTTCATGTCAATTTTTTCTAAGAGGACGTAAATAATTTTTTAATTCTCATTTATTAGTACCTATAAAAAATTTGTGTTTTTCTTCTGAATTCTATATAAAAAACACTAGCAATTTGAGACTCAAATAGGGGAGGAACAAAAGCCAAAAAGATTTAAAGATGACTTTTTTTTGGCTATTTTCTCTGATTTTACTTGACTAGAAGAAAATTTCCTCCTTATTATTCTCCTTACCTGACTCGTTTTGAATTAGTCAAAAAATAATTCTGATATTTTTAAAAGAAAATAAATTTTCTAAAAAATTTTTAGATTGTCTCTCGTCGTCGAAGCCGTACTCGTAGTCGTTCCAGAGAACACAACAGCAGTAAAAGTTATGCAAATCAAGAAAGGGAAATTGAAGAAAGTAATGCAATGAGGAAAAAGTTGGGATTGGCTCCGTTAGAGCGTTAAAATGATTTCACAAAAAAGTGTTTGAGCACTTATTTTCAACTTTAAGAATAAAGAAAAGCATATTTCGTTATTTTTAACATCACAAAATAAAGAAGTTTTTTTTTATTTTTCCAAATCTATATAAAAAATAACAATTCCCTAAATATGTCCCAAGCCATTTTATTATTTATAAACAATTGAAAAATTAACTTTATTAGATAGCAGATACCCAACTGATAAAGCTTATCTTAAAGCTTATCTTAATTAAAAAGGTAATATGTTTATATGCTTGAACAATTCCACCGATCAGCTTTTCAAATTTTAAGAAACATCTTAATCATCCAACAGGAGGTCTTCCATTCTATGCTTGCCTCTTAAGGTGGTAGAATAAATTCAGGGGTTTATTAGTTTATTCATATCCAATAGTTAAATCTTTATCATTTTTACGATATCTTTATCATTTGTCAGTTACATCTTTATCATTCTTTATCATTAAAAATTTCATATTTGCAATATATTACCCACATCAATTTCACAAGTTGTAGTAAAACTATATTCTTTCATTGACGGCTTTTCCCATCCCCCAAAAGGATAACCATATTCATCATAATCTTCAAAATTGTTTTCATTATCCAAATGAATATACAAAAGTGGAGTATCGTTATATTTCCTAATATTTCCTGTAATCTCGTGCCAATTATATTTATGTGTTATAAATCCAAAAGTCTGGTTTCTTTCGTTTAAAGTGGTGATCATTTTCTTTAAAATTATTACTTATATGTATGTATTAATGAAATTATTAAGAGAAAGAAATATTCAGGGGGCAAATGTCCAGAAGCGGAAAGGTGTCAATATACATATATTGAACTAAGTATTTGTCTAATCCATTAGCTAATTACAAGGATGAGCTCCATGGCTATTTGAATAAATTAGGCATCCTTTTATAAATTTACTTCCGTTGTCAGTGTTCTTTTAGCTCCGACAAAAATTTTGGAAGTTTAGAATGGAACCCGTCGATATTTGTGCTTATTGAACAAAGCCCATTATTATTTTTAAAAATCCGTACATCAATAAACTCAATATTTTCAGTTTTGTTATATTTAGGGCTGTCAATTATATGGACGAGAAAATCGAAAATATGCACATAAAATATGGATGAAAATTTTCAAAATATGGATGAAAATATGGAAAAAATGCCGAAATATGGATCAAATATGGACCGAAAACTGTAAATTTTAACTGAAAAATTTTTATTTTTAAGCAGAAAATGTTAAATAAGTTAATTTCGATGCAAAGATTACAAATAAACCAATTAATAGCAATTATTTTGTTTCTAAAAATATTTTGGATAATATTTGAGTCGAAAATTTTTTGAAAAATTTTTGTCAAAATTTTTATACAAAAATTTTTCGAAAAAATTTTTTCAAAAAAATTTTTTATGAAAATTTTTGACCAGAAATTTCATAAATTTGGAAATTTTAACCAATTTTTGCCAAAATTTTACAAAAAATGACGAAATATGGACAAAATATGGAAAATATGGACGAAATGCCAAAATATGGAAAAATATGGAAAATATGGAAATGAAAGTCCACATTTTTGAAAGCAAACAAAGCGGAAAGTGTGTTTTTCGTGCGTTTCAGACCCTAAGCAATTCAGGAAAAAAATATGGATTTCCATATAATTGACAGCCCTAGTTATATTTATCCCATTCAACACCCTTTTCGCAGAAAGTTAAGCCATAAATATATAACCAGACCCTTCCAAATTTTGCATTATTTAACTTGAAATGATCGAGGACGGTTGTAATGAATTTTCTAAAAATAAATTTAAAGACACATTATACATATCTGTGGAATAGTTTGGCACTTAAAAGGTAGCCTGGGCATTAGTTTCATTTACAATTTATTTTTTCATTCCTTCTTTGCAAGAAAAAAATCTTTAGAGCCTTAGAAAAGCTCAGTCCAATCTTGAACTGAAAGACTGGAACCGGAACAAAAAACCGGAGAATCCCGAAAGTTCCGCTAAGTTTTTAAATTTTATACCTAGGATAGCCACATGTCTTGCAACAATAATAGCTAAAATAGGGCTTAACACAAGGAGATAAATAAATATCAACATTTTCAAATCCTGCCGCTCTAGCATTTATTATATTTAATTCTGCATTGGTATCAATATCTCCTGAGTTTTTATCATTTGCACTAACAATAATAAATTCTTTTGAGAATTGGTCTTTTAAACATTTGAATGTTGAAACTCTAGTATGTTAATTAATTAACCAAGGAATATATGAAAATAATTCTTTACCTATACATAGCTTTCCATACTAAAACACCTTCACTTGTCTTAACACTTTTAAAAATTGTTAAGAGTAAAATGAACACGAATAATAGAATAAAATAAAAAATATTGCTCATCCTGAAATTCATTTTTTAGGAAAAAAAACTTTTGTTTTTATATGTAATTTTATAAAAAAATATTTATTTTTATAAAAGCAATTATTTAAAAAATGATAGTGCACTAAAGCCGCAATAAAAAAATTTAATTAATAAAATCCATCATAATTTCAATTAATTCTTCCATAAACAAGGTAGATGAACATTAAAAACCAGAAAATTCCATAACTAAAACATTTAATTATGTCCACCCTATAAAACTTAAGTGGTGTACATGCCTCACTAAAAATACTTCTGCAAAAGCATTTGAATGGGACACAATATGGATTAAGATTCATGTTGAAGAACTTGGCCAAAAACCGGTCTCGGTTCTAAAAACTGTGGGAAAGTCAAAAACCGGAACGAAACCATGGGTCGAAAATCGGCTATAACGAAAGCTGAGGGTACAGGCTAAAATCCAGGCTAATAACCGGTTATCCCTATAAAAACTATTTATATTTATGAATATTAAAATATTATTAAAATATTTAAAATGAATATCAGAAATAAAAAGCTACCTATTTTAATGAATATTCGTTTTTTTAAAATTTATTTTATTTGCAAAAAATTTCCGTTGGATATTTTTGAGGGAAATTAATGGCAATTATTTATAGGGAGAGAGAGGTTGAAAATAAATTTAATAAATTAAATAAGTGAAATGTTGTAAGTTGGAAAAATAAGAACAAAAGAATGACAGTTTGCTAAAAACAATAAAAAAACAAGTGTGAAAAAAGTGTGTAACATTAAAGTGTTTAAAGATAAATGTTTTAATCTATCGTTGTCATAAATCTTAATCTTTAACTGTCATTTCCTTTATTCTCAAATAGAAATAATTTATTTTTTATTTTTTGTATTCATTGGCCTTTCTATTTTTATACATATATTTATCTATTTTCAATGGATCGGCTAGTCATATATCCTATGAATAATAAAGAAAAATGTACAAAACATTTTTCAGAAAATAAATGTTTTTTGATTTTTCAGAAACAAAAGTTTACGAGTTTTTTCTGTTGTTACTCATAGGATATACGAGTAGCCGATGATTATACACTAAGAATATGGTTAAAAATAGGAAGTGGTAAAAAATGCAAAAAATAAAAAATTAGGTATATCTAAATAAATAGAAAAAAAATAAAAAAATTTAAGCCAAAAACTTAAAAAAATCTATGGGATCACTTATAGGTCATAATTGGCCAAATACCGTGTTAAAATTACATATGTATTTGCAAAAAGAAATTTGATTTTTAAAACATTCTGAAAATTAAGATCATTCGTTTTGTTTCGTTTTTTGTCTGATAGGATTTTTAAAAATGCTTGTTTCGGTTTATTTCGTCCGAAATAATTAGAATTTCGCCCAATGTCTGGTTAGAATAGATGGATTACAATTTCAAATCAAATTTGAGTGGTAAATTGTGCCTACGGAAAGCATAAGATAAGTGCACCGTAATGATGTCAAACAAATAATCCGATGGTACATCGTGATATACAAGAGGACAAGTGATAATTTGGAGGCTACATATTAGGAGATTTTAGGCAAAATTAAAAAATATTAAAACTAAAAAATAAGGGAAAATTGTAAAAAACTCGTTTTTTAAATTTTTAAAACCCCTGATTTATATCTAACCCTTGATTAAAGCTGTCCAAATTTCTAGAAAAGTACTATCTTAATTATCAACTAGGGGGTACATACTATATCTTCCCATTCTAGGTTTACCTTCTAAAGTAGTATAATAAATTATGGTTTCCTGTTATTTCTATCCGATAGTTAAATCTTTATCAATTTTATGATATCTTTATCATTTATCAGTTAAATCTTTATCATCATTCTTTATCATTATTAAAAATTTCAGATTTGCAATATATTAGCCACATTAATTTCACAAAGTTTAGTACTTTTATATTCCTTTATTGCAGGTTTTTCCCATCCCCCAAAAGGATAACCATATTCATTGTAATCTTCAAAATTGTTTTCATTATCTAAATTACGATACATAAGTGGAGTATCGTTATATTTTATAGTATTTCCAGTAATTTCGTGCCAATTATATTTAGTTGTGTAAAATCCAAATGGCTGTTTTCTTTCTTTTAAAGTAGTAACCATTTCCTTAAATTTTATTAATTAAATTATTTTATTAATAGAAAGAAATTTTCTGACAATATACATAGGTATGCATGTAATGCCAAAACAATAAAAATTTTGGGAATAAAAAATAGGTAGAGCCTAAGGGAAGTTTGAGGGGCTGGGATTGATTTCGGTAAGAATGATCTGGACTGATTTGTTTGAGGGACTGGGGCTTATAAAACAGTAATTGCTCATCCAATAAGATAAAATTTTGTAATAATAACTTTCATATCTTAATATAAGTTCCTTTAAATTTCAGAATCTTTAAGTTGAAATTTAACTTGAAATATTAATCTTTAAGTCAAAAATGTTGATTTTCAAAAAATGCCTAATTTTTCGATGTCTATCGACTATAACTTCAGAAATATCTGATGAAAAAGTCTGAAATTTTTGGAGGAGGGTAGTCAAGGATGTTAGAGAGTATGGTTCGGCATTCTCTTATATATCTACTTTCATTGTCAGTGTTCTCTTAACTCAGAGCAACAATTTTGGAATTTTAGAAACTTTCCATTATTATCTTTAAAATCCCTACATCAATAAACTCAATATTTTCAGTTTTGTTATATTTATTCCATTCAACTTTGTAATCACAGTCAGTTAAACCATAAATATATAACCAAACCCTTCCAAATTTTGCATTATTTTTATTCAAATGATCGAGAACTGTTGTAATAGATTTTCTAAAAATAATAAGTCAAAATTAAAAGACAAATATTTTTTAAGTTTGACACTTAGAAGGTAATCCTGGGAGTTGTATTCCATTTATAATTTGTTTCCTTCCTGAGATCCAATTTAGAACTGAAGCGAATCGGACAAAAACCCCCCGGTGCGAAAAATCCTAAAAGTTTCGCAAATCTTTTATGATTATAAAATTACCTAGCACCTAGACATTTTCTGTAACAAGAGGAAGATTTAATACAAGGAAGCATATAAATATCAACATTTTCAATCCCTGCTGCTCTAGCATTTATTATATTTAATTCTGCATTAGAATCAACTTCTCCTGTGTCGTGATAATTAGCATTAACAATAACAAATTCTTTGGAGTATTGGTCTTTTAAACATTTGAATTGAGAAATTCTAGATATTTTTTAATTAAAATTGAGTAATTCTCATTAATAAAATTATTTTTTTACCTATACCAATTTTTCCATACAACAACTCCTTCACTTGCCTTGGCATTTTTAAAAATTGTTGAAAATAAAATGGACATGAATAAAAGAAATAAATAAATATTGCCCATTATTCAATTTATTTTATTTTTTATAAATAAAAATAAAAATAGATTTTTTAGTTTTAATAAAATGCTTTTATTTAAAAAAAATAGCGCACTAAAGCCGCGATGAAAAATTTAATTATTAAAATTCACATTAATTAATTCTTCTCAAACAAAGATGCCAGCTATACTTTTAGGTACATATGAGGTGAGGTTAGCCCCAAAGTTATATCTTAAATTCGAGAGTCTGAATTCAACAACTGAACTAGACTTTATTCATATACCATTTCAGGCAATAGGAGGGGGGATAATGCAAAAATATAAGTTGGGGTGTAAATCTTAATTGAGATAGAAGAAAAAAAGATGATTTGAGGAAATTTTAATAGCTTAAATAGATGAAGATTACATCATTGTTTTTGCCTGAAATGATAAATTTTTAAGAATAAATTTAAAAGGTTAGAGGATGAGCATTGTAAAGAAAAGGGCAATTTTAGAATTCAAGAGTGACAAATTGGAGAAATATGAGAAAGATGAACAGAAAAATGTTATATTAACAGAAATGAATAATTGAAAAAATATTTTTTAAAACATTATTAAATCATTTTTATCTGTCGATTATTAACAAAGAATATTTCTTCGAGTTGTATTCAACACATATTTTTTTTTAAATTATTTAAATATTCCGAAGGCTCTTTTTTACAAAATTTAAATTTTATTTAATTTCGAAAATTTTTTTTTGACTTTTTAATTTTCAATAATTTTGCTATTTTCTAAGTATTAAAATTTTCTTTTTTTTTAATTAAAATTCTTTAATTTTTAAATGTTCTTTTAAAATTTTATGATAATTTGAGAAATCATTATTGAGATATTCAATTACCTCGATTATAGGTTTCTAATTTTTTATTTTTTAATAATTTTTTGGTCAAAAATCTTTTAAAAATTTAGATTGTTTAGCGTAGTCGAAGTCGTACTTGCAGTCGATCTAAGGAATACAAAAGCAGTAGATCTAAGCAGATCAAAACTGAAGAAAGTAATGTATAGAGGAAAGAGTTGCTATTATTTTAAAAAATTAAAAAAATTTTTGTCAGCCCAAAAACAAGTATCTATAAAACAATACAAAATTTAAACAAAATTATGGTGATGAAGTTAACATTGTAGGGCTTAAGATTTAAGTTGGTCAAAAACAATTAGTTCCCAGAATCTTTAAGGACAGTTTTTAAGCTTATTTTCAACCTATTCTTAAGCTTAAACTTTTTAAATTAAAAACGTATTTTTACAGCCATTTAAGTCATTTTCAACACCATTTGAGTAACCAATTTAACAATATAAAAAATCATTTTTATTTTCAAAACATTAAATAAAAAATCTTTTAAAAGAACAAATCTTGTTCATAATTTTTTAAATTCAATTTTTAATTTCCATAACTCAAATCAACAAATTTATTTCTTAGAAATTGCACTAAAAATCGCCCCAAAAAATCCACCAAGAACAGCTCCAGCAACTGCACCTTCATCATTACCCCCAAGAGTTCTTACAAAGGAGCAGCCATCCTTTGCGCCATGAAAGACGCCCTCCACGATGTTTTCAATCTAAAATGAAAAAGAAATAATTTTTGTTAAAAATTTTTAGAATTTATGAAGAAAAGGACCCCCTAATAGAAAATTTCAAAAAAATTTTTTACAGCTTTTTTCTCGTCAGGCATGATTTGATAAAATAAATTTGTTGTTTTTAGAAAAATGAGCAAATGGCACTGCTATCTAAATTAAGAAAAAAAATTTTTTTAATAATTAAAGGAAGAGTTTAAGAAAGAAATTTAAAAAGAAAGATCCATC
Organism: Meloidogyne incognita; assembly: GCA_036172945.1. Lineage (NCBI taxonomy): Eukaryota > Metazoa > Nematoda > Chromadorea > Rhabditida > Meloidogynidae > Meloidogyne > Meloidogyne incognita. The sequence continues at coordinate 5,725,357 of JARQAC010000001.1, forward strand.
AATAAATTAAAAATTAAAGTCTGACTGTCAGAAAGACATTCTAATCGAACAACTTACAAAAAATTAAAATATGAAATGATTGAACAAATTTCTTAACTTAATACATATTTACATTTATGACCATTTTTGTATTAAAAAAGGGGAGGAGTCTACATATTTGGCCAGTTTACAAAGACATCTTCTTCTGACTGTCAATAAAGAGAGATAAAACAAAGACAAAGAAGACAAAAATAATAATATTTGTGTCGATTTTGTTCATAAAAGAAATGAGGTAAATAGTTGATGAAAAAAGGGGAGTGTTCTTTGTTTTGCCAAAAATTTAAATAAAAATTAAGTGTTCTTTGGATTATGTGTTTGTCCAAAAAATCTATTTTTTGTTTAAAAATTTAACCTATTTTTTGGGAAAAGGACAGATACAAGAAACATTTTTTAGAAAAATTAAAAAAATAAATGGAAGAAAAATTAATAGGCATGCTGATTTTTTGTAAAATTATTTTTGTGTTTAGAAACAATACTTTAATACATATTTAGGACATATAGCCAATGGTCTTTCAAGTTAAATTGCACCTACTTTTTAATTTTACAAATTAATTATAACCTATGACTTTTTAATATTCATTTCCCTTGTTTAGTTTTGATTGACAAGTAAAAAATCTCCTTCCTTTCAAGAACGGTGGACTTTTATTTGACCGGTAGGAATACAACATGTACTCGTAGACAGGGAAGAGTCGAAACAGGCAGAGATGGCTATACTAGAAGTCGGAAATCGGAACGGGCGGGAAACTGAAGGCCGATCCAACTTTAATAATAAGGTGGAAGTAAAGTTCAAAAATTAAATTTTTATTTCCTACTACATAGTTTAAAAGAAAGTTTTGTTCGCTGAATTTAAAAATAGGTATTTTTCCGAAAATTTATTTTCCACAAAATTATAATAAAATCAAAATCTGTTGAGAATAAAAGGGAAATTTTGTGAATACATTTCTTGATTCAATACATAAATTCTATAGGATAAATGGCTAAAAAACGACTAGAAATGTGAAAAACTAAAAAATTTGACAATTAAATATAAAAATTTATTTTTCAAAGAAAAATTTTACAAAACAAAAATTTTTTTCTCATTAAAAGAACAAATATTGTCCAAATTTCTTAAATTTTCTTGCCTCCATTCAAAATAAACTTTTAATGAACCCAATGACGGTTCCCACTCCCGCACCAATAAGAGCCCCTGGAGGGCCTGCAATCATCCCTCCAGTTGTGGCGCCTCCAACAATACCAGTGGCAATGTTGTCAATCTTAAAAAATGATTTGCAAATTTAAAATAATGGCAAAAAAGAGAAAATTATCTTTATAAATTTTTAATTATAATTATTTTCAATTTAAAATTAACTTTTGCAAATCTAATAATTAGTTTAATAGAAAATTTACTGTTTCCTTCTCATCTGCCATATTGCTTTAATTTACAAAAATTTATAATAAATTAAAAAAATTTTTTTTTAAATAATTTCTAAATTTAAAAATAATTTTCATATACAAATTAAAAGAATTTTTAAACAATTAGATATAGGAAAATTTTTTAAATCATAAAAATATACATACTTTTAATGTGGAATGCTAAATACCTTTAATTCAAGAATTTTTTTACTTTTTAATTTCAATTTTTCAAAATAAACAAGACACGCCCATCACAAAAGGAAATAAAAAGAGATTTGTTTATGTATTTTAAATAAAATTTAAATTTTGTACTTTTTTTAGGGAATGCTGAATTAATTTTAGAAAAAAATTTAAAGTAAACAAATTTTGTAAAAAAATATAAAATTTTGTTTTTTAATAATAAAAGTTAAATCTTGGAATTAGTAAAATCCATCTTCATTTCAATTAATTTTTAACATAGTAGAGGGGTAATAAAATTATTACCAGGAAAATTTTTTAACTATTAATTGTTAAAATCCTTCATAAAAACATCTGCTTAGAATGGTAGGCTCTAATAATTCATGTGGATCTTTGACCTTGCTCTCTGGTCCAACTTTGCTACTCGCCCTTGATCTCAGCTTTGTCAGCTTCGACTATCATCGGTCTCAGTTTTAAAAAAAACACGACACGCGCTACCCTAAATAAAATGCTAAAATATGTGAAAAACTGAAGAAAAAGGTGGCAAAAAATCGTTTCCATAAGAGGCAAATCCGTATAATTTCAAAATCCCTTTCAAAAATTTAACTTTTTTTAAAAACACGCCTATTACAAAAGGGAAAGGGAATCTTTTATTATTACTTAATAAGAAATTTTGGTGAAAAAATCATAATTTCAAGAAAAATATCCAAAATACATGGAAAAAGGTGACAAAAACCTAAGAGCATTTAAAATGAGTTATAGCCTAGTTTGGTTGACAAACCCCAGAATAAGTTTCTAGATATGTGGCAATAACTTCTAGTAAACGTAAGATATTCAAAAAATAACAAAGGATTTACGTTTCTCACAACATATTTGTATCAGAACGTATATTTCCAACATTTATTTCACAAGTTTCTTTAATTTCGTATCCCTTCATTATAGGATTTTCTCACCCACCAAAAGGATAATCATATTCATCATAATCTTCAAAATTGTTTTTACCATCATTATGAATATAAAAAAGTGGGGTATTGTTATATTTTCTAGTATTTCCTGTAATTTCATGCCAATTATATTTACTTGTCATAAACCCAAATTCTTGTTTTCTTTCTTTTAAAGTGTTGACAACGTCCTAAAATTAAAGTTATATTTTTACTAAAAAATTAATTTGCCTCAATAAACTCAATATTTGAAGTTTTGTTAGCTATATTCCATCCAGAAGGGTTTCGACATCCATCCGAAGATAAATCTACACGAAACCAAACTCTTCCAAATTTTACATTAATATTATTTAAATAATCGAGTACTGAGTTAATTAATGCACTAAGTAATAAAAAGTCTAATTATAAATTTAAAATATTAAAAATAATTATTTTATTCTAAACATTCAGTTAGTTATTGGGTATGGCCTAAATTGAAAATTACTCGATAAAATTTTTCTGTTTACCGTCCTCTCCTTGGTGCTGTTTCCACAAAAATTTTCCCGAGTCCCGTCTCTGGATACAAACCATGATTTAAACCCCCGCCCTCCGGGGACGCTGGGAGGTCTTCATCCAGAGCCACCGTCCCCGATAATTTACCTCCCATTTCCACATAATTTGTATTCCGAAGACGGCTTGACACAAGGAGTAATATAAATATCCACATTTTCAATTCCTGCTGCTTTAGCATTTATTATATTTACTTCTGCACTGGTATCAACATTTCCCGAATCGTAATAATTAGCATTAACAATAACAAATTCTTTTGAGAATTTTTCTTTTAAACATTTGAATGTTGAAATTCTAAATATTTTAAGGTACTATGATACATGTAAGTTGATTGGGTAATGATTTGAAGTGATATTGGGGATAAAAGGGGATTATGAAGGTTATCAGAGGATTTAGAGTTATCAAGGAGATTTAACGAAGTGGCTTATTACGGAGATTATCTTGTAATTTGGTGGGATCAAGGAGATTTAAAAAGGTACCAGGATTACCGACAGATGTCGGGTGAGTGGGAAGATAGTGGATAATAAAGGCTATCAATAGTTATAAATTGATACCGGGGATATCAGGGGATTTGGAGGATAACGGGAGAATACGATATTTTAAAATTTTTCGAAAATCTGCATTCGGATATATGTATGTACCTATATTGTATATCCATGTTTATATTTCTATGATAGTACGAAAACATACAAGCCGAAATAATAATTGCTCTCCCTCAAATAATCACCCCACCTCTTTTAATTACCCACTGCAGCGAGAGATCCAAACAATAATTACCCAGGTTAATTATTTGAGTAATTAAAAGAGTAATCTTAATATAAAAAATAAATCTTACCTATACCAAGGTGCCCATATATAAACTCCTTCACTTGTCTTGACATTTTTGAAAATTGAAAGAGATAAAATGGACATGAATAAAATAAATAAATAAATATTGCCCATACTGATCTTTATTTTATTTTTTATAAATAAAAACAAAAATAGATTTTTACCTTTGTTATCGCTTAATTTATATATTATTTATTTATTTTTAATTCTTTTACCCAAAACTAAAACCGCAATGAAAGATTAAAGTATATTTTGAGGAACTTTATTTCAATTAATTATTATTATATTTTAGGTTCATCTATTTTTTTATTATAATAAATTGCTTTTACCCAAACAGGTATTGGACTAAAACCGAAATAAAGATATTAAAGTATGTATATTTTATGGAATGTTAAATTTAATATAGTAAGAGCGATGTAAAATCTTTAGCTCACCACGATCAGGTGCTCTTCCGACTAAGCTACCGGGACACTGCTTTCACCTTCTCTTTTAACAGATCTTAAACCCCCACCTAATGAACGTTTTAAATGCTAGCCAGCTGGATCTTTCTCTTCCTTACAATATTAAAATTCACCATTCCAATGTTTATTTAATTAATTCCTCCATAGACAAAAGTTTTATGACTAAGGCTAGGATTTATAGGCAAGTAAAAACAGTAAAATAGGCACCAAAAAGCCAAAAAAGGCACAAAAATAGGCAGTTAAAAAAGTTACACGTTAGTAACACAGATAAAAATAAAAATATAATTTTTTTAAATTTATTGAAAATGTTAAAGAAGTTTATTTCCTTTGGCAAAAAATTGTCCCTCGACCTCGATCTCGGTTTTTCCAGTCTCGGTGATCCTCTGTCTCGGTTTTTACAAAAAACCTCGACCTCGTGCAACTCTAGTTAAAACATGAAATTTTTTCTTATTTGACTCTTTCCAACTACAGAATAACTAAAACAATTCTTTATCATTTTTATTACAAAAAATTTTAAATTTGTAATAGATTAGCGACATTAATATCGCAAATTGTCGTAAAATTATATTCTTTTATTGTAGGCTTTTCCCAACCACCAAAAGGATATCCATATTCATTATAATCGTCAAAATTGTCTTTTTGATCGACATTATAATACAAAAGTGGAGTATTGTTATATTTTCTAGTATTTCCTGTAATTTCGTGCCAATTATATTTATTTGTGAAAAATCCAAATGGCTGGTTTCTTTCTTTTAGAGTGTTGACCATTTCCTTAAATTTAATTAATAAAATTATCATTTTACTCCAAAATAATAAAATTTTGGTGAGATAGAAGAGGCTAAGGGAGGCAGATACGGATGTCCGGATCCGAAAAAGGCCGGATATCCAAATATTCGGTTTGGATATCGGATCTGGATATCCGAAGATTTCCAACTATCCGCCAACCTTAGAAGAGGCCCATCGGATAGAACTTTTAGACAGCAAACATATAACCTAAATGTTGATTAAACAAACTTTTTTGGATCCATTATCTAATTGCAAGGATGAGCCCCGTGGCTATTTAGATCCCATTGTCAGTGTTCTCTTGGCCCCAGAAAACGCCAAAGATAGAAACTAAATTAGGTATATTAAAAATCCGTACATCAATATACTCAATATTTTTAGTTTTGTTATCTTCATTCCATCCGTCATATTGGTTACAGTCAGTTAAACCATAAATATATAACCAAAAACGTCCAAATTTTGCATTATTTTTATTTAAATGATCGAGGACGAAAATAATAGATTCTCTAAAATAAATTAATTTAAATGAATCTATCTTTTCTAAAATAGTTTGGCGGATCAGAATTTCCGTATCAGAAAAAAGACCGGATATTCTAAATTTTCGGTTCAGATCTTACCAATACTAAGCATTTCAGAGGACATTCATGTACCTTTTTTCTCCATTAAAAAGAATTTTACTTCTCTGCTTTCTACATTTAAAAATTTTTTGCAGTACAGTAGCTTTACCTCCCCTTAAATACTTTTTTCAAAAATCTGAATCAAAAATCGCTCAAGTTGCGCAAAGCTTTTATAAATATAAACTTAACCTAGCATCTCCACATACTAATTCAGAAGCAGAAGAAGGCTTAATACAAGGAGAAAAATAAATATCTACATTTTCAATCCCTGCTGCTCTAGCATTTATTATATTTAATTCTGCATTTAAACTAACTTTCCCTGTCTCATAATAAGTAGCTGGAACGATAACAAATTCTTTTGAATATTTTTCTTTTAAACATTTAAATTGCGAAATTCTAAATATTTTACTTAAAGAGAATGGAAAAATAATTTTTTACCTATACCAAGTTTCCCATACAAAAACACCTTCACTTGTCTTGACATTTTTAAAAATTATTAAAAATAAAATGGACACGAATAAAAGGATAAAATAAATACTATTTCTCATTCTTATCTTTATTTTATAAAAAAACAAAAATAGATTTTTACTTTTGTTATCGGTTAATTTATATATTATACATAGTATATTTTTAATAAAATGCTTTTACACAAAACAGGTAGCGTACTAAAACCGCAATGAAAAGATTAATGTGTATTTTGTGGAATTAAATAGTAAAATCCATCATTATTTTAATTAATAATTCTTACACAAAGGTTAACGTGATTAGAGTGGTAGGTTCTAAGAATTCTTAGGTAGGTTCTAGAAGAACCCTACTATATCCGGGTCAATTCCGAACCGACATTCAAGCCCTACAAGCTCATAATAGCACTGATTTTTACAAAAGACTTTAAAGCACTTTCTAGTAAAAGTGCTTTAGAGTGCTAAAGCACTTTCTAGTTCGTTTAAACAATTTTAGTAACCAAATTTAATCCAGGATTAAATTTAAGAGATGAGAATGATTCGGAACATTAATCTTCATGGAGATTTGGCGGATATCGTGCATCAAGAAGGGTCAAGGGTGATATTGGTGGATTTCTAGGGCTATTAGTTGATTTGAGGAAAAAATCCAACGATTTGCCGAGGATTTAGGGGGATGTAGGCGGATTTTGAGTGATAACTGGATTAAAAGATAAAGAGAACTTCTACAGATCTTAATCTCTAAATATCTGCTACGAACATAAAACATCTGATAAAAAACTCGTTCATACTTTTGAGTTTTGAGTATCCAGGAAGCCAAAATGGGCAGAATATTTCATAAAAAACATGACCGTGTTACTCCAATAAAAATTAAAATTTTTGTTATTCAACTCTTCCCAATTACAATATTAATATGTATGTATAACATTTATCATTTTATCAAAAATTTATTTTAAATTTGCAATATAAATATTAGCCACATTAATATCGCAAATTGTCGAAGAATTATATTCTTTCATTGTAGGCTTTTCCCAACCACCAAAAGGATAACCATATTCATTATAATCCTCAAAATTGTTTTTACCATCTAAACTACCATACAAAAGTGGAGTATCATTATATTTTCTAGTATTTCCTGTAATCTCGTGCCAATTATATTTATTTGTGTAAAATCCAAAATCTTGTTTTCTTTCTTTTAAAGTGTTGACCATACCCTTAAATCAACGATTTCATCTTTACTTAAATAACTTAATTTGCCTCAATAAACTCAACATTCGAAGTCTTGTTATCTTTATCCCATCCATGGAGGTATTGACATGCAAACGGACTAAAAACAATATACAACCAAACTCTTCCAAATTTTACTTTAATATTATTTAAATAATCGAGCACGGATGTAATTAATGCACTTAAATAATAAAAAATATTAGAAATAATTCCTTTAGTATAATTTCAAGTTAGTGTAAACTTCGATGAAAAAAAATTAAAAATTCCCGAACAGAATGCTAAAATTTTGCATAGATTTTTTACTTTCCCGAAAATTTTTTTCTGTTTCCGCGCCCACCTCCTTGGCGCTGCTTCCGCGAAATTTTTTCCTGATCTCTCCATAGGATAAAACCTTTGATTCGAAACCCCGCGACCTACTCTAGTTTAAACAAGGATATAAAGAAATCCTTAAATTATTTCATTTGTTATGACAGTTTATTCAATTTATCGCTGTTCCAAAATTATACGCAACCCTTCATAAAATTTTTGTTTATCAATCGAATAATCCATAATATTTCTCTGGACATATAAAACAAAAGAAATTAAGTTCGGTACTTTATGTATATACCACCCCCTCCTCCATTTTGGGTCTCAGAGTTTTCCTTAACATGTAATAATGGTCAGCCATCCTTCCTCAATTTTACTCCATTTCCCCGTGGCATATTCAAATTAGAGACATTAATAAAGAAAAAATTTTTTGCAATGTCTTCCAACGTTCGGCATGCGTACCATATTTTTATATGCGATATAATCCACCTTATTCCAAAAATGTGTCGTGCATCCAGCTTTTGCACCCATAATTAATGTGCACAAGCACAATATCGTGCCATGAGTCTAAATAGCCGTGCTTGGTACTTTCCAGGGATGGATAATTTTGATTTAAAAAAACGGAGGGCGGAAGTGGAAAAAAACGGAATAAAAATAAAAAGCAGGCGGAAGGGCCAAAAAAGTTGGAATTAGGCGGAAGGCGGAAGAAAATCCATCCCTGGTACTTTCGACGTAGCCATATTATATACCTATCTATAATTAATCTGTCAATTATTTAATTAATCAATGAACTAAAATATTTTTGTAAAAACAAGACCTTCCATCTCCACATAATTTGTATTCTGAAGAAGGCTTAACACAAGGAGTAATATAAATATCAACATTTTCAATCCCTGCTACTCTAGCATTTATTATATTTATTTCTGCATCGATATTAACTTCTCCTGTATTGTTATAATTTGCACTAACAACAACAAATTCTTTTGAGTATTTTTCTTTCAAACATTTAAATTCAGAAATTCTAAATATTTAAATTAAAAAGAATAGAAAAATAATTTTCTACCTATACCAAGTTTTCCATACAAAAACACCTTCACTTGTCTTGACATTTTTAAAAATTGTTAAAAATAAAATGGACACGAATAAAAGGATAAAATAAATACTATTGCTCATTCTGATCTTTATTTTATTTTATTTTATAAAATTAAATAAAAATAAAAACAAAATAATTTTTTACTTTTTTATTATTTTATTTTTAAATACTATATGTATAAAATTATTTGTTTATTTATTTTTAATAAAATGCTTTTCCTTAAACAGGTAGCGGACCAAAACTGCTATAATAAGATTAATAAATATTTTGTGCAATGTTAAAATTTAAAAATAAAAATCCATCATTATTCTGTTTATTCAATTAAACAAACCAGAAAACTTTATTACTAAAACCCTTTGATTAGAGTAATCGGTTCTTAGAATTTTTGCGGAAAAATGGGAAAGGCTATTTTTCTATAGAGCTATGTACTCCTCACGAAATTAGGCTTAGACATATTGCCGAATACCTAAAGTTGTACTCATATTTGCGTTGGTAACGAATATCATATTCGTGCCTTAAATTTTAAAAATATTTAAAAAATTTGTAAATGAGGAAAAATTTTTAAACCTTCAAAAAAACCCAAGAAGCCATTATTGAGAATGTATATAAAAAATTAAGCAAATGGTAGATCTGAGAGTTGAGATCAGACTTGCAGACGGGACTTGCACAAATATCCGCAGGCATTTTGATATTATTTGTATCCATATCCGTATCCGTGTGCAAGTCTGGTTGAGATACAATAATGCTCAAAAGTAAAGATCCCTGGGTATGAAAATTTGTCAAAAGGGAGTACCGTATTTACTCGATTAATTCCCCACCCTCGAATAATTCCCCACCCTCTATTAATTCCCCATGCCAGGGATGAGTTGAAAAAATAATTCCCCTCCTCCAAATACCCTACTACACGTTCAAATTTCAAAACTCCAATAATTCCCCACCCTCTATTAATTCCCCATGCCAGGGATGGGTTGAAAAAATAATTCCTCGGGGGAATTAATCGAGTAAATACGGTATTTCGACATTGAAAGGTCATATGTATTAGTTCTTTTGTAAAATTAAATCACACAATGTATCTCTCACAAAGAAGAGTATGAGGTAATGTGCATAATGATATATAAGTACATAATTGTTAAAAAAACTTTTTTAACTTTAAAAAAAATAAAACAAAGTTATCTCAACAAAATTATGACCAGTGTTTGGAAGCTCGTACCAAAATTCGTACTCGTACTCGTACTCGTACCTGTGTACTAGTACGAGTACGAGTACGAGAAAAAAAAATTAGCAAGTACGAGTACGAGTACGAGAAAAAAAATAAGGCCTGTGCGAGTTAATTAAAACATAAAAAATTTTAATTTAATCATGAATTTTCCAGAATTTTCGCCTGCGGCGCAAAAAATGGGAGAAATCTGACTTAAGTACCTCCAAAATTCCAAAATTTTCGCCTGCGGCGCTGAAAAATAAAAGAAATAGGAGCATTATGGCTTCAAAGCCTTCTAAACTTCAAGAATTAACGCATACGACCCTAAAAATGCAGAACTAGATGTCTTTGACTCCAAAAAATCACCAAAATTTCAATTTTTTGCACATTTCCCAAGTACGAGAAAGTACGAGGTACGAGGCCAAAAATAGGGCTTGTACGAGTACGAGTACGAGTACGAGGAAAAAAATTAGACATGTACGAGTACGAGTACGAGAAAAAAATTAGGCAAGTACGAGTACGATTAGAGGTAAAAAAAAGGCCTGTACGAAAGTACGAGTACGAGTACGAGCAATTTTCAAAATTCCAAACACTGATTATGACCACATCCAAATCTCCTGATATCACGTTCTCTCCAAATCTTTTGTTATCCCGATTTCCCCTGTAATACACCGATATAACCCTTTATCCCGCCAAATCCCTCAGTATCTAAGTTAATTCCTCCAGATCCCCATAATCGAACTTCAAAGAAAAAAAATTAGAAAATGGTGTTGATAAAAAGTTGTAGGTCTTCTGGGTCAGTAAGTCATTGAGAATTAGGTCTTCTGTGGTGGACTCCTTTTGTTTTATTCAGGAAACATTTGGACTATGAGGCTAGTCTTTACGTTATGTTCGCAATTATAGAAAAAAGATCTTTCAAGTGCCTACTTCTCAAAATCACTACTATAAATTTTATCACACTACTACATTAATAAAAATACTTTTATATATATATAAATATTTTTTTATCTCATTTTGTATCAGAACGTATATTTACAACATTTATTTCACAAGTTTTGTTAATGTCATATCCCTTCATTGTAGGCTTTTCCCAACCACCAAATGGATAACCATATTCATTATAATCTTCAAAATTGTTTTTACCATCATCATGATTATAAATAAGCGGAGTATAGTTATATTTTCTAAGATTTCCTGTAATTTCATGCCAATTATATTTATTTGTTATAAATCCAAAATCTTGTTTTCTTTCTTTTAAAGTGTTGACCATACCCTTAAATCAACGATTTTATCTTTACTAAAATAACTAAATTTGCCTCAATAAACTCAATATTCGAAGTCTTGTTATCTTTATCCCATCCATTAAGGTTTTCACAATCATCGGAAGCATAAGTAACATACAACCAAACTTTTCCAAATTTTATATTGTTATCATTTAAATAATTGAGTACTTTTGTAATTGATCCACTTAAATAATAAAAATTCTAAATTGGTAAATTTAAAATTTCTTCAAAAATTTTTTGGTCAGAAACTAATTGCCGCATGGCTATTGTCATGTAAAGCATAGTTATTTACTAATTCCTAAGGCTGTGCAGTAGGCGGCGTGGTGTAATGGATAACATCAGTCCGATCTACTGAAGATGCTGATTTGCTCACAGTCGACGAATAACCTTTGAACTAGCTAAAGGAGAGAATCTGCTTTATCGGTATTAGAGTTAAGCGGTATCGGGATTTAGAGAAAAACCCGGGATCGGGATTTTGGAATGATGATCCCGATCCCGGATCCCGACAGGGTCGGGATTGGCCGAAATCGGGATCGGGATTTGGACTGGAGATCCCGATCCCGGTCCCGATCCCGAATCGGGACCGGGAATGAAAAATCGGGATCGGGATTTACTAAAAATTTTTTTAATTTTTAATTTCTTCACATACGACTCAATATAATTCTAAAAAGACCACTGCGGTGCTGAAATATTGAGTTTAAGTCTCATAGACGCATAATTTACTTTCCGGTTCAGGGGATTAAGGGAGGATAAGGTAATGGGGGTGAGGAATAAATGGGATTGGGCTTCTTCTATTTTAAGCGCCGTATGCAAAAATTTAGATGAATTTGGAAGGCCAAGGTGCCAGATTTCCTCCCTTTTAAGCGCCGCAGGCAATATTTTTTAATTTTGGAAGGCCAGGGCATTCAAGTCTAAACGTTAAGTCTATACGATTAAGTGCGTTACGTTCAAATGTGGACGATTAAGAACTGAGATTGAGGGATTAAGTGATATATTCATTTTCTCTTAAGCCCTCGATTTCTCTTCAAATCTAACCTAATCCCTGTAAATCCACCGATATCCTTCTATACTCCAAATCCACCGATACTCCCCTCAATCCCTCTTGATCCCTCGATATCACACCAAATCACTCAATATTTCATTAAGGTTGTAAAGACAGCTTTGTTCATTTTTGCGGCGCCGCAGGCGAAAATTTTGAGAATTTTGGATGTCAAGATGTCAAGATGAATTTTGGATGTCAAGACCGGGATCCCGATCCCGCTCAACCCTAATCGGTATTACTGAAATGGTTCGGCACTAAGAATCGAGCTATAACTAAAATTTAATAAAATTTACCTAGCATTTCCACATAATTCGTACTCAGAAGAAGGCTTAACACAAGGAGAAAAATAAATATCAACATTTTCTATCCCTGCTGTTCTAGCATTTATTATATTTAATTCTGCATTTAAATTAGCTTCTCCAGAGTTGTAATAATTAGCTGAAACAATAACAAATTCTTTTGAATTTTCCTTTAAACATTTAAATGTTGAAACTCTAAATATTAAAATTGAAATGATGTGAGATGATTTGAAAGTTTTAAATTCTGGTTTAGGTTTGGTCAAAAAATCTTTTGATATAATTTTTTAGGAGAGATAGTCAGATGAATTTTTATAAGGCAACTAGAAAATATTTGTTATTAAATTAAATAGGGCATCGCTCGATCCCATACAACTAAGGACGTACCTAAAATAACTGTTTAACCACCTCAAGACTGCTAATACTTTTCATAATAATTAAATAATATTTTTACCTATACCAATCATACCATATAAAAACTCCTTCATTTGCCTTGACATAATTTTTAAAAAATAAAATGGGGAAAAGTAAAAGAAGGAGATTTATATTTTTCATTTTAAAATTTATATTATTATTGGTTAAACTCAATTCAAAGTAATTTTAAAAATGCTAAAAAGATTTTTTATGGTGAATAAAAATAGACTAACAATATCAATATATCACGTTATTTATTATTAGTTGTCCTGCATAATGTTTTATTTATATTATGAATTACCCAAAACAAGTATAGCCAACTGTAACCGCGGTTCCACAAAATAGATAAGAGAAAATAATACTTTCACCTCAGCTATAATTACAGGGTGACAAGAAAGTAATGGAGCCTACTAAATCCAATTTCAGATGCCTAATAATTCGAGAAGAACTATACACATTCTTCCAAAAATGTTAGAAAATAAAAAATGTCAAACCATAATCAGAAAATTTCCATAATTAAAAACCTCTGATTTTGGTGGTTTGCTCTAAGAATGAATCTTCGATTCCGAAACACAATTTACCCTCTTGATATCCGTACAAATTATATCCCTACAAATCCACCAAGTAGTGTTCGGCAAATGGATATTTCCTATACCAATACCAGTAGTACCGAAAAGTACTGGTATTAAGAAGTACTGTCGAAAAATTTTCGGTAATACAGCGGTACTTAGGTACTCACAGTAAAATGTGCACACAGTAAATAATAATATTATTGTTTAGCATTTTTAGTGATAAACTTAATCCAGGATTAAGGTTAAGAGATGATAAGTTTAAGAGATGAGAGGATAGGGCGAAATTGCTAAAAAATAGGGCAAAAAATAGGGCATTGTTTTAAACACCTAAAAATACCTACATTTATAAATAAATTTTTTTAATTTTTATTAATATTTTTATCTAAATTAAACTATTATCTAAATTAAACTAATCATGATCAGGGACGGACGCAAGAGGCTGAATTTTAGAAGGCCGCAGGCCAAAAATTCACATTTTTTGCGCCGCAGGCGCAAATTTTGAGAATTTTGGAAGGCAGTAAGCCAAAATAAATTCAATTTTTTGTCCAATACCCTCCCCAAATTTTTTCCTTGTCCCAATTTCGGTGGAAAAGAAGAATTCCCATAATTCTTCATAAGAATTTTGAGAAATTTGTAGGGCCAAGAAGCCAGATTTCATCATATTTATCCTCAGATTATGTGTCTTTTTGCATCTGAATTTGGAATCGATAATCGCGCAAAATCACGTAGGTGATCCTTTCTTGCTCTATCTCCTGAAATATTCTGCATTTAAGCGCCGCAAGCAAAAAGTTTTTAATTTTGGAAAGCCATTAAGTCATATTTCTTTATTTTCAGTTTTTTTTGAGAAATTTACAAGGTAAAGAAGCCAAATTTCTGCGTTTTTTCGCAATTTACATAAAAAATGTCAAAAAATATAAATATTCCAAAATGGTAAAAATAGGGCAAATGCCCTGTAAATAAGGCAAAAGGGACACCCTGATTCAGCGATTTACAACAGAAAATTTCTACAAATAGCTCGAAATGGTACGAAACAAAATATAATCCTGACTATTTTCATGCTATACATCAAAATTACAAAACATCTGTTGTTCCTTGTTGTCTATGCTCCAGTGATGTCAAAGTTCCAAAATTTGTCTGGAACTAGTTCTAGTTCCAGAACTAGGTTTTTAATTTTTGTAGTTCCAGTTCCAGTTCCGGAACTCCATTTTTAAAATTCCTTAGTTCCAGTTCCAGTTCTGGAACTAGTCCATGCTAGTTCTAGTTCCAAATTTATAAATTCCCCACGAGTGAGTCCGCACGATTGAGTCCCCCTTGTATATACCTCAATTGAGTCCCCGTGGATTTAATTATATTGAAAAGGATTAAGAGGGATATCGGGGGATTTGTAGAGATTAAAGTGAACATCAGGGGACCTGTTCTAGTTATCACACTTAACCTGCTTGTTCAACATCTCTGAAGTGAGTTTATAACATCCTCTATAATGTAATTTGGGAAAAACAAACGAATAGTAATAATTAATCCTTGTAGAGATTCTCTTATAACTAAGGAATAAATATTTTAAAAACTGATTAATAAATCTTTATTATTTTTATTGAAAAATAATTTCATATTTGCAATATTTTAGCCAATTCAATTTCACAAACTGTCGTATATTGAGTACTATATCTCTTCATTGTAGGCTTTTCCCAACCACCAAATGGATAACCATATTCATTATAATCGTCAAAATTGTTTTTACCATCTGAATGATAATACAAAAGTGGAGTATCATTATATTTTCTAGTATTTCCTGTAATTTCGTGCCAATTATATTTATTTGTGTAAAATCCAAATGGCTGGTTTCTTTCTTTTAAAGTGTTGACCATTATCTTAATTAATAAGTTTATTAGAAATGATCAGCAAAATCGTGTTTGCGGGATCACGCAGGATAAATCCCACACCTGTGGAGCATGCTATAGGTCTCACGAAAATGGAAAAACCAGTGTAAATAAAACTTTTTGCGGGTCATTTGAAAGAGCTCGACGCGCTAAAGAAAATTGAAAAACCATAAGATAGACACAGCTTATTTTTGAGGTCAAATACATATTCAAATATTCAACTAATATCTCATATGATTTTTTGATTCACTATCAAATTGAAATGATAATGGATCTACGAACATAAGAAGAAATGAGAATGCATTAGGCGTTGTCCCGGTAGCTCAGTGGTAAAGCACCTGCATTTATGATAGCGAGGCCAAGCGAGAGTTTGAACCCTGCCCGACGGCCAAACTTTGAAATAATAAGCACCGTGTCTATTTAGAGAATCAACAAAATTTTGGAACTTTAATGTGTAACCTTCCGATTTTTGAAATCGATCCATTATTATTTACAAAATCCTTACATCAATAAACTCAATATTCTCAGTTTTGTTATCTTTGTTCCAGTGATCATATTTATAACAGCCAGTTAAACCATAAATATACAACCAAACCCTTCCAACCTTTGCATTACTTTTATCTAAATTATCGAGGACGGTTGTAATAGATTTTCTAAAATAAATTGAATAATAAAGTATACATAATACATAATTTCTAATTTAAAAGCGCATTATTTTTTCTGAAACAGTTGGAAACCAGTGAAATGAGCTTTGCTACATCCTTAAAATTGTTTTTCCTTTAAAGAAAGTAAAAAATGAATAACCCGGTTTACTTTTAGTTGCCTACAGTGTTTGGAAGCTCGTACCAAAATTCGTACTCATACCTGTGTACGAGTACTAGGTAAAAAAAGGCATGTACGAAAGTACGAGTCTACTGTCTACAGACCACGAGCTTGACATTTACCGAAGAAAAATTCCTACAAAAATTTTAAATGCTATTTATTTTATACCTATTTTATACCTCAATACATATCCTAATATTTACAGAATATCTAATAATCATAAAAAATGCGTGGTCTTATAATTTCTTAACGGACTTCACACATTACCTAGCATCTCCACAAATTTCAGACTTATAAGAAGGCCTAACACAAGGAGTAATATAAATATCCACATTTTCAATCCCTGCTGCTCTAGCATTTAATATATTTAATTCTGCATTGGTATCATAACTCCCTGAGCCGAAATAATTAGCTTCAATTATAACAAATTCTTTTGAGTTTTCTTTAAAACATTTGAATTTTGAAATTCTAGATATCAATTAATTCTAATTACTAAGGAATATAAAAATAATTTTTACCTATACCAGGTATAGGTATACCCAAGGCAAACTCCTTCAGTTGAATTGACATTTTTAAAAATTGTTAAAAATAATATAGTAGAAAGCAAAAAATAATTAATGTTCATGCTGACATTTATTTAATTTTATAAAATTAAATAAATTTTAAAATAGATTCTCTCATTCGTTCGGGAATAGAGAAAATCTCACACGAGGCGGTGCGAACATTTGTCAAAAATTTTTCCACGCGCCTTCTACTCTGTATCTAAGCAAGGGGTGGGAACTTCGAAAATTCTTAATTGTACTTGTACCTTAGTTATTCCTCTATCATATAAATTTTATTTGATCACAATAACATTAATTTGAAAAAAGTTATGCCATAAATAGTTTGTCCTAAACATTTCTTGTCACCCTGTATTATTAATTGTTTATTTATTTTTAATAAAATGCTGTTACCCAAAACAGGTAGCGTACTAGAACAGCTATAAAAAGATTAATGTATGTATATGTATATATTTTGTGGAATGTTAAAGTTAAATTATAGAATTCCAACATTATCATGTCTATTCTATTAATTCTTCCACAAACAATTTAGTGTTACAGCTTGTGAACAATAAAAGCATTTAAAATTAAACATACTTTTGTGGGTTCTGCGACTTTTGTGTCGCTAACATTTGCGTCGCGACTTTTGCTCCGTCGACATGTGCGCCGCCATGACTTCAAAATAAATAAAATTATGATTAACAATACAAGTGTGCGCCAAAATTTTCGCGTGACCTGCCAAACGTCTATTTTTTTAAATTTGCGCCATCCTTTTTAAAACACGCCAGAAAGTTTTAAACACGGATATTTCTTGTATTTTTTTATAAAAAAGGAGGATTTCTGCGTTTGCCTTCAGAAATTCCCTGAATTTTCGCCTACGGCGCACGAATTTCGTTTCCTGGCCATTATGCTTCATAAAAATTTTGGCATTTGCGTTCACTTTTGGCTGATTTTTGGCGTTTCGAGTTTGGCGTTCTTAAACTTTTGAAAAATTGGCGTTTGGCATCTGGTAGACCCATGGAAAAATTTTAGCTCACATCCTTGTCGTTAATCATATTTTTATTTTTTGGGCAGGGCGGCGCATAGGTCGCGGCGCAAAAGACAGCGGCGCAAATGTCAATTCGGGAAAAAAACAAAATTCGGGAAAAATGAAAAGCATTACGATATTAGAAAGTTTTGGTAAGGGCATTTGTTGGCTCCGGCTCCGGGACTTTCGAATTCTTGGCTGCGGCTCCGGATTCGGGAATTTTAAAATCTGAAGCCGCTCCATGTTGGATCTGGGCTCCGGGAGGAAAATCAATGAATAATAATATTTCGGGGGATTTGAGTAGATTAAGTGTGATATCCAGTGATATCACGGGAATAAGAGTGATACATGGGATTAAGCGGGATTTGGCCGGTTATCATAGGATTCGGGTGTATTATGAAAACACATATCGTTCATATACCTACCGTATTTCCTAAAATAGTACTCCCAACTGAATTAGCACTCCCACTTAAATAATACTCCACTTTGGAGGAGGGTTGAAAAATAGTAACGAACAAATTTAATATTTTATATGGGCGGAAACACGGTCGGACAAAACATGGAAAAGACAAAACACGGAACGACCAAAATACGGACTATACCAAAACACGGAAAAATTGAAAAAATAAAATGGACTTGAATAAAAATAAAAAATAAATGTTTTTCATTCTGAAATTTGTTTTTTTTTCAAAATTAAAAAAATCATACAATTTTTTCTAAATAAAAACAAAAACAGATTTTTACCCTTTTTATTACTTTATTTATGTATTTACTTATAATATTATGTCTATTTTTTATTTATTTCTAATAAAAAAATGCTTTTTATCAAAACTGTTAGCTCACTAAAACCGTCTAAAAAAGATTAATGTATATATATATTATATAGAATATATTTATAGAATTATTTCTAAAAATCCATCATTATTTCAATTAATTGCTTCACTTAAATGATAGAAGGGTATTAAAATCTATTAAAAATTCCATGACTAAAACCTTTGGCTAGGCCGATGATAAGCGCAAGAGACAATTACAATAACGCAAAACGCAAGGCGCAATTTTATTATACCGTATCGGTTTAATAAAATAAGATCAGTATAGGGTATTTAATGTTTTGTGGCTTCGATCCAGCCTTATTTATATCTAGGCTCCCAGTGATCGGGAATTGAGATTGGTGAAAAATTTTAAATTATATAGAATCCGATTCCTCTCGTGATGTTGAGTATAAATATCGAAGAATTTCTTGCCGCAGAAGAAAACTTGGAAGATCTGGGTAGTTGAATATTGTCCTTACAGATCAACAGTGATGTCAAAGCTAAAAATTTCTCTGGAACTAGTTCCAGTTCCAGAACCAGGTTTTTAATTTTTGTAGTTCCAGTTCCAGTTCCGGAACTCCATTTTTAAAATTCCTTAGTTCCAGTTCCAGTTCTGGAACTAGTCCATGCTAGTTCTAGTTCCAAATTTTTAAATTCCCCACGATTGAGTCCGAACGATTGAGTCCCCCTTGTATATACCTCAATTGAGTCCCCGTGGATTTAATTATATTAAAAAGTAGGGTTCAGCGGTACCGGTATTACGAGAAAAAAAACGGTATCGGTATTTCGGATTGATGATACTTATCCCGATACCGACTTGGGATCGGGATTAGCCTAAATCGGTATCGGGATTTGAGTTAATGATACCGATACTGGTACCGATACCGACTCGGGATCGGGATTTAAAAATCGGTATCGGTATTTTAAAAAAAAATTTTAATATGAAAAAAATAACTAAATTCTCTAATAAATAAATTCATTCTTCATTTAGAAAAAGGTTTTAATCAGTAGTAAAATGATAAATTAGCACTATAAAGCTATTTTCGAGACAAAAACATCTCAGGAACCAATAGAAGGCCTTCCAAATCCATCGATATCCACTTTAATCCTCCGATATCATCCTGATCCAAGGTTATACTCCAAATTCAGCTTTATACCTCAAATCAACTTTGGGAATTAGGAGGGATATCGGTAGACTTTTTGGGAGTACTAGGGATTCCTGCGATAATCGAATGATATCCCTCAATATGGGGACAGACCTGCATAAAACTTTTTTTTTCATTAGGCTTCGTTCGTTAAAAGACACCTGTGTTTCATTAATAAACATTACTTAATTTTAAGCCAAAATTTTATTCAACGAAGGCGCCAAAATCGAAAATTCCGAAAATTTTAAGGTTAAAAAGCCTAGTTTTTTCCCATATCAGCGCCGCAGGCGGAATTTTTAAGATCTTTGTAAAGTCAATACGCCAGAGTTGTTCCTTTATTAGCGCCGCAGGCGAAATTTTTGAGAATTTTAGAAGGCCATGGGTAAAAAAATTTACTTTTTCTGCGCCGCAGGCGAAAATTTTGAGAATTTTGGAAGGCCATGTGGTTAATTTCGTTCATATAACAAATGAGAAATCAATCCTTAGGGGTGTTAAAAAATACCGATATTCATCGGTATTCCGACGCTAATCCCGATACCGGCCTCGGTATCGGTATCAGCAAAAACGGTATCGGGATTTATCTTTCGGTATCGGTATCAGTAAAATCGGTATCGGTATTCAAAGGGACCGGTATAATACCGCCCGATACCGGTCGGGATCCCGATACCGCTGAACCTATTAAAAAGGATTAAGAGGGATATCGGGGGATTTGTAGGGATTAAAGTGGACATCAGGTGACCTGTATGTGACATCGAGGGATCAAGTAGGATATCGTGGATATGTAGGGATATAAGTGGATTTTAAGGGATTAAGGGGGATATCGGTGGAAAAAATTCACATTTTCAGCGCTGCAGGCGAAAATTTTGAGAATTTCTAAGGTCGTAGGCTAAAAAATTCACTTTTTCAGCGCCGCAGGCGAAAATTTTGAGAATTTTGAAGACCAATACACCAAATCTCTTCCTTTTTTAGCGCCGCAGGCGAAAATTTTTAGAATTTTGGAGCTCAAGCAGCCAGATTTCTTCCATTTTCAGCGCGCTGCAGGTAATTTACAACAATATTAAAAATCCTGTAAACATCGTCGAGGAAATTTTGTCAAAAATATACCCCCAGGAACTAGGTCCAGAACTAATTCCAAAGCTAGTTCCAGACATTTACTATTTCCGTAGTTCCAGTTCCAAGCTAGTTCCAGGCATTTACTAGTTCCGTAGTTCTAGTTCTGGAACTGGAACTTTGACATCACTGCAGATCAAGGCTTCTTCTTTTAGTGCCATAGGCGAAATTTTTGAGATATTCAGAAGGCCAGTAAGCCAGAATTTTTGCTTTTTTTGTCCATAGATTAGGGTTGTTTAAGAGTTATTTCTGCGCTATTTCATGCAACTTTTGGGCTATGAAGCTAATTCACAACCTATGTCCGCAATTCGAGAGAAAGGTAAAGTCTTTAGAGTGTCAACTTCTCAAAATCTCTACTATAAATTTTATCATATACTTTTATAAAAAAATTTTCTTTCATTTCGTTTGAATAAATATATTAGCAGCCATATTTATTTCACAAGTTTCTTTATTTTCATATCCCTTCATTGTAGGCCTTTCCCAACCACCAAAAGGATAACCATATTCATTATAATCGTCAAAATTGTTTTTACCATCCAAATGCATATAAATAAGCGGAGTATCGTTATATTTTCTAAGATTTCCTGTAATTTCGTGCCAATTATATTTACGTGTCATAAATCCAAAATCTTGTTTTCTTTCTTTTAAAGTGTTGACCATATCCTTAAATCAACGATTTTATCTTTACTAAAACAACTAAATTTGCCTCAATAAACTCAACATTCGAAGTCTTGTTATCTTTATCCCATCCATTAAGGTTTTCACAATCATCGGAAGCATAAGTAACATACAACCAAACTTTTCCAAATTTTATATTGTTATCATTTAAATAATTGAGTACTTTTGTAATTGATCCACTTAAATAATAAAAACTTTAAATTAGTAAATTTAAAATTTCTTCAAAAAAAATTTCCAAAAAAATTATGGAAACGGTTCGATACTAGCAATCGAGCTATAACTAAAATTTAATCAAATTTACCTAGCATTTCCACATAATTCGTACTCTGTAGAAGGCTTAACACAAGGAGAAAAATAAATATCAACATTATCAATCCCTGCTGCTCTAGCATTTATTATATTTAATTCTGTACTTAAATTAGCTTCTCCAGAGTCGTAATAAGTAGCTGGAAAAATAACAAATTCTTTTGAATTTTCTTTTAAACATTTAAATGTTGAAACTCTGAATGTTAAAAATTGTAAATTTTGGTTTAGGTTTGATCAAAAAATCTTTTGATATAATTTTTTGGTAGAGATTGTCGGATGAATTCCTTATAAGGAAACCGATGCTAACTTTGTATCATATAATGAGGTGTATATTAAATAGGGGCATCGCTTGGCCCCATCCAACAAAGGACATACCTCAAATAACTATGTAACCTCAAGACTGCTAATATATTTCATAATAATTAATAAATATTCACTTACCTATACCAATCATGCCATATAAGAACCCCTTCACCTGCCTTGACATAATTTTTAAAAAATAAAATGGGGAAAAATAAAAGAAGGAGATTTACTATATTTTTCATTTTAAACTCAATTAAAAAAGTGATTTAAAAAATGCTAAAAAGATTTTTTATGGTGAATAAAAATAGACTAATAGTACATTTAAACATATCAGGTTATTATTTATTGTCCTGCATAGTTTTATAAATATTATGAATTACCCAAAACAAGTATAGCGAACTGTAACCGCGACAGATATAAAAAAGATTAATATAAAATATTTTTGGAATGTTAAAGTTCAAAGATTCACAAATTAGATAGAATAAATAATACTTTCACATCAACTATAATTATAAAGTTAAATAGAATATAAAAGACTTCTAAATCCAATTTCGAATGCCTAATAATTCGAGAAGAACTATACAATGTCTTCCAAAAATGTTAGAAAATAAAAATGTCAAACCACAATCACAAAATTTCTAAAATTAAAACCCCTTCTGATTTTGGCTGGTCGGTTCTAAGAATGAATCTTCGATGTGATTCCGAACCGACAACTTACCCTTAAAAGTAGTGTTCGGCAAAAGGATTTTCCCATTACCAACACTAGTAGTACCTAAATGTACTGATATTGAAAAGTACTGTCGAAAAATTTACGGTAGTACCGCGGTACTTCGGTATTCACAGCAAAATGACATAATATGTAATAATATCATTGTTTAAGCATTTTTAGTGACTAAATTTAATCCAGGATTTGTTTAAGAGATGAGAATGCTTCGGAACATTATTCTAGCTAGGTGATTTGGCGGATATCGTCGATCAAGAAGGATTAAGGAGGATATTGGTAGATTTGTAGTGATATCAGTTGATTTTATGGAAAAATCCACAGATATACCAAGGATTAAGGGGGATATCGGTGGATTTGAATAGTTAACGGAATTAAAAGGAAAAAGAGTTTCTAATAAAAAGTTTCTCATCATCTTAATTATAGGGTCAGATACAATATAATGATTATATTCAACCATGATCATATATCAAATTTCCTTAGAACAATCATTTCAACACCCCCCCCCCCCATTGGGATCAGAGTATTAAATTCTAAACGATACTTGTCAACAAGTGTGGAAGTTAAGAGTATCACAATGAATCCAGCAGCTTTTAAATTTTTTATCGAAAGAACGATCAGAATTAGCCATACCCAGCACTTCATACATGTCGACATAAGCTCGAACAAAAAGGTCATTAAATTTTAATTTATAGACGACCATGGGGTAAATATGCCACCAGTATGAACTACCAATATAATTTGTAAAAAATCATTTTCGCTTATTTAACTCCTCTCGACTACAAAATATATTCAATATACCTAACTAAGAACCCTAATATGTATAAAGAAATTAAGATAATAAAAAGGGATTCTGTTGAAATAACACATGTTAACAACACATCACGGTCTGCGGTGTGTCTGGTTATATGTTTTAATTAATTGAATTTATTGATGATGGATTTTCTTAATTAAATTTTTTATCGCTTTTTCAGTGCGTTACCTGTTTAAGGTAAAAGCTTTTATTAGAAACAAATAAACATTAAATATATAAAATAATAAAAAAAGTAAAAGTTCTATTTTTGTTTATAAAAATAGAAAAATTATAAATTATAAAAATTTATAAATTATAAATTATTATAATTTATAAAAATTTTTTCTATTTTTGTTTATAAAAATACAAATTTATTTTATAAAAAATTAAAATAAATTTCAGAATGAGCAAAATTTATTTTTTATTCGAGCTCATTTTATTTTTAACAATTTTTAAAAATGTAAAGACAAGTGAAGGTGTTTTTATACAGGACAAATGGTATAGGTAAAAATTATTTTTTATATTCCTTTTTAAAATATATTGAGAATTTCGCAATTCAAATGTTTAAAAGAAAAATACTCAAAAGAATTTATTATAATTAATGCCAATTATCAAAATATTGGAACTATTGATGACAATGCAGAATTAAATATATTAAATGCTAGAACAGCAGGAATTGAAAATGTGGATATTTATATTACTCCTTGTGTTAAGCCTTCTTCTTATCCTGATTATAAATTACTATGTGGAGATGCTAGGTAATATCTGCATATTATAATGCTTAACTGGGATATCTATTTCTCCTTCAATGCAAAAGGTTAAAGGGCTTGGAGTGAGCCAGCATCTTCAGTTGGACTGATGTGTTGTCCATTAAAACACACCGCCTCCTGCATAGCCTTAGGGGTTTTGGTTCCGGTTTTTTGTAAATTTCCGGCCCCGTTCTTGCAGTTCCCAGTTCCCATTGAACTAAGCTTTTCTAAATTCCTAATGAGTAAAAAAGAAATGCCCCGGCTTCCTTTTAATTGCCCAACTATTTCAGAGAAAATAGTGTGCTTTAACTTATTTATTATTTAATTTGTTTTTAGAAAATTTATTACAAGCATCCTCGATAATTTAGATGAACGTAATACAAAAGTTGGAAGGGTTTGGTTGTATATTTATGGTTTAGTTGGCTGTGATACATATGATGACTGGAATAAAAAGAACAAAACTGAGAATATTGAGTTTATTGATGTAATGATCTTTAAATTTATTTAATAATACTTGACAGTGTTTAATCCGTGTCCATACAAAGGATCGTAACATAAAAGGATCGCCACGGCTAAAAACGTTCAAAGGATCGTAACGTCTAAAAACAATTAAAGGATCGTCACGGGCAAAAAGTATTAAACGGTCGCCCATCAAAGGATCGTCCATCAAAGGGTCGCCACGGGTAAAAACGATCAAAGGATCGTTTTTTGAGTACAAACCCTAAAGAGGACGTTTGAGTACCATATTTTTTAGAGATTTTTTTCGTTTTTTTGCTTCGTCCCTATTTTCTTACTATTTTTCAATAATTTTTTATTAGCTGAATGCACACCTGCTCATGGAAACTGATAATATCCGGATATCAGCGGATATATACGGATACGGACGGATATGGATGTTTTGTAATAAGATGGATATGGATGGGCACGGATATGATACTCTAAATCCGCGGATATCCATCTCAAAATCTTCGCCTTCACTTTAACACTTTCAAATCCCCCGATATCCCTTTTAATCACCGTTATCAGTCTGTGGCACATAACTGCACTTAAACTGGTGGCACTGAACTGGCTTTATGCAATTTTTAAAAAATGACGATCCTTTGAACGTGTATACCCGTGGCGACCCTTTGATGGACGATCCTTTAATGAACGACCCTTTAATACTTTTTGCCCGTGACGATCCTTTAACAGGGCGACCCTTTAAAAAAACGATCCTTTGTATAGGAGCCGTTTAATCGAGTAAGGAAGAGAAAGATCCCGCTGCTGGGGGTTCACTAGGTGGGGGTTTAAAATTTATTATAAGAGAAGGTGAAAGCGGTGTCCCGGTAGCTTAGTCAGTAGAGCACCTTTACGTGGTGCGAAAGCGCCTAGCAATAATTGCCTGGAGTTCACCGACTTTTTTCACTTTTTCTCCTTATGTTCATTATCCCTTGGGATCTCTTAAAGACCTTTTGGAAAAATCTCTCATGAGACGTCACGTACAGTGATGTCAAAGTTCCAAAATTTCTCTGGAACTAGTTCCAGTTCCAGAACTAGGTTTTTAATTTTTGTAGTTCCAGTTCCAGTTCTGAACTCCATTTTTGAAATTCCTTAGTTCCAGTTCCAGTTCTGGAACTAGTTCCAAGCTAGTTCTAGTTCCAAATTTTTAAATTTTTTTTTGAATATGAAAAAAACTCATCAAATACTCTGTCAATTAATCCTTCAGCTTAGATATGCCTTTAAGCTGGAAATAAGTCAAAAATGTCTTAGATTATTATCTCCCTTGTATATATCCCATTGAGCCTCTATAGTCTATTACGATCAAAAAGGATTAAGAAAAAGGATTAACTTTTCAAAAAGGATTAAAAAGGATTAACTCTCCATAATATATGGGGAGTTCAATATATGGGGAGATTTGTATGTGACATCGAGGGATCAAGTGGGATATCGCTGGATAGGTGTACGGAATTTTGGTCACTGGCTGGATATGGAGTGAAATCAAGGGAGATAAGTGGATTTTAAGGTATGAAGGCGTATCACCTTATTAATATCGGAGGATTTAGGAGATTAAAAATAAAAAAAAACTGGAGGATTAAGAGGCCAAAAAATTCACCTTTTCAGCGCCGCAGGCGAAAATTTTGAGAATTTCTAAGGTCATAAGCCAAAAAATTCACTTTTTCAGCGCCGCAGGCGAAAATTTTTAGAATTTTGAAAGACCAATTCACCAGATTTCTTCCTTTTTTAGCGCCGCAGGCGAAAATTTTGAGAATTTCTAAGGCGTAGGCCAAAAAAATTAACTTTTTCAGCGCCGCAGGCGAAAATTTTTAGAATTTCTAAGGTCGTACTAATTGTCTGTCGTGCTGAAGACATCATTGACGTTGTGTTGACGACGTCAAGAAGATGTCATCGTGTTGACGACGACGTCAAGCAGATGTCGTCGTGTTGATGGCGATGTCATGATGACATTGTTATTCCTTCATAACAAATGTCATCATGACATTTATTATGAACAATGTCATGATGATTGTTCGTCAGCGCCGCAGGCGAAAATTTTGAGAATTTCTAAGGTCCTCCCGTAAACTTCTTCGAGGAAATTTTGTCAAAAATATACCCCCAAGAACTAGTTCCAGAACTAGTTCCAAAGCTAGTTCCAGACATTTACTAGTTCGTAGTTCCAGTTCCAAGCTAGTTCCAGCATTTACTAGTTCCGTAGTTCTAGTTCCAAACTAGTTCCAGATAATCGTTAGTTCCGTAGTTCTAGTTCCGGAACTGGAACTAGAACTAACTAGTTCCGGAACTGGAACTGGAACTTTGACATCACTGGTCACGTAAACACGAGTTTGCTGCCCATTAATAATAATTAATTAAGAAAATGGTCAACACTATAAAAGAAAGAAACCAGACATTTGGATTCTTCACGGATAAATATAATTGGCACGAAATTACGGGAAATACTCGAAAATATAACAATACTCCACTTTTTTATTCTCATAAGGATGGTAAAAACAATTTTGATGATTATAATGAATTTGGTTATCCATTTGGAGATTGGGAAAAGCCTACAATGAAGGAATATAATTCATCAACAATTTGTGATATTGTTGTCACTAATATATTGCAAATTTGAAAATTTTTTTGAAAAAATGATAAATATTCTTAGTTAGGTATATTGAATATATTTTGTAGTCGAGAGGAGTTAAATAAGCGAAAATGATTTTTTACAAATTATATTGGTAGTTCATACTGGTGGCATTACCAATGGTCGTCTATAAATTAAAATTTAATGACCTTTTTGTTCGAGCTTATGTCGACATGTATGATGTGCTGGGTATGGCTAATTCAGATCGTTCTTTCGATAAAAAAATTTAAAAGCTGCTGGATTCATTGTGATACTCTTAACTTTCACACTTGTTGACAAGTATACGTTTAGAATTTAATACTCTGATTCCAATGGGGGGGGGGGGGGGATGTTGAAATGATTGTTCTAAGGAAATTTGATATATGATCATGGTTGAATATAATCATCATATTGTATCTGACCCTATAATTAAGATGAGTTAAGAAGCTTTTTATTAGAAACTCTTTTTATTTTTTAATCCCGTTAACTCTCCAAATCCACCGATATCCCCCTTAATCCTTGGTTTTTCGGTGGATTTTTTTTCATCAAATCAACTGATATCTCTAAAAATCTACCAATATCCTCCTTAATCCTTCTTGATCGACGATATCCGCCAAATCACCTAGCTAGAATAATGTTCCGAAGCATTCTCATCTCTTAAACTTAATAAAGGTGAAATTATTATTTTCTCTTATCTATTTTGTGAAACTTTGAACTTTAACATTCCAAAAATATTTTATAAATTAAATAATCTTCTTTATATCTATCGCGGTTACAGTTCGCTATACGTGTTTTGGGTAATTCATAATATTTATAAAACTATGCAGGACAATAAATAATAACCAGATATTTTTATATGTACTATTATTCACCATAAAAAATCTTTTTAGCATTTTTTTAAAATTACTTTTAATTGAGTTTAAAATGAAAAATATAGTAAATCTCCTTCTTTTATTTTTCCCCATTTTATTTTTTAAAAATTATGTTGATGCAGGTGAAGGAGTTCTTATATGGCATGATTGGTATAGGTAAGTGGATATTAATTAATTATTATGAAAATTATTAGCAGTCTTGAAGTGCTTACACAGTTATTTTAGGTATGCCCTATGAGGCCAAGGATACTCCTATTTAATATACACCTCATTATATGATACAAATTTAGCACCAGTTGTCTCATAAGGAGATTCATCCGACTGTCTCTCCTAAAAAATTATATCAAAAGATTTTTTTGATTAAAACTAACCCGAAATTTAAAACTTTCAAATCATCTCACATCAATTCAATTTTTTAGAGTTTCAACATTTAAATGTTTAAAGGAAAATTCAACAGAATTTGTTATTGTTTCAGCTAATTATTACGACTCTGGAGAAGCTAATTTAAATGCAGAATTAAATATAATAAATGCTAGAGCAGCAGGGATTGAAAATGTAGATATTTATTTTTCTCCTTGTGTTAAGCCTTCTTCTGAGTACGAATTATGTGGAAATGCTAGGTTGATTTGATTAAATTTTAGTTATAGCTCGATTCCTAGTACCGAACCGTTTTCGTAATACCGGTAGCAGCTGAGCTATAGCTATTTCTCTCCTTCAGCTAGAGCCAAAGGTTAATCGGCGGCTGTGAGCTAAGTTGATATTAATTAGCTAAGTTGATATTAATTAATTATTATGAAAATTAGGATAAATATTCAAATTTAGGATAAATATTCAAAATAGATGCCAAGGACACAAAAACGTAAGAATTAAAACAAAATACTTTATAATAAATCTCCAAAAAAAGATATTCAAAAAATAACAACGGATTCGTGCTTCTCCCGTTATCGGGAATAAATAGGTCCCTAGTTAGACGTTTGCCACGAATATCAACATTGTCCCCTATGGTTTATAATTTTGGTCTGTATTTCAGGTTAACGTTGTATCTAGGTTTGACTACAATTTATCTACACAATTACAATATCAACTACAATACACTATACTACAAATTATAAACAGAACATCCTATATTATAAATAACAAATATCACAACAATTCTTCTATATTTATCCAACAATTCAGAATCCTTTCCTTTTATTTGCTTTTGCTGACGAATAGACAGATGAGAAGAGCGGTGAACATTAGAAGCCTAAAAAATTAAAAAGAATATTTTTTGCCCAAAAATCCTTCTAAAATCCTTACAATATTATAGAGCCAACAATAACTAGAGTAATTTGCAAAGTTTTCTTTGAATCCTTTTTAGTCCCCTCGTTGTAGCAATCATTTGCAGGTGAAGGCAAACTACTTCCATTTTGAGGCTTTATTTCGACAATTTTGGTTGAATTTTGTGGTTGTATAGGATTGGTAACCGCCTTCGTAAAGCCAACAGTCGGACAGCCAGTACCACAAGGCGGACATTCAACATCAGGATAATTACCAACAGGCGGACAATTAACAACAGGCGGACAGGTAGCCATCGTTGTCGTTTCTTCTGTAGTCGTTTGTTTGACAGAGTTATCAGGAACAAGCAGTTTGTAGGCGAAAGTGTACTTAATTAAGAAATTTAAGTAGCCGATTTAATAAAAAATTCCCAACTTACAAATTTCACAAACATTTTGTCACACTGTTGGAATGCCGCATTATCGTTACAATTTTCCTTATTCGCATCCTTATCACATCCAATCCAAATATTTTGCATGCTCATTTGCATAGAAGTTGTTGGAAGAATGTGGAAAGTGAAGAGATGATTGTATATTGGTTCCGTATAGTCCCTATCCGTAATTCTCCATTTTTTTGGGTTGCGAACATTTGCTTGTTTGAAGCAAGAGTACGATGGCGTGGAATTACCGCAACCTCTAAATGCCTTATCATAAAAATGAAGACCTGCTGCCTTATGCTTATTAGACATCTCTTTTCTAATATCACAATACCCATAATTAATCTCGCCAACTAAAAATAAATAAATTTAAATTGGATAAGTTCATTATAGTAAAATACTCACTTGGATGAAATGTACTTTGGACTTGATCTCCATCTCGATCCCATCCAATAGTGTAATCAGTGACATCCAAGCATCTGCCTCCATCATTATGACATTTGGACAAATCCCCACAATAATTTTTGTGTCTTTCCGGATATCCTCTTTTGATTCCTTCAAATTCACCATTTTTCAGACCGAAAGCGATGGCCAACCTAAAAATTAATTTTTAACATAATTTTTATAAAAAACGAACGAATTAGAAGTCATAGCCGCAGGATTGAATGATCTAAAGTTAGTAGATGCCATATCCACCAAGCAATCGGTCAATCCGTTATCGTGTTGGATGCCAAACTCGATCAAGAACATTTCACTGTCTCCGAAATACATGGTAGCAAAATCAATCGAGCATCCTTCCTTTGCTGTGATGGAATTTTTAAGGTACCAGATTGTGCTGTTAAATGAGGAAATAGTTTTCAAATTTATCTGTTCACTTACATATTTCCGTCCCTATCCATCTCAACATCACAGGAGCCCGGCATATTTTTGTAGAGTTCAAGATCCTCAGGTTTCTCAGCTATCTTTGTGTTTCCCCGCAGCTTTACAATCTTCCCGTTGATCAGCTCATGCCTGCCATGCCCAACCCAATCACAATAGACAATGGATACAACCAACAACACAATAGCCACGAACCGAACGAAGAAAGTGACAGAAGCCATCACAGGAGCTTTCGAAGAAAAATGAAGATACGTAGATTACAGGTGTGTTACATTATCTGGTTTATCTGCTTTTTATACTAAAGAATCTGCATACCTTACTGATTTAGAATTTTGGTTTATTTAAAGACCTATTATTTCTAGTTTTGGGCACGAAAAGACAGATGAGAAGAGAAGTGAACATTAGACTTCGTACAAAAATGGCAATTTACGAAACAAAAACTCACAAAAGTAGTTTTTCAATGAGCAAGAAACGAAAGTAAAAAGAAAATAAATTTTCAAATGAAACGATAATTTTTGTGAATCTCTGATTAAGTTTTTAATTGGGATAATTCATCTAGAAATATGTATATTTTTTTTGATTGAAAATTTGCTGATTAATAATTTTGGTTTTGAATAAATTACGGTATTTTCTCTAAAATAGGCCCCATCCCAAAATAAGTCCCCTCTAAAAGTTGATCGAAAAAAGCCCCCCCCCCCACTTCTAAAATTAGCCCCTCCACAATAAAATTTTTAATTGTTGATTAATTTTTGAGTCCCCTCAGTTGAGTCCCCATGGAGGGATAAAGAAGGATTCGAATTGATTAAGAGTGTGTTTGGGAGGGATTTTGGTGGGATTAAGAGGGATTTTGGCAGATTAAGAACTTAAGAGAGCATTCAGCATAATTCATCTCGAAAAATAAATTCTTTCATATTGAAAATTTGCTGATTTATAATTTTGGTTTTGAATAAGATTATTTTTAAATTTTATTTTTTTTTGTTCGTTGATATCTAACAGAAAAAAGGTATCAATTTTAGCTTAATTCTTCTGTTGATATTTTTAAATTTAATTTCTAAATTTAATCATTTATTTTATGCTGTTTAAATAATTTGTAAAACTTCAAACAATTTTCGATTATTTTTTACAATTTTTTGTGTAGAGAGCGGTAATAAATATTTATAAATTTAAAAATTATTTAAAAAATATTTTAAAAAATTTTGCTCAAACATTAAGTGAAAAACGAGCTAAAATTGATTCTTCTCCCTTTAAAAGCCTTTCAAAATAATTTTTTATTAAATTAATTCCAAATAAAAAATTATTCAATTCACAAGCTTTTCTAAAAGTTTTTTAACACAGAAATTCTCTAAAGAATGTCTTAAATAAATATTTTAATATTTATTTTTATTTACTTAATTTTTGTATTATTTCAATTAAATACAAGTCAACAACAATGTAGTAATCGTGGAGAAATTTGCGATGACGAGAAATTAAAATGTTGCAAAGGGCTAAATTGTAAAAATTCAAGAATAATAGATCCAAGACATCCAAGCATAAAAGACATATTTCAATATAAATGTTTCAAATCTGGTTGTGCTAAAGAAAATAGTAAATGTGATGATTATGGTTGGAAATGTTGTTATGGATATAAATGTGTTAATTCTAAATGTACAAGTTGCAAAACTAAGAATAAAATTTGTAATTCAGCAGATGAATGTTGCTCTGGAATATGTGAAGAAATACCTGTTTCAGGTGGAAGTCACTCCCAAAATTTGAAAGCTTGTGGTATATACAGTGAAAATTGAAATTTACTTTGAATCACACTATAATGGGGATATTCAATTCTTTATAAAATTCATCTTTTCAATCAACCTTTAATTATTTTTTTTATTTTGCTAAATTTTTTAGGGTCCCCAAAAAGGGTAAATTTCTTTGGGTACTTCTTTAAAATATATTTTTTTCAAAAAAATTAATTCAAAAGTCCCCCCAATTATTTTTAAATAAAATTCTTTAATTAATTTATATTTGAATTAAACTTTACATGAAAATCTACTTTTTTTTTAATTTACAAAAATATAAATAACATTTTAACTGAACTTGTAAATATATGCATGAGTACGACATCTCAGACATAAGATAATGTGATAAAATAGCTAGGTAATTAAAAAATTTGCTTGATATAAAAATTTAAAAGATGTCAAAATTTTTTAATGTGAGCTGGGATGGAATTAATTAGATATATCAAATCAAACTTATTTTGAATCAAACTATAATGGGGTCGACTACGGGGAGATACCCTAGTCTAAAGCATAAAAGGTTGGGCAGTCCAATCAAATGAAAATTCTGGTTCGCTTCCAGCCGTTGGTACGTTCCAATAATTCCATGTTAGCTTTATTGTATAGTCGATATACTCTTGTTAGGTAGAGATTTTTAGAGAAATTTTAGTTAGGGAAGGATAAAAGTTTTAAGACATTTCTAGAAGTTCGTTAAAAACTCTAATTTATTCTACACAAATATTACATCAACTATTATGTGATATACTACAATTTACAAATAGATAACAAATATCACAACAATTATTATAGTATATTTATCCAACAATTCAGAATCCTTTCCTTTTTATTTGCTTTTGCTGACGAATAGACAGATGAGAAGAGCAGTGAACATTAGAAGCCTGAAAATGAAAAAGAATATTTTCAGCTAAAAATCCTTCAAAAATCCTTACAATATTATAGAGCCAACAATAACGAGAGTAATTTGCAAAGTTTTCTTTGAATCCTTTTTTGCCGGACAGTCAACATCCGGACACCCAAAAAAACTAGGACAGTCAATATCTGGACAGTTAACATAAGGATCGCAGGTTGGACAAGTAACCATCGTTGTCGTTTTTTCTGTAGTCGTTTGTTTATTGACCGAATCATCAGGAACGAGCATTTTAAAAACATAAAATGGCTTAATTAAAGAAGGGATTTAGAATTGCTTTTTTACTTCCCAACTTACAAATTTCACAAACATTTTGTCACACTGTTGGAATGCCGCATTTTCATTACAATCTTCCTTATCCGCATCCTTATCACATTCAATCCAAAGATTTTGCATACTTGTTTGCATTGAAGTTGTTGGAAGAATGTGAAATGTAAAGAGGCTACTGTATTCCTTATCGGTATAGTCCTCATCCGTAATTCTCCATTTTTTTGGTCTGCGAACATTTTTTTCTTTGAAGCAAAAGTAATCGCGCGGGGTTTTAATGCAGTTTGTAAAATCCATTTCTTTATCAAAATGATGAAGAACATCGGCCTCATGCCTATTATGCGTTACTTTAGATTGACAAGTCCAAAAAATAGTCTCGCCAACTAAAAAAAGTAATTTTAGTATCATAATTCTAGTGTATATCTTGAAAATAAACTTCCTAACTATGTTGAATATTAACTCGGACATAATCTCCACTTCGAGCCCATCCAACAGAGTGATCACCGACCTCCAAACATTTTCCTCCGCGATCTTTGCATTTCGACACATCGCCACAAAACTTTTTGTGTCTTTCCGCAAATCCTCCTTTGACTCTATCGAATTCACCATTCTTCAGACTGAAAGTGAAGCCCAACCTGAAAATTAGATTTTAACCGAAATTTCGCAATTAAACTAACAAATTAGATGTCATAGCTGACATATTGTCGGCCATCGCTCTATCCCAATCAAATCTCATGTCCGCCAAACAATCGGTCAATTCTTTATTATGTTGGATACCAAAACGCATGGGGAACTCAGAGTTCGGGTCCAAGGCATCTCTCACAACCAAATCAATCGAGCATCCTTCCTTCGTTGTGTTGGAATGTTTAAGGTACCAGAGTATTCTGTTAAATGAGAAAATGTTTCGAGTTTAAGAGGGAATTTAAAACTGCTTACATATGCCCGTCCTTATCCATCTCAACATCACACGAGCCCGGCATATTTTTGTAAAATTCAAGATCCTCAGGTTTCTCAGCTATCTTTGTGTTTCCCCGCAGCTTTACAATCTTCCCGTTGACCAGCTCATGCCTGCCATGCCCAACCAAGTCACAATAGACAATGCTGACAACCAACAACATGATAACCA
Organism: Meloidogyne incognita; assembly: GCA_036172945.1. NCBI lineage: Eukaryota > Metazoa > Nematoda > Chromadorea > Rhabditida > Meloidogynidae > Meloidogyne > Meloidogyne incognita. The sequence continues at coordinate 5,760,528 of JARQAC010000001.1, forward strand.
CGAACTGCACGAAGAAGGTGACAGAAGTCATTCCAGCTTTCGAAGAAGGATGATACAGATTGCTGTTCGTTTTCCTTTTATACTAAAAAATCTGCATGCATATTCGATAACGTCAACCGACTTAATAAATTCGAGAGCCCCTTTAGATCAGGGGCCTATCGCACGAAGCGACATTGACTTCGAATATCGGTGTCCAAATATAATAATTCTTAAAAAAATTAAACCATTAAATTTAAATTTTAATAAATTTTTAAAACAAAATTACGAGCGTATATAACTAAAATAGAATATTATGAAAATTTTATTCCATAATATGAAGGTTAAAGATTACCTCCTTATTATAATTGTATTTACTGTCATATGTCAAAAAAGGAAGCATTATTTAAATTTATTTTCAAATTTTTATTTAAAAGCTTTAATCTTATTGCTGTTTAAATAATAAAAGATCAAGTTCTAAAAATCCGAAACCATTTTTAGAAATTTTTATTTATATTTTATATTTGGAGAAAGGCGGTATTTTGGCTTTTACTCAAAATTTAAAGTTGTTGGGAATAAATTTTTGTTTAAACAGCTAAAGATAAACAGCTAAAGATCTGACGCAAAAAATTTACCAAAAATTTAATCTCCCTGCTTTTAAAAAAAGGATTTTTTAAGCTAAATTGGACACTCATTCTTTAATTTAATAATTTTCTTAATAAAGACACAATACAAGCGTTTTATTAATCTCTATCTGCACAGATATCCCCCTTAATCTTTCGAAATTACCTCCAAATTTCATGATTTATTTATCTTCTATTGATTGATTATCGATCTTATCAAGTTTTTCTCCTTTATTTCTGTGGGTCAATAGAAGATAAATAATCCTTTTAAAGCAAAATTGTGATCCCTAAGACCCACAGAAATAAAGGAGAAAAACTTGATAAGATCGATAATCAATCAATAGAAGATAAATAATCCTTTTAAAGCAAAATTGTGATCCCTAAGACCCACAGAAATAAAGGAGAAAAACTTGATAAGATCGATAATCAATCAATAGAAGATAAATAATCCTTTTAAAGCAAAATTGTGATCCCTAAGACCCACAGAAATAAAGGAGAAAAACTTGATAAGATCGATAATCAATCAATAGAAGATAAATAATCCTTTTAAAGCAAAATTGTGATCCCTAAGACCCACAGAAATAAAGGAGAAAAACTTGATAAGATCGATAATCAATCAATAGAAGATAAATAATCCTTTTAAAGCAAAATTGTGATCCCTAAGACCCACAGAAATAAAGGAGAAAAACTTGATAAGATCGATAATCAATCAATAGAAGATAAATAATCCTTTTAAAGCAAAATTGTGATCCCTAAGACCCACAGAAATAAAGGAGAAAAACTTGATAAGATCGATAATCAATCAATAGAAGATAAATAATCCTTTTAAAGCAAAATTGTGATCCCTAAGACCCACAGAAATAAAGGAGAAAAACTTGATAAGATCGATAATCAATCAATAGAAGATAAATAATCCTTTTAAAGCAAAATTGTGATCCCTAAGACCCACAGAAATAAAGGAGAAAAACTTGATAAGATCGATAATCAATCAATAGAAGATAAATAATCCTTTTAAAGCAAAATTGTGATCCCTAAGACCCACAGAAATAAAGGAGAAAAACTTGATAAGATCGATAATCAATCAATAGAAGATAAATAATCCTTTTAAAGCAAAATTGTGATCCCTAAGACCCACAGAAATAAAGGAGAAAAACTTGATAAGATCGATAATCAATCAATAGAAGATAAATAATCCTTTTAAAGCAAAATTGTGATCCCTAAGACCCACAGAAATAAAGGAGAAAAACTTGATAAGATCGATAATCAATCAATAGAAGATAAATAATCCTTTTAAAGCAAAATTGTGATCCCTAAGACCCACAGAAATAAAGGAGAAAAACTTGATAAGATCGATAATCAATCAATAGAAGATAAATAATCCTTTTAAAGCAAAATTGTGATCCCTAAGACCCACAGAAATAAAGGAGAAAAACTTGATAAGATCGATAATCAATCAATAGAAGATAAATAATCCTTTTAAAGCAAAATTGTGATCCCTAAGACCCACAGAAATAAAGGAGAAAAACTTGATAAGATCGATAATCAATCAATAGAAGATAAATAATCCTTTTAAAGCAAAATTGTGATCCCTAAGACCCACAGAAATAAAGGAGAAAAACTTGATAAGATCGATAATCAATCAATAGAAGATAAATAATCCTTTTAAAGCAAAATTGTGATCCCTAAGACCCACAGAAATAAAGGAGAAAAACTTGATAAGATCGATAATCAATCAATAGAAGATAAATAATCCTTTTAAAGCAAAATTGTGATCCCTAAGACCCACAGAAATAAAGGAGAAAAACTTGATAAGATCGATAATCAATCAATAGAAGATAAATAATCCTTTTAAAGCAAAATTGTGATCCCTAAGACCCACAGAAATAAAGGAGAAAAACTTGATAAGATCGATAATCAATCAATAGAAGATAAATAATCCTTTTAAAGCAAAATTGTGATCCCTAAGACCCACAGAAATAAAGGAGAAAAACTTGATAAGATCGATAATCAATCAATAGAAGATAAATAATCCTTTTAAAGCAAAATTGTGATCCCTAAGACCCACAGAAATAAAGGAGAAAAACTTGATAAGATCGATAATCAATCAATAGAAGATAAATAATCCTTTTAAAGCAAAATTGTGATCCCTAAGACCCACAGAAATAAAGGAGAAAAACTTGATAAGATCGATAATCAATCAATAGAAGATAAATAATCCTTTTAAAGCAAAATTGTGATCCCTAAGACCCACAGAAATAAAGGAGAAAAACTTGATAAGATCGATAATCAATCAATAGAAGATAAATAATCCTTTTAAAGCAAAATTGTGATCCCTAAGACCCACAGAAATAAAGGAGAAAAACTTGATAAGATCGATAATCAATCAATAGAAGATAAATAATCCTTTTAAAGCAAAATTGTGATCCCTAAGACCCACAGAAATAAAGGAGAAAAACTTGATAAGATCGATAATCAATCAATAGAAGATAAATAATCCTTTTAAAGCAAAATTGTGATCCCTAAGACCCACAGAAATAAAGGAGAAAAACTTGATAAGATCGATAATCAATCAATAGAAGATAAATAATCCTTTTAAAGCAAAATTGTGATCCCTAAGACCCACAGAAATAAAGGAGAAAAACTTGATAAGATCGATAATCAATCAATAGAAGATAAATAATCCTTTTAAAGCAAAATTGTGATCCCTAAGACCCACAGAAATAAAGGAGAAAAACTTGATAAGATCGATAATCAATCAATAGAAGATAAATAATCCTTTTAAAGCAAAATTGTGATCCCTAAGACCCACAGAAATAAAGGAGAAAAACTTGATAAGATCGATAATCAATCAATAGAAGATAAATAATCCTTTTAAAGCATCATATTGGCTTTGAATAAATTTTTAATTAGGTATCTAGAACCTTAACCAAGTCTTGGATGAATTTATGGACTGAGGAGTACATGATGGAAGTTTTTAGGCTAGGATTTTCGTTAAGAGACTTTTAGTTTGTGATGAATTCTATTAAATTTCGAAAAATATTGTTCAAAACTTCGCAAAAAATTTTGGTTTTCAAAAAATTTAGGCATCGAAAAAAATACCCCCCCCCCTCTCTAAAATATCCGCCCTCTGGAGATCGGTCGAAAAAAATAACTCCCGGGGGCTATTTTAGAGGAAATACGGTATTTTAAAATCATTTAAAATAAAATTTTTAAATTTAATTATTATTCCTGATTTTTAAAATTTATTTTTAATTCTAAATAATGTTTTAATTTTAAATTATTAATTATTTCTAATTTTATTTTTAACTTATTTTTAAATAATGTAAAGTTCCTTCCTATGTTTTGCTCGTCTATTGGAGAACCATATCTTTTCAAAATTCAAATTTAAATTATTAATAATTAAATTATTGTCAATTTACCTGAAATCCATACGCTTGAAAAATGTTTTTTTATTTCAAATTCGTAGCGATAATGAGGTTATCTTAAGTAGAGGGTAGCGGCCTAGACAGCTCCCCAAAAGTCGGGTAACAATTGGAATTCGAAATCAGTTTGCGTCAAATCTCACTACATATCAGGTACCCCCTTGGGGCTAAAAACTTTAGGTACATAAAGAAAAGACTCTGAAATTTTAACAAAGATTAACTGAATAATTCTACACAAAAAAATATTGACAAGAGAATAGAAAAAATATATTAACTTAAACGAAGCTTAAGAAATGCCAAAATAAATTTTAAAAGAAAAAAGTAGGGCAGGAAAGCGAATTGTAAAAATATAAACTGGACGGCAGACCTTGAAAACAATTCTTCCTCCTGGATTTTGCGAAGTAAATTCACTCTTCGAAAGAACTCTTCCCTAGCTTAAGCTTATACAAACAATCTAAGCTTTAACCCCTAAACTTTAAACACAAACTCTACAAATAACTTCACATTCTAAACCCATTGTTTTTATTTAAAACAAAAGAAAATAACAATTAAAATATTTATTTATCAAAAATTTTTCTATAAGATATTTTTTCCATAAAATTTTCCAATAACAAAAGACGTCAAAAAATAAATTCCACAACCAAGAGTAAGGGGAATTGGAAGTGCCGGTAAATAATTAGGTTCATCATCGTTGGCAGCTTCTTCAGATAAACGTAAAGTGTATAATAAACTTTAAGGGAAGGGAAGGATTTAATTAATCTTTCAAATAATTTACCCAAATAAAACTCCAAAAATTGTAAATAAAATAGTCAAATTAAAGCAGCCGTCCATATCAGCAGCTGCTTTTCCAATGAATAAACTATAGGCAATTAAATCACCAATTCCAATAATTGTATCATCTTTAAAAATATTTTTAAAAATTTTTTAGAAAAAATATGGTAATGGATTTTATAGTTTCTACATCCTATTCACCACAAATCCGTTACTTTCCTTTTTAAAATATCTCGGATTCTTTTCCTTTTTTGCTCCCAATATCCGCAAGTTTTGTTTTTACTCATCAATTTATTTCATAAAAGAAGGAAATATTTAATCATTGGGGATTTGAGGAAGCGATTTTTTAAAGCAAATTTTGGCTAATTTTATTAATAAATTAAAATATTTATAGATTATACACATCTTTATAATCCTAATGTATGGATATTCTCTTATAATTATATTCTTGCAAGAATAATTAATTTGTACGTGACATTTGTAAAATTTTGAAAATTTGTAAAATTTTGCTGACGGCAAACAAAGAAAATTTACGTAAAATTTTCTGATCTTAAATACAAAGGCAGAAAATCTGTTCTGCATATCCTTATTAAATGCTAACTGTAGAAGAAAATAAAAGGCAGGAATTGCCAGTACCAAAATAGGTATGAAAGCGGAGGAGAATCCTAAATCAATTCAAACTTCCGGATATTGAGGCATTAAGGAAAAGATTAACGGAATAGTTAAAAATCTCTTCCCTCCTAACTACCGCCAATAATTTATAAAAACTAACCAGAAACATTTAAAGTTTTAAAATCTGTTCTCTCTCCTTTTTCAATATCTTCCTCTTCATTATTTTCATTATTATTGGTATTTAAAAACATAAATGGTAAAATTTTTTCAATATAATCATGGAAATGTAATGTAAAAATTTTGATAGGCCCATAATTAGAAAGTACAGAAAATCTGTCTTAAATTAAAGAATTAGGGGTATTTTTAAATTAAAAATAATTTTTATATTTCCATTAAAAATTTAATTGTTAAAAATGATTTTTAATTAAAATTTTATTTAAATTTTAAAATTAAAATTTTGGTTTTAGGCATCTATTATTTTTATTTTAATCAATCTATATCAATTTATATTTTTAAATTGACTATATTATAACTTTCATTTTTTTATTTTTTAATTAAAAGAATATTCTACCCCATAAAATAATTATAGCCAAAAGAAAATAAATTGTGTGACCATGAAGAAATCGCAAATAATAAACAGAAATACATGAACAATTTAAAACAGTAAGAATTTGGCGAATAAAAGTTGATGAATAATCGGTAAAATAAACCTACCAAATTATTTAAAAGTAAATTTTGGGAGAGTAAAAAATAGAAAAACATACAATAACAATAGAAGAGGTAAAAATAATAGAAACAATATTTGTCATTAAATAAATATAAGAATTGTCTGGGCCAAGAAGTTTTTGTAAAGTGTCACTTTAAAAAGTTAATTTTTTATGTTAATTCATAATAACATTTAAAAAATGAATTAAAAAATAAAGTCTGGTTCTAGACTGTTATAATCTACATCCTGAGCAACCCACAGTGAATGGTAATTTTTTAAATTGAGTACTTTCCAAAAAGATTATTCTCAATCACCCCAAATCCCTCATAAAAAGAATATTGATAAATGTAAAAAAGCTTTATATTGGACTTTCAAAAGAAGCTTTATTGGGTAAGAATTTTAAAAAATAAAACATTTTTTCTAATAAATACCCAGATTAAAAATTGGCCAAAAATTAATGAAAAAGCAAAAATTAATTTCTTACAAAATAATTGTTGCTGGGATAATATACGACATGAATATAAAAGTAAGTTTAATAAACACAACAACAAAAAGTTTTAACCCCCGCAACACACATTGTCCACAAATTAAACCAATTAAAATAATAATTAATGCAATGAAAAGGCCATTTAACTGTTAAATATTTTAGTAATTTCGGACTATCGTATTATCTCTCCCCTTCATTTTCTTTTATTTTCTCATAAAAAGTGATAATTTCCTAGCCATATTGTTTAAGCAAAAAATATGTCAATTTTTCAATGACAAGCGATTACAGAATCGCGACTAATTTTCATTAATATCACATTGTTTATTTTATGGCAATTTGACAATTTTTTATTGTCTTAAATGTTTTACATTGCTAAAACCTATAGTGGCTTTTTCTTAAATAAACGAATATCCATTGATATAAAAAATTTAAAAACAAAAAAGGATGATATCTATTCAATTACTAATATTAGTAATTAGCATTCTTGGAAGAAAAATAAAAGAAAATGGATGAGATAATGCAATTTCGTAAAAAAAAATAAAATTACAAGTCCATCAATTAAAACATTTTTTGGCAACAAAATATTTACTATATATTGCATTGTAAAATCATGATATTTTATATTATTAAATTTATAAACATTGGACCAAATAGCTAACTTGAATAAAAAATATTGGTTTTGGTTTAGTTTAGTAGTCCAATGAAAGTTTATTAGTCTATCCAAATGTATGAGTCCAATCAAAAGTGCTGACCAGTGCGGGGTATTGAACATTTTGAGGCTCCCGCTCCGTCCTTTTTCAAATCTTGGCTCCGGTTCGGGCATCGAGTAAGAATTATCCAAGTTTCAGATAACCCGAGATAGCCATGCTATTTATGAGAGACAGGCAAGCTTATCGTCCTCCTCGTATTAGCTGTTGAGGATCCACATTTTGGAATTTCCTATTCGGTGGAGTTATGCTCTGCCCCTTTTGAGAAAAGTTTTTACCACAAAGGTATCTCAATATTTATCGCAATTCAATACATAAAAAAATAAAATGAGAGAAACAACAATTAAGTTTTTATTTCATAAAATATTGTTTGGATTCATGAACCTTCATTAGACTAATAAACTTTGAAAAGACTAATAAAATAATTAAACATTGTATAAACTAGAGATCGGGCCGTATTCCGTACTACGGCCGTATTTTTCGGCATTTATCGGTATTCCGTATCGGGAATTCCGATCTCTAGTAAAAACTAGACCAAAACTAAAACATGCACATAATTAAAATTAAAAATTGAAAACTTACAGTAACCACCATATTAAGAAAAACTAAACCAGGGATCTTAAAGTTCTTCATTGAATTTAATAAAAGTTTTGCCTAAAATATGAAAAAGCATTAATTGTAGAAATGAGTAAATCATGCAAATGCATTTTTATAAAATTTCTTTCCATTTTTATATTTAAAGCATATTTTCATGGCTTTTTGTATTTATTCGATTAAATTCAAACACAAAATAAAACGGCGGATACTGTATTGGAAAATGAGTACAACGACAACTGCGCAAGAATACAATTAGGCAATCCGATAATTGGACATAGATTAAGTTGATCATAAATAAATTTTATGGGAAATTTTTTATAAACATACTTTAACAAAAAATATCAATATCGAAAAATATCAAAAAATAATTCAGAAAATCTAAAAACATTTATAATTTACAATTTTGATCCGAGATATGGATAATATTTTGTGAAAGTGAATCTGTAATTAAATAAATATTTGGTCTGCTACTTGCAATAAAATAATATTTTTGAATTAACATCCATTTATCTATGTACATACAGATAGATCTTCACCAGATATGGTCAAAATTCTGAATTTTATCAGTTAAAATAAAATGAAACAATTCCTAAAAAATTGTTTTGTTACCGTTGGTTTTTTGGGTTCTACGATGGCCCGAACATTTTATTAACAATTTTTAATGCATATTTTGCCATTCAACATTCCCATGCATAATGTACATATTTGCAAAAATTTTAGAAAAATTTATTTGAAAAAAAATTTTAATGTTTGAACTCAACAGATTTTACCAATGTTTGCATATTTTTAATAAATAAACGATAAAAATTATGAAAACAAACAAAACCAAATGAAAATGAAACATGTTACCTTAATATTGGCTTCAGGTATTTCAACCTCTGGTACTATTTGTTTATCACCCCGGATGTCCGCAAATGTTTTCGGCAACTTAACAAAATTATGAATTTTTGTGCCAATGAACTTTGTTCACTTAAGTAAGATTTTGTTGATTTTAATGTCATTCAACTCTGCTCGAAGGGCTCTTTTGAAGGATATATAATTTGCCATAAAATGTTTAAAAATTGGAAAAATAGAAAGGAAAAAAGGGCCGTCTACTTTTATGCTTTCTACAAAATTTTACAGATTTTCAAAATTTTACAAATATCATGGTCAAATTAATTATTTTTGTAAAAATATAATCATAAGAGAATATCATGTATTAGGATTATAAAGGTTTATAATCTATAGATATTTTAATTTGTTAATAAAATCAGCCAAAATGTGTTTTAAAAATTGCTTCCTCAAATCCCCAATGATTAAATATTTCCTTTTTTTTAATAAAATAAATTAATTAGATGAGTAAAAGATAAAACTTGCGGATATTGGGAGCAAAAAAGGAAATGAATTGGTGAATAAGATTTTGAACTATAAAATTAATTATCATTGTAATGCAACATATAGCTATTTAAATTAAGCCTGTGCAGTACGCGCATTGTGTAATGGCAACACATCAGTCCGGTCTACTGAAGATGCTGGTTCGCTCCAAGCCGCCAATTAACCTTTTGCACTGGCTAAAGTAGAAAAATAGCTATAGCCCAGCTCTGCTTTACTCCATACCCTTTCTAAAAAATATTTTTAAAAATATTTTTAAAGATGATACAATTATTGGTATTGGTGATTTAATTGGTTATAGTTTATTCATTGGAAAAGCAGCTGCTGATATGGGCGGCTGCTTTAATTTGACTATTTTATTTACAATTTTTGGAGTTTTATTTGGGTAAATTAATTGAAAGATTAATTAAATCCTTCCCTTCCCTTAAAGTTTATTATACACTTTACGTTTATCTGAAGAAGCTGCCAACGATGATGAACCTAATTATTTACCGGCACTTCCAATTCCCCTTACTCTTGGTTTTGGAATATATTTTTTGATGTCTTTTGCTATTGGAAAATTTTATGGAAAAGATATCTGATAGAAAAATTTTTGATAAATAAATATTTTAATTGTTATTTACTTTTGTTTTAAATAAAAATAATGGGTTTAGAACAGGGTTTCGATCTCGAATTTTTAAAAATCCGCAAATTTGATCGAAAAAATCCGCATTTTATATCAAAAATCCGCAAAAATTATCAAACACAAAAATTGAATTAAAATCACTTTATTCGTTATATTTTTCATCTTCTACAATTGAATTAAGCAATTTTTTTACTACTAATGATCATCTTATGAAAATCCGACAATTATCTGAAAAATTGCACTTGTATTTTTGTCGCGGAAGATGTAGCAAATTTTTATTTCTTCTATTTCTAGCGCCGCAGGTAACTAAAATTTTTTCTAGCGCCGCAGGTAACTAACATTTTAGTTATCTACAAATAACTAAAATGTGAAGTTATTTGTAGAGTTTGTGTTTAAAGTTTAGGGGTCTAAAGCTTTGATTGTTTGTATAAGCTTAAGCTAGGGAAGAGTTCGCTCGAAGAGTGAATTTACTTCGCAAAATAAAGGTATAAAAGGGTCAAAATTTATCTTCATCTCATCTTCATCAAAACCCGCTCTTCAATAAGAAAATCTTCACTTTTATCTTCCAACAGTATAATGCTCGTCATTGTGTTCCTTGTTCTCTTCGTGATTGTCTTCATGGTGTGTGGCGTTAATTGCTTTGTTGGTACTTTTTTTGCGGATACTACGTGAGTTAAACTTTTAATTTTTAAAATTAGGGCGAAGTTGAGGCGAATTTTTTTTTAGAAATATTGTTCTGCTCCTTATCCTGCTTATATATCTTGGGTTCGCATTGCTGTTTGGGATGGTTAGAGGAGGTGGTGGAAAGAAGAAAACTAAACGGCAGCGAGCCGCCACCACATACCGTGACGATGGAAAAACTGAAAGGACGAAGAATCCAGAAGAGGGAAAGAAGGATGATGAAGATAAGAAAGAAGAGAATGGAAAGAAGAAGCATGATGAGAAGAAGGATAATGACGATAAGAAGAAGAAAGCTTGAGAGGAAGAAGAAAAAGGTTCGATACATAATAAATAGGTAAATATATAAATTAGACTCTCTTTTTTTTGGCTCTCTCTTTTTTGTTTATGTTTTTCCCATATTTTTCCTATAATTGAGTTTCCTCAATACCTAAATATGTTTTTCCTATTGGTTGTAAATATTAGTTGTAATATAAGTTGTGTGTGGGTGTAAGAAATTTGAGAGAATTTTTTGTTTGTCGTCTAATTTGCAAGCATTGAGTTTCCTCCTGATGAGGAATATGTTAAGATTCCTTTTTGAGGTCTAAAATTTGACAGAGTTGCTTACCCTTTAATTTGCTTATCCTTAATCATTGAAAAACTTCTAATTCCCTCTTGTTCTCCTACTTTCTCGAATAATCTTTTTCCATTGTTCAAAAATTGTTTCCTACATTCTCGTAAACTAATATCGCAAAAAATTAAATTTTGCGCGTTTCTAAGTTCTCCAAAAATATCTTCAATCCTCAATTAATCAGGACATATAAAAGCATAAAATTTACTAAATCTTTAATCATTAAGAATCAAACAACAATAATATGGCCTGAATGCCTTCTTTCGGTGCATTTCAATTCTTTTGGTTTTCGGATTTGTTGTTCAATGTGAAGAAGTCGTCGGACTTGGCAAGCACGTGTTGATTAACGAGACAATTATTGAGCTCAAGGACAATACGAGGATTGCCGAAAACGACACGGATATTGAACAATACAGGAAGCTGCCGGGAGCTTGTGATGTCACTTTGGACGACGAGGGAAATATGTAAATATTTCTACATTAATTTATTTAAATCCCCTCATTTAACAGCATTCTTTGGTACTCCAAAAATTCCAGCACGACTGAGTTTGGCTGTTCTGTTGATTTGGTTATAACGAAAGAAGAGCAAATCTTATTGGAATTTGGTATCTCACACTCTGGCAATTTAGCTGACTGTATCAAGAAAGAAAATCAAGTCCCGGAAAATTTGTAAATAATTTTGATTTACAAAATAAAATTTATTTTATTTAGCATATCGTTTTCCTACAGCAATAAAGGAGGTGAATTTGAAGAACTGAAGGATGGTCCTAAAACAAGGAATAGTACCAGTGACTGTAACAGTGATGAGAGTGCAAAAATATGCAATAAGAAAAATGATTGCTGGCATACAGCAGCCTTCTATTTTATTGGATAGATGAAAACAACCCTTGGAGGATCGAGAGTTCCTAGTTACTTCATTCAGCTGGGTAACAAAATCTCTAAAAAATTTTTTAAACTTAATTTAAACATAGGACGAAAATAAGCAAAAGTTCATGCAAATTAAGAATCCTCGTATGCAGGACGCGTCATTCAAGCTTATGATTAGAGTGCAGAAATTCCGCTATGCTTCAGTTAGCGAAGAAGAAAATTTCTTTAATTTATCAACAAAGTGCTATAAGAAGGAAACACTTAGGAAGGCTGAAGAATGGAAGATTTTAGACAATAATTATTTCAACAATAATCAAAACTTCACCCATCTCTTCACTTTCCATATTATGCTAATAAAAACTGACAAAGTTTGTAGGATTCTTGGGGAGGCTGTAAGAACAATCCAGCAAAGCCAGGCTGTGATAAAGAAGCAACATTGTTGAAATGTGACAGAATGTTCATTCGATTTGTAAGGAAATTTCCTCTTTTATTATAAAATAAAAATATTTTAGGGACAAAGAAAACACTTCAAAATTCTTGTTCCGGATGTTCTAGTCGCAGAAAATGGCACTTCAACAGATGGGAACAAAAATTTGGATGTTTCAACAACCCAAAATATGGACAAAACTGATAATGAAGACACTACAACTGAGGATTATGTGGAGGTTATGAAGATACCAACCTCTACCGAGCCTTCAGGAATGTCTACAATTACCATTGTTTTTATTATTTGTGGCGTTGTAGTTTTGTGAGTTTTCTTGGATAACATTTATCCTGTTTATCTTAATAATTTTTCAGAATTTTTGGAAGCATTGTTGCTTTTTGATTTGTATTTTGTTTCGAAGAGAGGATAAAGAAGTAGAAGAAAACAAACAAATTATGCAAGATGAAAGTCAAGGCAGTTATCTACGTTCAACTCAATCAACTACAAAAAATTCTTTAAAAAACTTCAATGTTGATGTTGAATTGCCCCTTCCTCCTGCTGTTGAAGATGAAAAACAGAAAGAAGAAAAACAGTTTAATGATGCTTCTACAGTCGTCGAAACTCAATATAATCAAGACTTCAATGATGTCGACACTGTTGTTGATACACAAATCGAACCGGAAGATGCTCCTAATTTAAAAATTGGAGTTGCAATTCCTGATACTTTTGGTGATGCAAAAGGCGTTGAAGTTCTTGTAAGTATATATAAAGATGAATAAAAATGTAAAAGTCTTTCTGTTGTTTTTATTTTTGATAATGTATGTATTATGTAGTATGTACATATTTTCAAGTTTTCTGAGTTCCTTAACTCAAGAGCAGTCGTTAATGAGGTTTGAGTTATTTTATTAAATTGGGATTACTTATATCGAGAGTCGATTGTAGTAAATAGTAATTATGACAAAGATATTAGTTAAAAAAAGGAAAATACTTATACTAACCAATATCAATAACTCCAATAATTTCTACTTATTTTCCATTTTCTTTGAGATTTTTCTCTTGTAATTTTATTAAATTCTAATACAAAATTGTTAAATAATTATTAAAAGATAACAAAAATGTCGTCTAATTTTATCATTTATTAATTACCCAAATATTTTATTGATTCCCTTAATTACAGGTAATAAGAAGGAAGAAAACATGTGTTTTATTAAAGTAAAATTGTAAATCAAATAATTTAGAAGTGTTCAATATTTCTTTAAATTAAAGAATAATTTTTGTTCTCAAAATTAATTTTTAAATTAAAAATAAAAAATATATATTGTGTATATTTCCAAAGTTTTTATTTATGTAAACAATTAAAAACGAGAATCAATTAATTCTAGTGAATAGGAAAGAACAAACACAAATTATTATTTTTTACCTAGAATTTGCACATTCTAGTACATATATGTTCTTTAATATTATAAATTTGTAATTTAATTAAAAAATATTTTCTAACTAAAATTATAATAATTTTTAGATAAATTTTAAAATTAAAAGCTTAGGGATAAAACTAAAGCTTAGAGATATTTAAGAGCTAGTTAGCATTCGTTCCTCATATTTATTGCTAGTAGGTGTTGCTCAACACTAAAGGCCAGGAATAGGTCTTGTTGAGAGAAAGTTGAGGCGGATTTCGGAGTGGGCTTTCAAACTTTCAGATCGAATTTAGTGTCGAAACATGACAGAGTTTCGCGTATCGGATAACCCTACAAATCCCTCGTCTACCGATAGTGATATCTTCCCTTTCAAAGATGTTAAGTTTGGTCTCTTCTAGCTGGGTCAACTTCTTCCTTCCTTAAAATTGCCATACAAATTATTAAAAAAATTATTTTAGCCTATTTATTCTATTTTTTAAATAAATTCGTATAATGCTACAATCACCAAAAAATACTGAAAAATTAATTAACGACCCTCAAAATAATAATAAAAATAATAATAATAATTTATCATCATTCATAAATCCCTCAATTTATTTTTTAATTAATTTATTATTTATTTACCAATTAATTGTTTATATCCAAAATCATAGCCATTTGGGAGGTCTAGTATTGTGGGATACTGCCTTTCTTTTAATTGTTAATGCTAATCCAAGATATCCGTTTTTAAGTTGGTTGTTTGGGGATTGTTCTAAAGAGGTAGTTTTTTGATTAGAAAGACACGAACTGGCATTTTTTATATTGTCCAAACATTCCTAGACCTATTACTAAGGTTGGCGGTTCCGTGTATCCGGAACAGAAAAAACCCCGGATATCCGGAAATTTTCAGTTTGAATATCGGTTCTGGATTCGGATATCCGGAAATTTCCCAGGAACCGTCATACTTACCTATTACCTCTACCAGTGTTAAGTAAAAAATTACCTTACTTTTGTTACAATTTAAATTGTTAATGCTGTTCCAAGATATTTTTTTAATATACCATAAATCTCCTAATAGAACCTCATGCCCTACTAGAAGCCCACTCGATGAGGGATATTGAAATATGGAAGCCCAGGGCTTCTATAAGGACATCTAAGGTAGTTAATTTGATTACTCTCAAAAATTCCTTTCAGAATGAAAATTTAAATTAAAAAAGAATTTAAGGAAATATTAACAAGAATAGGACGTGAATCGGTCCCCTTACTTCAAATTATTGGAGTTGTCGTCTTTCAAGCATTACCTTTTGTTAATTTTACTCACGCTATTGAAGCGATATTTTGTGATGATTCTACGTAAATTTTTAATTTTTTAATTCTACAAACATTCAAAAAAAATCTAGTTTTACCAGACCTCCATTTTAGAGACTCTCATTATTTTGTCTACTTCATATGTATATTAAGTCGGGCATTTTCGTTGAAACAAGGGTAGAATAGTTCCAAAGTAGAATATTTCGAAACACCCGAGATGTCGGAACTCGGAATATTTGGAATTCGGAACTAGTCCAAATATCGGTATACGGAAATTGGATACAAAAATTTTTCGGAACTTGGAACTCTGAAGAAAAAAATTAAAAATTGAGGTAATTTTAAATTTATTTTTTTCAAGTTCCCTCTACTCTCAACAATTTATTACAATGGTTGTAATAAATATAATATTTAAATTAATTTTATTAATTTTATTTTCATCAAAATTTTCAATAAAAGATTTGACAAAAATAAATAAAATAACAATTCATTTTGCTTCCTCAATAATTATGTTAATTCTATTTTACTTTAATTGGTTATTTACTGATGAAAATAATGAATTAATTAGTAAATGGGATAGATATTTTGGGGCTTTATTTTGTTTATTGTTGTCTGTTGCTACCTTCAAAATTTGTTTGTTTTTATTTTTATTTTTATTTTTATTGGGAAAGGAAATGGAAATTCTTGAAATTAAGAAAATTTACAAAATTAAGAAAATTTCAAAAAAAATTTTTCAAAAATTTCAAAAATTTTTCAAAAATTTCAAAAATTTTTCAAAAAAAATTTTTCAAAAAATTTTCAAATAATTTTCAAAAAAAATTTGAAAAAATTTTTAAAAATTCCCAAAATTTTCAGAAATTTTTTTGAGAAAATTTTTCAAATTTTTTTTTCTAGTTCGAAAAAATCTCCCATTTCTTTTGTGTGATTCTCCTGAAGGAATTGATGCTAACGAGTTAAAAGAAGAAATTGAAAAAGAGGTTATTAAAATTAATTAAAATAAACTTGAAGCAAAATGTTTCAGTTTAAACAAATTCAATGTCGTCAATTACATATTTATCGAAAATGGCCAAACAAAACAAGTTTTGAAGCATTTGTGCATATCCAAATAGTTGATTGTTCGTTTATGAGAGAAAATGAAGCAAAAATGGAAAATGAAGCAAAATTAGAAAATGAAGCAGAAAATGAAGCAAAATCGGAAGTTGAAGCAAAATCGGAAGTTGAAGCAGAATCAGAAACTGAAGCAAAAACGAAAACTGAAACAGAAGCAAAACGTGAAGCAGAAGCAAAAAGTGAAACTGAAGCAAAGATGGAAACTGAAGCTGAAGCAAAAGTTGAAACAAAATCACGCTGTCAAGCAAAACATAAAACTGAAGCAAATTTTCAAACTGAAGCAGAAATAGCTGAAAGGAATAAAGAGAATCATGTATTAAAAATAATGAGTTCATTAACCGAATTTTTATACAAAAGAGGGGCCTTAAAAGTTAATATACAACCTTTAATTAATTCTAATATTTTATAGGAAAATAAATAAATATTTAATGTTTATTTTAAAATATCAGGGAGAATATTATATTTAATATGAGAAAAAATTTTTGTTAAAAAAAGGAAATATTGAGAGAATAATTGTTGCTAGTCAAGAGTGTTTTTTGACAAATTTGTCTAAATTTAATTTTAATTTTTTCCGTTTTCCTATACCTCTCGGTGCGGAAGGAATCGTATTCAAAAACTAAGGATATAGAAGATTTGAGTTATAACGTTGGACCATGCAGCTCTACAGACAACACTTTCGATTTTGGTTTTCGTCTACAGAACAATTTAAGAATGGTTATGAATTTAATTGTGTATATCATGTGCATGTCGAAACAGATTCTAAAAAGCGAAAGACGAAACACCAAAGTCGAAACGCCACACTTCTGGCATTTAATATTTATGTTATACAAACTTATTTTGGAAGTACAGTACTTCGAAGAACCCCGTACTTACGAAATTAAAAATGTACTTAGTTGTAAGCACGTCTTTACAATGAACTTTTTGGGTATAAAATTAAATTGAACTTCAAAATTATCAAGATTTTCGCCTCCGGCGCTCAAAAATTTCACCCTATACTTTTTGTACTTAAACGTAACATTTCTCTGAGGCTATACATATAAGAATGAGATCCAACTGTATACCTTGTCATGTTTGATAAAAGATTGTTAATTTTTCTATAGAAAATAATTTTCCATCTAAAATATTCATTAAATAATCAAATAAATCAACATTAAGAGAATTTTTTATTAAACAACTTTACTTCCTTTATTGTAAATTTATCGTAAGTTTTTTCTTAATTAAAATTAAGAAAATTCTTGTCACCTTGTAATATTAAAAATTTTGTAATTTAAAAAAATCGTTTAATATCCCCAATGTTTTATTTAAAAAATTCTTTTAAATTAATATAATTAAAGCATTAACAAAGCATTAAAGATGATAGTTTTTAGAGAAAAAGAAAAGAATTTAACAGCCAAATTTGAAATGGAAAGTAAAAAACGTTCTTCGTTTGGAAAATACTATAATTCAAAACATTTTTTCATTCTTACATTCAGTGACACTTATTATCTCTACCACACTTAAGACCTTCACAACAATTCCGTTTGCGCTGATCACATTTCTGCCCTTTATTATAACAGGTATGGCATTCATTGTCTAAAAATATATGTATATATTTTATAACTCAAAAAACCCAGAAAGTTTAACCTAACCGTATTCTTTACCGCAATAATGATCAAGATACCGATAAATATCGAAAAAGAATTAGTAAATTTTATATCGTTCTTTATTTCATTTTTCGTATCGTACTACCATAAGACATGCCAATAAATACTGACAATTGTCGTCATTTTACATTTTTCTCGTTATATTTAATTCATTATTTTAAATATGCAAAACTTACTTTGACAGCTTTTGCCTGCACAACATTCACTATTCAAAAAACAAGTTGCTCCTAAAGGAGGGCAATCATCACATGTACCTAAAAAATTAAAGTATAATGACATCTCGTTTCAAGACATTTTTGTCGTTATTTCTAATTCATTATTTCCTCAAATCAAAATTCACCTGCTTTGCAAACTAATCCGTCACAGCATTGACTATTAGTGATACACATATTACCATGACAGTTCGAATGAGGAAGACAAGGGCCAGGAGGACCACCAGGACAACCACCCTTGTCACCATTGTTTAATTGAAATAATATAAATATTGAAAGGAAAATCAAGCAAATTTTAGTTGAAGAAGAAAACATTTTTTAATTTAAACTCTTAAATTAATGCAAAAATAATTAATAAAATAAAAAAAGTTGCAACGAGGAATGTTCATTAAAAATTTTTTATTTCGAAATAAAATAAAAAATTTCTTTATCGTTTTGCTCCCTAATTAACTTTTATGGGCGAAATGAAATAGAATAAAAATTTAAAAATAATTACTATTTTTAACCTTAAAAATGTTTAATTGTTAGTAAAATAATAAATATGCAGCCCTAGATATAGATTTCAGAAGACTTGCCCCTTAGCCAAGTAATTCGTTATTGGACAAGTCAAGGAAAAACTAAGACTGCACATAAACAAATCCAGTACCCACAAAATTCGAAAATAGGCAAAATCCCGGCCAAACTATGATTAAGGATTTCCTCAATCTGCAAATACCTACAACTATTTAAAATTTTTGGTTTAAAATTTTTTAGTTTGTCTGTACTTTTTTTTAATTTTTATGGAGTAATTAACCCGAACAACTAGATCAATCGAAAAACTCAGTTTGATATGAATCGAAAAAAGCTCTGAATTTCAGTCAAATTGCCTATAAATTGATAAAGAAAAATGGTAAAAGGCTGCTCTAATATTTTCTTAATTAAGGAATAAAATTTTCTATAATTAATAAATTCCTCCAAAAATGTTTTTTAAATAAAAATATATTACGGATTAAAAAGAAGATTTAATTAAAATGATTTATTACCTCGATCAACATAATTGTATTTATATTGTCTAATCTGTACTTTTTACTTTAAGAATTCGCTCACAAGCATCAGATACAAAATTTTATTTTAATATTTAAACAACTGGGTATTTTTGCCCAAAAAATTGAGTTTTGAAAGGGTTTATTTCTATTTTTGTATTTAATGGCAATTTTGGCTAAAATTTTATTTTATCTTTTGCTTAAATTTATTATTTTTGTTTATTCAAGCAAAAACAAAATTAATTGGAAAAGCTCATGACTTGTCATACATATTAATGAAAAATAAAATTTTATTTATTTACAAGGATTTATTGACTATTTGCAAATCTAAGCTGTAAGACTTGTTAAACCTCCAAAAATAAATTGTATTTCTCAATTTCTGACAGTTTCTGATGAGCGAAGTCTACCTACGGTTTGGCTTGTTGGTCTGAGGGCTTGTTCTGTATAGGAGAGTGCTAACCTATTCCTTAGCAGTATATTGCGGTTTGATCAAATTGCTTGGTCTGATCCAATAGAAAGTACGGGGTGCGGCAAATTTAGCGCCGACTTTATTTTTTGAATAACTTTCTTTAAACTCAATGAAAATTGATAATTCTTTTTTTATTTGATTCCCAACACTCTAGCAAACTTTTTGATACAAAAATATTCTTTAAATTTTATAAATTAATTTGAGAATTTTTTCTTAAAGTTTTGACAAAAATTTCTGAACCAAAAGTCATCTGATTTAAAAACCGTGTGTCTGATATTCAGGATGTTTATATCATTCGAATAAGCTTTTTTGTCTGATTCGAATGACATAAGAACTAGCGCGCTTGTGCAAAACTCCGCGCTTTGCGCGGAGTTTTGCGGCACGCGCATTGCGGGGAGTTTACGATCGCTGGGTTCTGGGCTCGTAACTTAATCTTATTCCAATTATCGCTGTGATGGTGATGCCCGGCTTCCTCCGCAGCAGCAAGAACATCCAATTAGAACAAAGGTAAGAAGCTAAAACAAACGATCATAACTTTGTCAAATCAATCTAGACAAACACCCTCACAAAATTTTTGGATGTTGGAACTTGAAATTTGGAGGCGAGAATGACTGGAGAAAGGCATGATTATATTCATTAAATTATCAAATAAGTCTGAAAGATTTTTTGTGTTTTTTATAAAACAACTTGAATTTTTCGTAAGTCCTTTTTTAATTAAAATATTTTAGCCAAAAATAATAAATTCATAACCTTGCTATTTGTGAATATTTTCTATTTTCAAATAAACATTAAAATATAAAATAAATTGTCACTTTTTTTATTTAAAATATAAACAAAAATTAAATTAAAAACAAAAATTAATTTTTATATATTTTTAATTCTCACAAATATATTTACAAACAAAAACTCGATTTTTTGCACTATTAATGAGAGCAAAATGTCTTGCAAAAACTTTAGTTAAATTGCGGGGAAGATTCGCACATAAACAAACACAACTAAATAATTAATTAAAATTTACCGGAAGTTAGAGAAAAAAAAGAGAATTTATAGTGAAGAAGTAATAAAGGAAAATTAAAATAAATTAAAAATCAGAATTATAAAATTCTGATTTTTAAATATTCATCAGAATTTATTTTTTAGAATCTTATTATTATTTTTCTGATTATTTAAAATCAGAATTTTAAAATTAAATAATTCTGATTTAAAATCTAATTATAATTCTGAAATTAATTCTGAAATTAGGTAATTCTGAAAAACATTAAATTCTGAAATTAATTCTGACTTTGTTTTCACTTGAATAAAATAAGACTATTTTTGGGAAGAATGTTTAATGAACCAAAGAGTAAACAGGTTCATTGATGATAAAAACCAGTTTTTTTTAATTACTCAATTCTATTTTAATTATAAAAATGTATCTTTTTTGTAATCTTTTAGTTAATTTATGAGTTGGAAATATTTTTTATGATTTTTAAAATAATTAAAAATTAATTTTAATAATTATTTCAATTTAAACAATAAACAACTAATATAATAACAACTAACAACTAAATAATTAATTAATATTTACCGGAAGTTAGAGAAAAAAAGAGAATTTATAGTGAAGAAGTAATAAAGAAAATTAAAATAAATTAAATCAGAATTATAAAATTCTGATTTTTAAATATTTATCAGAATTTATTTTTTAAACGCGTATTATTATTTTTCTGATTATTTGAAATCAGAATTTTTAAAGATAATAATTCTGATTTAAAATATAATTATAATTCTGAAATTAATTCCGAAATTAGGTAATTCTGAAATTAATTCTGATTTTGTGTTTCACTTGAATAAAATAAAGCTATTTTTAGGAAGAATGTTTAATAGACCAAATAGTAAACAGGTTCGTTGATGATAAAAACCAGTTTTTTAATTACTCAATTCTATTTTAATTATAAAAATGTATCTTTATTGTAATATTTTAATTAATGTTATGAGTGGAAATATTTTTTATAATTTTTAAAATAATTAAAAATTAATTTTAATAATTATTTCAATTTAATTTCTCTATTATCTATAAAATAAAATTTATTTTTTCTCTAATTTTCTTCATTTCCACCAGCAATTAAAAACAAAATTGCGCATTACTTCCGCCCAATCAGTCAATCCTTCCCTTCATTCTCTCCTCTCTCTTTTTTTAGAATTTCTGTAGCGGAAACAACACGTTTCGGTAATGATCGTTTTTCTCTTTATTGTTTCCTTAAATAATAAATTTATTTTACTAAAATAAATTAAATAATTAATTAAATAAATAGACTTTGACCCAAAAATATGTATTTACGTATTTTTATTGCTTTATTTTCTGATTTTTATTCCTTTAATTTTTTTTTGATTTTTGGCTTTCTTTTATTATAAGCCAAAATTCTGATTAATTAAATATTCAGAATTATTTGCTGCTTAAAATAATTTTTTTTTAAATCAGAAATATATTGAATTAATAACTGAATTATAAGCTAAGATTTAAAATCAGAATTATGAAATCAGAATAATTCTGATTATTTTATTAAGAAGACATCTTCAAGTTGAAGAAGAAAAATTGCCTAACTAGACGACTTTTCCGGCGCCAAATGCCTCGAATAAAAGCACATCTTCAAGTTGAAGAAGAAAAATTGCCTAACTAGACGACTTTTCCGGCGCCAAATGCCTCGAATAAAAGCACATCTTCAAGTTGAAGAAGAAAAATTGCCTAACTAGACGACTTTTCCGGCGCCAAATGCCTCGAATAAAAGCACATCTTCAAGTTGAAGAAGAAAAATTGCCTAACTAGACGACTTTTCCGGCGCCAAATGCCTCGAATAAAAGCACATCTTCAAGTTGAAGAATCCAAATAGTCTGTCTATATCGCATTTTAAAAATAAATTGTAAAATTCCCCTATCTTCATGTCAGTAAAACTGTCAACGTTTTTTTCAACACGTTCCACCAAATAATTTTTAGAATTTGGCTGAACATTAATTAAAAATCGAAGGGCGTAGAAAAATAACTCTTCCCATCAAACCGGCTGACATCGAAACGCTGGGCCTTTAGCATCGTAAATGATACAACCTATAAAATAAATATTGATTAAGGAATAATCTTATAACATACAGATGCCAAGGTACAAATCGTTCCAAAATAATCATCTAACGATTTCTTGAAACCGGTTACTTTGAAAATTGCTCCATTTGAACAGGCACATAATAACATTATTTTCATAGCACTGTCTAAGACCATTATCTGTCCACAGACTAAGCAGACTAGGCACTTGTAATTTGACAGACACGGCCATTTCACATCAAATTTTACAAAAAAACTATATCTAGTTCGTATAAAATAGAAAACTATTTATTGAATTAGAAAACTATTTATTGAACAATATGTCTCTTTCTAATTAACAGCTATTGAGTGTAATTTTGGTCCGCAAAAGACCGACCGGGCCGGCCCGAAAAAAATGAGGCACGAAAAAGACTCGAACGGCCCGTTATGATAAAAATGAGGCCCGAAAAAATGACTCGAATGTCGGTCGGTTCGATAGCACTTGTAATTTTTTAAATTTTCAATATTCTATCCCAATTTTTGAAATAAACTTTCAATATTTTCTAGCTTAAATCTTCTATTCAAAATTTCCATTTCAATTTTAAATTTTCTATTTTCAGTTTTCAATTTTAATTATGATTATAGTAAATAAGCTTTCAATTTTTGACTTTCAATTTTAAATTTTCAATATTCAACTTGCAATTCTCAAATTCAATTATCATCTAGTCAAGAACTCAACTATATTTAGTATCAGCTATGAAATATCAAATATGAATTATCAAACTATCCCAATTTTTGAATTCTCAATTTTAAATTCGCAATTATCAACTATAAGAACTATCATCTATTTAGTATCAGCTTTTTACTAACATACTATGTCAATATCTAGTACTATAAACTGTTTACTTTCACACTTTCAAACCCGAAAACTAAAAACTAACTATTTTAAAAACAAAACATACAAAAGTACCAACGTTCGTCTGATTCGCGTTGATTAGATAAAAATCAGTTTATTTTCAGCTTGAAATCAAAACAAGATTTAAATAAAATTAATGGACAAAAAAATAAAAAACCCCAAAAAATACAAAACAAATTCTAAAAAATACTCATTACTTTCTTGACTTCCCTAAATACACGCATTTTCTTTGATGGGATATTCTATCATTTTTAATCAAAAGATAAACACAACGCCAAACCTACAACAAACCTTTCAAAATTCAAAGCTGCTGACAAACAGATAAACAGGAATTCTAAAACTATATAGGATATCCCTTATTTTAAACAAACGTTATATCATAAAAAATAAATAATTGACCACACAATTGTAGTCTAATTGTCCTGTCGTTTAATCCGTTTTCCATCTTCATGTTTCCGATTATCTACATATGTATTATACCAGACTTTAGCAAGTTCAATTTTATATCCCGTTATTATCATTTCAGACAAAAAAGTTTATTTCTTCAATTATATATTATTTAAATGTTCGAAAATACCGTATTTTCTCTAATAGAATGACAGTCATTCTATTTTTCATATACCCCAAAAAAGTGTCATTCAATTAGAGATGTCATTCAAATGGAGACTGTCATTCTAATTTTCATTACTAATTCTTGGAAACAAAAATGGAAAATTTTAAGTAATTTTTTATAAATTTTTTCAATATTCAATTGTGTATGAGTGCCTTACTTTATTTTCTGAATGACCTTCTCCGTCGGATACACCCCAAAGTATCGCACGCCCAACATAACGCAAATCATTAGTTTTTCCACCAACAACTACAACAAAAATATTTGTTACATTGATGGGGAGAGTTGGCCCGATGACTTGGGAAACTTGTTCTGAGAACGGGGGCCTTTCCAAACAATATTAAAGTGTTTCAACAACGGGGAGCTTACTCCAAGAACGGGGGCAAGTGGTCCGTCAACGGGGGAAGTTGTCCTGTCAGCGGGGGGAGTTGTTCTAATGACGGGGGAAGTTGTTCCGTCAAAGGAGAAGTTGTTCTATGAACGGAGGATTTTGCTTCAATAACGCGAGATTAGTTCAACACCAAGGAATAATCCCAACAAAAACTTTTTGTTCGGCGGTACGTTGGTCTGCGGTACATTGGCCTGCTCCCTTCTCCGTCTAATATAGTTTCTAAGTCTATTTCATCATTAATTTCAGGATTACTCATTGTTAAAACTAATGAGATTAATATTAAGTATACCTAATAAAATTTTATTTGATTTTTAAATAAAAAATGTAAAAATGTCATTCAATTGGAGATGTCATTCAATTGGAGATGTCATTCAATTGGAGACTGTCATTTTATTTTTCATATACCCCTAAAAAGTGTCATTCAATTAGAGATGTCATTCAATTAGAGATGTCATTCTATTAGAGAAAATACGGTAAGTCAATTTTTGTTGTTTCTGCCTTTGTTTTTCTTAATATGATAATTACCGTAAGAATTAATTTTTAATTGTAAATAAACAATTTTTTATAAAAGTTATTTATTTGGTCTCATGTTTACGAAATGAAATATATAATTGTTCCATATTTAATGTTGGATATTGAAAATAATTTAACTACAAAAAATGTCTTTGTAGATGGAATTGTAATTTTGATTTTTAAAATTTAAAAATTCTTTAAAAAATTTTAAACAGTTAAATGGGCTTTTTGTTGCTTTAATTTTTGCCTTAATAAGCTTCTTCATTGGCCAATCTATATTATATCGTTTAAAATTCTTTATTTCTTTATTTTTCAAATTTGCATTTATGGTCTTGTCTTATGTTTTTCCTGCAATTATTATTTTGTAAGAAATTAATTTTTTGGGGAGATTTTAACTTCTTATTAAGTGACTTTTTCCTTTAAAAATTGTTGAGGGATTCGGTCATTTCCAAAGAAAAATTTTATGCAGTATAAAAAATATAATAAACTTAATATGTTTTAAAATACTCAGAAAAAAGATCATTTTTTGCTCAAATTTTCGGCACTTTTGCTCCATTTTTGAGGGTTGCACCAAAGTTTTTAAACCTGATATTTAAATCGCACATCCTTTTGTGTTTAAATAAATTTAAAAATAAAAAAAAAGTCTAAGATAATTAAGCTATAAAGTACTAAAACCTAAGGCATTAGTTATGCTTATATACTATAAATTAATTTTAAATAAAATAATTTTCAAAGTGACACATTACACAAATTTCATTGGTCTAATAATTTGAATATCTCCTTATTTACAATTATTGCTTCTCTTTTCTTTATTTCTGGAATTGTTACTGTAGGCTGTTTTATTATAAATTTTTTTTATAATTATTGGCAACTGGACAGTTCACAATAAGACATTTCTTTTTAACAAAAAAGCAGTTCCCAAACGGGGTAATTCACAATAAGGCAATTCACCATATAGACAATTCACCATATGGGAAAAGCAGACAGTTCACCATATGTGTTAAATCATATTTAAAATCAACCTGACCAAGTTGGATATTGATCAACCTGGCAAGTGATCAATAAGCATAGTGCCAACCAGACTTATCAACTTGGAAAGTTATAAACTAAAGTGATCGGCCGGGAGATTCAACCAAGAGTGTGATCAGCCGGAGGAGTTTCAACCGAAGCTTGTTTTCATGATTTTAGTTTCGTTTTGTTCTCGTTTGAAAATTTATTTACTTTTTTCTTTCGTTTCGTTTACGTAGTATTTTCATTTGTTAACTAAATTTTTGACGAAAATTACGAAAAAATTTGATATTTTTAGTGAAACTGCTTTTTAACTCCTTTTTAACGGAGCAGTTAATTTCTATTTGCACGTTTCCGTCTCTCATATTTCTCTCACATTTATGTGCCTCAGTTTAGTCACCATAGTTTAATGAAATTTAAAATTATTTAGAGGGATTTAAGAGGATTTAAAAGGGGTGATGTCGGTGAATTAAGGTGATATCGAAAAATCAGATGGATATTAGTGATTTTGAGGTCTTGGAAGTATACCAAAGGATTTTGTGATACTTGTATACCAAATACTTGTGTAAAGCATATCTAGGCCCCGCCCATATATTTTCCATTAGCTTAGAAAATCCTTATTCATTCACTTAGTTAGCTAACTTGTGTTTATGTAAAGAGAACGCTTCTAAATCAATAGCGCTTTTAATTGTTCTTTCTTTTAATAATTTTACATTTAAATGTTTTAATTGTTTAAATGATTATTTAATTTAATAAATGCTTAAATGGATATTTAGTCTTTAATTTATCCTTGGGCACTTAGGTGACGACTCGAAGACCTGATCAACCTTCTGGTTTAATCCAAGAGCCTGCCCCACGGGATGTGAAAAGAGTATAGAGGCCCCATAGTAGCATAAACTCAATTCTTGTAACTGTATCTTAAATACTGATAAAAATAATTGTATACTTGTATCTCCCTGAATGTTAAATTATTAATCAAAATTTAGTAAGCGGCAATGTATACCAGAAAATCAAAGAGGATATCAGGGAATTTTGATGGATATCGGAAATTAA
Organism: Meloidogyne incognita; assembly: GCA_036172945.1. Lineage (NCBI taxonomy): Eukaryota > Metazoa > Nematoda > Chromadorea > Rhabditida > Meloidogynidae > Meloidogyne > Meloidogyne incognita. Next base: position 5,787,698 of record JARQAC010000001.1, read on the forward strand.
GAGAATATCAGGAAATTCTGCGGTTATTAAAGAATTTTAGTAGTTTTCGTTTGCGCACAAAAATGGAAGATTTTTGGCTTATAGATCTTCCAAATTTTCGAGGGTAAAATGGAGAAAGAGACCCAAATACCACGATAATCCACCGAAATACTCCTTTAGCCCTTGATCTGTCTTTTTGTAAACTGTCCTTATTGTGAACTGTCTTGACACCATAATTATTAGGCTTATTTTCCCAATGATTTACCTCCTCTTCTTCATCAACTTCATACAATTTTAATTTGTTCTTGTATTTCTGTTTTTTATTTGCGATCATTACCTGGCTATACTATTTGGGTTTTCATTGCAGTAATTATTTTATGGGGTAAAGTTTTTGAATTTTTAAAAGAAAAATCTAAACCGTCAATTTTAAACGGTCAACATATTAGTTTTATAGAGAAGTAATTAAATTCTTAAACTAACACGTAGAAGCTGTCAAAGACTTTTGGTTTTGATTCTTGACTCAAGACTATTCTTGGGATTTTTTAGGGTGAATTTTTGGCTTTGGTCCCGATTTTTTTAGCTGCTCCGGCTAAGCACCCCTAAAAGACAGCTGAAAAAAAAGAGAAGAGCGGAAGATGATATGTAGGCGTGAAGAGAAAAGGAAGAGAAAGTTGAGCCTACAAAAATATTTTTTTCATTCCTTTTTTTTCAAGTGGTGCCATTTAATGGATAGTTCATATTTTTCGGCAAGGGAATTAGTGGAGCAAATCTAAGCTTTTTATTTATTTATTTATTTATTTATTGCCATAAAGGCGTCAATGCAAATAAAACAACAACAAAGGTCAATTAAAAATTAAAATAATGTCAAAATAATAATACTGCTAATAAAATCAATTGTGGCACAACATAAAATAAAATTAATTTAAATGTGTTTTTGTCTATAAATTATATATCGTCTTTAATAAATGGTCTTGTTGTTGCAGAAGTTTTGGGAAATTAAAATTAGAAGCTTTTTTAATATATTCGGGGAGTTGTTTGTATTTGTTAAATGCCCTTATAAAGAATGAGTTATTAGCCGCGTGCGTGTAATATGATTGTGTTTGTTGAATTTTAAATAAATCCCCCCTAGTCCTAGTTTCTACAATTTTAATGAAGTTATTATTTCTAATTATTGCAGTTCCATGTAAATATTTGTGAAAAAGTATTAAGTCAGCTTTAAGCCGTCTGAATTCTAGAGAATCTAATTGATATAGTTGTAATAATTCAGAATAAGTTGGTAAATCTGTGTAAGGTTTGGATCTTCTATATACTATTTTAAGATAGGTTTTTTGTATGTTTTCTAATTTATCTATATCTTTTCTGAAATGTGTGTTATAAACAGATGAGGCAAAATCCAAAATTGATCTAATGTATGTTTTGTAAAGTTGAATTAAGACTATACTATTGTTACTTTTAATATTTCTGATTATTGAAAATAAGGTATTGTAAGCTTTTCTTGTTATAATGTTTATGTGTTTATCCCATTTTAATTCTTTCGTAAAATAAACACCTAGATCTCTAACAGGTTCATTTTGTGGATTTGGTATAATTCTAGTATCAAGTATAAAATAATCTGATTTAGGATTTTTATTTCCTAAATGAAGTAAATTAGATTTTTCGGGGTTTATTTTCAGAGAGTTAATCTCACAGTAATTTGTTAGTTTGTGAATAAAATCCTGAATATTTTGTGAGAAATTTATGTCATTACTTTCACCTATTTTATAAATCTTTAAATCGTCAGCAAACAATTTACAAGTTATGTTAGGTGTTCTGCAAAATTCGGGCAGATCTGATAAATATATCAAGAAAAGAGTGGGTCCCAGTATAGATCCTTGAGGGACCCCACTGGTTACTGGTATTATTTTTGAGTAGGAGTCTTTGATCTTTACTTTATAATGTCTATTAGTAAGGTAATCTTTGAAGATATTGAGTAGTGAGCCTTGGATTCCCAATAATGTTTCTAACTTATCTAGTAATATGGAGTGTGAGATAGAATCGAAGGCCTTAGAAAAATCGAAATATACTATATCACAAGATTTCTTTGTTTCTATGCTAATTGCTAAATCATTATAAGTTTCAATTAGTTGTGTAGTAACAGACCTATTTACCCTGAATCCATGCTGTGAGTCCGGAAAAATATTATTATTATTACAGTGATTGATCAAGTATCTATAAATAATTTGTTCAAATACTTTTGAAACAGGGCTTAATAGAGAAATGGGTCTATAATCTTTAGGATATCTTGAAGTTTTTTTGGGAATTGGACAAACTAAAGCAGTTTTCCAAATTTCGGGGACAGATCCACTCATTAGAATAAAGTTAAAAATATACGAGAGTGGGTATGAAAGCGATAGATCGCAATTTTTGAGAAAGATTTCCGGTATCATATCCGAGGATACGTTGGTTTTTGGTTTAAGATGGGTTAAAATGTGGTAGATATCCGGTGGAGAGATATTAATGTAGTGTAGTTTGGATTTTAGTTGGGGTATTGGAAGGGGGTTTATGTTATTGTTATTTGATTGTTGTGTGAATTTGGAAGGAGAAATAGATTTATTGTTAGTGAATTGTTGTTGGGATGGTTGATGGTTAGCTAAAAATGTGTTAGCGAATAAATCCGCTTTTTGATCATTTGTATAGGCAATATCATTATTGTTATCAATAAGCACTGGAAATTCAATATTTTTGGGTTTTAGTATGTTACCTATGTATCTGTACTTAGTGTTTTCATTTTTGAGGTTTTTATTCTCTCTGTTTCTTAAAAACCGATTAATTTCTTGGTCAATTTTTTGGGATACAGTTTGAATTTTTTCTATAATATCTGGATTGTTTCTGTTTCTGCACAGTTTACTTTTATATTGAATCATTGATTCAATGTGTGCGGGATATTTTTTGATGAAGGGTTTAGTAGGATTTTCTGGTAAAAATTCTTGAATGATAAGGTGTATTTGTGTGATAAATTTAGTATACAGTGCATTTCCACGATAATCCACCGAAATACTCCTTTAGCCCTTGATCTGTCTTTTTGTAAACTGTCCTTATTGTGAACTGTCTTGACACCATAATTATTAGGCTTATTTTCCCAATGATTTACCTCCTCTTCTTCATCAACTTCATACAATTTTAATTTGTTCTTGTATTTCTGTTTTTTATTTGCGATCATTACCTGGCTATACTATTTGGGTTTTCATTGCAGTAATTATTTTATGGGGTAAAGTTTTTGAATTTTTAAAAGAAAAATCTAAACCGTCAATTTTAAACGGTCAACATATTAGTTTTATAGAGAAGTAATTAAATTCTTAAACTAACACGTAGAAGCTGTCAAAGACTTTTGGTTTTGATTCTTGACTCAAGACTATTCTTGGGATTTTTTAGGGTGAATTTTTGGCTTTGGTCCCGATTTTTTTAGCTGCTCCGGCTAAGCACCCCTAAAAGACAGCTGAAAAAAAAGAGAAGAGCGGAAGATGATATGTAGGCGTGAAGAGAAAAGGAAGAGAAAGTTGAGCCTACAAAAATATTTTTTTCATTCCTTTTTTTTCAAGTGGTGCCATTTAATGGATAGTTCATATTTTTCGGCAAGGGAATTAGTGGAGCAAATCTAAGCTTTTTCCTTTTTTTCTGTAAATTCAGCTTTTGATGTTTACTACCAAAAATTGTTATATAATTGTTTTTAATTTGGAAAATAAAAAAAACCCCATCCCTAATGAGGACTTTTGAATCTAAAATATTTATCTTTTTGTTATTTGAAAAATTTTAAAATAAAATATTATTTTTAATTTAAAAATGTATTAAATTATTTAAAGACTATTTTTCTGTAAATTCATCGTCTGGCCCAATAAATATATTTATATCTAATGTCCATGATTATAGTGAAAGAATTCTTCCTTCTATGGTTTTTATTGTGAATAATAATGGAGAAAATAATGAAGAAGAAAATAATAGTAGTACAAGTGAAGAGAGAACAGCTTCTGATGTTTTAGATGCTCCTGGTAGATTAATTTTTTAAAACTAATTAGCGGTTGTAGCTAATTGAGTTTTGCCCAAAAATAGATTTTTTATATGTTCCGTTTTATTTTTTGTGAGGTCATTGCCAGATTTACATATTTTCTGGTTATTATTTGATAAGTTCTCTTTGGAAATTGCGGACAATTTAGGATTTTGAAAAATATTTATAATAGAATATTTTCCTTTAAATTATACATAAGAGTTATTATAATTTGTTACTAAATGTATACAAAATTCAATTTTAATGAAACGAGTTACAAAATATAAATCCTATTAGGGAGTTCAAAACTTTTGTATCCCGAAATTTTATGCCTTTAAATAACTACGATTTTTCTGTTATGTTTCGGCTAACCTAAGAATTTTGTGAAAAGAAAATCATAGTCAAGGCCTAAAGGAAACAACTGACTAAATATCCTAAAAAGAAACTAAATAGTACCTTTAAAAAATTGTGGAAAATTAAGATTTCGAAAGCATTATTTAACATTGCTTAAATAAAGCCTAATTTAATTTTAAAATAATTATAAAGGTCAAACAGTTCTTGGTTATGGGGATTTTATTGCATATGGGATGTTTGTAGGAAAAGCAGCTGCAGACATGGGCGGTTGTTTTAATTGGACTGTTTTATTTACAATTATTGGCATTTTATTTGGGTAATTCCCCTAATTAAAAGATTATTTAAATCCTTCTTTCAATTAAAGTTTATTATATACTCTTAAAAAATCTGAAGCATCTGGTAACGGTGAAGAACCTAGTTATTTACCAGCACTTCCAATTCCACTTTCAATTGCTGGTATAATTTATTTGACGTCGTTTGCTATCAAAAAATTTTCTGGAATTTAATAAAGAAATTTTTGATTAAAAATATTTTCATGTATTATTTATTTTTTTTGATTTAAATAAAAGAGTTCGAAAGAAATCAATAAGTACGAATTGGCCTTTTTGATATTTGGGGCTCCCACAAGGAGATGGCTGCTTCTTTTGATCTCCTTTTTATTTGCTAATGATTAATTAGATAATCGAATATATAAAAAAATTTTAATATTTTAAAATTCGATTGGTTAATTTTGTTGATAATTCACTTGAAGACGCCCTTACAATAATAGAAGGCGAGCGAAGACTTTTAACTCATTAAAACATATATCATTTTTATTGTTTAAAGTCAACCAGAGGGGGTATTGCAATATTCGCTATTTTTTTTATTTTTTTGGCACAAGAATTGTTTTTTCAGCAAAACGACTATAGCGTTTTTAAATAATGAAATACGTAATTATTTTTTGTTCTAGCAAAAAAGAATCGCCACATTTAGAACTTAAAAGAATTTTAAGAAAAATTCCGAATTTTAGAAAAGTTATGAGCCAAAAAAGAATTCTGGCGCCAGAAAATAAAAAAATGGCGGATATTGCAATAACCCCAGAGTGAGATGACATTCTTTTAATATTGGACATAACTTTTTTGAAATCAATGTAAAAAAGCAATTCTAAAAAATAAAGTTTAAAAATAAGCTCAATTTAAATTCTGTAAAACATCAAGGTCATTCAATTTCTAAAAGTTCAGGCCAGTAAACTTCTTGCTAAATACATTAATGTTCAAGGCATAACTTTACTTTTTTGCCATAATTTTGATTAAAGTTTTGCAACATTTTGTAGATTATTAGCTTGTTTTTATAAAATTAAATTCTGTATATCTTTTTATCACTGACTAAATAGTCAGGTACAAAAGTCGCCCAAAATCTAATTGATGGTTTAATTAAATTCTATTGCTTATTAAATATTTTTAATTAAAATCAACTTCATGTTTTGTCGAATCTTTTAAATTTAATCAGGTGGAAAAATCAAAACGTTTATTACTTGACCATCTAAGAAAAAATAACTACCCCTCACAATGCTCTCCATTATATCCATAGATATAAGGATCAGCTTAACGGGAGCAGGCCAATGTACCGCAGCCCAATGTACCGCTGCCCAATGTACCGCGCCCAATGTACCGCCGCCCAGTGTACCGCGAGCCCAATGTACCGCGAGCCCAGTGTATCGCCGCCCAGTGTACCGCCGCCCAATGTACCGCGAGCCCAATGTACCGCACGCCCAATGTACCGCCATAAAATTTTTTCCAACAACAGAAGCAACCGGCAACGACGGGGGTCAACGCGTGATGTTGTTTTAGTAACGGCGGGTCAACGGGGGAGGTTGTTCCAACAACTGGAGATTTTGTTCCAATGACGGCGGGTTAACGGGGGATGTTGTTCCGTCAACGGGGAAAGTTGTTCCAACAACGGAGGAGGTTGTTCAAACGACGGCGGGTTAACGGGGGATGTTGTTCTGTCAATTGTGGAAGTTGTACCAACGACGGAGATGTTGTTGCAACGACGGGGGATATTATTCCAAGGATTCGACGAGCTCAATTCGACGAGCTCTTTTGAATGAGCTATCAATTGCATATTCGAAATTCGGTTCGGGATTCGAAATTCGAATCCGGTTCAGGATTCGTTCAAAATCTGAGCTCAGATCCGTAATCAACATATTTGTTACCCTAGAAAAATCCTTTTTCTTATTTTTAAATTTTTTTCGAGGAAACCCCAATTCTTAGGGATTGCCCCAAATGTTATGTTGGCCAAAATAATAAAAAAATTTTATGGCGGTACATTGGGCGTGCGGTACATTGGGCTCGCGGTACATTGGGCGGCGGTACACTGGGCGGCGGTACACTGGGCTCGCGGTACATTGGGCTTGCGGTACACTGGGCGGCGGTACATTGGGCGCGGTACATTGGGCAGCGGTACATTGGGCTGCGGTACATCGGGGTGTACCCCAGCTTAACTAACTTTATATTATAAGATAATTAGTGATTCAAATCATTTGTTCAAAGCTATTTTTTATTCCTTTAATATCGCAATAAAATTATCTATTTGGGAAATAAAATGAGAGTAGTTAGACCGACCCCCGTGTCGTGGGGGCAGAGGGGGCTGTCAGTTAATCAATCAAAATTAAAAGGTGTTAAGTCATTTCCCTCCCGACCCCTTCCCCACCAACCAAAAGGTTTTGAGAGACTCTATTTCCCCCACACACCCCAAACTTAAAGCTGCTGATGATTTCCTTCCCAACACCCACCCTCTCTAATAAAAGCTTCCCCCACCCCATTAACCAAAAGCTTTTGAAGCTTTTGCTTCCCTATCTTTCCCTCACCCGCCACCCAACTTGCCAACAGCCAAAACCTATTGGGCTTTTCACAAATTATGCAAATGATGCCCGAAAATAACTCTCTCTCTCTTCGTCCCTTTCCCGAAAAATTACGCAATAATTTTTCCCTCCTAAAATTAAATCTTTTTCTTTATAAAGTAAATGGTTATAAAAAATGAGGTGGAAATAAAAAATTACAGTAATAAGGAAAAATTAAAAGAAATAGAGGAAAATATTTAGAGGCAACTAAATAAAATAAAAGTAATAAAATACTAAAATTAAAAAATAATGTAAAAATAAGAAATAAAGATAAATTAAAAAATAAATTATAAAGTTCTACAAAAAACATCTTCATCTCGTCGTTTACACCTAAACTTAATATTTTCTCAAAATTCCCTTCTTTTGTTGGAATTTAATAATATTCCTTTTTATGCAAATTTTTAATATTACCAAACCCTTTTCTTTTACTTTTCCAGATTTATTGCATTTCCTAAATTCTTCTGCTTTCCTTTAACTGGAAATAAAGGTTAAGGCATTACGAAATCCTTTCCTCTTCCTTTTTTATGCAAATTTAACTTCCCTCTCCGACTGGAAATAAAGGTCAAAAATAAAAGTATCATGGAATGTTCCTTTTATGTAAAATTCCTTAAAATTCGTTTGCTTTATGCAAATTTTCTTTCACCGTCCTTCTCCGACTGGAAATAAATGGAAATAGAAATATGAAAATTTCCATTTGAATAAAATTCCTATTCTAGTAAACATTAATCATTTGAGGATCCTTAAAAGTAGAGGATTTTGGATTTCTTTCTTCATTCTTGAAAATTTTAAGAAATTATTTAATTTTTGCTACCTATTATTTTTGACTTTATCTTTATTTTATTATTGAACAATGTCTCCTCCACCTTCGAAGAAATCAAGGATGTATATGATCAACAATTTACTCGACTTACAATCAGGCGGAGGTGATTTTTTAAAATATTTAGGGGACGAAACCAAAATCACCCGAAAATTCAATCTCACCAAACTTTCGACAAAATTTTTAATATCTGGTTTACCCGATGAACCAGAGGGCTTGCTAAGAGAACTTTTCCAAAAATGTATTGATCAGACAATACAAACTAGTCAGGATAATCAAATTGATCCTGATCAACTTGGCTGTACCATTAGCAGTCAATTATTGGAAACTGATATTTGGATCCCAATCCGTGAAATTACCCCCAACACGGTGGATTCAATACTTAACCAATTCCTAAAAATCGCCCAATCCAAAAAGCAAGACAATGGTATGCTCTGGGGCGAACCCTTCAATGTCTCCGTTACCACCATAGATAAGAAGAATCTACCTACAACACAAACTATTCAAGGTAGCGGTGGGAAGTCTACTCGTCGGATTAGTGACAAGAATCTCATCAAAATCCATAATTCCGACAACTTCTGCCTATTTTATGCCCTGATTGCTTCATATGTCTATTCAATATGTTCCTGGTCGCGGAGCAAATTCTATGACTACATGCACGACCGCTTTGGAATGAAACATAGATTCGAACAGGACACCAAGAATCTGATGGCAAATGTGGGAGCACCTTTAGATCAATCTACCTACAATGCAATGGAGTGGGTGCCCAAAGTGGTGGACTTTTGGAATTCAAGGAATGAAGGTGGATTTAAAGTTTATATTTTTGGGGAATCTGGTGAAAAGCCTATCTTTAAATATGGGGATGAAAAATACAATACCCCTATTTTACTTTATTACAAAAATCAACATTTTGACGGTGTTAGAAGGGCAAGTGATTTATTTGGGGAAGCATATTGCCTTGCCTGTGAAAAAACCTATCATCGTCAAAGCGATCATTCAGCCTCCTGCAAAGCAAAGTGCCATAAATGCTCCAGAATTGGACCTAACTTCCCCTGTCAACAAATGGACAACTTTTCCAAAATATGCAAAGGGTGCTCGAAGGAATTTAATAATGAAGAGTGCTACAACCATCACCTGAAATCTAACTTTTGCCACAACTCTAAGAAATGTGAGAAATGTGGGGTGATTTGGAATGTAACTCTAAACAATCGGAATGGTCGTAGTGGGCATGTTTGTTCTGAACGCTACTGCAACACGTGTTTTAGTTTCCATGACCCTAAAAGAGGCTGCTACATCAAACCTCTTACTCCCAGGAAGTCCAAACCCTACCGATTTATCGCCTTTGACTTCGAGACTATGCAGCACAAACAAGGCGAAAAGGGGAAACTTCATGAGGTGAATTTTATTTCAGCAAAAATCAATTGCCCCGAATGTATTAGTAAGGTAAACAACGATTGTACTGTTTGCGGAGAGGATCGAACTGTAACCTTCTCCCATCAACCATTCTCTAATACATCAGTGGATCAACAAAATATTACAAATGATCCCCTGACTGATTTTGTGGCTTGGATCACCAGTTTTTCTACTGATACGGTAGCCTTCTCTCATTTTGGAGGAAGGTTTGATATGGTCTTGGTCTTTAAGGCGTTATATCTCCAGGGTCTGACTCCCGACATGATCAAGAATGGGAACAAAATGTATGAAATGAAGGTGAAGAATGATAAGAAATGCTGGATCATCTTTCACGACACTTATAATCTTATGCCTATGCCGTTGGCTTCCCTGGTACCGGCATTTGCTCTACAAGTGGAAGATAAACCTTTCTTCCCTCATCTGTCCAACAACCCAAAGAATTATGGAAAGGAAATCCTCCCAACTAAGGAAGATTACCTTGCAAATGGGATGATGCCTGAAAAGAGGGTTCAGTTCGATAAATGGTTCGACCAGCACAAAAATGAGCCATTCAATCTGGATGAACAACTAGCAGCGTATTGTACTAATGATGTGGATATCTTAATGGCTGCTCTTGTTGCCTTCAGAAAAGAATTTTTGGAGGTTTCCAATGGACTTGATGTTCTTCGCGAGTCCATGACAATTGCTTCAGCCTGCATGAAGCATTTCCGCATGAACCACCTCAAACCACACCACGTTGGGATTGTACCAGAAAAAGGGTATGATAATGCGGACAACCAAAGTTTGTTGGCCCTCCGGTTTCTTAAATGGTACTCTGAAAAGAATATGGTCAACATTAGGACAGCTCACTCAGAAAATGGAGAGAAAAAGATGGGTAAATATAAGTTAGATGGGTGGGTCAAGGAAAAGAAACTGGCTATTGAGGTAAACGGGTGTTGTTGGCACGGATGTATCAAGTGCTACCCAGAAGATGATATAAAACTCCCTACCGGTCTAACAGCAGGACAACAGAGGCAAAAAGACCAACAACGTTTGAATTTCATCAAGAATTTGGGAGTGGATGTGGAAGTTTATTGGGAGTGTGAAATACGTAATATGGTTTCAAAGGACTATGAAATGAGGAAAATGTTCAAGAGCTATTTAGATGATGGGCCAATCAATATTAGGTCTGCATTTTATGGTGGAAGGACTGGTCCACTGAAACTCTTCCACAAGGCTGAACCTGGTCAGAAAATCTCCTACTACGACGTCACCTCCTCTATCCGTTTATTAATGTATCTACAAGGTACCCAGTTGGACATCCTGAAGTCCACGTCATAAATAAGGATGTCAATTGGTCCAAACCTGAGGACAACACTTATACTCTTGCTCTTCTAAAATTGTTCATCATCCCACCACGTAATATTGATATACCAGTCCTACCTATGAAAATTGGGGAAGATGACGATGAAAGGCTCCTCTTCCCACTTTGCTCTACATGTGCCAGAGAGCATCCACATGGTGATGTGAAAGAAAACTACTGTTGCCCTCACACCGACCAACAAAGAGGGTGGGTTAGCACTTGTACGTCTATTGAGCTAAATGAGGCCCTCAAGGAGGGTTATGTGGTCACAAAATTATTTAGGGTCCTGGAATTTAATCAATATGACGACACCCTCTTCAGACCCTACATTAGTGAATTTATGGCCCAAAAATTCACTCTTCTGGTTTTGACAACACCATCAAGGGTGACAAGGAGAAGGAAGATAAGTTTATGAAAGAGTGCCTGGAAATGTTTGGGATTAAAATTGAAAGGGAGAAGATGGGGGTCAATAAGGGTAAGAGGACACAAGCAAAATTATGTCTAAACAACTTATGGGGTCGATTTTCACTCCGTAATTTTGGCCTTTCTCAGTGCAAAATTACTGACGACCCAAATGAACTTTCTAAAATGTGCGACGACCCTTCTATTACAATCAATTCAATTGATGAGCTCACCGAAGATGTCATTCTCATCAACTACATCAAGAAAAAAGACTGGGTGGAAGAACATGACTCATCAAACGTCATCATTTCGCTCTGGACCACCTCAGCAGCGAGAATCCACCTTCTGCATGCCATGCAGAAGGTCGTCAGAACGCCTGGGTGTCAGCTCCTTTATACTGACACCGATTCATTAATCTTCTCCCACCCAAACAACAATTGCCCACTTGAATTAGGGCCTCATCTGGGTCAGTTTACTGATGAGTACCCAGACTTTGATATTTTGGAGTACTGTTCTGGGGGCGCCAAACAATATGGGCTGAAACTACAAAAGAGGTCTGCTCCCAACGCTGAGCCGGACTATGTTCTTAAAGTCCGCGGAATGACACTCAACTGGGATGTCATCAACAACCAAGGTCTCTGCTACGAGAATTTCAAGAAACAAGTTTTCGATTTTACAAAATCAGATAATATACCGATTTTAATTAAATATCCAAATTTTCTTAGGCCATCTATTAAAGATGGGTCAATTATTACTCAACCTCGTACTAAAATTTATAAACCTTATGTCGGAAAAGGCATTGTCCGCCCTTCCGATTTTGTTGTATTAAATTTTGGCCATATTAATAATCGCCATCCTAGAATTTTATTGTAATTATAGGGGTTGGAAAGTAGCCAGGGTACGGGCACCCAACTCTATACCAACTATCGAATGTTGTGAGGTAATCCTCACATTGGAAATCGGTAGTCGCGGACTTGAGTATAAATTCTCAAGTCCCTGGTTGAGTTTGGGTATGCCTGTCAAATGGCGAAGCCACCCTCCTATCTTTTACAATATTTTTTTACAAACATTTTGTAAATTTTTTCTTATTGTTATTACACAATATTATTGTATTAATTTTATTCGTGATAAATTTTTAAAATATAATTTTGCAAAAATTAATAAATAGGTGTCACAAGTTTTAGGGGTAAAATTGCATATTTAGTAAAATAAAGATACAAATTTAAAAATATTAAAAAATTAAGAGAAAGAAGACATAGTTTTTAGGGGTAATTTTACATAATTAGTGAGTCAAAGTAGTAGTTTTCAGAATTTAATAAAAGGAGTTGTCCTTTTTAGGGGTAAAATTACAAAATTAAGGAAAAGAAGATGAAATTTGTCAATTTACATCAATTTCAATGTGCACGCGTGTGTATGTGTGTGCATATGTTTTAGGTGCATGTGTTTCAAGGGTGCGCGTGTTTTACCATTCATCTTGACTAAGGTCTCCCCTATAAATTTCCATCTCATCTTCAAATTCCTTGTCCATAAATATTTCAGGACTATCTGGAGGAGAAAATTTTGCCTTATCTGAAAATTCCGAAGACAAGCTTGGAAGTTTTTCTATCTCATCATCAACAAATTCTAATAGCTCGATAGGATAAAAACGATCCTTAGCCCAAGGTCGATGCTCGATTACGCAATTTAGGTATGGATTCTTAAGTTGTATACGATGTCTAGTGTAAAAATGCTGTGCTATGCTAATATTATAGGGACGTCGTAAGCGACCATAGGCGCGAATTCTATTTGCGCCTTTTTGTGTAAGACCTCCAAATCGAAAGGTCTTTCTTTCAAAGTCCTTGTTTAAGTAAGTTGTGCGGACTTTACGATCCAAAAATTTCGTTAGTACACAAACTCTTGTTTGAGGATTATCTAAATGTCCGGCTAGGCTACGGACGGAGCAGTCTAAAAAGCGAGCAATTTCCTCAATAACAAGAACCATTTTGGAAGAATGAATATTTTGGTAAAAATTCTGTCCTTTTATACACACATGTCGGTCACTCGACAATTCTTTGTAACACAATCCTCGCATAAATCAAACTTTACAGTGACCCCATTTTCATATCTCACTAATTTATCTTCCGAATGGAATAGTTTTTCCCTACATTCCTTGCAAAAATAAAACTGAAGTACATATTTTGGTTTGGTAAGCTTCCATAAATTTTTGTCAAAGACATAATACACAGGTTTGCGAGAATTTTCCTCAGACATTATAAATGTTTGAATGAATGAATTCGACGGCTATTTATACTCGCCAACTGACAGATACTAATTAATCATTTTATTTACAATGTTTTGCACAAACATATCAGGGTCATTAATCTTGTCTAACATTTTAAGATATTGGGTGAATGTATAGCCTTTCGAAAGAAAATAAGTAAAAGAAATACAGTGGTGAGCACAACAATCAGAAGTGAGAGACTGGTATGCTCTCAAATTCCTAACAACAGCAGAAAAATTTTTTAAAAATGAATCAATAATGCATATGCTTGTGGGTAAATTTAAGCTATCAAAGTAGACCACTTGTTCACTTGTTTGTACATAAATTGAAATCCAGTGGGAACCTTGATATCCTTGGGGGTCCAAGTTTACAACTAAAACTTTTGCTTCTATAGGGTGGGGTAAATTATTACACGGGAAGCATCCTTGGAATAGGTGGTTGGTTTGTGGGTTTGACCTCAATATTGCTGTTATCTGGGTGTTGTACATTATTATTTTTATAAGTTTTTAACCAAAAAATTGAACGAAGTTGGTAAATAATTAAACTTGCTATTAACATAATATATAAACAAATCAGACCCCAACAAAACACATGTCCATATATATCCCTGGGGGTTTCATTACAGAGCGAAGGAAGGTTTTCAAAAGGAAATGTGGCAAAGTTTGGTGAAGGGGCTGATACTCTTGGCAGTGTGGCATTTTTCTTAGGGTATCCCATTTTATTTAGATACTCCGCATACTCAGGAATCTCCTGTAATTCTTCCATAGCTTCTTTAGTTAGTCCAACACAAGGAGTAAATATCCGAATTAAAAATAAAGTTACTAAAATTCCTTTCATTTATTCAAATGGTAGTGTCGCTTGCTATTGTCCGGTTTTTATCTAGCATTATAAGGGAGTCCGCCTCACCCATAACAACTAGCATGACTCCACCCTCTGGGACTGGCTGACTGAATTTGATGTTTATGGCAGTAGTCCCATTTTTTATTAGGTCAAAAGTCCCACTATTATCATCCCCACTGTTTGTCAAATTGAAAACGTAGATGCAGTGAGTCTTTCCAAACTGTTGGTAAGTGATTCCATTATTTTCAGAGGAGTTTGTCAGACCTGTAGCCTCATTCATATCATGAAATGCCCTTACATATCTCCCATTTTTATAGTCAAAGTCATAGGGGGCCTGGGGGTATGGCCTTCCGTTGGCAATAATACTAATTTCTCTAACATTAAAATGTTGGAAATTAAAAGGACTCCTGGCTATCGACCCAACATAATCCGAGTTTGCAACTAGACCAAGGGTAATTCTTCTGGGAATTTGGTCCATGAACAGATTTGCATTAAATTCATATCTACCCTGACTTATGAAAAGAGGTTTCATCATAGTCTTTCTTATTGAATATCTTGCTGGTTTAGTTTCAAGTTTTTTAGCAATATCAAGAGAGAGTCCATCCATAAGATCAACCTTTTTGACGTACAATTTACAACTTACAATTTCAAAATTGTAAGATATTGGTTGTTCAACTCCAAGTACCGGAGGAGCAATCAATACAAATTTCATGTCATTTGGAAGTATTTCAACATCAATTTCACAATGATTTATTAGATAGAGAGGTTGATTGAATATATCTGCATCAAGTTTCGAAATGAACTGTGCCGTCTTACTTGAAGAAAATAAATTTTTTCTAGTATTGTACGCTGAGCCATCCTCAAGTTTCAAGTCCGAGTCATAGAAATATCCTGCAGCGTTCAAATGAGAACTTTTTGCCCCTTGTGAATAAGATAGTTCGTGGGAAAAATAAGTTTTGTAGGCATAAAGGGAGTTTGAATTAAAAATTTCCCTACCATTTACAGTAATTCTCATATTATTTATAAATGTCTGACCTATTAGTTGAATAGGTGCTACATTATCTGTAGCAGCCAGTTTGACCAATTTTCCATCTTCACTTTCCTTTTTTATGCGAAATTCAGTAAACAGGTAAACTTTTGATAGGTCTATGTAATTTTGACTACTATGAATCTTAAAATGAATGGGTGTATCAGTAACAGGATTACTTGGTAAAATTTCAAAAACTTTGGATGAAGAAATGCTTACATTTGTTGGTGGTACTTGGAAAAAATCAAGGGCATTTGTAATAGAATTTACACTATCACGGTCAATTTTATGGAAACTCATGTTTAATAAAAACCAAAAGCGTCAGATTTTAATCGTTTTCTTTTAATAACTGTTTGATGACTGGGGATTGTTTTCCTTTTTATACCCCTTCCAGATCCAAATTGTTTAGGTAAGCCTCCTTTCTCAAGCACGGTATCTATCCCCTTCTTCCCTTCACTGACTAGGGCTTCTTTTATAGGTTCTCCTTGAATGACCCTTCCCAGTGCACGTTGACCTGTGTTTAGTGCCTCTTCTGAAACAGTAGTGCCTACACGCCGCATAATTGGTAGGAAAAATCTCCAAAGTCCTCTCATAATATCCCCAATGCCTGCTCCTCTTTGACCATAACCTCTCTGAAAGGGAGCTGCACCTTTAAAATAATCATCAGTAACTCCTCCTCCTTTCATTGGAAGAATAAAATCGTCATAACTCACAGTACTTGTATCAAATAAAATGTGGACCATTTTTAATTTGTAAATGAAAATCAGAAATTTATCACCTTCTTAAATATTAGGACCAGGAGCACTGTACCGAATTCAAATGGTACAGGTCGACCGTTATCCATTGTTCTCAGTTCAATCTCAATCTCATTAACTTCCTTTGGTAAAACTCGAGCGTAAATTGGTGAATCATATATTTTCTCATAATATTGTCCTGGGGTGGCTCCTGCTACAGAAACAACCCTTAGGAGTGAACTAAGTGAATTCCCTATAATCATACTTTCAGTAAGTCCTTTGGAATATACAGCGAAGCTGGAGAAACCTCCTCTTAAATCACACCCATACTTGGCAATTTCATTGTTTAGTACCATATTTGGATTTTGAAAGCCTAATACATAACCTAATTGATTTGAAAAGGAAACATATTTTATGCTTGGGTGAGTGAATGTGACTTTGAATCGTTCAAAGTCACTATGATAAAATAATTCTATCGAATCTATAATTTGCTTTTGTGTTGTTGCGTCTACTTTGTTTACTTTACCATATTTCTTTACAAGGATGGGCATATTTGGTAAATAATTTATCCTTGTCTGAGGGGTTACTTTCTGTCCAAGATTTGCAAGTACAAGGGTAAGTACTCGTTCATATTCTTCAGTCCACAAAGGGTCATTAAATGTAGCTTCAGGTTTTGGGAGTTGTGGAAGTTCGGTTGAAGATTCAGATGAGGGAGATGGAGTTCTTGATTCTTCCTCGTTATCTTGTGTTAGAGAAAGAGAAGTGGGTAAAGAAGGTTGTATTGACTTTGGTTGAGGAATGGGTTTTGGTGTTTGAGGAGTTGGTTTTGGTGGTTGAGGAGTGGGTTTTGGTGGCTGAGGAGAGGGTTTTGGTGGTTGAGGAGTTGGTTTTGGTGGTTGAGGAGTGGGTTTTGGTGGCTGAGGAGTGGGTTTTGGTGGTTGTGGAATGGGTTTTGAAGGTTGAGGAGAGGGTTTTGGTGATTGTGGAACGGGTTTTGGTGTTTGAGGAGTTGGTTCTGGTGGTTGAGGAGAGGGTTTTGGTGGTTGTGGAACGGGTTTTGGTGTTGGTTCTGGTGGTTGAGAAGAAGTTTTTGCTGATTGAGGAGAGGGTTTTGGTGGTTGTGGAACGGGTTTTGGTGTTGGTTCTGGTGGTTGAGGAGAAGGTTTTGGTGGTTGAGGAGACGGTTTTGGTGGTTGAGGAGAGGGTTTCGGAGGTTGAGGTGTAGGTTTTGGAGGTTGTGGAACGGGTTTTGGTGTTTGAGGAGTTGGTTCTGGTGGTTGAGGAGCTGGTTTTGGTGGTTGAGGTGGTGTAGGCTTTGGAGGTTGAGGGGTTGTAGGTTTAGGAGGTTGAGGGGTTGTAGGTTTTGGAGGTTGAGGAGAGGGTTGTGGAGGTTGAGGGGTTGTAGACTTTCGAGGTTGAGGTGCGGGTTTCGGAGGTTCAATTGAGGGTTTTGGAGTTTCTGGAATAGGTTTTGGAGGTTGTGATGTAGGTTTTGGAGTTTCTGGAATAGGTTTTGGAGGTTGTGATGTAGGTTTTGGAGTTTCTGGAATAGGTTTTGAAGGTTCTAGTGAGGGTTTTGGAGGTTGAGGGGTCGGGATTATTTTGGTAAGTTTAGGAGTTGAACTACGGGATTCTAGTTCCCTTTCTGCAGAGGATGAAGGGGATTGGTCTCTAAGTTCTCCTTCTTCCTCTTCGGCCGATGATGAACGAGCTGGCATTTTAAGTTCTCCTTCAGGGGATACACTACGTTTTGGTCTGCGGACACTTGGAGGTTTGACTAGTGTCTCGGGTTTTTCCAAGGATGATCCTTCTATAGCTCCTACTTGGTGTTCTAAAGTAGATAATAAAAATTGATGTAAGTCTTCTACAGTGGTGTGTGAACCTTTGGGAACTGGTACACGAATAATACTAGCCCTTCCATCGGTTTTGGTAAAATGGATGTCAATCCATTGCTCGTCAAGAGTACCAATAGTTGAGGGCCATGAATATGGATAACTTATACTATGCAGACCACATACCCAGTCTCCAGAAAAATATAGAGGTCTAGGCAGATGAACGCGAAATTTATTTGGTCTATTATCTGGATAATCAGAAACATTACTAGGAAGAAAAACAAAGAAAGTATTTGACATTTTTATCAAAAATGAAATAATGAACAATTAGATGAGCTTTTATACTAGTTGGGTCTCATGGATCCATTCTCTTTCAGGGTAGCCTATAAATTTTACTAAGAGATCGTAAGTCCCATCCGGTCTCTTTTTCTTTCTTACAACCTTTTCTATTCTATATTCAGTATCAGCATCCTTACGAACGCGAGCTAATTCCTCTCCGTAAAATGATCCTTTGAACTTTTCACCTTTATCATCTTGAACTTTGTAACGAATCGGATGAACATGTCTCTTAACCTTTTCTACTTGGAGTATTTCATCACCCCAGTTTGGAATATAACCCTTCTCAAACACTCCTTTTCCTAGACTCATTCGAACATAGTCTCCTTTTTTAAGTTTAGGGGTTGTCTTTTTATCTGAAAAAACATCTCCATATACCTTCTTCCATACCTCCTGAGCATTGTCAAAATTAACATCAATAGGTCTCATTCCGTGCACCCTACTTTTCGCCTTATTTATTCCTTCTAAAATTTCTGGGAGGACTTGAATCCAGTCTAAGGTTTTATTTTGGGCAAAATAACGGTAAATACGTTGTTTAATATGTCTAATTGCCCTTTCAGCTAGTGCTGCTTTTACTGTGGAATGATTTGGTTCCATCTTGTGAATTTCCTCTTTTTGAAAAAATTCGTTCATTTGAGAATTTTTAAATTCTTTTCCCTTATCTGAAAAAATTCTATGAGGCTTCATAGGCATTTGTTTTATTAACTCAGTAAACGCAGTTACCATATTCTCTGCCGTTTTTGATTTTACAGGCACCCCAAATATTCTTTTAGATAAAACGTCAATTCCCAAAAGTAAATATTTATTCCCTTTGTTATGTCTTGCGATTGCTTGAAAATCTGCCAAATCCACTTGGACGTCTGTCATAAAGCCTGCGGGTATTGTCAAGGCTCTGTTAAAATGAATACGTCTCGGTCGCATTAAAGTATATGTTCTGTGTCCCTCTAAATAATCTTGAACAACGTTTTTAGGTATATGTTTGAGTACTTTTCTAGCCTCCTTCCATAGTCTATCCACACCAGAAAAGGCGGCTGGAGACTCTGGATTATTGTACAAATCTTGCAAAAGTTTAGTATAATCACCCATTTTTACCACAATGAAGGTTTAAATGATTTGTTACTTGCTTTGCGCTTGGCTTTTATAAGCCTTTGCATCCACTCTTTGCTTGCTCTTGCGGATTGTTTTTTCGTAACGGGCTTGACTCTCTTTAACGTTAAGAAGGGGCTTTCGTCGGGACCTTGCCATTTTCGTTTTAACTTTTGACGCCTTCGTATGTCATCCTCTTGTCTAAACTTTAACATTGCTGATTGATCTAGGGGGATTTTCAGTTTTCTTATACCACTTCTTTTTAATTCCCTTTCCTTTTTCCCTTTACTAAT
The DNA here is from genome assembly GCA_036172945.1 of Meloidogyne incognita. Classification (NCBI taxonomy): domain Eukaryota; kingdom Metazoa; phylum Nematoda; class Chromadorea; order Rhabditida; family Meloidogynidae; genus Meloidogyne; species Meloidogyne incognita. Next base: position 5,807,315 of record JARQAC010000001.1, read on the forward strand.
ATTTTCTAGCCTTTGATCCTCTCTTATTTTTCGTAGGTTTTCCTTTTTTTGCTCTAACTCATCAATCCTTTTCCTTTTACCTTCCTCAATATTAATATACTGTAACCTTTTTGTGCCTTTTGGTGGTGGTAGTGGTGGTGGTGGAACATATGTAACCTCTTTATGGTATTGTGGAGTATAAGGTATTTTTTGTTCTCTGATAGCCTTTTTCCTTTCTAAATATTGTCTTTTCTTTTCCTTCTTTCTATAATCATCAAAACCATCATCCACAATTTCTTTTTTAATAGGTTTAATTTCATAATCTATCAAAGGTCTTCTTTTGTTGCTACCTATCTCCTCCTCACCTCTTTTTCTTTTCGGGGGTTTGTAATAGGTAGTAGATTTTTTCGGTTTTAATGTAATTGTAGGTTTAATGTCTGGTAGGATAGGTGGTATAATGTTATAAGATGGTGTCTCTTTTGGATACGAACTAAAGGACATATCATCACTCATCCATATATTATCGTCGTCTTCCCCAATATTTGAAGCCGGAAGGGAGGCTGTAGTATTCATAATTGCACCCTTTGGACTAGCAACCATCTCCACCTTAACTGGCCTATTTTGTTGTTCATTTCGTAATTGTAAATATCGCCTAAGTTCCTGATTATAGTGCACATTTTTTGCACTAGGTGTTTCCCTTTTCAATTTTGTTTTTTCAAGACCATGACGAACAAAATCCAAGTTTGGTTCCCCTGAATCTTGGGTTGTCAAACCTTTGTAAATTTCTTCAGGAACTAGAATAAATTTATTAGCCATATTTTTAATTTTAAATTAAGATGAGTCATGGGTTTTTATAGTCAGCATCCTAGCCATCTCAATGAGAACGGGTGTTAAGAGGGCTGCAAATACTCCCACTCCGTCACCTTTTTGATTAATAACATGTCTGGCTCCCCTTTCACTCCTAACCCTACTCAAACTTCGTACAAATTCCGCATGGGGTAATAATCTTTTCTTTTGGCGAGTTGTAAGTTTGAACCTCTCTTTTACTATATTCAAGCAAATCTCAGCTAATGCTAAAAGTTGTTCACTATTTGATAATTTTAGGAGCCTTTTCCTTTTTCTCCTAGATTTGGTCTTTGACAATAAATGTAAAAATTTTAAGTTTTCAGAAATTAATTGATTAACCATTTTTTGGAAAGAAAATTATCTTTTCATCATCTTCCTTAAATATGTTGGTCCTAAGACGAAGGGTAGGATCCGAAGAAGCATGCATATCAATGAGCAAGTAACCATATGGTTGCTTGGTTGCCTGCCTATATGAGTCTAGAAAATAGTCCAACTGTTTTGGAAATAGGTGCACCCCTATATTTCTGATGGATAGCATTGAATTGGGTGCCCTCATTAACATGAGGTACTGAGAATTTTGTCGTGCTACTTTGATTTTCTTATCGAATAAATTTTGTGTAACAAAAATTATAGAAAAATTTTGATGATGAGATTTTTTGGTAAATAATTCAGATAGATATTTTTCATCAATAGAAAGATTCAAATCATCGAGAATTAGTAAAAGAGGCTTAGGGTATTTTTTAATTAGGTCCTCAGGTGGAACTCCAGAAAATACATCAACTCCGGATTTTTGCAAGAGAGGTACAATATTGTTCATTTCGCCGAAACAATAAAGTATAGACTTTGGCTTAGGGTGGATTAACTCTTCGGATTCCGCAATAAGTTTCAATAAGAGTGTACTCTTTCCACTTGAACTAGGACCAGATATTATCATACCAAAAGGTAATTTAAATTTTAAATCTTTATTCGAAAAAGCTAATGAATTCATAATGAATATTTATGGATATACGAAAATTTCACTTAAATATCTTTTTAATCAGTTGGTATGCCTGTAACCGATGCATCTAAACTCTGAAAGAAATCATCCAACTCATCCATTGTTGGAAGGTTATCCAAAGGTTGTGGTATCTGTGTCACTTCTTCGGGTATTGTGGGGAGAATTTGGGTAGGTTGTGGTTCAGCTGGTTCAGTTTTTGGACAATGAATCTCAGTAGTATCATTGTAAGGTACATTAAAGACTCGGCCTTTGTTCTTTACTTTGAAGAAGCAATGACCTGGTAAATCGTATAAAGAATCGAAGGGAACAAATCGACTTCCTTCAAAGCGGGTGCAATAGACTACAACACCTTCCTTTACTATGATAAAATCCAATTCGACTTCTGTGCTCTTGCACTTACGACATTTCCCTCCTTGGTCGTAAGGAAGAAAACGGGGAGTTGTATAGCGCACACTGGAGATTGTAATCCCTGTAGACGAGATATTAAACTCAATCTCAGGTAATATTTTTGGAAATTTTATATCGGACATTTTCAATAATGAAAGATTTTTCAATATATCGTCCCTTTTTATACCCCAGATAGACGATGAAGTGTAATGATGACAAATGATACAAATACATTTCACCAAAATACATTTCGGTCAAATGTCCATAAGCGGACAGGTGCACTCAAGCGGAAAACCAGTACACTTAAGTGAGTACATTGAATTGGTGTAATTGGTTCATACTCCCAAGATGTCAAACAGAAAAAATGTGATGAGGTGTAAATTAGGGTGACATTAGATTATAGTTTACTACTGTATACACACACTAAAATGCACGCTGAAAAAGGAAGAAATCTGGATTATTGGACCCTTTGAACCCTATAAAGGTGTTAACTACTAAGTCCGATCCTTTTGGACTAACTAATGTTAACTACTGAATTTGATAATGATTTATTGAAATCATTATCAAACCTCTCTCCCTAATCAACTTTGGTCTCGGTTGTCACAATAACTACTTTTCTTTTTTTTTACATCTTAACACCCCATATCCCTCTAAATAAATAAAAATTAAACTTTTTTCTCAACCTACCCCATCACTAATAGAAAATTAAAAATAAAACTTCATATAATAGGTGTTTTTTTGAAGGGAACTTCTCAAAATAGAAATGAAAACCTAAAAAAGAAAGAAAATAATAAAGAAAAATATTTTAAATTATGGCAATGTAGAAATAGGGGGAGATAAATGATTAAAAAAACAGCTATGTATAAGACTAGAAATTAAAACCCGAAACCCTCCCCAAACCTATCACAGGTAAAAAAATATTTAAAATAAATAATTAAAAAATAGTACCCGTGAAATTTTTGAAGACCCGACCCTGTCAACCTTCCCACATTTTTAAATAATTAAAATTATTTTTTTAAATAATTAAAATTATTTAAAAATAAGTTTAAAAATATATACAAAAAATTTTTATTTTTTTCGACCCGAAACCCGACCCAGGAAATTATTAAAAGGAAACTTTTAATCCCTCCTTTACTCCTCCAAAAATCTCAATGCCCCCATATCCCTCTAAATAAATAGAAATATATATTTAAAAATAAGATATTAATCGAAGTGAAAAAATATAAATAAAAAATCTGTTATAGAATACATAATTGATAAATCATTAAAAAACAACTATGACTAAAAATTTTGAAGACCCGACCCGATTTTCTCAACCTATCACAGGTAAAAAATATTTAAAATAAATAATTAAAAATAAATTAAAAAATATATACAAAAATAGGCTTTTTTTTGTCTATAATACTCTCATTCTTCAAATGATGGAAAGAATGTGAAAGAAAAAATATCATTCTCTAGAAGGGCGGCATTTAAAGTAATATTTAAAACAAAGGGATGAGAGGGATGGATGGGAAAAATAAAAATTTTTATTATTCAAAACAAAAAATTTTATTTGTGAAGAAAAAGAATGGATTAAGAGGGAAAAGCTGTGGGACGCAAAATTTGAATATGAGAAAAGGCGTATAGGTTTTGGTTTGAGGAAAACAAAAAAAAGAGGTTTGGGTGGCGGATGAGGGAAGGAGAAAGAAAGGAAAAGCATCAACAGCTTTTGGCTAGTGGGGTGGGTGAGGCTTTTATTAGAGAGGGTGGGTGTTGGGAAGGAAATCATCAGCAGCTTTAAGTTTGGGGTGTGTGGGGGAAATAGAGTCTCTCAAAACCTTTTGGTTGGTGGGGAAGGGGTCGGGAGGGAAATGACTTAACACCTTTTAATTTTGATTGATTAACTGACAGCCCCCTCTGCCCCCACGACACGGGGGTCGGTCTAACTACTAATGAGTAAATTGTTTAAATTAATCTTTTTATTTTTAAATTAAAAATGAAAAATTCTAATTGTTATATAAATTACAATCATATTAAATTTAAATAGAAATTTGTTGGAATTTCCCAAAAAATGAAAGTCTAAATTATCAAAACCTTTTAAATGGATTAATTAGAATTTGGAATAGAAATAGCTAAATAAATAATTAGAAAGTTTAGCTCCAAGAACGTTTAAAATTACGTTAGTAACTTGGCTTAATCTAACTAAGTCGTTGATTGTTTTTATTGTTGTTGCTTTGTTTTAGATGATTATGGTTGAAAATTAAAGATTTCAAGGGTTACATAAAGCATTGACTTAAGTTTATTGAGTTCGGAAAGATTAAGCATAAAGCATGCTATAAAAGCATCGCAATTCTAATAATCTCAACCTCAATTACAACTCGAACCAAACTTGTTTCTCTTCAACATCAACTTCGTTGCGGTGATTCATCATGCGTGTGGCAGTTTGTTCTACATGGTCGCAGTGCTTTGTTATGCCGTGTGTATTGTTCTCAATGTTCTTTGCTGATGTTGTATCGTGCAGTTCTTCTGGCACTAATAACGATGATCCTAAGGGGTAAGATTAATTTTCCTTTAAATTAATGCTTTTTAACTGACCCTAATAATTTTTTTAAAGAATTGTGGCCTTCCTTCTGGTTTTTGGGTTGGTACTTGCAAGGTGGAGGGGATGAAGGTGGAGAAGATGACAATAACAAGACTGGTGCTGATTCTAAACCTGGAAAGGAAGGCGGCGCTGAAAAGAAGAAGCAGAAGTGAAAGGAAGATGACAATAGTTGATTAGTATAGGGATTTTCATTGTATAGGATTTCTTGTATAGGATTTTTTCTCTCCCATCATATTGTGTATTTGTGTATATAAATAAATGTCCTTTCTTTTTGAAAAGTTTTTTTGGACTTAATTTTGTTTAGTCTTTGAAAATTAATTTTTTAAATCCCTCAAATAAATTCTCGAAAATTTTTGCTTCATATTGAGAGTCTGATAACTCGATTTTTGTCGGAAAGAAAGTCTTATAAAAATTCTCGTCCTTTTGGTTGAAGGACCAAATTGAACTTCAATTAACAAAGCTTTGGCTTTAAAGTGTAGAACGGAAGCATCAGACGTAAAAATAATCCAAAAAACAAATATTCCTTTGCTTCTTTGAGTTTAATTTGTATGTTTTTAAAAACATAAATAACTAATTCTGAAATTTTTCAAAAATTTTATTAATTTTTTATTGAGAATTAGCCTTTATAGTATTTCTAGTACAATATTCTAAAATTTTAACGAATCTGATTTTTACAAAAATATCCTCATATATTAATAAATAAAGATGACTTTCGAGAGAAAGAATAAAGACAGACTACTGTTGATCAGAAATTACATTTGAGCCTAATGTAGCTAGGCTATATTTTGTGATGCTTCTAAATAAATTATGGAATGTAAATTATAGAATGTAATTATGGAATGTTGAATGGAGGGATATTGGTCTTTTCAAAATTTTTTGATATTCATGCTGAATTAAAAACTGGTTTATCTTTTCCACAGCTAGAACACATTTTTTTTAATTTTTTAAATCTTTTATTTATAATTAATTTATTTCCAAAATTTCTTCCTGAAAGATATTCTTGTTCAACAGAAAATTTTATTAATGAAATTAGGTAAATTGTATGAATTTCAAATGAAAAAGATTATTTGGATAAAGAAGATACTTTATTCACATAAAATGTCCCAAACATCCAAATAAATGGATTATTTTTCACGGATGATCTAACAATCCCAACCGTCGTCAGTTAGTTAAAAATTAATTTCAAGTGAAATACGACTCCTTGTACGAGCAATTCTACACAAAATAATTAAGGGAGTCCTGCAGAACTCCCCGTCCCAAAAATTATCAGAAATAGACGCCTAAGAACTAGATACTTTTACTAAAAAATAATGTTTAAATGAATAAAAAATATAATTTTATATATTAAACATTTCCCCTTGTAAAAATGTTTTTTAGAAATTTTTTAAAATTTTATTCACATAAAATGTCCGTATAAATGACGCTTCCTCCCTAAATTTATTTTCTTAAAAATTTTCTATCTAGGCTAGTATCTCTCTGGGCTAACCTTTTAGCTGTTTTTAAAATATGTTTTTTTTTAAAATATAATATTTGTTTTAAAAAAAAACAAATATTACTGTTTTTAAAATATAATATTTTTAAAAAAATATATGTTTTTAAAATATATAATATATATGTTTTTATATATCAATAAATCTAATATTTTCTACTGATTTTCCATTTTCTTTGAGATTTTTCTCTTGTAATTTTATCAAATTTTAATACATAATTGTTAAATAATTATTAAAAGATAACAAAAATGTCGTCCAAATTTATCGTTTATTAATTACCCAAATATTTTATTGATCTCCTTAATTACAGGTAATAATAAGGAAGAAAACATGTGTTTTATTAAACCAAAATGTAAATCAAATAATTTAGAAGTGTTCAATTTTCTTTAAATTAAAAATAATTTTTGTTCTCAAAATTAATTTTTAAATTAATTTTTAATTAATTTATATGACGAATTATAAATAAATAAAAAATATATATTGTGTATATGTATTTCCAATTTTTTTATTGTGTAAATAATTAAAAACGAGAATCAATTAACACATCTAGTGAATAAGAAAGCAAACACAAATTATTATTATTTACCTAGAATTTGCACAGTTTACATATTTTTATTTTACTTATTTTTTTAATACGTATTCTAAATATGTAATTCAATTAAAAAATATTTTCTAACTAAAATTATAATAATATTTTAGATTAATTCTAAAATAAAATTAAAAGCTTAGGGATGTATAATTCCACCATGTTTCTTTCCTTCCATTTAAGAGTTAGGCAGTAGTTATTGCTTGAAGATGTCGCTAGACACGACAGGTAAGGGTCAGGTTGTTTTGATTAGTTGTGGCATTCATTATAGTTTTGTGAGTATTTTTGGATAATAATTACCGTGTTTACTTTAATAATTTTTGAGAATCTTTGCAAGCATTGTTTGTGTTCTAATTTGTATTTTTTGTTTTAGCCTATTTATTCTAACTATTTTTTAACTAAATCCTTATAATGCTACAATCATCAAAAAATACTGAAAAATTAATTAACGACCCTCAAAATAATAATCAAAATATTAAAAACAATTTATCATCATTTCTAAATCCCTCAATTTATTTTTTAATTAATTTATTATTTATTTACCAATTAATTGTTTATATACAAAATCATAGCCATTTGGGAGGTCTAGTATTGTGGGATACTGCCTTTCTTTTAATTGTTAATGCTGATCCAAGATATCCGTTTTTAAGTTGGTTGTTTGGTGATTGTTCTAAAGAGGTAATTTTTGATTAGAAAGATTTAAAATACACGAACTGACATCTTTTATATTGACCAAACATTCCTTGATTCTATTTCCCCTGCCAAATTTAGGTAACAGATTACCTTATTTTTATTAAAATTTAAAATTGTTAATGCTGATCCAAGATATTTATTTAATATACCGTAAATCTCCTGATAGAAGCACATGCTTTATTAGAAGCCCTCACGATGAGGGGTATTGTAAAATAGAAGTTCAGGGATTCTATTAAGTGATCTACAGTATACGACATTTTTTGGTGCCGTTTTTAGCTGACTTTGTTGCATGTTTTTTAAAATATTTATAGTTGTTAATTTAATTACTCTCAAAAGAATTTTGTTCAAAATTAAAATTTTATAATAATTTTAAGGAAATATTAACAAGAATAGGCCGTGAATCGGTCCCCTTACTTCAAATTATTGGAGTTGTTGTCTTTCAGGCATTACTTTTTGTTAATTTTACGCATGCTATTGAAGCTATATTTTGTGATGATTCTACGTAAATTTTTTTTAACTTCAAAAAAATCTAGTTTTATCAGACCTCTATTTTAGAGACTCTCATTATTTTGCCTACCTCATATGTATATGATATATAGTCGGGCATTTTTGCTGAAGCAGGGGTAATAATAGTTCCTAAAATAGTTCGAAACACAAGAGATGTCGGAACTCGGAATAGTTGGGATTCAAAACAAAATTTTGGGGGGGGGGGAAAATTTTGATTTGGTGTACCTAAAATTAAATAACTTTCTTAATCCTTAATCAAAAAATCTTTAATTTCATTATATGATAGGGAAGTAAATGAGCTACAAAATAAACTTAGAATTATTTAAAAACGATATGAACAAAAAAAGGTATAAAGGATAGAAATGTGCCCGGTTACTTTTTTGTCACCCTGTATTTTAAATAATATAAGAATACTTAATTTAAACCGAAAAATGAATTTTCTATTTCTATTAAATAAAAGAAAATTTTCTATTATCATTTAATTTTATATCCCTTGTAAGTTTAGAAAAAAGAATTTTACAGCCAAATTACGATAAGAAAATCAAAAGTTGACCGTGTATGAAAGGAGTGCTCGGATCGCATTTTTCCTTACCTCGGAATGGGGTCAATTTTTCTTAGTATTTGATGTTTGTCATAAGGCAAAATTGTGTAAAAAATATTTTTTTCTCTGTTTATTTTGTTGGGTGATGGCAAGACTCGGTCTTACAAAGCTCGGCCGAGGCAAAACTTGGTCGGACAAACTTGGAAAGCCCAAGTCTGTCTTACCAAAACTCGGTCCATTTTGTTTGGGATTTTTTTGGATGAGTGCTGTTATCTTTGGTTCTTTATTTTCGTGTCAGGCTAACTAACGGGACGGAAAAACAACAACAGACAAATTGCACCTAGTTTTGGTAAGACCGACTTGGTCGTTCCAAGTTTTGTCCGACCAAGTTTTGTCTCGACCGAGTTTTGTAAGACCGAGTTTTGCCACTCAACCAACAAAATAAACAGAGAAAAAAATATTTTTTACACAATTTTGCTTTATGACAAACATCAAATACTAAGGAAAATTGACCCCATTCCGAGGTAAGGAAAAATTTAAGGAAAAATGCGATCCGAGCACTCCTTTCAGATACAGCCCAAAAGTTTTTATTTTGTAAAATAATATTTTTTTATCCTCATCAGTTCATAAACATCTTTTTCTCATTTCAATTCTAACCACACATAATTCCTGCCTTACAACTTAAACCTGGACAGCATTTCTTATTATGATCACTGTCACTACACGCTTGTCCCCGATTAATACAGCATATTCCTTTAACACAACTTCCAGTACAACAATTGCCCTGTCCACTTCCTGTACATTTAATACCATATCCAGCACAATTACATTTTCCGTTATCACAAAATCCAACACAACAATTGCCCTTGCCATTTCCTGTACAGGGATCATTAATACCACCAGCACATTTACCATTGTTTAATTGGAATAATATAAAAATTGAAAGAAAAAATAAAAAAATCTTGGTCGAAGAAGGAAACATTTTTTGTTTAGATTCTTAAATTATTAATTAAATAATAATTTTATTCCGAATCGAAATAAATAAAAAAATTTCTATTAAGTTTCGCTCCTTAATGAACTTTTTATCCGTCGATTGGTACTCGACTGAGGTTCAAAAAAGTTATTTTAATTATTATTTATTTACAGGGTGGGGCAAATTTTCCGCCCCTATTGTTTTGGGGATATCTCGCTTCAAACTCAACATGGAAAATTATAAATTATGTAGAAATTTTAAAAAATTTCTACGCCTTTTCAATAACATATGATAAAAAATAGGGTAACCTTATAATTTTGTGGCAGAGTGTATTTTCTTAATTTAGTAATAAAATTTTTCTATAATTAATAAATTTATCTAAATATATTTTTATAATAAAAATATATTAAGATGCTGATTTAATTAATTAAAATGATTTATTACTTATCTCAACATAACTGTATTTATATATTGTCTAATCTGCACTTTCCCTCACAAGCATCAAACAATCCTTTGGTTCAAATTTAAGCAATAATATTTATTTAAATTTAGTAGATTAGTAAAGGTTAAAGATAAGTTTAGTATTTTTCTTCTATTTTAGTTTTTAAATAACAATTTTAGCTAATATCTAAAAATTTATTTTTGTTTATTCACATTAAAAAATTGGATTTAAAGGTAAAAGTTGAGTTTTTGGTTCAAAAGATGAAAACAAAATTTGGTTCAGAAAAGTCTATGACATATCATGTATTAATGTAAAATATAATAAAATTTTATTTAAGAATTTATTTACTTTTCTAAAAAGGGTAAAAAATCATTATAAATTTCTAGTCTACAAGAATTTCTTCAAACATCAAACAATCCCATAAACCAATGTTTCCTTTGCTTTGAACCAAACCAAAATTTGTTTGGTTCAAAAAAGCTATTTTTATTATTTATTTATTTCATTAAAGTACCAACTATTTTAGTGTTAGTTCAAAATTTGTTTGGATCAAAAAAGTTTTAAAATTCAAGGCAGAAAAAATTTTTATTTTTGCTAAAATTTATTATTTTTGTTTTTGAAAGGATCATAACTTGACATAAGTATTAACAAAAAATAAAATTATTTTTTTAAATACTTTATTGATTATTGTGAAATCTAAAAATTTTCTAACGGACTTCTAATTGGAGTTCGACATTCGCAAATTACCGGTGAGGGTACTCTCGCTAATCTTTCTCTTAAACGTGTAAAACCTCGAAAACCATGATTTTTTGCCCCAGGGCTTGAGCCCAGTTTTTGTAAAAATTTTATTCATAAATTGTATTCAATCATTTTTGTTAAAATTCCAATATATTCACATAATTTTTGGTTGATTGCTTTATTTAAAAATTATTATTTAATTAGATTTTATTTTCTTCAAATTCTTTTTGTTTTCTAAATATTCTCTATCTACAAACTAACAAGTTTATTTTTAATGTATCTCTGTTGGCCCATTACTGGAAGCTCATAGATTAAGAATTAAAAAAGTTTCTTCCTTTTTTCTACACTATATCCGAGATAATATTGTACAGGATGAGAAAATAATTCCTTTAATCGAAAAGTATGAATTTTAAACTTAAGGTCCTCACATCCTCACACTTGATTGGAACTCTATAGAGGAGCTCTTCATTTGGGGAATGACTCAAACAAATTGTCTAAACCAAAATTTAGCCATTGATTCGGTTATGGAACAGACCATATTAAGGTAGTGATATGTCCGGTATTTGATGTTTTTATTTGCTATCTATGTTTATGAATGTTTCTGTCTATCTCTTTCAAATTGTTCCCCCAAACTATATTTTAAATATAACTTCCTTTTGATCTTATTCAAAACATTGCCCTTTAACTTTTACACCTTCACCTTCAACTATATAATTTTCTTATCTAAATTGTAAACTAAACTTATTTCCCGCCTATTCCGAACCCCTATAAATAGCCATTTGTAATTTCATTTAATTCGCGTTATTTTGAACTAAACTGAATAATAAAGATTGTTGTCTGTTAGAATATTGTTTGAGAGTATAGATTAAGATTTATTAAATCCGGGGACATAATACAAGTCTCATCCCCTATTTAGCGCAGAGAGGACTTTTTGCTCTCAGCGTCATAGCGTTGGGACGCTCTACAAAATAGAGAGCACCCATTATCTTAAGTCTAGGAAGATCAAAACATCCTTATAAATGTTTTGATTCTGACCCAATGTTCAGACAAAATCAGGCAAAGGATTGGATTCACAGGCTGATTTATATACCTCATATCTGTCAAAGATGTGTAGTGTGTTATTGTTTGGCTAGAAAATAAATTATTCTCAACGGATAGAAGGAATCAATCCTAAATTTACAAAATGAAACTATTTTAAATTTCAGGCCCCCATGCTTACTTGGAACTTTATAGAGGAGCTCTTCAATTGGAGGGCAACCCAAACAAATTGTACACACCTAAATCTAGCAAAGTATTAGGTTGTGGAACAGATTATATGAAAGCAGCAGCAGTCAGTTGTAATGGATGTGGAGTAATTAAGAAAGCATTGTTGAACAAAAGTTGTAAAGGATATTTTGTACCGAACAAATTGGATGTACAAAATATTAAGGGAATTTTGTAAACAATAAACTGATAAAGAAAATATATAAAAAGTTAATAAAATAATTTGTTAATATAATAATTTATGTATTTATTTTTAAAGTCTCCATAAAGTTATAAATTTGAGAAGCACTTAAATTTGTGTTGGTCCCTGCAGTTTTTTTCAATTTATTTCTACTTCCCGACACCCCTGCTTCTCGAAAATTTTATCCTTGATATGTCGAGGTGCATTTTTACTTTAAATTAGAGACACACGAAGTCGATTAGAGACACACGAAGTTATATTAAAAGCATTACAATTGAAAAAATCGTTTAATTTCCCCAATGTTTTATTTAACAAGATTCATTTAAATTAATATAATTAAAGCATTAATAAAGCATTAAAGAAAATAGTTTTTAAAGAAAAAGAAAAGAATTTAACAGCCAAATTATGAAAAAGAAAGTAAAAAACGTTCTTCGTTTGGAAAATACTATAATTTCACAACATTTTTCTCATTCTCACATTCAGTGCGTACACATTTTAATTATTCCATTACACTTATAACCACCACAACATTTATTAGGTTTCATCGGATCACAAGAGGCACCTCTACCCAAACAGGTATGACATTGTTTGTCTAAAAAATATATGTATATTCTATAACTTACAAAAGCCCGGAATTTTATACCTACCCGTATTCCTTAACGCAATACTGATCGAAATGCCGATAGATATCGAAAAAGCATTGAAAATTTATACCGGATATACGGAACTTTTCGGTTCGGATACCGGATCCGGATACCCGAAGATTTCCAACTATCCGCCAACATTAGTCGGTATTCCAGTATTTTCCGGGCTCTGAAAATAATATCACGTTTCTCTACATTTTTCTCGCTATATTTAATTCATTATTTCAAATATGCAAAATTTACTTTGACAGCTTTGGCCTTCACAACAGTTATTATCACTATCACAAGGTGCTCCTAAAGGAGGGCAATCATCACAGATACCTAAAAATATAAATATAATTAAATCCCCTTTCAAAACATTTTTCTAGTTATTTCTAATTCATTATTTCCTCATATACAAAATTTACCTCCTTTACAAATAAGTTTGTCGCAACATTGAATTTCACCACTACAAATATCATTTTTACGAGCACAGTTCGGGTGAGGACGACAAACTCCACCAGGACAACCACCATTTTTTAATTCATCACCATTGTTTAATTGGAATAATATAAAAATTGAAAGGAAAAACAAGCAAATTTTGGTTGAAGAAGAAAACATTTTTTAAAATATAAAATTGATGGATGAATATACTAAAATTGATGGAAGAATATTTTAAACCCCATGCTTTGAGGGGTCTTAATTTCTTTGTAAATATTTTTAAACCCCAAAGCTCTTCTTACTTACTATTAATTTTTTATCCGGCGACTAATACTCAACTGAGGCATATGGACTCCTAAGACTGCCCATAATCTAATTCAGTATCCAGATAAACAAAAATTATCAAAATCCCAATCAATTGATTAGCGAATAAAATTTCCTATAATTAATAAATTCCTCTAAAAAATTTTTATAATAAAGAAATATTAAGAATTAAAAAGGGAAAATTTAATTAATTAAAATAATTTATTACTCAACTCTTCACACCTGTATTTATATTCAATTAATTGAACTTTATTTCTGCACCTTTATAAACTTTTTTACGTGTCGACGCAGAAGACCCACAGACAGAAGACCCAAGGACAGAAGACCCACAGACAAAAGACCCACAGACAGAAGACCCACAAGGACAGAATACCCACAGACAAAAGACCCACAACTATTTTTCAGTTTTATTTGCATAAATTTGGCGCGAAAGATGTGTTAATTTTATTAGTTTTCCATAATAAGAAGGTGATCCAACAACGGGAAAAGTTGTTTCGATATTAGTGAAGGTCGTTCCAATAATCGGAAAGGTTGTTCCAACAATGTGGAAGTTGTTCCAACAACGGGGATATTATTTTAAAAATGGGGAATGTTGTTGCAAAAACGGGTGAAGTTGTTCCAACGATGGGAATCTTGTCCCAATGACCGGGGAGCTTGTTAACGAAGGGGGATCTTGATTTTCGGGATTTTTAATCCGGTCCAGGCTTCTTGTCCTTTCAAAATTCCCAAAATTTTTGTCTTCGACGATGAAAAGGAAAAGTAGACCAAAGGGACATTTAGTATCAAGGGGTATTTAAGATAAATTTAATACCCCTTGATCTAAGATTAATACTCCTTGATAAAGGATTAACTAATACCCTTTTATCCTTCTATATACTTCCATATGGAGGGATATAGGATTAGAAGTGGTCAAGGGTATTGGAGATATGCAAGGATGTCGTGGATCATTGGTATTAGCTGAGATTAGGTAATTATTTCTGAGTAAGATGGAGGGATATCGCTTGATAAAAGCGGATTAGTAGGATTAAAAAAGCTTAAAAGGTTTAAATCCGTTACATCCCTTCTCCCCTGACATATCCTTTTTCTGTTTAAGAGAGATATCGGAGTATTCCTTCTCCCGGCTCCTGTTATAAACAATTTACGGATAAGAATAGACATCAGTGGAGTTGAGGTTTTACCCCCATATCCTCTAGATCCCACGCTATTCCTACATAAGTAGTTAACCACCCCACTTTATTTCCCTTTTTTCCCGCAAAATTTCCAGAGCATTAAAAGGTTTGGGAAGGGGGGCGGGGTTTAGTAGTTAGTAATACCACTTTTTAGCGGGACAATTAATGACTTTTTGGCGCAACCCAAGGGTTTAGGGGGGTTTTTCTTTTGATCTTAACCGCATTTCCCAAGGGTTTTGGAGGGGTCTAATTAAGATTAATTACAGTATACCAGTTTCGCGCAAATTTTTTAAAAGGAAACTCAAAGGCTTAGGAGGTTTTCTTTTGATTTCCTGAGGGTATTGAAGTGGTCTAATTAAGATTAATTACAATAGACCAACTTCGCGCAATGTTTTTCTTTAGAGTCTGAAGAAACCCAAAGATTTAGGAGGGTTTTCCTTTTGGTTTTAAGGGGTTTCTGATTAACTGTCTTTTTATATTTTTTTTGGCGCAATGTTTTTCAAGAGACAACCCAAAGGTTTAGGAGGGGTTTCCAAAATCTTTTGAGGGGTTTCTGATTAATTATCTTTTTCTTTGGTTTTGTGAGGCAACCCAAAGGATTAGAAGAAGTTTCCGTTTAATTTTTCTCTTTAGTTTTGAATTGATTGATGAACAATTATTTTTGTTGATAGAATAATCTGTTTAAACATGTTTCTTTTAGAGTCTAAATGTTTTTAAATTAAGCAACAAGTTTTAAAGCTCTGTTGTTATTTGTTTTTCCTCAGAATTTTGGGGGTTTTTAATTAAGATTGATTACCTTTCAACATATTGGCGCAAGTCTTTCAACATGTTCCTTTCCCACGAGATTTTAACGCTTCTATCTGATTAATTATCTTTCATAATTAACAGTTTTTGACACAACCCTAAAGCTATAGGATGTTTTATTTTTGAGATTTCAACAGTTTTTTGGTGTTTTTTGTGACTTTTAATTATCTTTTACCACTAAAGATTTCTGTGGAATCCTAATGTTTAGTTGATTTTAGCATTTTCTTCAGAGTTTAACAGTGTTTTTGATTGTGATTAATTAATGATAACTTTTTTAGCAAAATTTAAAAGTTTAGGGTGGTTTCCCTTAGATGTCAAGACACTCCCCCATGGTTTTTTTGGTAAGAATGATTATTTGCTGATAATTTATCACTTTTTTTCAAGAATCTATCAATCAAATATGCTAATTTTATCTTAATCTAAATGCAAATCTTTTTTAAAAATCTATCAATCAAATATGCTAATTTAGACTCAATATCTATCTAAATTCAAATCTTTTATTTTAAAAATCTATCAATCAAATATGCAAATTTAATTTAGATTCAAATCTTTTCTTTTATTTTTAAAAATCTATCAATCAAATATGCTAATTTAGACTCAATATCTATAAAATTCAAATCTTTTCTTTTATTTTTAAAAATCTATCAATCAAATATGCAAATTTAATCTAAATATATAATCTAAATTCAAATCTTATTTTTAAAAAATCTATCAATCAAATATGCAAATTTAATCTAAATATATAATCTAAATTCAAATCTTATTTTTAAAAATCTATCAGTCAAATATGCAAATTTAATCTCAATATCTAATCTAAATTCAAATTTTTCCCTTTATATTTTAAAATCTATCAATCAAATATGCAAATTTTTTCCAGATTCAAATCTTTTCTTTTATTTTTAAAAATCTGTCAATCAAATATGTTAATTTAATTTTAAATTAAATTCAAATATTTTCTTTTCAAAAACCTGTCTATCTATAACTAGTGATCAACCAACTGATCAAGTGAGCATTAACTGATTGAGTGATCAATTAAAAGATATTAAAAGAGTGATTAAAAGTATCATGTATATAATCGAGTGATCAAAGTAAATGAGTGGTCAATCAAGTGATCAAGTGACTATTTGAGTGATCAATCAAAAGAATGATTAAGAGTATCATGTATATAATCGAGCGATCAAAGTAAATGAGAGGTCAATCAAGTGATCGAATAACAATTTAAAAAGCTAGTGATCAACGAAATTTATCATGTAATAAAAAATGTGAATAAGTGAACTGATGAGGATCAAAAGTGATCAAATGATAAATCAGATGATTAAACTATCAAACAGTTTATTATGTGATCAATTAATCGAAATCAAATAATCGAGTGATCAATATACTGAAAAGTGACAATCAAAATGATCAACAGAGGGAGTGAATTATTTCATTTCATACCTCTATACTAAATTTTTAACTGCTGATGAAGATTTTTGAGGGATTCTTTGTATATAAATAGCTTTAAAATTTTTTAAAAATTATTTCAAAATGAAATTTAAATTAATTATTATTACATTATTTTTCCATAAAATTTTAGCGGAAGCTAAAAATTTATCTGAATATAAAATATGGCAGTGTGAGAGAGCTATAACCTTATTTCGAAGAAAACCACCTTCTATAAATTTCAAAGAAGTTTTAAACATAGGCGTACCAAAAGACTTGGAGTATAAAGAAATTTGGACCCCATACGGTCATCATTGGTGGGTTTGGGATGAGAAAGAAAAAGCTATTATACCAATCTATTATGGACCTCCGTCAAGACCTAAACCAGAAAAAGATGATGGTATATTATATTCTGGATGGATATTCATAAAGGAAACAAGTTCAACAGTTATTGAATTTTTCAAAACTATTTTCAGTCCTTTAGCAGACCTAAAATTCCAAAGAGGGATGTTTAGAAAGTAGTATAAAAAGCGAATTATCATCCATATTTTCATTTCCTTGACTCATTCTTTCAAAAATTATCAAAGATGAACAATAATAAAATTCTCACTCGACAAATTTTACCTGAAGTAGAAATTAGTATTAATTTGAATGGAATAACAATTTCAAGTGACCGTTTAACCCCTTCTCGTTTTGTAGCGTATGATATAGGGGGCAAGTGTCGTGAATGTAAAAGTACAGAAGTTGAGTTGGATTTTGTTGTAACTAAAGATGGGATTACAATCTATTGTTCACGTATTTCAGGAACTCGTTATGTATCTTTTGATTCAACTTATGAGTTACCAGGAATATGCTTCTTTCGGGTAGGTATTTTTTAGTTATTATATATTAATTTTATAAATTAAGATTAAGAACAAAGGTCGTGTATTCAATATTCCATATGGCTCTGTAAAACCACAAACACCACTTCATACTCAACAACAGATACAACCAGCAACTCTAAACAACCAAACTACAATATCAGCCAAACAGAGCAAACCGAAGCAACCCAATAATTCACAAAAACCAACAAAACATACACATGAAAATATCCTCAATGACAAAAACGAAGAAAATAAAGAAAATGTTTTGCTTAATGAATTTTTTGATAGTCTTGATGCAGCAACAACTGGAATTCAGTCGGATAAGATGAATAATTTGAAGAAACATGCTACGGAGATGGAAGAAGAGGAGATGGCTGCTATTGAAGCATTATATAACATACCTCGTTAATTTTTCTTATTTAAACAAAAATTTTTAAAATTTTTTAATTAATTAAAATGGAAACTTTAGCATTCACAGATAAAGATTTGAAATTTAAAATTCCTTTTGGTATGATAATTTCTGGTCCTAGTTCCAGTGGAAAAAGTACATTATTGTTAAAATTTATTTCTGAAGCCTCGGACTTAATTGACCCCAAACCTAAAAGTATACTTTATTGTTTTGGCGAAATGAGCAATATTGTTCCTATTCTACAGAAATCAGGTGTCAGTGTTTATTCCGGCGTTCCCCCCGAGGATTTGATTAGGAAATATCAAAAGCCATTACTACTAATTCTTGACGACTTACTTATGTCAATCGACGAAAAATACTTGTCAGAGTTATTTACGAAAAAATCTCATCATCAAAATTTTGCCATCGTCTTTGTTACTCAGAACTTATTTGAACGTAAAATAAAAGTCGCACGACAAAATGCTCAATATATTATTATAATGCGTTCACCTAATTCGGTATTATCAGTCCGTAATATAGGTGTTCAGTTATTTCCTCAAAAACTTGACTACTTTCTTGATGCATACAGACAGGCAACAAATAAACCTTTTGGTTATCTTGTTATTGATATGCATGCCTCGTCTGACCCAGGACTGAGACTACGCACAAGTATATTTAAAGAAGATGAAGAAAAAATTATTTTTATTCCAAAAAATAGAGCATAAATGGTCAGTCAAATTATTCAAAAAAATTCAAAATTTTTACAAGTTCTTGCAAAAACAAAATCTCAACGAAAATTGCAACGTATGCTAAGACTCTCAAATACAAATCAATTGTTAGCTATAACTGAAATTTGTCTGAATATTATAAAGGCTAGACTCAGACTTACAAATTTTCAAAAGAAACGACTACTTCCATATGCTGATTTTGTGCGGAAAATGAGTAGAGTAAGAAGTGAACACGGGGCTAGAAAAATTTTAAATCAAAAAGGTGGAGGTATTGGAACTTTTGCTGCGTTATTGACCCCTGTTCTCATAGAATTAGCAAAATCACTTGGAAACTCTATAAAAAGCGATAAATAATACAAAAAATAACAAATCATGGCAAATAAATTCATTCTTGTACCCGAAGAAATTTATAAAGGACTAACTACATTTGATACCGGTGAACCTAATCTTGATTTAATTAGAAATGATCTTGAAAAAATTAAAAGAAAGAAAGATAATCCAAGTGCAAAAAATGTAAAATATAATCAAGAACTCAGGCGGTACTTACAAATGAGAAATGAGCAACAAAATAGACCTGTCAAAGTAGAAATGGTAGCTACGCCTAAGGGAGCAATAATGAGTACCAATTCTACACGCCCGTCGTCTAATATAGTCGAAGACGATGATGAAATATTGACAACTGATGATATTTCTCTTCCATCTTTTCCTCAATCTACTAAAGATGTTAAATCGATAATTAATTTCAAACCCCAAAAATTACCTCATCCTCCATCTTTATCGTCATCATCATCCGCATCCGTTAAAAAACGTTTTAAGAAATTGAGAGGAAGCTCACCACCTTCTCCTCCACTATCTCCAACTACAAATCTTAAAATAATAAAGAAGGAAATTGTGTCTGAGCCAAAAAAAAAATTTTCAAGACGCAAAAGTACAAAATATTCAAAAACTGGGAGTACAAAACAAGACTCTATTATATTATCCCAAGATGTGCCTTTAATATCAACTCATCTTTCACCTCAGCAACGAATTATTAAAAGAGAATTAGAGCAGGCTGATTTTGAAAATATTAAAAGGAGAAAGATACATG
Organism: Meloidogyne incognita; assembly: GCA_036172945.1. Lineage (NCBI taxonomy): Eukaryota > Metazoa > Nematoda > Chromadorea > Rhabditida > Meloidogynidae > Meloidogyne > Meloidogyne incognita. The sequence goes on from JARQAC010000001.1 coordinate 5,827,365, forward strand.
ATAAAAGAAGGGAACATGAAATAAAACAAAAAGAGAATAAATTGAAGGAACTTGATAGGAAACGTAATGAAAAAAGACAACAATTATTAGCGAGACGCCGAAAGTCACAGAAACTCAAGGTTCCGTTAGACCCTTATGTTATTCAACAAGTACGTAATAAAGAAAAAAGTGGTGCATCAAAAGGCTTTAGAAAAGTCATGAGAGAGGGAAAATCACCCTCCCCACCAACAAGTCGTCAAAAAGTAAAAAGAAAATTTGAGGGGCCTATTGGAAATGAACTAACTGTTATGAAAAGACAAAGAAAAGTTACTAAAAAACAATCACAAAGAGCTTCTAATTTATGGGTTAAGAATTTAAAGAAAAGAAATTTATATAAATCTAAAAATAAATGGGCAATAAGGAAACCGACACAAAAGGATATCAACAGTTTTAAACCTTCTCTTTGGTAAAAGATGGCTGATTACACTAAATTCCTTGATGATCTATACAATAACCCAGAATCCCCTGCAGCATTTTCAGGAATTGATAGACTTTGGTATGAAGCACGTAAAGTTCTCAAACATATACCAAGAAAAGCTGTTCAACATTATCTAGAAGGACATAGAACATATACACTTATGCGTCCTAAACGCATCCGTTTTAAAAGATCAAAAACTGTGGCAGCTGGATTTATGACAGATGTTCAAGTGGATTTGGCTGATTTTCAACAGTTATCCAGACATAATAAAGGAAATCGTTATTTGCTTCTAGGTATTGATGTTCTATCTAAACGAGTGTTTGGTGTTCCTGTCAAGTCCAAAAAGGCTGATGAAATGATAGAAGCTTTCAAAAATTTATTTTCACAAATGCCAATGAAGCCTCAAAGGATTTTTTCAGATAAGGGGACTGAATTTAAAAATAAACAAATGAAAGAATTTTTTGAAAAGGAGGGGATAGAAAAACATGAGCCAACACATTCTATAGTCAAAGCTTCTGTTGCAGAAAGAGCAATTCGTAATGTTAAACAACGACTTTACCGAAATTTTGCTCAAAAGAAAACATTAAATTGGATTGATGTCCTTGAAAAAATTTTAGAAGGAATAAATAAAGCAAAAAGTAGAATCCATGGAATGCGACCTATAGATGTTAATTTTGATAATGCTCAAAAGGTATGGAAACGAATCTATGGAAACATATTTTCTTCAGATAAAAGTAAAATAAAACCAAAACTCAAAAAGGATGATTTTGTACGAATGAGTGTAGAAAAAGGTGCGTTTGAAAAAGGATACATACCAAATTGGGGAGATGAAATATTACAAGTGGATAAAATAAAAGAAACACCGTTACCTATTCAATACAAAGTCCGCGATGATAAAGGCGAAAAATTCAAAGGTTCATTTTACAATGAAGAGTTAACTCGGGTAAGAAAGGATGCTGATACCGAATACAGAATTGAAAAAGTTGTGAGAAAAAGAAAGAGACCAGACGGAACCTTTGATGTTTTAGTTAAATTTATAGGATACCCAGAACGAGAATGGATTCACGAATCACAATTAGTATAAAAGAAACAATTTTTTTCATTATTGTAAAAATTTTTTGTGATAAAAACATGTCAAACAGCTTTTTTGTCTTCCTACCTAGTAATATTCCCGATTATCCAGATAATCGCCCAAATAAATTTCGTGTTCATTTACCGAAGCCTCTCTACTTTTCTGGTAATTGGGTTTGTGGATTACATAGTATAAATTATCCATATTCATGGGCAGCAACTATTGGTACACTAGATGATCAATGGATCGATATACATTTTAAAGATAATTTGGGAATGGGCAGAGTCTTGCGAGTTCCAGTTCCAAAGGCTTCTCATACTTCAGTTGAAAAATTACATGAATTTTTAATTTCCACACTTCAACATCAAAGCGAAACTTATGGAGCTTCACCTTTGGAAAAACCTGAAGACTTAGTTGATCTGCCCTCACTTAAACGGCCAAGAAATAAACGTTCATTAGAAGAGTTAAGGCAAATTAGAGTGGGGATCATTCCTAAAGTTGATGAAGTGTTCATAGATTATCCTGATCAATATTGGAACCAAATAAAAATTTTAAAAGATAAACTTGTAGAGGATTCAAAATCTTTAGACGAATTTAAATTAAGAACAGATCAACAACAAGATGAGACAATTAAAAGTGAAATGACAACAACTTTTTGGAACCTTAGTTACAAAAGGAGTGCTTTAGAATCTCGAATTAGAAAATTGGAAGAGGAAGCAAAAAGAAGGGATTTTGAAAAGAACAATTCAGATGTCAACATTGTTGTAGATTTCTTCGAAACCTACCCCGAAAATTACAATGAAATATTAATTATAGACCATCTCAAACTAATAGCTCTCTTCATAGAAGATAAAAGGGAAACACCCTTACAATTAGAGGGATTTTTACCAAGATTTAAGAAAGAAATTGAAAGAATGACAAAGAGAGTAAATTTACTTGATGCTGCTGTACTGAGAAGGGACAAACAAAAAACAGTTAAACAATATAATAGAGACAACTATATAACCCATAAAGGCTATGTTGATAAATTTTTCAATGATAACCCTGATTATTGGCCAGCAATACGAAGTAATTTCTACGGGTTGATAGCTACATATCAGGAAATTTCTAATACAAAAACTTTGTATGATGAGGAAACAGATGAAGATCGAAAGAAGGAATTAAATACTAAAATTGATGGACTTAAAAGACTTGTCAATTATAGAATGGATAGATTTAGGGCACTTGAGTTTGAAGGAATTGCTAGAGACAAAGAGACAGCAGATGAACCTTACAGACCCCCACCTCTACCAACGTACACAGACATACACCCTCCAACAACCCCACCAATCCCTCCCACAATACCTACTCAACAGACTTCATCTTTAAAGTCTCTACCAAGCTATACCTCTCCAACAAAACCTGTTTCACAAGATCAACAAGAAGGAGATAATTCAGAACAACCCCTCTTCCACCTGTTATAATTGAGCCTCCTAAACCTACAGATATTTCAAAACCTTCACCGATCCCTGAAACAACAACTCCTGTTCAACCTTCACGGCCTGAACCAACTACCGAGGATCTTTCGAAACTTCCTGTTCTTCCAACTCCTGAAGAAACATTCAGTGATCCATTATGGACCGAAGAAATGGAACAAATATTAACAAAAATACTAGGGAGAACACCCACACGCCAAGCCCGAATAAATTATTTACCGAATATGCCCGCTCTTTTAAGACAGTATGGGCGACTAAAGAAGGATAAGGTTGATGCTTCAGTCCAAAAACAAATAATTGATTCGATAGAAATATTATATCACAAGGATTTTGAACGTTTTAAGGTACAATTTACTCATACAAGCATTAAATATCTATCATTTTCGCCTCAACTTGGATATGTTTTGGGGTTTGAAAATACAAATATGGTCCAAAACAGAGAAATTGCAAAGTATGGATGTGACTTAAGGGGTGGTTTTTCAAGTTTTGCTGTGTATACAAAAGGACTAACAGAAAATATGATAATTGGTAATAGTCTAAGTTCACTACTACGCGTAATCTCTGTGGCCGGTGCAAAACCTGGCGAATATAATGAAAATATTTATGATTCACCAATATATGCTCGTGTTTTACCAAAGGAAGTTAACGAAATTGAGATTGAAATAAGAACGATGGATAATGGTAGACTAGTACCATTTTCTTTTGGTACAGTACTCATTGTCTTAATATTTAAAAAAGTGATAAATTTTTGAGTTTTCTCAAGTGTATATAAATAGTAGTTGTAATTATTTAGATTCTAAAATAAATTTTATTTATTAAAAAATGGTGCATGTTGTTTTTGATACTAGTACAGTAGGATATGACGATTTTGTCCAAAACAATCCTAATGAAATGTCAGGGGGTGGAGAAATATCATATGATTATTTCAGAGGGTCTTCACCCTTCCAAAGAGGATATGGTATTCAAAAAGGAGCAGGTGTCGGAGATGTTATGCGTGGACTATGGCGTTTTTTTCTTCCTGTTCTTCGCAATGTTGGAAATACTGTAAAGTCAGAAGCAATCAACACAGGGCAACGAGTTCTTGAAAGAGTCAGTCAGGGAGAACCCATTAAAGAGGCTTTCATCAGTGAAGGAAAGAAGGGGGTAGATACTGTACTTGAGAAGGGAGGTCTGCCTAAACAATTTGGTTCTGGTTTTGCTAGAAAAAAGGGTATAAAAGGGAGAAAATTACCAAGTTATCAAACATTAATTGGCAAACCGATTAAAAAAAGAGTAAAATCCGACGTTTTTGGTCTATACTAAAATGTCTTTTCATAAAATCGACAATGATAGTATCAACTCAATTACCAATGCTTTAGACTTTTTTCAAATTCCTCCCACAAATGTAAGTATTTCATCATCAAAAGTTTTTGAAATTCTACCAAGTAATCCACTCACCGATACACCTTACCATTTTAAAATTCACGCAAGTCAAAACTATATCGATCTATCAAAATGTTATTTATTTACCGAATTTCGAATTCGAAAAGAAAATGAAAGTGGACAACTTGTAAATCTTTCTGTCGCAGACAATGTTTCTCCAATACAGCTTATAGGACAGACATTTATTAATAATATGCGAATAAGTGTTAATGGAAGAGAAGTGTTCAATTCAAATTCCCTTTATGCTTACAAAACCTATTTTTCACATGAGCTCTCATATTCACAAAACGCAAAGAGCTCACATTTAAATGCCGCTGGATATTTTTATAATAATACTTCAACTCAAGAAGGTGGTTTAGATACAATTGAAAGGAGAAGATTATTTGAAAACAGTAAAACAGCACAATTCATTGCTAAACTTGATGCAGATATTTTCAATCAACCACTTTATTTGATAAATCACTGTGAAGTTGATATCGAAATTATACCAAATGATTCCCGATTTGTTCTTATGACATTTGGACTACAAAATGCTATGGAGGTAGCAACACGTTATCATTTTGAAGTAGTAAATATGAAACTTTATGTTAAAAAAGTAGATTTAATGGACGGATTGGCTTTGGACATTGCAAAAAGACTTGAAACTAAACCTGCTCGCTACTCGATAAGAAAAACTATGATGAAGCCTTTGTTTATTAGTCAGGGTCGCTATGAATTTAATGCCAATCTATTTATGGACCAGATTCCTAGGCGTATTACATTAGGGCTCGTTTCAAATTCTGATTATGTAGGAGATATTAAACGAAGCCCGTTCAACTTTCATCATTTTAATGTTCGCGAGATTAGCATTATTGCCAATGGAAGAAATTATCCACAAGCCCCGTATGACTTTGATTATGAAAATGGGAAATATGTTCGAGCTTTCAATGATATGAATGAGGCAGTTGGTTTATCGAATTCAACGGAGAGCAATGGAATAACTTTACAACAATATGGCAAAACACATTGTATCTATGTTTTCAATCTAACAAACAGTGGAGAAGATCAAGGCGGAACATTTGATTTAATTAAAAATGGGACAACTGCGGTAAATATAAAGTTTAGCAAACCTGTACCTGAAGGAGGAATAATGCTTATAGTAATGGGAGAAGCAGATTCACTTATTATGCTGGATAAAAATAGAACAATCGCGAGTGATACCACTATATAAATTTTAACCTTTCATATTGTAATTATTTTAATTAGATAAACTTATACCTTTTATAATTTATTTTTGACACAAGTAAAATATCAACCCATATTTTTTTAAATTTTTCAAACAAAAAAGTATAAATATAAAATATTTTTAGAAAAATCATTTAAAAATGAATAATATTTTGAAAATAGTTTTTCTAATTAGAATCTTTGTTCCATTACTCGAAGCATTATCAACAGATGGTACTATAAAATTGGATAATTTACCAGAATATTCTGAACTTGTTAAATATTACAGAGGAGAAAATATTACAGGAAACCCTCTTTTACCTTCAAAGCAAAAAATTGTTGCTCCAGTACCAAATTTTATTAATTTCGATAATTTACCATCGCTTTGCAAGGAAAGTCCAAAAGACAATAATTTTTATGGACATGTATTCTGCTGGGGAATGATATGTTTGTATGCCATGTTATTAGCTAGTCTAATTATTTATCAACTTCGATCAGTACTTTGGTTCAGATTCAATTTTAATAATGTACGCAAGTCAAATTACTCAAATACTGAGGACAAATCACCAAACATCACGAATCTTCCTAGGATGCTTCCCTTGTAATCGGCTGCCTAATCCTAGTTCATCAAAAGGAAAAATGCTAATTGTCAACCTGGACCCTTTTGGTTATGAGGGTTCTCACTGGGTTGTTGTTTACATAAAATATAATAATGAAGTAATATATTTTGATAGCTTGGCACTTCCTACGAGTATATGTATAATTAATTCCTTTCTCAAAAATTTTTACAAAATTTCAAAAAATCTAAAACCCTATCAATCCTCATATTCCAATACTTGTTCCCAACATTGCATCTCTTTTATTTATTTTTTCTCAAAAGGTTATACTTTTGACCAATACCTTGAACTATTAAATAAACAAGCAAATCCAGATTTATTTGTAACTAATATAGTGAATAAAATGATTAATTATTGAGTTTATTTTTGGTAATTTTAGCACAATCTGAGCAAAGATAAAGTAGATAAATGAACGAAATGTCATCTTTTGGTATCAAAATTTCACACTGATCTCGAGTCAATGTGAATTTTAGACAGTCAGAACACCACTTTCCAGCTCTAAAGTAATTTATCAGCATACTAAGTCTTGCACCGATATCGAAACTTTTCCCTTCTTTTAAAGTAATGTTCATTGAATTGAGATATTCTCGTTTGTAAAAATTTTTATATAAACATATTCCCTAAATTAAATTAAAATTATTTAATATTTTACTTAGTTAACCTCTATAATTACAGCAATATCATATTCCTCATTTTTGTTTGACGTAATGTTGTCCATTCGAAAAATTAAATTAAAAATTAAGGATAGTAATAGATCTTTTAAGTGAATTCTAAAACGAACAAAAAATTTTGGAAATTAATAGAAATTATAAGATTAAGGAAATCATAAGATTTGAATTTCGCTTGGCTTTACTTTTATTTTCATAGATAGAGACAAGGCTGATATATAAATATAAAAAATTTTACTTTGTCTAAACTTAAATAGTTGGAATTTTTGGTTTTATTTATTTTATATCGTTTTACCATTTTTTACTTACAATGTTTAAAATATAATCAAAAATATTTTATAGGTTATTAAAACAATTTGTAATAATAATTAAATTCGCAATGGAACAAACTTTCGCCTCTTTCTTGAATATAAATGATATTAATCAAGAGGTATATATTTTTAATAACGTCTCTTATATTTAATATTTCAGAAGCTTTCAAGTGATCCGTCTATGCCGAACAAAGTTGTTGAACAAAAAGTTTTAGAGGTAAATCTTAATGAAAATCAAATTTATTATCAATATTTAGGGAACTGCAGAATTTTGGGATTGTTCCTGGCATCCTTTAACTAAAGAACTGAATCAAATGATTAAAAAAGGTGAGAAATTGGATTCAGCCACGTTATTCACATTCTTGGATCACAATTATGAGCTCTCAACATGGTGTGATCAATGTCGTTCAACATTATTTGAAATGGAGCAAGATGAAATCATAAAGATTGAAAAAGGAAACACATACAAATATAAATTTTTTGTATGTGCTGATTGTGCACAAATAATAAAATATGCAACTTTTTATTATTAAATTGTTTAAAGTTTTACAAATAAAAAATTTAATTTGACTAATGTTAAATAAATCTTGAAAAATTGTTATCATTGATTATATTTTCTTTGGCGTGTATGGTGATAAAATATCCGTTGATTTACAATTTTTCTTATAGCATACATCACAAATTTCAAATTTAATTTCAATCTTTTCTGCTTTTCGAACTGCTTTGTCACTCTTTTTAAATACACTGTCCCGACATTCTAAGAATTTTTAAAATTTTAATAAAAAGCAATATATTAACCTGCACAAAGTGAAAACGTCAGAAGAAATTTTCCTCTAAATAATTTCCAGAAAGGTTCACTAGTAGTTTTGGTTTCAGAAATATTACCAGGATTCATTTCAGTTTCGTTAATGTTTTCCATTTAAAGAATTTTATGAATAATTTTTTTGTGAATGAGGACATGCATGGATAAACTCTGGCTATTTATATTGTCAAAGTGGGCGGTCCTTAAATTTTCTAAACAAAAAGAGTATATAAACTAATTAATATTAACATTTAATTTCATTTTAAAAATGGTCCTTGTAACTGAAGAATGTGCAAATATTTTATGTTGTACCGTCAAATCGCTTAGATGCTATCTTAATCATCCAGAAAATAGAAAATTAATTCTGAAAAAGCTTCAAGGTCGTAAGGTTGAAACGACATACACGGACAAGAATGGAATGAAAAAAAGTTTTATAATTGGTGACTTATCAAAGGAGGGGGCAAACGTTATACCAGCATATGGAAAACTTGCAAAACCTTTCAACATTTCTGTCACAGCACATTTTTATGCAAGACATCGAATACGACTTTTAAATCCTTATCTTCATTGTATTATCGAACAAATTCAAAGCAAAAAAGGATCATTTCAAGAAAATCGATATTATCCATTGGAATTGCTTGAACTTGTTAAAGAGGAGGAGAAAGAAAAAATTTCCAATTTCTCTGAAAATATAAAATTTACAAGTGACAACATGCAGACATCTAAAACTAAATCAATGATTGTGGCTGACGAGGAAGAAAATTTTGATATGTTGAAACCAAGTTATTACTGTAATGGATGGTGATTAAAAAACAATAACATAAATTCAAAAATATTTATTAAAAATGTAATTTAATAACAAAAAATAATAAATACAATTGGTTAAAAAATAATAAATATAAAGAGATAATACAAAATAAATATAGACAACTGATATAATTTTAAAAAATTAAATATGACCAAAATTTAATACAGAAAAATCGGAGGGTCTTACAATACCCTTGCCGATGAAAGGTCGAGAAATTTTATGGCGGGATAGGGTGGAAACATTTAAATTTTTAATTGATGGACATAAAAATGAGGGATACATTATTTTAATAGGTTCATTAATTCCTGTTTTTGCATATTTAATGACTTGTCTTTTAAACGTTTCATATCTTAATCCTTGATTGTTAACGACATCATAATTTAAAGTTATCCCTCTTACTTTTAAAATATATTCATGTTCATTTTGTTGTTGATTGTCTTTCTTCTTTAATTTTAAGCCATATTGTTTTGCTCCACCAGAAACATACTCTATGATGTCATGCTTGGGATACTCATCGGTAAATTGCCCAAGATGAGGTCCAAGATTAAGTGGGTTGACTCCTTCAGGATGTGTAAATATTAAGGAGTCAGTGTCCGTATACAATAAAGTACAGCCATCAGTACGGACAACTTGTTGCATTGCACGAAGAAGATGGATTCTTGCAGCTGAAGTGGTCCAGAGTGAAATAACTAAATAGTATTGAGTTAAAATTATTTTTTTAATAAAAAATACCAATATTAGAACACTCATGTTCTTCGATCCACTCTTTTTTCTTCGTATATGCAATCATTAATATTTCTGGGGACAATTCATCTAAACTTGTTATTTGGATTGATTTGTCGTTTATGAATTTTTGGTATTGTTCTGGGTCATCTGTTATTATACATTGAGAAAGACCAAAATTGCGCAATGAAAATCGTCCCCAAAGATTATTTAACATAAGTTTGGCCTGGGTCCTCCGACCTTTGTTGGGGTTCATTTTACTTCTATCAATTTTAATTCCAAACTTTTCACTACATTCTTTAATAAATTGGTCTTCAGCTTGAGTGTTGTTTTTAATATTACTGTCAAAACCTGATGAATGTATTTTTTCTGCCATGAACTCTGAGATATAAGGTTGGAACAATTCAGAGTCCGATTTGATGTACTCTAGTACACGGAAGAGTTTTGTTACAATATAATTTTCTTCTAGAGCAACATTTAATTCGATTGATGTGCAAGTTGATACCCATCCTCTTTCTTCGTCATTGTGTGTACAACGGTAATTTTCTATAACGCCACCCTCAGGATACATTTTTCTAAAAATTAAGTTATTTTCTAGTAAACAATTTCTTATCTTACGCGCATTTTGCACACAGAGGAAATAGAAGACGGGCATCATTTTCTAATTTCATAGGTAAAACCGGAACATCAATTGTCCTTGGTGGAATTACAAAAACTTTTAAAATTGCTAGATTGTAAGTGTTGTCATTAGGACTTGTCCAATTTACTTTTTTATTAATGATGTGTACTTTAGGATGCCCAATTGGATATGAAGTAGTGACATTAATAAACGGATATAATGATGTCACGTCATAATATGATATCCGTTCTCCATCCTTGATCTTATGATGGAGTTTCAATGGTCCAGTTCTTCCTCCATAAAAACAGCTTCTAATATCAATTGGTCCATCATCAATATAACTGTAAAACAATTGCCTCATTTCACGGTCTTTTGCCAACATTTGATAAATTTCACACTCCCAATAAATGTCAACACGGGCAATTTGTGATAGTATAAATTCCATTCTATTTTTGTCATGTTCTCTCAAATATCCAGCAGTTTTTCCATTAGGCATTAAATCATTATCACAAGGAAAGCATTTGGAGCACCCATGCCAAACACATCCATTAACTTCTATCCCATAATTCTCCTCAACAATCCAACCGTCAAGTTGATAGTTTCCAATTCTCTTCTCGCCACCGTCGGAGTTAACATTTTGGACGGTTACACCAAATTTTTCAGAGTACCATTTGAAAAATCGAAGGGCAAGAAGACTTTGATTTCCATCTACTTTGTCATAACCACGTTCAGGTACAAGTGCCAAATGTTGTTCTTTTAGATGGTTTGTTCGGAAATGCCGCATACAAGCAGAAGCTATGGTCATTGCCTCTCGTAATACATCAATTCCTCCCTGTTCTTTAGTTGATGAGGCCCTTTCTCCATTATTGCGTTTCGTCACCTCAAAAAATTCTTTTCGAAAAGCAATAAGCGCAGCCATTAAAATTTCAACATCATTTGTACAGTAACTAGCCAAAGCTTCATCAAGGAAGAAAGGTGTATTTTTATTTTGTTCATACCAAAGTTCAAACATTTTTCTCTTTTCAGGCATCATTCCATTGGCGAGGTAGTCATTCTTTGTTGGATATATTTCCTTACCGTAGTTTTCAGGACGATTAGCCATGTGAGGGAAAAACGGTTTCTCCTCAACATTGAGATCGAATGATGGTACAAGTGAAGCAAGTGACATTGGCATTAAATTAAAGGTATCACGGAAGATGATACTATTGCTTTTGTTTTTCATCTTCATTTCATAAATTTTATTTCCTTTCTTCAATATTTCTGGCTTTAATCCTTGTTTAACTATTTCTTTTAATGTGATGACAATGTCGAATCTGCCCCCAAAATGTGAAAAAGCCAAAATGTCGTAGTTTTGGGGAAGTTCATTTAATATCCAATTTACAAAAGAATTAATTGGGGAATCGCATATTATCTTTCTATCAACAGTTGTTTCAATAAAGGGCTGGTGAGAAAAAGTTATTGTACGATGTTGTCCACAAATCTTGCAAGTATTAAATTGAGGACTCTGCTGCCAATTTCCATTTATTATACAATCAGGACATGAAACTTTTGCAGCAATAAAGTTAGGTTCATGAATAGCAGATAATTGAGTAGTTTCAAAATCAAAAGCAATAATTAAATATGGTTGACGCTCTTTTGGTGTCAAAGGTTTAATATAGCAACCTCGTGTTAAATCATGAAATTCATTACATGTATTACAATGTTTTTCTGAGCATACATGACCTTTACGTCCGTTACGAGTGTTGTCATAGACGCTCCAAATAACTCCACATTTTTTGCATTTCTTAGAATTTTTACAGAAACCATTATTTAAATGTTGTTCATAACAGTCCTTGTTGTTAAAATCTTTAAAACATAAATTACAATTTTTGAAGAAAATGTTGTCAGGTTGACATGGAAATTCAGGTCCAACTCGTGAACAGTTTTTGCAGCGAGCTTTACATGTAATAGAATGATGTTGAGCTTTATTGTAGACACACTTACAGGAAAGGCAGTAATACTTTGCAAATAATCTTCCTTTTTTCTTTACAGCATAAAAATGTTTTTCAATATCATTGTAGTAAAGAAGTATAGGAGTGTCGTAGTCATCAGGTCCATATTCGAATTCAGGTTCGTAATTACCATGGTCACCGAATATAAATATTTTAACAATACATTGATTAATACATTTAACATTATTCCAATGATCAACAATACGTGGAATCCATTCATCAGCGTCGTATTCATTCAAACCAATTTGAGCCCCTATTTGATTCATTAATTCATATGTATCTTTTTGAAAACGACCAGCCATTCCTTTTAGATTATTTATGTAGTAGAAAAATTTCAAACATGGCCAGCTGCAAATATTTTGTGTAAGTGATGCGATTAACGCGAAAAATAGGCAATGATTCATGTTGTCAGGGTTATTGAATTTGATTAGTGACCTATTATTAATTTGATGACGAACTTTGGGGATTTTACGAGCAGCCCCTCCAATACGGCGTCTTTTATTAAATGAATTCTTATTTATTGTTGTTACAGTTATGGAAAAAGGTGCGCCAAATAAAGATAATTCATCTTGTTTTTTACTCTGGGCAATATGTTGGCAACGATTAAGCATGGCATCAACGGTATTATTTGATAAATTACTGAAAATTTTTAATATAAGCTAAAACGTAAGAAATAATACCTGAAAGGAACCCAGATGTCATAGTCTAAAAAGTCACTGGTCAACGTGCAAGCTAGTTGTTGAGGTTCAATGTTTTTTTCTCTTGCATGTTCCAGAGAATGATCAACACAAAATTGAAATATACCTGAATTTTTTGATTTATTGAAATAAAAATTTAGTTTAATTACCAGACAGAAGGGACTCAGCATCTGCTGGAACATCTTTAATCATAAATTTTGAATAAGTTTTGGTTACATTAAATTTTGCATTGTGCTGTATTGAATCATTTAGTCGTTCAACATAACGTTCAGCATTGTATCCTGTTCCTTGTTGCAATCCAAGTAGATTAGCAATAAAGAAACTTCTTGAATTTTTTGAGAGCTGCTGCATTATAAAAATATTTTTATGAAAAATTTGAACTAAAATAAAAAAGAATATTAATATAAAAATGATATAAAATTTAAAAAATGACAGTTTTTATAGTCCTACCCTTACATCTTTATTTATAAAATGAGAATTAAAATTTAAATATATTTTACATATTTGACATTTTTTGGGGTTTTGAAATTCCCTATTTTGGGGGGGGGTATGAAAATGAAATAATTAAAAAATTTTAAATCAATTGTTTAATCTCTCGGTTAATAAACTGATCACTCCCACTGTTGATCATTTTGATTGTCACTTTTCAATATATTGATCACTGAATTACTTGATTTCGATCAATTGATCACATAATAAACTGATTGATAGTTTGATCACTTTTAATAACTTTATCACTTGAACACTTTTGATCACTCTTGATTGTCATTTTTCAGTATATTGATCACTCGATTATTTGATTTCGATTAATTGATCACATAATAAACTGTTTGATAGTTTAATCATCTGATTTATCATTTGATCACTTTTGATCCTCATCAGATCACTTATTCACATTTTTTATTACATGATAAATTTCGTTGATCACTAGCTTTTTAAATTGTTATTCGATCACTTGATTGACCTCTCATTTACTTTGATCGCTCGATTATATACATGATACTCTTAATCATTCTTTTGATTGATCACTCAAATAGTCACTTGATCACTTGATTGACCACTCATTTACTTTGATCACTCGATTATATACATGATACTTTTAATCACTCTTTTAATATCTTTTAATTGATCACTCAATCAGTTAATGCTCACTTGATCAGTTGGTTGATCACTAGTTATAGATAGACAGGTTTTTGAAAAGAAAATATTTGAATTTAATTTAAAATTAAATTAACATATTTGATTGACAGATTTTTAAAAATAAAAGAAAAGATTTGAATCTGGAAAAAATTTGCATATTTGATTGATAGATTTTAAAATATAAAGGGAAAAATTTGAATTTAGATTAGATATTGAGATTAAATTTGCATATTTGACTGATAGATTTTTAAAAATAAGATTTGAATTTAGATTATATATTTAGATTAAATTTGCATATTTGATTGATAGATTTTTAAAAATAAAAGAAAAGATTTGAATTTTATAGATATTGAGTCTAAATTAGCATATTTGATTGATAGATTTTTAAAAATAAAAGAAAAGATTTGAATCTAAATTAAATTTGCATATTTGATTGATAGATTTTTAAAATAAAAGATTTGAATTTAGATAGATATTGAGTCTAAATTAGCATATTTGATTGATAGATTTTTAAAAAAGATTTGCATTTAGATTAAGATAAAATTAGCATATTTGATTGATAGATTCTTGAAAGAAAGTGATAAATTATCAGCAAATAATCATTCTTACCAAAAAAACCATGGGGGAGTGTCTTGACATCTAAGGGAAACCACCCTAAACTTTTAAATTTTGCTAAAAAAGTTATCATTAATTAATCACAATCAAAAACACTGTTAAACTCTGAAGAAAATGCTAAAATCAACTAAACATTAGGATTCCACAGAAATCTTTAGTGGTAAAAGATAATTAAAAGTCACAAAAAACACCAAAAAACTGTTGAAATCTCAAAAATAAAACATCCTATAGCTTTAGGGTTGTGTCAAAAACTGTTAATTATGAAAGATAATTAATCAGATAGAAGCGTTAAAATCTCGTGGGAAAGGAACATGTTGAAAGACTTGCGCCAATATGTTGAAAGGTAATCAATCTTAATTAAAAACCCCCAAAATTCTGAGGAAAAACAAATAACAACAGAGCTTTAAAACTTGTTGCTTAATTTAAAAACATTTAGACTCTAAAAGAAACATGTTTAAACAGATTATTCTATCAACAAAAATAATTGTTCATCAATCAATTCAAAACTAAAGAGAAAAATTAAACGGAAACTTCTTCTAATCCTTTGGGTTGCCTCACAAAACCAAAGAAAAAGATAATTAATCAGAAACCCCTCAAAAGATTTTGGAAACCCCTCCTAAACCTTTGGGTTGTCTCTTGAAAAACATTGCGCCAAAAAAAATATAAAAAGACAGTTAATCAGAAACCCCTTAAAACCAAAAGGAAAACCCTCCTAAATCTTTGGGTTTCTTCAGACTCTAAAGAAAAACATTGCGCGAAGTTGGTCTATTGTAATTAATCTTAATTAGACCACTTCAATACCCTCAGGAAATCAAAAGAAAACCTCCTAAGCCTTTGAGTTTCCTTTTAAAAAATTTGCGCGAAACTGGTATACTGTAATTAATCTTAATTAGACCCCTCCAAAACCCTTGGGAAATGCGGTTAAGATCAAAAGAAAAACCCCCCTAAACCCTTGGGTTGCGCCAAAAAGTCATTAATTGTCCCGCTAAAAAGTGGTATTACTAACTACTAAACCCCGCCCCCCTTCCCAAACCTTTTAATGCTCTGGAAATTTTGCGGGAAAAAAGGGAAATAAAGTGGGGTGGTTAACTACTTACATATCATCACCCGACTCTTCAATCCACTTTTTCATTAATCAAATTTAATTGATTAACTTTGAAATAAAATTTTTTTAATATTTTAAAATTACTTATATTTTTTTTAATCTTGTGCCTAGAAAAATAGACAAGTCTTTTTCAAAAATTTCAAAAAATTTCTTCTTAAGTTTAGGAAAAAAAACTTTTCTTGTGGGTCTTTTGTCTGTGGGTATTCTGTCCTTGTGGGTCTTCCGTCTGTGGGTCTTTTGTCTGTGGTTCTTCTGTCCTTGGGTCTTCTGTCTGTGGGTCTTCTGTCACTACGCCACTTTTTTATACCTTTTATTACCCTTAATCCTTAATCTAGCAAATAAACATCAAGCTATTTATCACCAATTTTATTTTTCTCCAACATTTAATATTTAAACAACAGGGTATTTTTGAGGGAAAAAGTATGATTTGGGGTATATTTTTCCATTTTTGTATAAAATGGAAGCTTTGCGAAAGTTTAAATTTTATTTTTTGGCCAAAATTTTTTGGCCAAATTGTTTGCTCAATTAAAAACAAAATTTAATTTAGAAAAGCTCATGATTATCATATTAATGAAAAAGAAAATTAATTTTGTTTAAGAATTTAGGTATTGACTATTATGAAATCTATTAATATTTCTTTTTCTAAAGAAAAACAATTTATACATTTAATTAGATATATTTACTCTTAATTAGATTTTTTTATATTGATCCATGAAATATCCCATTATTAAAATTGATAATGATTTTTCACATAAATATTTTTAAAATGTTGTAGAAAAAATGGGGGTAATTATTATTGCTCCATTTGATTGCCGATTGATTGCCAGCTCCGATTGATTGCCAGTCTCTAATAGAATGCCAGCTTGGAAGGTGATTGAAAAATAGAATGCCATGGCATTATAATAGAAAAAGCGTGGATAATTATTTGAGAGTGTGGATAAAAAGAAAGAGCGTGGATAATTATTTGAGAGAGGGTAAATAATTAAGGCTATACGGTATGCTCAAATGGTTACCCTCTCCAATAATTCCCTCTTTATTTTCCTTAAATAATTTTAAAAATATTTGAAGAATCTTCATCAACTTTAATTAATGGAACGTTTTAAAAATTATTGTCAAAAAAAATAAATTTAATCGAGATCCACTCCAACTCCCTCCCTATCTCTATTATTATCCCTCCAACGAAGGGTAAGAATAATTATCCAATTATTCAAGCATATACTTCAACTTACATTTCCTTTCTCAACTCCAACAAGTGACCAAAGCTTTTCTGGAGTATTTTTATCAGAAAGATTTAAAACAAAAGCTAATTCTGCAGCTGTTGTTTTAAAATTCTCGCGTTCTGGACCTTGAGGGATATCCATCAATAAATCTGTTACGAATGAAACATTTTCTTCAGTTTTGGTGGTGGTAGTGGTTTCAGAACCAAAAAATTTTTTAGTCAATTTTTTTACTTCTTCGGTTATATATTCTTTGTAATCTTCCTCGAATCCCTTCTCTTCAGAGTTTTCCCACTTCTCTCCAGACTTTTCGCCCTTCTCTCCACCCTTTCCTTCTTGTTGCTTCCTCAAATGTTTTTGCTTCTTCTTCAACATTTCCTCCTCATTTTTATTAATCATTTCTTTTTCTTTCATTAAATTTCCATCTAATCCCCCCAAATTTCCTCCCAAATTAAATTTTTCATTAAATTCAGTAAATTTCTCTTCACTTGGAGCGCTTAATTTTTCCTGTTTAACACCTCCCTCCACATTAAGCTTTTCAACTTGAAGCGTTTCCTTTTTAGTATCAACCGATTCCTTTACGAATCCATTAATGTATTTTGGTTTAAAAGCCTTATTATCTACCGAAACTTTTTCTAAACAAAATTTTTTTAATTTTGGGATTTTTTATTAAAATGTATACCTGTACTAGTTGTCGTTTCGATAACCGGTTTATTGCTGTCGGCTGAGGTAGCCATTATTTTCAAATTTTTATTCATTTTCCGCATCGACAAGTTTGAAAATGGGGCAGATCTTTATTAAAAGAATTTTTATTAAAATTTTTTAGAACCTTAGGAATTTAAAAAATTTTATTAAGAAAAATACTTTGAGGCAAAAATGGTTTGAGATTCCATTTTTAGGAGCTTGGGCAATATTCCTGTTCGGGCACCAGAATGAACTAGAATCCCTGAGATTTGTTGAACAATGAAAATTAACAGTATGGCAAATATATTAGAGGGTATTGTTGAGGTAATTAACATTATTTATAATTTTATTTTCTTTTTTTGAGTGAGAGGATTTAGGAGAGTAGTAGATTTTTGAGAGGAGATTTTTTTAATTTAAATCAATTTGATTGACTGACTGATAATCAAGTAAATATATATGCGCTTTGATTGGGCGGTAAAGGCAAAAAAATTATTTAATTGTATGACCATAAGCATGTGTTGACCTTTTTCATGAGACGTCTAGCAAATCTTAAGGGTTTTCCGACATGTATTTCAATGAAAATTGAATTGCGCATTGTTGCACTTGTAAAGGCTTTTTAAAAATTTTATTGAAATACACGTGGACATCACTTGCATTTTCTCCGTAATTTGTTTTGTATTTTTCGGTTTAATTTTGTGTTTTGTTTTAATTTTGTATTTTTCCGTAATTGTCCTCCGGAAAATCTTTAAAGAATAATTGTGTTTTCCGGGATGTATTTTTGTTGTTTTCCGGAAATATGTGTATGTATTTGTTTTCCTGATAATGTATTTTCCGGAATGTATTTACATCTCCTGAATATTTCTGGAATATTTTTCTCTAACCTCTCGTCTAGCAACCACGACAAAACTGGACATTTAATTAATATATTCACTATTTTATTTGTTAACCGGAAAAGAATTCCTTTTGTGTTTCCTTCCCGAAATTATAATATGACCAATTCATGAGGGGGGGGGGAAAGCGGATGTTTTGAGGATGTGAATGACTGTCTAGTGAAAGCACTTGATTAAAGAAAAGTCATAGGGAAGTACTTGGGCATGCGCAAATATTTTTTCAATGAAATTGACTACCCTGTGAATTAATTGGCAAATTGCCGATTTAAATCATTTTATGAAAAAAAATTTTTTCCCTCCTAACTCCTATCCAAAAATTTAAAAAATAATTTCTAAGTTTTTACACCTATGTATAACGACATAAAAATTCATAGATATAAACTAAAATATTGGAATAAAGTTATGACTAGATCGAAACAGGCCAAGCATTTAGAAATTTTAGTCAGAAACCGGTGAATGTTTGAAGTCATTTTGGAGGTTTTGTTAAAAACTACAATTTATTCTACACAACTACAATATTATAATACAGCCAATATTACATAACAAATATCACAACAATTCTTATATATTTATCCAACTATCCAGAATCCTTTCCTTTTATTTGCTTTTGCTGACGAATAGACAGATGAGGAGAGCAGTGAACATTAGAAGCCTGAAAATTAAAAAAAATATTTTTTGGCCAAAAATCCTTCTAAAATCCTTACAATATTATAGAGCCAACAATAACGAGAGTAATTTGCAAAGTTTTCTTTGGATCCTTTTTAGTCCCCTCGTTGTAGCAATCATTTGTAGATGGTTTTGTAGTTGGCGGTACTCCAGGCAAATTACTTCCATTTTGAGGCTTTATTTCGACTTTTTCAGTTGAATTTTGTGGTTGTATGATATTGGAAACAACATTCGGACAGCCAGTAACACAAGGCGGACATTCAGCAACAGGCGGACAATTACCAGCATCCGGGCAAGTAACAACAGGCGGACAGGTAGCCATCGTTGTCGTTTCTTCTGTAGTCGGTTGTTTGACTGTATTATCAGGAACGAGCATTTTATAGGCAAAAAGTGGCTTAATTGAAAAGATTTAGAATTTTCTTTTTTAGTACCCAACTTACAAATTTCACAAACATTTTGTCACACTTTTGGAATGCCGCATTCTCTTTACAATTTTCCTTATCCGAATTTTCCTTACAATTCAACCATATATTCTGCATACTTGCTTGCATTGAAGTTGTTGGTAGAATGTGGAAGGAAAAGAAATAATTGTAGTATCCATGTTTATGGTCCGGATCCGTTATTCTCCATCTTTTAGGTATTCGAACATTTTCACGTTTGAAGCAAGAGTAAGTGCGAGTGGAATTACCACAAGCAATAAAATCCATTTTCTTATCAAGAAGATAAATAGCATCTATCTCAAGCTTATTATGACTCTTTGCAGTGTTGCATATCCAATGCTGATTATGACCAACTAAAAATAAAGTAAATTAATCATCATAGTTAAAAATAGTTAAGCCAGAAAATAAAATTCAGAATATTGTGGTTTATACTAGGTTTTTTGCTTCCGGACCGTATGGACAAATGAGGTGTCATTCGAAAGAGCCCTAAAAACATTCCGGGACTATACATATATGGTCAGCACTGTTTTCTGAGCTCTTTCGAATGACACCTCATTTGTCCAAAAACAAAAATCCTAGTATGTCACAACACCCTAAAATTCCTCACTTGGCAGAATTATGGTACTGACATTATCTCCATCTCGAACCCATCCAACAGAATAATCAGCAACATCCAAGCATTTGCCTCTGGTTCCGTAACAATCCGATACATCACTACAAAAATTTTTGTGCCTTTCCGCATAGCCTCCTGTAACCCTATCAAATTCGCCATTCTTCAGACTGAAAGAGAAAGCCAACCTAAAAACTAAAATTTTATCAAGATTTCCCAATAAAACTAACAGATTATATGACATCGCTGAATCATCCTCCCTGCTGTCCACCAAACAATCAGTCAGTTCCTTATTGTGTTGGATACCAAAATACATTGGGAAATCATACTTTTCCATTTGGCTACCATCTGTCGTGGCGAAATCAATTGTGCATCCTTCCTTAGCTGTGTTGGAATTTTTAGAGTACCAGATAGTTCTGTCAAATGAGAAAATCTTTGACGAATAAAGTTATTAGTACTTACATATTTCCGTCATTACCCATCTCAACATCATCACAAGAACCCGGCATCATTTTGTAAAGAGCAAGATCCTCAGGTTTCTCGGCCATCTTTGTGTTTCCAAACAGCTTCACAAGATTCCCATTTTCGATCTTATGCTTGCCATGCCCAACCCACGCAACCCAATCATAACAGACAATGGATACAACCAACAACAAGATAGCCACGAACCGCACGAAGAAAGTGACAGAAGCCATCCCAGGAGCTTTCGAAGAAATTTGAAGATACGTAGATCACAGGTGTGTTACATTATATGGCTTATTTGCCTTTTATAGTAATCAACTAAGCTGTCCAAGATTGAAAAATTTCCATGTCGAGACCGTAATTAGACTTCAAGAGCAAGACTTGACACCAAGTCCAATACTTAATAAATCTCGAAACAACTTTTAGTTCCATAGGTATCGATCTTACACACTCCTAGCAGCGAGACTAGGCTCTTTTGCTCACCACGTACAGGTGTTCTACGGACTGAGCTACAGGGGCGATGCCTTCGACTTATCATTTAATAAAAGATCCGAAATCCGAGAGTAGTAAGCTGAATTTTTCTTCGTTCCTACAATATTAAAAAAGTAAAAATTTTTTTTCATAATTTTATTCCATTTATGTACAGTAACGGCAATATGTTTAGAATCACTAGCTTTCTGAAATTTTAAAATTTTAAAAATTTGGCAAAAATAGTCTTTAATTTACATTTTTTGGATTACAAAGAAGAAAGAAAAGAAAATATTCCTTTAAAAATTTTATAAAATGACATGAAGTAGCTTTGGAATTAATTGATACTTTTTTGAAGTCCGCAAACTGGAGTCCGCAAATTTTTTGCGGACGTTTATATTGCGTCCGCAAATTTTTTTGCGGATTTTTGCAATCGAGGATACTTCAATTTCTTTATAAAGAATCTGAATTTTAGACCTCTTCAAATTAGAAATTTTTAGAGCGTTAAAGACTAAAAACTTTTAATGATGGGCGAAGAAGATGATAATGTTGTTGTTGATAACAAAGTTGAAAAAGAAGAATTAGAACAGATGGCTCACTCATAATTATGTTTGTGGTTGTTGGGATTATGGGGGGGGGTATTTTTTGGGATATTTTTGAGATTTAAAAAGATTAAAATTAAATTTCGAGCCATGCTGAAGAATGGGAGCGTCGTTTCTTTCAGATTATTTTTTCGTGAATTATCCAACAATCCCAAAAGTCGTCAGTTTGTTAAAAATAAATGTACAAGTAAAATACGGAAATTTTTACTAGCAATCCTACACAAAATAATTAAGGGAGTCCTGCAGAACTCCCCGTCCCAAAAATTATCGCATTTCAGGAGCACAAGATCTACATACTTTTGCAAAAAAAATAATGTTTAAATTGAATAAAAAATATAATTTTATATATTAAGTATTTTCCCTTGTAAAAATGTTTTTTTAGAAATTTTTTTAATTTTATTCACATAAAATGTCCGCATAAATGACGCTTCCTCCCTAATTTATTTTCTACAAAATTTTTTGAAAAATAGAATTGCCGGCCATTCTATTAGAATAAATACGGAAAATTTAGTAAATACAACCAACACAAGGATATATTAATGTCTTGTTACAAATTATCTCAAACCCTTTTAACTATTTTCGTAAATCGTAATAGATCAAAAACTTGAATATAATTACACATAAATCAGGTACGGATCTTTATTATTCTACACAAAAATGATTAAGGGAGTCCTGCAGAACTCCCCGTCCCAAAAATTATCAGAGTTAGGAACCCAAGAACTAAAGATACTTTTGGTAATAAATGTTTAAATTGATAAAAAATATAATTTTATATATTAAGCATTTCCCTTGTAAAAATGTTTTTTTGTAGAAATTTTTTAAAATTTTATTCGTATAAAATGAATTAGTCGTTTTTCATTTCAAACAATAATTTATTATGATAACAAGCGGAAAACTACGGTAGTCGAACGACAAATTTATCGGATGATCAACCCTGTCCCCAAAATTTATTGTTTGAGATTTTAAAAAATTTTAAAGATCCAAATTCATCCTAAAAATTCCAAATAAAATATTTTTAGGTAGATTAGAATGTGCTCTATCTTTTGTTATAAGTTTCAAAGAATTTTCTTTAAAAATAAATTTACTAGAGGCTCTCGCGTAAGGTACATTCATTTTTGAGAGAAATAGAGACTCATTCTCTCAAATAGGCATTTTATTTTTGATTAAGTGTCTTATAAATTTTATGACTATTAGGGAAGTAAAGCGTGATTTGGATTTCTGATTTCCTTTAAAATTAAATTATTTTTGATCTGAAAAATATTTTTTATCAACCGAAAAAGTTATTAATGAAATTAAATTGTATGGAATTTCAAATGAAGAAGATTATTTGGATGAAGAAGTAAATAAAAAAAAGCAGTTGATGCCCCTATTAAATTAATTTTTTATTTAAATTTATTTAAAATTTTTTAAATTGAAAAGAAAAGATAAGAACTTTCAAAACTAATTAATTTACATTTTTGCGGATTATCTAATTATCCTTGTCAGAAAGTTGCCCAAAAGTTGTCTACATAAAATAATCAAGGGAGTCCTGCAGAACTCCCCGTCCCAAAAATTATCCATAATTAGGCGTCTCAGAGCTAAGTACTTTTGGTAAAAAAATAATGTTTAAATTTAATAAAAAATATAATTTTATATATTAAACATTTCCCCTTGTAAAAATGTTTTTTTTGTAGAAAATTTTTTTTCTACAAAATTTTCTCTCTAGGCTTGTATCAATTATCGGCATTCTTGTTTGTACCTCTATTAATGACAATAATGGCGATGTTGGGGAAAATATGAGAACAATTTTATTTAAAAAATATAGAGGAACAACAACAAAACAACCAAAACATCCAAATAAATGGATAAAAGGGTTCGAGATAATTCGTAACAAGGGATTAATATATCTTGTGTCGATTGTATTAACAAAATTTACACAAACCTTTTAGTTGTAAGAAAGGAAAACTTATACTAAACCTAATATCAATAAATTTAATATTTTTTACTGATTCTCTATCTTCTTTTGATTATTTCTTTATCAATTTTTATCAAATTTTAATACATAATTGTTAAATAATTATTAAAAGATATCAAAAATGTCGTCTAATTTTATCATTTATTAATTACCCAAATATTCTAATGATTCCCTTAATTACAGGTAATAAAAAGGAAGAAAACATGTGTTTTATTAAACCAAAAATGTAAATCAAATAATTTATTAGTGTTCAATTCTTCTTTTAATTTAAAAATAATTTTTGTTCTCTCAAAATTAAATTTTAAATTAATTTTTTTAAATAATATGACGAATTATAAATAAATAAAAAATATATATTGTGTATATTTCCAATTTTTTATCTATGTAAACAATTAAAAACGAGAATCAATTAATTCTAGTGAATAAGAAAGAACAAACACAAATTATTATTTTTTACCTAGAATTTGCACATTCTAGTACATATATGTTTTTTAATATTATAAATTTGTAATTTAATTATAAAATATTTTCTAACTAAAATTATAATAATTTTTAGATAAATTTTAAAATTAAAAGCTTAGGGATAAAACTAAAGCTTAGAGATATTTAAGAGCTAGTTAGCATTCGTTCCTCATATTTATTGCTAGTAGGTGTTACTCAACACTAAAGGCCAGGAATAGGTCTTGTTGAGAGAAAGTTGGGGCGGATTTCGGAGTGGGCTTTCAAACTTTCAGATCGAATTTCATGTCGAAAAATGATCGAGTTTCGCGTATCGGATAACCCTACAAATCCCTCGTCCACCGATAGTGATATCTCCCCTTCAAAGATGTTAAGTTTGGTCTCTTCTAGCTGGGTCACTTCCTCCTTCCTTAAAATTGCCATACAAATTATTAAAAAATTATTTTAGCCTATTTATTCTATTTTTTTAATAAATTCGTATAATGCTACAATCACCAAAAAATACTGAAAAATTAATTAACAACCCTCAAAATAATAATAAAAATATTAAAAATAATTTATCATCATTCATAAATCCTTCAATTTATTTTTTAATTAATTTATTATTTATTTACCAATTAATTGTTTATATACAAAATCATAGCCATTTGGGAGGTCTAGTATTGTGGGATACTGCTTTTCTTTTAATTGTTAATGCTGATCCAAGATATCCGTTTTTAAGTTGGTTGTTTGGGGATTGTTCTAAAGAGGTAGTTTTTTGATTTGGAGGATTTAAAAATACACGAACTGATATTTTTATATTGACCAAACATTCCTAGACCTATTACTAAGGTTGGCGGTTCCGTGTATCCGGAACCGAAAAAACCCCGGATATCCGGAAATTTTCAGTTTGAATATCGGTTCTGGATCCGGATATCTGGAAATTTCCCAGGAACCGTCATCCTTACCTATTACCTCTACCAGTGTTAAGTAAAAAATTACCTTACTTTTGTTACAATTTAAATTGTTAATGCTGTTCCAAGATATTTTTTTAATATACCATAAATCTCCTAATAGAACCTCATGCCCTACTAGAAGCCCACTCGATGAGGGATATTGAAATATGGAAGCCCAGGGCTTCTATAAGGACATCTAAGGTAGTTAATTTGATTACTCTCAAAAATTCCTTTCAGAATGAAAATTTAAATTAAAAAAGAATTTAAGGAAATATTAACAAGAATAGGACGTGAATCGGTCCCCTTACTTCAAATTATTGGAGTTGTCGTCTTTCAAGCATTACTTTTTGTTAATTTTACTCACGCTATTGAAGCGATATTTTGTGATGATTCTACGTAAATTTTTAATTTTTTAATTCTACAAACATTCAAAAAAAATCTAGTTTTACCAGACCTCCATTTTAGAGACTCTCATTATTTTGTCTACTTCATATGTATATTAAGTCGGGCATTTTCGTTGAAACAAGGGTAGAATAGTTCCAAAGTAGAATATTTCGAAACACCCGAGATGTCGGAACTCGGAATATTTGGAATTCGGAACTAGTCCAAATATCGGTATACGGAAATTGGATACAAAAATTTTTCGGAACTTGGAACTCTGAAGAAAAAATTAAAAATTGAGGTAATTTTAAATTTATTTTTTTCAAGTTCCCTCTACTCTCAACAATTTATTACAATGGTTGTAATAAATATAATATTTAAATTAATTTTATTAATTTTATTTTCATCAAAATTTTCAATAAAAGATTTGACAAAAATAAATAAAATAACAATTCATTTTGCTTCCTCAATGATTATGTTAATTGTATTTTACTTGAAGTGGGTATGTACTGATGAAAATAATGAATTAATTAGTAAATGGGATAGATATTTTGGGGCTTTATTTTGTTTATTGTTGTCTGTTGCTACCTTCAAAATTTGTTTGTTTTTATTTTTATTTTTATTGGGAAAGGAAATGGAAATTCTTGAAATTAAGAAAATTTACAAAATTAAGAAAATTTCAAAAAAAATTTTTCAAAAATTTCAAAAATTTTTCAAAAATTTCAAAAATTTTTCAAAAAAAATTTTTCAAAAAATTTTCAAATAATTTTCAAAAAAAATTTGAAAAAATTTTTAAAAATTCCCAAAATTTTCAGAAATTTTTTTGAGAAAATTTTTCAAATTTTTTTTTCTAGTTCGAAAAAATCTCCCATTTCTTTTGTGTGATTCTCCTGAAGGAATTGATGCTAACGAGTTAAAAGAAGAAATTGAAAAAGAGGTTATTAAAATTAATTAAAATAAACTTGAAGCAAAATGTTTCAGTTTAAACAAATTCAATGTCGTCAATTACATATTTATCGAAAATGGCCAAACAAAACAAGTTTTGAAGCATTTGTGCATATCCAAATAGTTGATTGTTCGTTTATGAGAGAAAATGAAGCAAAAATGGAAAATGAAGCAAAATTAGAAAATGAAGCAGAAAATGAAGCAAAATCGGAAGTTGAAGCAAAATCGGAAGTTGAAGCAGAATCAGAAACTGAAGCAAAAACGAAAACTGAAACAGAAGCAAAACGTGAAGCAGAAGCAAAAAGTGAAACTGAAGCAAAGATGGAAACTGAAGCTGAAGCAAAAGTTGAAACAAAATCACGCTGTCAAGCAAAACATAAAACTGAAGCAAATTTTCAAACTGAAGCAGAAATAGCTGAAAGGAATAAAGAGAATCATGTATTAAAAATAATGAGTTCATTAACCGAATTTTTATACAAAAGAGGGGCCTTAAAAGTTAATATACAACCTTTAATTAATTCTAATATTTTATAGGAAAATAAATAAATATTTAATGTTTATTTTAAAATATCAGGGAGAATATTATATTTAATATGAGAAAAAATTTTTGTTAAAAAAAGGAAATATTGAGAGAATAATTGTTGCTAGTCAAGAGTGTTTTTTGACAAATTTGTCTAAATTTAATTTTAATTTTTTCCGTTTTCCTATACCTCTCGGTGCGGAAGGAATCGTATTCAAAAACTAAGGATATAGAAGATTTGAGTTATAACGTTGGACCATGCAGCTCTACAGACAACACTTTCGATTTTGGTTTTCGTCTACAGAACAATTTAAGAATGGTTATGAATTTAATTGTGTATATCATGTGCATGTCGAAACAGATTCTAAAAAGCGAAAGACGAAACACCAAAGTCGAAACGCCACACTTCTGGCATTTAATATTTATGTTATACAAACTTATTTTGGAAGTACAGTACTTCGAAGAACCCCGTACTTACGAAATTAAAAATGTACTTAGTTGTAAGCACGTCTTTACAATGAACTTTTTGGGTATAAAATTAAATTGAACTTCAAAATTATCAAGATTTTCGCCTCCGGCGCTCAAAAATTTCACCCTATACTTTTTGTACTTAAACGTAACATTTCTCTGAGGCTATACATATAAGAATGAGATCCAACTGTATACCTTGTCATGTTTGATAAAAGATTGTTAATTTTTCTATAGAAAATAATTTTCCATCTAAAATATTCATTAAATAATCAAATAAATCAACATTAAGAGAATTTTTTATTAAACAACTTTACTTCCTTTATTGTAAATTTATCGTAAGTTTTTTCTTAATTAAAATTAAGAAAATTCTTGTCACCTTGTAATATTAAAAATTTTGTAATTTAAAAAAATCGTTTAATATCCCCAATGTTTTATTTAAAAAAATTCTTTTAAATTAATATAATTAAAGCATTAACAAAGCATTAAAGATGATAGTTTTTAGAGAAAAAGAAAAGAATTTAACAGCCAAATTTGAAATGGAAAGTAAAAAACGTTCTTCGTTTGGAAAATACTATAATTCAAAACATTTTTTCATTCTTACATTCAGTGACACTTATTATCTCTACCACACTTAAGACCTTCACAACAATTCCGTTTGCGCTGATCACATTTCTGCCCTTTATTATAACAGGTATGGCATTCATTGTCTAAAAATATATGTATATATTTTATAACTCAAAAAAACCCAGAAAGTTTAACCTAACCGTATTCTTTACCGCAATAATGATCAAGATACCGATAAATATCGAAAAAGAATTAGTAAATTTTATATCGTTCTTTATTTCATTTTTCGTATCGTACTACCATAAGACATGCCAATAAATACTGACAATTGTCGTCATTTTACATTTTTCTCGTTATATTTAATTCATTATTTTAAATATGCAAAACTTACTTTGACAGCTTTTGCCTGCACAACATTCACTATTCAAAAAACAAGTTGCTCCTAAAGGAGGGCAATCATCACATGTACCTAAAAAATTAAAGTATAATGACATCTCGTTTCAAGACATTTTTGTCGTTATTTCTAATTCATTATTTCCTCAAATCAAAATTCACCTGCTTTGCAAACTAATCCGTCACAGCATTGACTATTAGTGATACACATATTACCATGACAGTTCGAATGAGGAAGACAAGGGCCAGGAGGACCACCAGGACAACCACCCTTGTCACCATTGTTTAATTGAAATAATATAAATATTGAAAGGAAAATCAAGCAAATTTTAGTTGAAGAAGAAAACATTTTTTAATTTAAACTCTTAAATTAATGCAAAAATAATTAATAAAATAAAAAAAGTTGCAACGAGGAATGTTCATTAAAAATTTTTTATTTCGAAATAAAATAAAAAATTTCTTTATCGTTTTGCTCCCTAATTAACTTTTATGGGCGAAATGAAATAGAATAAAAATTTAAAAATAATTACTATTTTTAACCTTAAAAATGTTTAATTGTTAGTAAAATAATAAATATGCAGCCCTAGATATAGATTTCAGAAGACTTGCCCCTTAGCCAAGTAATTCGTTATTGGACAAGTCAAGGAAAAACTAAGACTGCACATAAACAAATCCAGTACCCACAAAATTCGAAAATAGGCAAAATCCCGGCCAAACTATGATTAAGGATTTCCTCAATCTGCAAATACCTACAACTATTTAAAATTTTTGGTTTAAAATTTTTTAGTTTGTCTGTACTTTTTTTTAATTTTTATGGAGTAATTAACCCGAACAACTAGATCAATCGAAAAACTCAGTTTGATATGAATCGAAAAAAGCTCTGAATTTCAGTCAAATTGCCTATAAATTGATAAAGAAAAATGGTAAAAGGCTGCTCTAATATTTTCTTAATTAAGGAATAAAATTTTCTATAATTAATAAATTCCTCCAAAAATGTTTTTTAAATAAAAATATATTACGGATTAAAAAGAAGATTTAATTAAAATGATTTATTACCTCGATCAACATAATTGTATTTATATTGTCTAATCTGTACTTTTTACTTTAAGAATTCGCTCACAAGCATCAGATACAAAATTTTATTTTAATATTTAAACAACTGGGTATTTTTGCCCAAAAAATTGAGTTTTGAAAGGGTTTATTTCTATTTTTGTATTTAATGGCAATTTTGGCTAAAATTTTATTTTATCTTTTGCTTAAATTTATTATTTTTGTTTATTCAAGCAAAAACAAAATTAATTGGAAAAGCTCATGACTTGTCATACATATTAATGAAAAATAAAATTTTATTTATTTACAAGGATTTATTGACTATTTGCAAATCTAAGCTGTAAGACTTGTTAAACCTCCAAAAATAAATTGTATTTCTCAATTTCTGACAGTTTCTGATGAGCGAAGTCTACCTACGGTTTGGCTTGTTGGTCTGAGGGCTTGTTCTGTATAGGAGAGTGCTAACCTATTCCTTAGCAGTATATTGCGGTTTGATCAAATTGCTTGGTCTGATCCAATAGAAAGTACGGGGTGCGGCAAATTTAGCGCCGACTTTATTTTTTGAATAACTTTCTTTAAACTCAATGAAAATTGATAATTCTTTTTTTATTTGATTCCCAACACTCTAGCAAACTTTTTGATACAAAAATATTCTTTAAATTTTATAAATTAATTTGAGAATTTTTTCTTAAAGTTTTGACAAAAATTTCTGAACCAAAAGTCATCTGATTTAAAAACCGTGTGTCTGATATTCAGGATGTTTATATCATTCGAATAAGCTTTTTTGTCTGATTCGAATGACATAAGAACTAGCGCGCTTGTGCAAAACTCCGCGCTTTGCGCGGAGTTTTGCGGCACGCGCATTGCGGGGAGTTTACGATCGCTGGGTTCTGGGCTCGTAACTTAATCTTATTCCAATTATCGCTGTGATGGTGATGCCCGGCTTCCTCCGCAGCAGCAAGAACATCCAATTAGAACAAAGGTAAGAAGCTAAAACAAACGATCATAACTTTGTCAAATCAATCTAGACAAACACCCTCACAAAATTTTTGGATGTTGGAACTTGAAATTTGGAGGCGAGAATGACTGGAGAAAGGCATGATTATATTCATTAAATTATCAAATAAGTCTGAAAGATTTTTTGTGTTTTTTATAAAACAACTTGAATTTTTCGTAAGTCCTTTTTTAATTAAAATATTTTAGCCAAAAATAATAAATTCATAACCTTGCTATTTGTGAATATTTTCTATTTTCAAATAAACATTAAAATATAAAATAAATTGTCACTTTTTTTATTTAAAATATAAACAAAAATTAAATTAAAAACAAAAATTAATTTTTATATATTTTTAATTCTCACAAATATATTTACAAACAAAAACTCGATTTTTTGCACTATTAATGAGAGCAAAATGTCTTGCAAAAACTTTAGTTAAATTGCGGGGAAGATTCGCACATAAACAAACACAACTAAATAATTAATTAAAATTTACCGGAAGTTAGAGAAAAAAAAGAGAATTTATAGTGAAGAAGTAATAAAGGAAAATTAAAATAAATTAAAAATCAGAATTATAAAATTCTGATTTTTAAATATTCATCAGAATTTATTTTTTAGAATCTTATTATTATTTTTCTGATTATTTAAAATCAGAATTTTAAAATTAAATAATTCTGATTTAAAATCTAATTATAATTCTGAAATTAATTCTGAAATTAGGTAATTCTGAAAAACATTAAATTCTGAAATTAATTCTGACTTTGTTTTCACTTGAATAAAATAAGACTATTTTTGGGAAGAATGTTTAATGAACCAAAGAGTAAACAGGTTCATTGATGATAAAAACCAGTTTTTTTTAATTACTCAATTCTATTTTAATTATAAAAATGTATCTTTTTTGTAATCTTTTAGTTAATTTATGAGTTGGAAATATTTTTTATGATTTTTAAAATAATTAAAAATTAATTTTAGAAAATAATTATTTCAATTTAAACAATAAACAACTAATATAATAACAACTAACAACTAAATAATTAATTAATATTTACCGGAAGTTAGAGAAAAAAAGAGAATTTATAGTGAAGAAGTAATAAAGAAAATTAAAATAAATTAAATCAGAATTATAAAATTCTGATTTTTAAATATTTATCAGAATTTATTTTTTAAACGCGTATTATTATTTTTCTGATTATTTGAAATCAGAATTTTTAAAGATAATAATTCTGATTTAAAATATAATTATAATTCTGAAATTAATTCCGAAATTAGGTAATTCTGAAATTAATTCTGATTTTGTGTTTCACTTGAATAAAATAAAGCTATTTTTAGGAAGAATGTTTAATAGACCAAATAGTAAACAGGTTCGTTGATGATAAAAACCAGTTTTTTAATTACTCAATTCTATTTTAATTATAAAAATGTATCTTTATTGTAATATTTTAATTAATGTTATGAGTGGAAATATTTTTTATAATTTTTAAAATAATTAAAAATTAATTTTAATAATTATTTCAATTTAATTTCTCTATTATCTATAAAATAAAATTTATTTTTTCTCTAATTTTCTTCATTTCCACCAGCAATTAAAAACAAAATTGCGCATTACTTCCGCCCAATCAGTCAATCCTTCCCTTCATTCTCTCCTCTCTCTTTTTTTAGAATTTCTGTAGCGGAAACAACACGTTTCGGTAATGATCGTTTTTCTCTTTATTGTTTCCTTAAATAATAAATTTATTTTACTAAAATAAATTAAATAATTAATTAAATAAATAGACTTTGACCCAAAAATATGTATTTACGTATTTTTATTGCTTTATTTTCTGATTTTTATTCCTTTAATTTTTTTTTGATTTTTGGCTTTCTTTTATTATAAGCCAAAATTCTGATTAATTAAATATTCAGAATTATTTGCTGCTTAAAATAATTTTTTTAAATCAGAAATATATTGAATTAATAACTGAATTATAAGCTAAGATTTAAAATCAGAATTATGAAATCAGAATAATTCTGATTATTTTATTAAGAAGACATCTTCAAGTTGAAGAAGAAAAATTGCCTAACTAGACGACTTTTCCGGCGCCAAATGCCTCGAATAAAAGCACATCTTCAAGTTGAAGAAGAAAAATTGCCTAACTAGACGACTTTTCCGGCGCCAAATGCCTCGAATAAAAGCACATCTTCAAGTTGAAGAAGAAAAATTGCCTAACTAGACGACTTTTCCGGCGCCAAATGCCTCGAATAAAAGCACATCTTCAAGTTGAAGAATCCAAATAGTCTGTCTATATCGCATTTTAAAAATAAATTGTAAAATTCCCCTATCTTCATGTCAGTAAAACTGTCAACGTTTTTTCAACACGTTCCACCAAATAATTTTTAGAATTTGGCTGAACATTAATTAAAAATCGAAGGGCGTAGAAAAATAACTCTTCCCATCAAACCGGCTGACATCGAAACGCTGGGCCTTTAGCATCGTAAATGATACAACCTATAAAATAAATATTGATTAAGGAATAATCTTATAACATACAGATGCCAAGGTACAAATCGTTCCAAAATAATCATCTAACGATTTCTTGAAACCGGTTACTTTGAAAATTGCTCCATTTGAACAGGCACATAATAACATTATTTTCATAGCACTGTCTAAGACCATTATCTGTCCACAGACTAAGCAGACTAGGCACTTGTAATTTGACAGACACGGCCATTTCACATCAAATTTTACAAAAAAACTATATCTAGTTCGTATAAAATAGAAAACTATTTATTGAATTAGAAAACTATTTATTGAACAATATGTCTCTTTCTAATTAACAGCTATTGAGTGTAATTTTGGTCCGCAAAAGACCGACCGGGCCGGCCCGAAAAAAATGAGGCACGAAAAAGACTCGAACGGCCCGTTATGATAAAAATGAGGCCCGAAAAAATGACTCGAATGTCGGTCGGTTCGATAGCACTTGTAATTTTTTAAATTTTCAATATTCTATCCCAATTTTTGAAATAAACTTTCAATATTTTCTAGCTTAAATCTTCTATTCAAAATTTCCATTTCAATTTTAAATTTTCTATTTTCAGTTTTCAATTTTAATTATGATTATAGTAAATAAGCTTTCAATTTTTGACTTTCAATTTTAAATTTTCAATATTCAACTTGCAATTCTCAAATTCAATTATTATCTAGTCAAGAACTCAACTATATTTAGTATCAGCTATGAAATATCAAATATGAATTATCAAACTATCCCAATTTTTGAATTCTCAATTTTAAATTCGCAATTATCAACTATAAGAACTATCATCTATTTAGTATCAGCTTTTTACTAACATACTATGTCAATATCTAGTACTATAAACTGTTTACTTTCACACTTTCAAACCCGAAAACTAAAAACTAACTATTTTAAAAACAAAACATACAAAAGTACCAACGTTCGTCTGATTCGCGTTGATTAGATAAAAATCAGTTTATTTTCAGCTTGAAATCAAAACAAGATTTAAATAAAATTAATGGACAAAAAAATAAAAAACCCCAAAAAATACAAAACAAATTCTAAAAAATACTCATTACTTTCTTGACTTCCCTAAATACACGCATTTTCTTTGATGGGATATTCTATCATTTTTAATCAAAAGATAAACACAACGCCAAACCTACAACAAACCTTTCAAAATTCAAAGCTGCTGACAAACAGATAAACAGGAATTCTAAAACTATATAGGATATCCCTTATTTTAAACAAACGTTATATCATAAAAAATAAATAATTGACCACACAATTGTAGTCTAATTGTCCTGTCGTTTAATCCGTTTTCCATCTTCATGTTTCCGATTATCTACATATGTATTATACCAGACTTTAGCAAGTTCAATTTTATATCCCGTTATTATCATTTCAGACAAAAAAGTTTATTTCTTCAATTATATATTATTTAAATGTTCGAAAATACCGTATTTTCTCTAATAGAATGACAGTCATTCTATTTTTCATATACCCCAAAAAAGTGTCATTCAATTAGAGATGTCATTCAAATGGAGACTGTCATTCTAATTTTCATTACTAATTCTTGGAAACAAAAATGGAAAATTTTAAGTAATTTTTTATAAATTTTTTCAATATTCAATTGTGTATGAGTGCCTTACTTTATTTTCTGAATGACCTTCTCCGTCGGATACACCCCAAAGTATCGCACGCCCAACATAACGCAAATCATTAGTTTTTCCACCAACAACTACAACAAAAATATTTGTTACATTGATGGGGAGAGTTGGCCCGATGACTTGGGAAACTTGTTCTGAGAACGGGGGCCTTTCCAAACAATATTAAAGTGTTTCAACAACGGGGAGCTTACTCCAAGAACGGGGGCAAGTGGTCCGTCAACGGGGAAGTTGTCCTGTCAGCGGGGGGAGTTGTTCTAATGACGGGGGAAGTTGTTCCGTCAAAGGAGAAGTTGTTCTATGAACGGAGGATTTTGCTTCAATAACGCGAGATTAGTTCAACACCAAGGAATAATCCCAAAAAAAAATTTTTGTTCGGCGGTACGTTGGTCTGCGGTACATTGGCCTGCTCCCTTCTCCGTCTAATATAGTTTCTAAGTCTATTTCATCATTAATTTCAGGATTACTCATTGTTAAAACTAATGAGATTAATATTAAGTATACCTAATAAAATTTTATTTGATTTTTAAATAAAAAATGTAAAAATGTCATTCAATTGGAGATGTCATTCAATTGGAGATGTCATTCAATTGGAGACTGTCATTTTATTTTTCATATACCCCTAAAAAGTGTCATTCAATTAGAGATGTCATTCAATTAGAGATGTCATTCTATTAGAGAAAATACGGTAAGTCAATTTTTGTTGTTTCTGCCTTTGTTTTTCTTAATATGATAATTACCGTAAGAATTAATTTTTAATTGTAAATAAACAATTTTTTATAAAAGTTATTTATTTGGTCTCATGTTTACGAAATGAAATATATAATTGTTCCATATTTAATGTTGGATATTGAAAATAATTTAACTACAAAAAATGTCTTTGTAGATGGAATTGTAATTTTGATTTTTAAAATTTAAAAATTCTTTAAAAAATTTTAAACAGTTAAATGGGCTTTTTGTTGCTTTAATTTTTGCCTTAATAAGCTTCTTCATTGGCCAATCTATATTATATCGTTTAAAATTCTTTATTTCTTTATTTTTCAAATTTGCATTTATGGTCTTGTCTTATGTTTTTCCTGCAATTATTATTTTGTAAGAAATTAATTTTTTGGGGAGATTTTAACTTCTTATTAAGTGACTTTTTCCTTTAAAAATTGTTGAGGGATTCGGTCATTTCCAAAGAAAAATTTTATGCAGTATAAAAAATATAATAAACTTAATATGTTTTAAAATACTCAGAAAAAAGATCATTTTTTGCTCAAATTTTCGGCACTTTTGCTCCATTTTTGAGGGTTGCACCAAAGTTTTTAAACCTGATATTTAAATCGCACATCCTTTTGTGTTTAAATAAATTTAAAAATAAAAAAAAGTCTAAGATAATTAAGCTATAAAGTACTAAAACCTAAGGCATTAGTTATGCTTATATACTATAAATTAATTTTAAATAAAATAATTTTCAAAGTGACACATTACACAAATTTCATTGGTCTAATAATTTGAATATCTCCTTATTTACAATTATTGCTTCTCTTTTCTTTATTTCTGGAATTGTTACTGTAGGCTGTTTTATTATAAATTTTTTTTATAATTATTGGCAACTGGACAGTTCACAATAAGACATTTCTTTTTAACAAAAAAGCAGTTCCCAAACGGGGTAATTCACAATAAGGCAATTCACCATATAGACAATTCACCATATGGGAAAAGCAGACAGTTCACCATATGTGTTAAATCATATTTAAAATCAACCTGACCAAGTTGGATATTGATCAACCTGGCAAGTGATCAATAAGCATAGTGCCAACCAGACTTATCAACTTGGAAAGTTATAAACTAAAGTGATCGGCCGGGAGATTCAACCAAGAGTGTGATCAGCCGGAGGAGTTTCAACCGAAGCTTGTTTTCATGATTTTAGTTTCGTTTTGTTCTCGTTTGAAAATTT
Organism: Meloidogyne incognita; assembly: GCA_036172945.1. Lineage (NCBI taxonomy): Eukaryota > Metazoa > Nematoda > Chromadorea > Rhabditida > Meloidogynidae > Meloidogyne > Meloidogyne incognita. The sequence goes on from JARQAC010000001.1 coordinate 5,863,897, forward strand.
ATTTACTTTTTTCTTTCGTTTCGTTTACGTAGTATTTTCATTTGTTAACTAAATTTTTGACGAAAATTACGAAAAAATTTGATATTTTTAGTGAAACTGCTTTTTAACTCCTTTTTAACGGAGCAGTTAATTTCTATTTGCACGTTTCCGTCTCTCATATTTCTCTCACATTTATGTGCCTCAGTTTAGTCACCATAGTTTAATGAAATTTAAAATTATTTAGAGGGATTTAAGAGGATTTAAAAGGGGTGATGTCGGTGAATTAAGGTGATATCGAAAAATCAGATGGATATTAGTGATTTTGAGGTCTTGGAAGTATACCAAAGGATTTTGTGATACTTGTATACCAAATACTTGTGTAAAGCATATCTAGGCCCCGCCCATATATTTTCCATTAGCTTAGAAAATCCTTATTCATTCACTTAGTTAGATAACTTGTGTTTATGTAAAGAGAACGCTTCTAAATCAATAGCGCTTTTAATTGTTCTTTCTTTTAATAATTTTACATTTAAATGTTTTAATTGTTTAAATGATTATTTAATTTAATAAATGCTTAAATGGATATTTAGTCTTTAATTTATCCTTGGGCACTTAGGTGACGACTCGAAGACCTGATCAACCTTCTGGTTTAATCCAAGAGCCTGCCCCACGGGATGTGAAAAGAGTATAGAGGCCCCATAGTAGCATAAACTCAATTCTTGTAACTGTATCTTAAATACTGATAAAAATAATTGTATACTTGTATCTCCCTGAATGTTAAATTATTAATCAAAATTTAGTAAGCGGCAATGTATACCAGAAAATCAAAGAGGATATCAGGGAATTTTGATGGATATCGGAAATTAAGAGAATATCAGGAAATTCTGCGGTTATTAAAGAATTTTAGTAGTTTTCGTTTGCGCACAAAAATGGAAGATTTTTGGCTTATAGATCTTCCAAATTTTCGAGGGTAAAATGGAGAAAGAGACCCAAATACCACGATAATCCACCGAAATACTCCTTTAGCCCTTGATCTGTCTTTTTGTAAACTGTCCTTATTGTGAACTGTCTTGACACCATAATTATTAGGCTTATTTTCCCAATGATTTACCTCCTCTTCTTCATCAACTTCATACAATTTTAATTTGTTCTTGTATTTCTGTTTTTTATTTGCGATCATTACCTGGCTATACTATTTGGGTTTTCATTGCAGTAATTATTTTATGGGGTAAAGTTTTTGAATTTTTAAAAGAAAAATCTAAACCGTCAATTTTAAACGGTCAACATATTAGTTTTATAGAGAAGTAATTAAATTCTTAAACTAACACGTAGAAGCTGTCAAAGACTTTTGGTTTTGATTCTTGACTCAAGACTATTCTTGGGATTTTTAGGGTGAATTTTTGGCTTTGGTCCCGATTTTTTTAGCTGCTCCGGCTAAGCACCCCTAAAAGACAGCTGAAAAAAAGAGAAGAGCGGAAGATGATATGTAGGCGTGAAGAGAAAAGGAAGAGAAAGTTGAGCCTACAAAAATATTTTTTTCATTCCTTTTTTTCAAGTGGTGCCATTTAATGGATAGTTCATATTTTTCGGCAAGGGAATTAGTGGAGCAAATCTAAGCTTTTTATTTATTTATTTATTTATTTATTGCCATAAAGGCGTCAATGCAAATAAAACAACAACAAAGGTCAATTAAAAATTAAAATAATGTCAAAATAATAATACTGCTAATAAAATCAATTGTGGCACAACATAAAATAAAATTAATTTAAATGTGTTTTTGTCTATAAATTATATATCGTCTTTAATAAATGGTCTTGTTGTTGCAGAAGTTTTGGGAAATTAAAATTAGAAGCTTTTTTAATATATTCGGGGAGTTGTTTGTATTTGTTAAATGCCCTTATAAAGAATGAGTTATTAGCCGCGTGCGTGTAATATGATTGTGTTTGTTGAATTTTAAATAAATCCCCCCTAGTCCTAGTTTCTACAATTTTAATGAAGTTATTATTTCTAATTATTGCAGTTCCATGTAAATATTTGTGAAAAAGTATTAAGTCAGCTTTAAGCCGTCTGAATTCTAGAGAATCTAATTGATATAGTTGTAATAATTCAGAATAAGTTGGTAAATCTGTGTAAGGTTTGGATCTTCTATATACTATTTTAAGATAGGTTTTTTGTATGTTTTCTAATTTATCTATATCTTTTCTGAAATGTGTGTTATAAACAGATGAGGCAAAATCCAAAATTGATCTAATGTATGTTTTGTAAAGTTGAATTAAGACTATACTATTGTTACTTTTAATATTTCTGATTATTGAAAATAAGGTATTGTAAGCTTTTCTTGTTATAATGTTTATGTGTTTATCCCATTTTAATTCTTTCGTAAAATAAACACCTAGATCTCTAACAGGTTCATTTTGTGGATTTGGTATAATTCTAGTATCAAGTATAAAATAATCTGATTTAGGATTTTTATTTCCTAAATGAAGTAAATTAGATTTTTCGGGGTTTATTTTCAGAGAGTTAATCTCACAGTAATTTGTTAGTTTGTGAATAAAATCCTGAATATTTTGTGAGAAATTTATGTCATTACTTTCACCTATTTTATAAATCTTTAAATCGTCAGCAAACAATTTACAAGTTATGTTAGGTGTTCTGCAAAATTCGGGCAGATCTGATAAATATATCAAGAAAAGAGTGGGTCCCAGTATAGATCCTTGAGGGACCCCACTGGTTACTGGTATTATTTTTGAGTAGGAGTCTTTGATCTTTACTTTATAATGTCTATTAGTAAGGTAATCTTTGAAGATATTGAGTAGTGAGCCTTGGATTCCCAATAATGTTTCTAACTTATCTAGTAATATGGAGTGTGAGATAGAATCGAAGGCCTTAGAAAAATCGAAATATACTATATCACAAGATTTCTTTGTTTCTATGCTAATTGCTAAATCATTATAAGTTTCAATTAGTTGTGTAGTAACAGACCTATTTACCCTGAATCCATGCTGTGAGTCCGGAAAAATATTATTATTATTACAGTGATTGATCAAGTATCTATAAATAATTTGTTCAAATACTTTTGAAACAGGGCTTAATAGAGAAATGGGTCTATAATCTTTAGGATATCTTGAAGTTTTTTGGGAATTGGACAAACTAAAGCAGTTTTCCAAATTTCGGGGACAGATCCACTCATTAGAATAAAGTTAAAAATATACGAGAGTGGGTATGAAAGCGATAGATCGCAATTTTTGAGAAAGATTTCCGGTATCATATCCGAGGATACGTTGGTTTTTGGTTTAAGATGGGTTAAAATGTGGTAGATATCCGGTGGAGAGATATTAATGTAGTGTAGTTTGGATTTTAGTTGGGGTATTGGAAGGGGGTTTATGTTATTGTTATTTGATTGTTGTGTGAATTTGGAAGGAGAAATAGATTTATTGTTAGTGAATTGTTGTTGGGATGGTTGATGGTTAGCTAAAAATGTGTTAGCGAATAAATCCGCTTTTTGATCATTTGTATAGGCAATATCATTATTGTTATCAATAAGCACTGGAAATTCAATATTTTTGGGTTTTAGTATGTTACCTATGTATCTGTACTTAGTGTTTTCATTTTTGAGGTTTTTATTCTCTCTGTTTCTTAAAAACCGATTAATTTCTTGGTCAATTTTTTGGGATACAGTTTGAATTTTTTCTATAATATCTGGATTGTTTCTGTTTCTGCACAGTTTACTTTTATATTGAATCATTGATTCAATGTGTGCGGGATATTTTTTGATGAAGGGTTTAGTAGGATTTTCTGGTAAAAATTCTTGAATGATAAGGTGTATTTGTGTGATAAATTTAGTATACAGTGCATTTCCACGATAATCCACCGAAATACTCCTTTAGCCCTTGATCTGTCTTTTTGTAAACTGTCCTTATTGTGAACTGTCTTGACACCATAATTATTAGGCTTATTTTCCCAATGATTTACCTCCTCTTCTTCATCAACTTCATACAATTTTAATTTGTTCTTGTATTTCTGTTTTTTATTTGCGATCATTACCTGGCTATACTATTTGGGTTTTCATTGCAGTAATTATTTTATGGGGTAAAGTTTTTGAATTTTTAAAAGAAAAATCTAAACCGTCAATTTTAAACGGTCAACATATTAGTTTTATAGAGAAGTAATTAAATTCTTAAACTAACACGTAGAAGCTGTCAAAGACTTTTGGTTTTGATTCTTGACTCAAGACTATTCTTGGGATTTTTAGGGTGAATTTTTGGCTTTGGTCCCGATTTTTTTAGCTGCTCCGGCTAAGCACCCCTAAAAGACAGCTGAAAAAAAAGAGAAGAGCGGAAGATGATATGTAGGCGTGAAGAGAAAAGGAAGAGAAAGTTGAGCCTACAAAAATATTTTTTTCATTCCTTTTTTTTCAAGTGGTGCCATTTAATGGATAGTTCATATTTTTCGGCAAGGGAATTAGTGGAGCAAATCTAAGCTTTTTCCTTTTTTTCTGTAAATTCAGCTTTTGATGTTTACTACCAAAAATTGTTATATAATTGTTTTTAATTTGGAAAATAAAAAAAACCCCATCCCTAATGAGGACTTTTGAATCTAAAATATTTATCTTTTTGTTATTTGAAAAATTTTAAAATAAAATATTATTTTTAATTTAAAAATGTATTAAATTATTTAAAGACTATTTTTCTGTAAATTCATCGTCTGGCCCAATAAATATATTTACAGTCTGGTGCATAAGTATATGATCAAGGGTGTGTGAATTTTAATTTTGCTTCGCCTCGCTGTTAAATCGCATAATTTTAAAACTTTTTTATTTTATATTATAGCATTTTTTCCGGGCTTTAAGATGATGATAAATTTATAGAAAAATATTTTCATTTCATAGAGTTATGATTTTTTAAATAAATTTACCCCTATTTTTGTTGGTGCAAAAGTTTACGATCAAAACTTTAAATCTCATTTTTTTCAAAAAATTTCACATCTAATATTAAAATAATTTGTTTTTATTTTAGCTTAGACATTCATAAATCTAAAATAATTTCAACTCCGGTAAAAGATGTTATTGTCGGAGCAAAAAAGTTGGTCAAACTGAGTGTACATTTCGAACTTTTCAACTACATTTCCAACTTTTACTGCATCTCCAACTTTTAGAAGAAATTTTTTGAGGTCTGTAAAAAATATATTTGATTCTCCTCTAGATTCTACATACAATACAACAAAATCATCCAAATCGGCCGAGATTCGACCGAGTTATGAATTTTTGAAAATCGAAAAAACACGATTTTTTTACGAAAAATGGCAAAAATATGGTGTTTTTTCGATTTTCAAAAATTCATAACTCGGTCGAATCTCGACCGATTTGGATGATTTTTTTGTATTGTATGTAGAATCTAGAGGAGAATCAAATATATTTTTTACAGACCTCAAAAAAATTTCTTCTAAAAGTTGGAGATGCAGTAAAAGTTGGAAATGTAGTTGAAAAGTTCGAAATGTACACTCAGTTTGACCAACTTTTTTGCTCCGACAATAACATCTTTTACCGGAGTTGAAATTATTTTAGATTTATGAATGTCTAAGCTAAAATAAAAACAAATTATTTTAATATTAGATGTGAAATTTTTTGAAAAAAATGAGATTTAAAGTTTTGATCGTAAACTTTTGCACCAACAAAAATAGGGGTAAATTTATTTAAAAAATCATAACTCTATGAAATGAAAATATTTTTCTATAAATTTATCATCATCTTAAAGCCCGGAAAAAATGCTATAATATAAAATAAAAAAGTTTTAAAATTATGCGATTTAACAGCGAGGCGAAGCAAAATTAAAATTCACACACCCTTGATCATATACTTATGCACCAGACTGTATATCTAATGTCCATGATTATAGTGAAAGAATTCTTCCTTCTATGGTTTTTATTGTGAATAATAATGGAGAAAATAATGAAGAAGAAAATAATAGTAGTACAAGTGAAGAGAGAACAGCTTCTGATGTTTTAGATGCTCCTGGTAGATTAATTTTTTAAAACTAATTAGCGGTTGTAGCTAATTGAGTTTTGCCCAAAAATAGATTTTTTATATGTTCCGTTTTATTTTTTGTGAGGTCATTGCCAGATTTACATATTTTCTGGTTATTATTTGATAAGTTCTCTTTGGAAATTGCGGACAATTTAGGATTTTGAAAAATATTTATAATAGAATATTTTCCTTTAAATTATACATAAGAGTTATTATAATTTGTTACTAAATGTATACAAAATTCAATTTTAATGAAACGAGTTACAAAATATAAATCCTATTAGGGAGTTCAAAACTTTTGTATCCCGAAATTTTATGCCTTTAAATAACTACGATTTTTCTGTTATGTTTCGGCTAACCTAAGAATTTTGTGAAAAGAAAATCATAGTCAAGGCCTAAAGGAAACAACTGACTAAATATCCTAAAAAGAAACTAAATAGTACCTTTAAAAAATTGTGGAAAATTAAGATTTCGAAAGCATTATTTAACATTGCTTAAATAAAGCCTAATTTAATTTTAAAATAATTATAAAGGTCAAACAGTTCTTGGTTATGGGGATTTTATTGCATATGGGATGTTTGTAGGAAAAGCAGCTGCAGACATGGGCGGTTGTTTTAATTGGACTGTTTTATTTACAATTATTGGCATTTTATTTGGGTAATTCCCCTAATTAAAAGATTATTTAAATCCTTCTTTCAATTAAAGTTTATTATATACTCTTAAAAAATCTGAAGCATCTGGTAACGGTGAAGAACCTAGTTATTTACCAGCACTTCCAATTCCACTTTCAATTGCTGGTATAATTTATTTGACGTCGTTTGCTATCAAAAAATTTTCTGGAATTTAATAAAGAAATTTTTGATTAAAAATATTTTCATGTATTATTTATTTTTTTTGATTTAAATAAAAGAGTTCGAAAGAAATCAATAAGTACGAATTGGCCTTTTTGATATTTGGGGCTCCCACAAGGAGATGGCTGCTTCTTTTGATCTCCTTTTTATTTGCTAATGATTAATTAGATAATCGAATATATAAAAAAATTTTAATATTTTAAAATTCGATTGGTTAATTTTGTTGATAATTCACTTGAAGACGCCCTTACAATAATAGAAGGCGAGCGAAGACTTTTAACTCATTAAAACATATATCATTTTTATTGTTTAAAGTCAACCAGAGGGGTATTGCAATATTCGCTATTTTTTTTATTTTTTTGGCACAAGAATTGTTTTTTCAGCAAAACGACTATAGCGTTTTTAAATAATGAAATACGTAATTATTTTTTGTTCTAGCAAAAAAGAATCGCCACATTTAGAACTTAAAAGAATTTTAAGAAAAATTCCGAATTTTAGAAAAGTTATGAGCCAAAAAAAGAATTCTGGCGCCAGAAAATAAAAAAATGGCGGATATTGCAATAACCCCAGAGTGAGATGACATTCTTTTAATATTGGACATAACTTTTTTGAAATCAATGTAAAAAAGCAATTCTAAAAAATAAAGTTTAAAAATAAGCTCAATTTAAATTCTGTAAAACATCAAGGTCATTCAATTTCTAAAAGTTCAGGCCAGTAAACTTCTTGCTAAATACATTAATGTTCAAGGCATAACTTTACTTTTTTGCCATAATTTTGATTAAAGTTTTGCAACATTTTGTAGATTATTAGCTTGTTTTTATAAAATTAAATTCTGTATATCTTTTTATCACTGACTAAATAGTCAGGTACAAAAGTCGCCCAAAATCTAATTGATGGTTTAATTAAATTCTATTGCTTATTAAATATTTTTAATTAAAATCAACTTCATGTTTTGTCGAATCTTTTAAATTTAATCAGGTGGAAAAATCAAAACGTTTATTACTTGACCATCTAAGAAAAAATAACTACCCCTCACAATGCTCTCCATTATATCCATAGATATAAGGATCAGCTTAACTAACTTTATATTATAAGATAATTAGTGATTCAAATCATTTGTTCAAAGCTATTTTTTATTCCTTTAATATCGCAATAAAATTATCTATTTGGGAAATAAAATGAGTAAATTGTTTAAATTAATCTTTTTATTTTTAAATTAAAAATGAAAAATTCTAATTGTTATATAAATTACAATCATATTAAATTTAAATAGAAATTTGTTGGAATTTCCCAAAAAATGAAAGTCTAAATTATCAAAACCTTTTAAATGGATTAATTAGAATTTGGAATAGAAATAGCTAAATAAATAATTAGAAAGTTTAGCTCCAAGAACGTTTAAAATTACGTTAGTAACTTGGCTTAATCTAACTAAGTCGTTGATTGTTTTTATTGTTGTTGCTTTGTTTTAGATGATTATGGTTGAAAATTAAAGATTTCAAGGGTTACATAAAGCATTGACTTAAGTTTATTGAGTTCGGAAAGATTAAGCATAAAGCATGCTATAAAAGCATCGCAATTCTAATAATCTCAACCTCAATTACAACTCGAACCAAACTTGTTTCTCTTCAACATCAACTTCGTTGCGGTGATTCATCATGCGTGTGGCAGTTTGTTCTACATGGTCGCAGTGCTTTGTTATGCCGTGTGTATTGTTCTCAATGTTCTTTGCTGATGTTGTATCGTGCAGTTCTTCTGGCACTAATAACGATGATCCTAAGGGGTAAGATTAATTTTCCTTTAAATTAATGCTTTTTAACTGACCCTAATAATTTTTTTAAAGAATTGTGGCCTTCCTTCTGGTTTTTGGGTTGGTACTTGCAAGGTGGAGGGGATGAAGGTGGAGAAGATGACAATAACAAGACTGGTGCTGATTCTAAACCTGGAAAGGAAGGCGGCGCTGAAAAGAAGAAGCAGAAGTGAAAGGAAGATGACAATAGTTGATTAGTATAGGGATTTTCATTGTATAGGATTTCTTGTATAGGATTTTTCTCTCCCATCATATTGTGTATTTGTGTATATAAATAAATGTCCTTTCTTTTTGAAAAGTTTTTTTGGACTTAATTTTGTTTAGTCTTTGAAAATTAATTTTTTAAATCCCTCAAATAAATTCTCGAAAATTTTTGCTTCATATTGAGAGTCTGATAACTCGATTTTTGTCGGAAAGAAAGTCTTATAAAAATTCTCGTCCTTTTGGTTGAAGGACCAAATTGAACTTCAATTAACAAAGCTTTGGCTTTAAAGTGTAGAACGGAAGCATCAGACGTAAAAATAATCCAAAAAACAAATATTCCTTTGCTTCTTTGAGTTTAATTTGTATGTTTTTAAAAACATAAATAACTAATTCTGAAATTTTTCAAAAATTTTATTAATTTTTTATTGAGAATTAGCCTTTATAGTATTTCTAGTACAATATTCTAAAATTTTAACGAATCTGATTTTTACAAAAATATCCTCATATATTAATAAATAAAGATGACTTTCGAGAGAAAGAATAAAGACAGACTACTGTTGATCAGAAATTACATTTGAGCCTAATGTAGCTAGGCTATATTTTGTGATGCTTCTAAATAAATTATGGAATGTAAATTATAGAATGTAATTATGGAATGTTGAATGGAGGGATATTGGTCTTTTCAAAATTTTTTGATATTCATGCTGAATTAAAAACTGGTTTATCTTTTCCACAGCTAGAACACATTTTTTTTAATTTTTTAAATCTTTTATTTATAATTAATTTATTTCCAAAATTTCTTCCTGAAAGATATTCTTGTTCAACAGAAAATTTTATTAATGAAATTAGGTAAATTGTATGAATTTCAAATGAAAAAGATTATTTGGATAAAGAAGATACTTTATTCACATAAAATGTCCCAAACATCCAAATAAATGGATTATTTTTCACGGATGATCTAACAATCCCAACCGTCGTCAGTTAGTTAAAAATTAATTTCAAGTGAAATACGACTCCTTGTACGAGCAATTCTACACAAAATAATTAAGGGAGTCCTGCAGAACTCCCCGTCCCAAAAATTATCAGAAATAGACGCCTAAGAACTAGATACTTTTACTAAAAAATAATGTTTAAATGAATAAAAAATATAATTTTATATATTAAACATTTCCCCTTGTAAAAATGTTTTTTAGAAATTTTTTAAAATTTTATTCACATAAAATGTCCGTATAAATGACGCTTCCTCCCTAAATTTATTTTCTTAAAAATTTTCTATCTAGGCTAGTATCTCTCTGGGCTAACCTTTTAGCTGTTTTTA